>ML660765.1:5672516-5768755 GCA_007570785.1 Antilocapra americana | reverse complement strand
AGAGACGAACCTTGCAGGGCTTAGCTATTAATCTGCTTCTGCTCTCAGCTATATTGCTCTCCAAGATCCACCGCAGATCTGCCAGAGAGAATGCTCCCTGGTATTCAGAAACCTTTCTCCTCTTTTTTTTTTTTTCCTCTTTATTCCAGACTCCCCTTCCGGGACGGAACCCGTCCCCAGCTCTTTGTCTCTCCCTCTACTTTTTTTTCTTTTCTTTCTTTTGTCCTACCTCCTCACGTCGGCACTGGGTCGCCTCTCCAGATGCCCGATGTCCTCTGCCAGCATTCAGTTCCTGTTTTTTGGAGTTTGCTCGGCCTTTAAAAGTTCTTTTGGTATATTTATTGGGGAGAGAGTGTTCTCCCCGTCCTATTCCTCCGCCATCTTAGTTTCTCTCCTGTGTGTGTCCTTGGTTTCTCAGTCTGTCCACCCCACTGGAGCACTATGGACTTCAATCTGCTAGGCTACTCTGTCCATGGAATTTAGTTTGCAAAACAGCAGTATGCACATTCTTTTCAAGTTCACATGCACATTCTCCTGGAAAGATCACACTGTAGGCCAGAAAACACATCTGATCCAATTTAAGAAGATATAAATTATGTGAAACACTTATCATACCACAACAATACGAAACTAGAAATCAATTATGGGAAGAAAAACGGGTAAAGCAGAAATGCATGGATACTAAAAAACATGCAACTAAAAAGAAAATAAATGGGTAAATAAAGAAATCAAAGATGAATTCAGAAAATTCTTTAAGACTAATGAAAATGCAAGCTTTCCAATATCTGTGAGATGTAGAAAAAAGCAGTTCCAAGAGCAAGTTGATATAACACAAGTATATCTCAAAAGAAAAAACCTCTCAAACAAATGATTTAATCTTTCATCTAAAGGAATTACAAAAAGCAAAGGAAAGACAAAAGTCAGCAGGAGAAATAATAAAGATTAGAGTGTTAATAAATAAAACAGACAAAAAAATAGAAAAGCTCAATGAAACCAAAAGCTAATTTTATGAAAACAGAACAAAATTGTTGGAGTTTAGCTAGGTTCATTAAGGTGAGAAGAGAGAGGACCCAAACAAACAAACAAAAAACTAAAGGATATGAACTAACAACTGATACCAAAAAATCACATGGTCATCTAAAGATACAGAAAAATGATATAACAAAATTCAGTATTCATTTATGGTAAGAACTTTCATCAGGGTAGGTACAGAGGAACCATACCTCAATATAATGAGGAACATTTGTGACAAGCCCAGAGTTCAGTTCAGTCACTTAGCATACCAGGCCGCACGCCAGGCCTCCCTGTCCATCACCAACTCCCAGAGTTTACTCAGACTCATGTCCTTCAAGTCAGTGATTCCATCCAACCTTCTCATCATCTTTTGTCCTCTTCTCCTAGTGCCTTCAATCCTTCCCAGCATCAGGATCTTTTCCAATGAGTCGGCTCTTCACATCAGGTGCCCAAATTATCGTAGTTTCAGCTTCAACATCAATCCTTCCAATGAATATTCAGGACAGATCTCCTTTAGGATGGACTGGTTGGATCTCCTTGATGTTCAAGGGACTCTCAAGAGTCTCCTCCAACACCACAGTTCAAAAGCATCAATTCTTCAGTGCTCAGCTTTCTTTATAGTCCAACTCTCACATCAATACATGACTACTGGAAAAAACCATAGCTTTGACTACACGGACTTTTGCGGGAAAAGTAACATCTCTGCTTTTTAATATGTTTTCTAGGTTGGTCATAACTTTTCTTCCAAGGAGCAGTCACTGTCTGCAGTGATTTTGGAGCCCCCCACCCCCAAAATAAAGTCTGTCACTGTTTCCATTGTTTCCCCATCTATTTGCCATGAAGTGATGGGACCAGATACCATGATCTGAGGTTTTTGAATGCTGAGTTTTAAGCCAACTTTTTCACTCTCCTCTTTCCCTTTTATCAAGAACAGCATGTTCAGTGCTAAATGAGCCTTGTACTTGCCTTGAAGAATTGAATTGGCTTATTGAAATCACATGAAAAGACACAAGTATCATTGTTAAGAACACCTGCTCTTGAGAAAATATTTTGATTTAAATTATAATAGCCGGGCTTCCCTGGGGGCTCACTGGTAAAGAGTCCCCTTAGCCAGTGCTGGAGACATGGTTCCCATGTCTGATCTGGGAAGATGCTCACGGTGTGGGACAACCAGGCCTGCGCACCACCAGCACTGAGCCTGTGCTCTAGCACCCAGGGGCCACAATGACCGAGCTCAAACACCACGGCTCCTGAAGGCAGCGTGTCCTGGAGTCTGTGCTCCACAGCAGGAGAGGCCACCACAGTGAGAGGGTCGTGCACCACAGCTGGGGGGCAGCTCCTACTCACCGCAACTCGAGAAAAGCTCATGCAGTAATGGAGACCCAGCACAGTCAAAAGAAATAAATGAAAAAGTTTATTTAAAATGGTAACAGCAAATAAAATGTTGAATCCACACACACTATGCATATCCCTTATACTCAATTCTGTGATCCTAAACTCACAAATAATGCCTTTGTTTGTTGCTTTTCTTTTGTTACAATCAGATAAGGGCAAACTACTTTTCAAGAGGCAAAAACGGTGTGTGCAGCAGATCTTACAGACTTTTCCTTTGCACTGAAATGTTTTTACTTGGAGCATTTCAGAATACCAGGATTTCCCCCTGCCTCATCACCCTATTACTATCACAAAGAAGAGATCAAGATGTCAACAAAGAGAAAATTTGAATACAATTTCAGGATACATGCTTTCCTACTTATGACCTGCACTACAAGTTAACTATCTATAATGTATTAAAGATAGCAGTAAATATATCAAATGTACATAGGGGTTGTGCCTCTTAAAGAACATTAGCGACTTTTACATTCTTTGCATTTGAACTTCATTACTTTCTCTTAAGCTACCTCAAATTAACAATTTGTTATTTCATTCTCTCAATGCAGTTTAAATACAGTTTTCCTCATGTTATTATTTCTTGTGAAATAAAATAAAAATGATAGTACACTAACCCACAATGAGTGCAGCATATCAAGAGATCATTTAGGCCTATCTGAAATTCCATTTGGTATTTTTATATCCAACTTGTGTTATATTATTTTATTTAACTTCTCCTCATACATAATGAAAAGGGATCCAAATTGGAAAAGAAGAAAAAATGTCACTCTTTGAATACAGTATAATATCAGACATAGAAAATCTTAAAGACGCTATCAGAAAATTACTAGAGCATATTAATGACTTCAGTAACATTGCAGGATACCAAATTAATATACAGCAATCTCTTACATTCCTATACATTGATAAAAGACCAGAAGGAGAAATTCAGGAAACAATCCCATCTGTCACTGCATCAAAAAGAATAAGATAATTAGGAATAACCCTACTTATGAAGGCAAAAGACCTGTACTCCAAAAACTGTAAGATGCTGATGAAAGAAACTGAAAATGACAAGATACACCATGACAAATAGAAAGATATATCTTGCTTTTGGAGTGGAAGAATTCATATTATGAAACTGAACATACTATCCAAGACAATCTACAGATTCAATGAAATCCCTATCAATTTACCAAGGGTATTTTTCATAGTAATACAATATATTTTTAAAAAAATTTTATGGAAACACAAAGATTGTGAATATTCAAACAACTCTGAGAAAGAAAAACCAGAAAATGGAGGAGTCAGGATCCCTGACTTCAGACTATACTACAAAGCTACAGTCATCAAAACAGTATGATACTGGCACACGAATCAATGGAGCATGATAGAAAACTCAGAAAGAAACTCACAGTCTTATGGGCAAATCTGTGACAAAGGGGCAACACTTTACAATGGAGAAAAGACAGTCTCTTCAAAGCGGTGCCGGGAAAACCGATCAGCTACGTGTAAAAGAATGAAATTAAAACATCCTTAAAACCGTACACAAAATAAACTCCAAATATATTAAGGACCTTAACATTAGACCAGATTCACCTAGAGTAAATCATAAACAGAACATAAATCACAGCATCAACTTTGTGGATCCATCTCCTATAGAAATGGAAATACAATAAATAAATAAACAAATGGGACCTAATTAAACTTAAAAGCTTTTGCACAGGATAGGAAATGATAAACAAAATGAAAAGGCAACCTAAAGTACAGGAGAAAATATCTGCAAATGACAAAGAATTAATTTCTAAAATATACAAATTGCTTTTATAGTGCCATATAGCCAAACAATCCAATCAAAAGATGGGCAGGAGATCTAAATATACGTTTCTCCAAAGAAGATACACAGATTACCATCTGACACTGGAAAACATGTTCAACGTCACTAACAATTAGAGAGATGCAAATCAAAATTATAATGAGGTAACGCCTCACACTGTAAAGAATAGCCATAATCAAAAAGTCTACAGACTGTAATAAACACTGGAGAGGATGTGGAGAAAAAAGAACCTTCTTACACTAATGAATACTGGTGTAGCCACTATGGGGAACGGTATGGAGGTTCCTTAAATGCCACAAAATATAGTTCCATATGATCCTGCAAATCCCAATCTTGGACATATATCAGAAGAAAAGTATGATCAGAAAAAACATATGTGTACCTCAATGTTCATTGCAGCACTGTTTAGAATAACCAAGAAATGGAAGCAACCTCAATGTCCGTGATTCATGAATGGATAAAGAAGATACAGTATATGTACATATGCATATAGAGACTCACAGACAGAAAAAACAAGCATTGTTACCAAAGGGGAAAAAATCGATAACCAAGAAGGTTATCTCTTTGTTGTATAACAAAGAGAAGTATACTCAATATTTTGTAGTAACCATAAGAGAAAAGAATTTAAAAAACAATACATATGTAAATATGGGCAACTGAATTACTGTGCTGTACACCTGAAACTAATACAATATTAAAAAATTATGAAAAGGGAAATAAAAATCAAAAGAATCGGAAAGCAGTTTCCTACTATTTTACTTTCTAATACATGGTTTAAAATGATTATATACCCTCATAACTCCTAACAATTTTATTATGTCTCAGGGCCAGCATCATCCTTAATATAAATATTAATGACCTTTTCTACATAACAGAGACTTTCTATAATACCTAATACAGAGTATCTCCTTATGGAATTTGATGAAATCATTGACAACGATAGAAAAAAAAAAAAAAGATGAGAATTATTATAATGAGCACAATAAAAATGACCATAGCTACTATTTTTGAATACTACTGATTATGAACTTGGTAGACATTTAGTAGATACATACATACATGGGTAATTTAGTTAATATTTACTTTCATATGTAATACTCATGGCAATCTGTAATTTATACAGTATTAATATCCCCATTAGGCAATTAATAAAATAGATTAGAAATGTTTATTAAATTAAAATGTCAACTATTTTTAGATATATTAACTTCTACATTATCTTATAATGTAGATATCTTATGTCATTAACTTTAAATTAATACATTTCCTTAATAAGATGGATGACCGTTCTTGTACTCCCAAGCATACACTTTTTTGAGTACAGATTATCTGCTCCATACTAGAATAAATTTTTTGGAAATTTATCTCAGATGATCTTCAAAAGTTTGAAGTTATAAAGTTGGTCTTATTTTTTTTTCCTGTTTAATAGACAATGAAACAAATTCAGAGATATTCAATTACTTAAAAGAAGCACCAGAAGTCCAATTAAATTCCGAGTGTAAAATTTAAAGCTCTGTTTACTACTAAGGTGTTTCCCAGAAGTGTACACTACTTCAGTTTTATAAGTATTTCATGGGATTTAGTTATGCCAAAATATTGACAAGTTCTGTTATCTTTGAAAGATCTTAATAAATAAGAGATTTTTTGGTCATTTATTAGAATAATTGTTAGTTTTGTTTTAATTGAAAGCATTAAATGGTAATATAAGAGCAAATGCCATTTGAGATATGATAACAGATTATTCCAAATCCTCTAAATATATACAGGAATATTTCAGACAAACACTAATAGATCATATTTTGTTAAAAGTGGTAGTGAAAACTGCAGGAACATGCTGGCTCTATTCTTTCCAAGCGTGATATCCTCCTACATAATGTTTTATTACCCGATATGACTTAAATCTCAAAATGTTTGTAAGCAGCTTTCATTTCCTGGTGGATAAAAAATATAATAATTGTCAAAATTAATTATCCATAAAGCATAATTCTGTATACCCTGCTCAGAATTAAGTGTGACAGCCACGAAAATATAGTTCTTGGTTACCATACTGATGCTTTTGAACTGTGGTGCTGGAGAAGACTCTTGAGAGTCCCTTGGACTGCAAGGAAATCCAACCAGTCCATCCTAAGGGAGATCAGTCCTGAATATGCGTTCAAAGGACTGATGCTGAAGCTGAAACTCCAATACTCCGGCCACATGATGCAAAGAACTGACTCACTGGAAAAGACTCTGATGCTGGGAAAGATTGAAGGTGGGAAGAGAAGGGGACAACAGAGGATGAGATGGTTGGGTGGCATCACTGACTCCATGGGCATGAGTTTGAGTAAACTGCAGGAGCTGGTGATGGACAGGGAGGCCTGGCGTGCTGCAGCCCATGGGGTTGCAGAGAGTCAGACACGACTGAACGGAATGGAACCACTTAGACTGACAGGTTCAGCTGCCATCTGAGGGTCCACCACCATGCTTGCACTGCGGCCATATTTCTGCCTGTCACCTTCTGAATACGGTGAAGATATTGTACTCTACCAGCAGCCTTTGGCTTATGGACTCCACGTCAGGCTGACTGCAGTTTTCACCGTGCTGCACGGGAGCCTGATTCCACCTGTGGCCTCCATCTCCCCTGCCCTCTTCTCTCTCAGGGGTCAGACCTGCTGGCGGTCAACGGACTCCCTCTGGCCCCCCTGCCCCTTTATTCTTCACAGATATATATTGTCCTATCCCATTTTGTGTCTGCATTGCAGAGCGCCAGAACTGACACACCGAGTCAATAAACCCTTACCTAGGAGGAGGACTGAAAATGGATCAAACGTGAACTACTCAAGTTTACTTTGAACCCCATTTCTAAGACCGTTTGTTGCAGATAGGCACTTGGAAGTAACTTGAAAAAAGAATCTGTTAAATTGCCTGATGAATAAAGTGTTCACCTCCAACCTTGAGAAAATGTGTGATTCTTACAGGTCAATCCTCTTTAAGGAGGAAAAAAACCCAGCTTTCTAGGTTCATAGCTACTCAGGTTAAGGGTGGAAGTGAGGGTTAAGGGGAGAGCAACGTGATTGAAAATGCCCTTCACAGGGTATACTGCACTGTTTGCTGGAAAGAGATACTGCTCAAAACTGATTTCACATATAAGCTTTGTGAATTAAACGCCTTTTGCTAAGAGAAAGAGAAGTGTGAAGTGGGTTCTATGTGGAAAAGTACCTATTTATGTGCTTCAAAATCAAGAAGGCTACATAAGCAGACACTTCAGAGATTTTTACAACCAAATTAATTTATCTGTGCATTCATTCATTTATTCAGTCAACAAATGTCCAACTTTTAAAAATTAATGTATTTTAATTGGATAATTACTATACAATACTGTGATGGTTTTTGCCATACATCGACACGAATCAGCCATGTGTGCACATGTGCCCCCCCATCCTAAACTTCCTTCCCACCTCCCTCCCCATCCCAGCCCTCTCGGTTTTCCCAGAGCACAGGCTCTGAGTGCCCTGTTTCAAGCATCAAACTTTCACTGGTCCTCTGTTTTATATATGGTAATACACATGTGTCAATGGTAATCTCTCAAATCATCCCACCCTCGCATTCTCCCACAGAGTCAAAAAGTCTGTTCTGTTGAAATATAGTGAATAAAACACAATCCTTCCACAGATTGACTAAAATGTGAGTCAACCAAGTGAGCATTTTAAATAGTGTGCAAGCATTTGTGATCAGTAAGGGAGAGTGTGAATGCAACATAGAAGAAGGACATCGATTTCACTGTGCAAGTATTAGGAAAGATATGCCTTAGGAAGCAATGCTTCTGATGAATTCTGAAAGATAAACAGAGTTAGTCAAGGCTGCAAGGTAGCGAAGTCTTATCATTGACATCATGGGTGTGAAAAACATGCTGGTAGAAATGACTTTGAAACCACAAAACTACAAAGTAAGTGTTAATTTAACTGGGAAGAAAACTTGTATTGCAGAAGGAGTGATAGAAACTAGAAAGGAGCCTGCATGCTCTCTAATGCTGAATGTTAAACTTTGGTCGAGGTAGAGATTTTTTATTTTAAGAAGCAGTATGACAATAAGCTCACAGAGAAAGCATAGCAGACCACTGCAAGACTCCAGATGATAAAGAATGAGTATCTGAACCAAGATGGCAGGGTCAGAGAAAAGTCAATGGCTAAAGGCAATATATTTATGAGAAACTGATGGAATTTTATGAATGCTCGGTTATGGGGATGAAGAAAGAGAGAAAAAACAAAGATGATTTCCCAAGTATCTAGTTAAACTAAACGGTCAATGATGTCATTAAATGAGGTAAAGAACCAGAAAAGGGAAAGAATTTTGAAAGAAAGAAAACGGCATTTTTGGAGACACCAAGTTTAACAAATGCACATATTGGAATTTTGATTTGGACTGTATTACAATCAATAAATAGCCATGAAACAATTTTTCACTGAGGTTAATTATGTTTTAAAGAATGAAGCAGGGAAAAGGCTAATAGAATTTTGTCAAGAGAATGCACTGGTCATAGCAAACACCCTCTTCCAACACCACAAGAGAAGACTCTACACATGGACATCACCAGATGGTCAACACCGAAATCAGACTGATTATATTCTTTGCAGCCAGAGATGGAGAAGCTCTAAACAGTCAGCAGAAACAAGACCAGGAGCTGACTGTGGCTCAGATCATGAACTCCTTATTGCCAAATTCAGACTTAAACTGAAGAAAGTAGGGAAAACCATTAGACCATTCAGTTATGACCTAAATCAAATTCTTTATGATTATACAGTGGAAGTGAGAAATAGATTTAAGGGACTAGATCTGATAGAGTGCCTGATGAACTATGGACAGAGATTCGTGACATTGTACAGGAGACAGAGATTAAGACAATCCTCATGGAAAACAAATGTAAAAAAGCAAAATGGCTGTCTGAGGAGGCCTTACAAATTGCTGTGAAAAGAAGAGAAGCAAAAAGCAAAGGAGAAAAGGAAAGATATTCCTATGTGAATGCAGAGTTCCAAAGAAACGCAAGAAGAGATAACAAAGCCTTCCTCAGTGATCACTACAAAGAAATAGATGAAAATAACAGAATGGGAAAGACTAGAGAGCTCTTCAAGAAAATTAGAGACACCAAGGGAACATTTCATGCAAAGATGGGCTCAATAAAGGACAGAAATGGTATGGACCTAACAGAAGCAGAAAATATTAAGAAGAGGTGTCAAGAATTCACAGAAGAACTGTACAAAAAAATTTTCATGACCCAGATAATCACGATTGTGTGATCACTCACCTAGAGCCAGACATTCTGGAATGTGAAGTCTAGTGGGCCTTAGAAAGCATCACTTCGAACAAAGCTAGTGGAGGTGATGGAATTCCAGTTGAGCTATTTCAAATCCTGAAAGATGATGCTGTGAAATATGCCAGCACTCAATATGCCAGCAAATTTGGAAAACTCAGCAGTGGCCACAGGACTGGAAAAGGTCAGTTTTCATTCCAATCCCATAGAAAGGCAATGCCAAAGAATGCTTGAACTACCACACAGTTGCACTTATCTCACACGCTAGTAAAATAATGCTCAAAATTATCCAAGCCAGGCTTCAGCAATACATGAACTGTGAACTTCCAGATATTCAAGCTGGTTTTAGAAAAGGCAGAGGAGCCAGAGATAAAATTGCAACATCTGAAGGATCATCAAAAAAGAGAGTTCCAGAAAACACATCTATTTCTGTTTTATCGACTATGTCAAAGCCTTTGACTGTGTGGATCACAATAAACTGTGGAAAATTCTTAAAGAGATGGGAATACCAGACCATCTGACCTGCCTCTTGAGAAACCTGTATGCAGGTCAGGAAGTAACAGTTAGAACTGGACATGGAACAACAGACTGGTTCCAAATAGGAAACGGAGTACGTCGAGGCTGTATATTGTCACCCTGCTTATTTAACTTATATGCAGAGTACATCATGAGAAACGCTGGGCTGGAGAAAGCACAAGGTGGAAGCAATATTGCCAGGAGAAATATCAATAACCTCAGAAATGCAGATGACATCACCTTATGGCATAAAGTGAAGAGGAACTAAGGAGCCTCTTGATGAAAGTGAAAGAGGAGAGTGAAAAAGTTGCCTTAAACTCAACATTCAGAAAACTAATATCATGGCATCCAGCCCCATCACTTCGTTGGAAATAGATGGGGAAACAGTGGCAGACTTTATCTCTTTGGGCTCCAAAATCACTTCAGATGGTGACTGCAGCCATGATATTAAAAGATGTTTACTCCTTGGCAGGAAAGTTATGAACAACCTAGACAGCATGTTAAAAAGCAGAGACAATACTTTGGCAACAAAACTCTGTCTAGTCAAGGCTATGGTTTTTCCAGTGGTCATGTATGGATGTGAGAGTTGGATGGTGAAGAAAGCTGAGCACCAAACAATTGATGCTTTTGAACTGTGGTGTTGGAGAAGACCCTTGAGAGTCCCTTGGACTGCAAGGAGATCCAACCAGTCCCTCCTAAAGGAGATCAGTCCTGGGTGTTCATTGGAAGGACTGATGTTGAAGCTGAAACTCCAATACTTTGGCCACCTGATGCAAAGAGCTGACTCATTTGAAATGGCCTTAATGTTGGGAAAGATTGAAGGCAGGAGGAGAAGGGGACTGCAGAGGATGAGATGGTTGGATGGCATCACCGACTCAGTGGACATGAGTTTGGATAAACCCCAGAAGTTGGTGACGGACAGGGAGGTCTGGTGTGTAGCAGGCCATGGGGTCGCAAAGAGTTGGACACGACTGAGCGACTGAATTGAACTGATGGATGGATGCTTCTACCTGCAGCTGTTAGCATTACAGAAAACGAACCATAAGCTTAGGGGACCAGACAGTTTGTATGCTTTCCCTGTGCTCTAGAAGGACATAATGCCTCTATTATTTTCCAAGGAGATTAAAAATAGACATACTGGAAAGGTTTATTTGGAATAAATGGCAGTCAGTGCCACTGAATGGTATCTGTGGTGCAAGATTATATTATTACTGTGTTTTTATTCTTTTTGCCATCAAATTTCTATGGCTACATGATTGGGACCAAAGCACAAAATGTGTTTTCTCTTTTTATTTATTTTAATTAAAATCAGTTTTTTCATTGTTTGCTTTTTGCTAATGGGAGTTTCTACTCTAACAATATTTAGTATATTGTAAATCCAGTCTTAGATCTATTGATTTACAAGTCTTCTCTGTTGATTTCTACCATTTTAAGTATTCAACTTTAGAAATGGGTTCACCTTTGTTAGTGTAGCTTTTGTTCTCCAGGTATCCTCTAGCTCCTAGCTTTTATTGGCTGATATATACTATGGTCAACCACCATCTATGCCAGCTTAGCTTTCATAACTGGCATGAATCAAACTCCCTGAAAGTGAAAGTCACTCAGTCATGTCCAACTCTTTGGGACCCCATGGACTGTAGCCCAGCAGGCTCCTCTGTCCATGGGACTCTCCAGGCAAGAATATTGGAATGGGTTTCTGTACCTTCCTCCAGGGGACCTTCCTGACCCAGAGTCTGAACCAGGTCTCCTGCATTGCAGGCAGATTCTTTATCATTGGGCCACCAGGAAAGCCCAAACTCCCTGAGGCCTGTGATTTATCGTCTTGGAACTTTATAGTTCCTTTGTTTCAGTCCCAGATTTCCTCCCTGTTTCTGCTGATTTTGTATTTAATTCATTTTTCATTGTGGCTATGCCTTTAATTATTATAAAGTGTACCTCTCAGATGTCTTATTTGTGATATTGAGGTAAAACAGAATTTAAGACCAGTGCTGACAGTCCATTTTAACTAGAATTTTGTTTTACTACTTTAAGAAAAAAGCATAGATTTCCACTTTGGGGGGGGAATTTTAATTCATCATCTCATTAGTCATGATGATATAATTATTATAAATTGAACATAAAACTATACATAAATAAATATGCTAACTAATCTCCTTCAGTAATACACTATTGAAAACACTATTTAGTGAAATCCTTTCAAATGTTAAATATCATCCTTGCATCTCTTTTTATATTATTTGTGATTTTCCTTTGTTTAAAACAGAAACTCCATTGATTTAGGATTATCTATTCAAATGTTAATCCATAAGTAGATATATAGTGATTAATTTACACATGGCTAGCAGCATTTTAAATGTGAGCAATTAACATATGCACACGACACACACTCAGATCATTCAAGAAACTTAAGAACTGCTTACATTAAAGCAATGTAAATTTCCTGGTTGTTACATAATAGGCAGATCAGGAATATCATAATTGTGCATCACTTTTACAGATATCAATGGGTTCAATTTTCTCTTTGTCAAAATATCACCTGTGGTTATAAGACCCAGACTTTGAGGCTAAAATATTTCTATCTCTAGATAATACAAAAGACAAGCAAAGATAAGGCCATATAATTTCTGTATCATTTTGCAAAAAAAAAAAAAAAAACCTACAGCATTTCATCCTTCCTTTTGAATCATTGGTCTCTAGATCCTTCACTATTTTCTTTTCCTCTTAAACCCATCAAATTTATTAAATGTTAGCAATTCCCCCACAATACTGCCTTGAAAATGATTTTCAATCATTGAAACAAGTGGCTTTTTCAATGAGTGTAAATTTTACTTCAAATCTTATCCCCTAAGGACTTGTTTTCTTTAATACTTTATGGGAATATCTAATTTGTCTAATAGGAAAATAAATGATGTGTCTCTTCTATTGAAATTTACATAGAAATACTTATAGTATGTTTTGATGTTCATTATCTTTGATGTGAGGCTATTATCAATGCAGAAAATCAGAGAAATATGCCAAATATAATTTTTCAAGCTTTTAGCTTGCTTTCCTTTGTTAATATCTATTCATGAAAGATCTCAGGCAACAAAAGACAGTATGTTCCAGAGACAATAAAAGATAATTCAACAGATTAGTTGAACTTTATGTAGATGTGGGTACATCATGAAAAATGCTCCATCATGTCAAAGACTGCTGTCTATTTGCAAACATTACACCTGAAATCTTGAAAGTCCTCCATTTAAGTATGATTTCCTCAATCAAGCAAAATTGAGGTCTTTTAGGGGGAAAACATATGAAAGAAGAGGTTTAGATGAGAGTGGCATCACTTTTACCCAGAATGATTTGATTACATATGCTCACATATTCTGACAGGTTTTACCTAGAGGTACATCAGCATCATTTGACAGTTTAACATTATGAAACAATGTAAAGTACAGACGTGTGATTTATATTCAGTACACACATATGCAGATCTTGTAGGTGTAACACATTAGGAATCTGAAATCATCAAGATATTGCTTTGTTGTCTTACTTCCTTGTAAGCAAGAATTCAAATTACATGAAATAGCATTATCTATATAGTCCATGAATAATTTTAGAGATCTTTGTTAGGCCTGGTGAACTTGAATCAGCTTTTTGTTGTTGTCTTACACAATCAAATACAATAACTGCTCGTTTCCACACTAGTCAATAAATGCTACATAGCGTTATCTGGATACAAATGAGACCTCTCGTTGTCTGCATTTGCTTTTAGATACTAAAGCATAGTAGACAACTGCTGAAATTAAAAACAAAACAAAACAAAACTACAGATGATCTATCTATAGATGCAAACTATATAAATGTAATATCTAATAATACAAAAAGTAGAAATCAGGGTTGGTCAAAACTGTGGTGGTCAGTTCATTTTATTATTTAGATGGACTACTGCCAAATTAGGTAAGTAAAATTCCAGACTAATTATAAAAATAGCAAGCAATTAATCATAAAAATAGCAATACTTAAGGATTTCTCCATGCAGGGTTTGATATAGCACAGGCTGGAGAATAATGAAATGAGGGCAGAAACTATTAACTAATCAAACTGGGACAAATTCAGTTGGATTTCACAATATATAGTTTATAACTATGGCTCTATATATATATTGGAAGCTAAGCCTACGTGTAGGCTTTTAATAATTAAGAAAATTTAAAGACATCAATTCAATACATTTCTGAAGCAAATGTAAATTCATATTTCTAGGTATCATCAGATGAATATTACAGACTAAAAAAGCGCTATAACTGAGATAGATAATTTTATTTGTCAACATGGCTGAGTAATGTTGCCCAAATATGTAGTCAAACATCATTGGAGATTGATGTTTCTATAAGGGTGGTTTGGGAGGATGAGAGTACCATTTAAATAGGTAAGTAGATTACCCTCCATGTTGTAGGTGGGCCTCATCCAACCAATTGAAGGCCTTAACAGAACAAAGACTGACGTACCTCGAGGAAGAAGGAATTCTGCTAGGAGACTACCATTAGACTCGAGTTGTGACTATTCCTTGGGTCTCCAGCTTGCCAACCTACCCCACAGATTTTGGATTTCTTAAACTTACACAATCTTATGAGCCAACTCCTCAAAATAAATGTCTTTCACACACACACACACACACACACACACACACACACATCCTGTTGGTTCTGTTTTCTGGAAGACAAATAATGATTTGGGTTTGACTCATACAGATCTGGACAGATCAGGACTAATACAGATGAGAAAGCAGGGTGCTACTATAATGCATACCAAAATATGTGGAACTGGATAATGGGTAGGAGGCTGGAAGTGTTTTGAGGTGCATATTAGAAAAAAAGCTGGACTGTCTTGGGAAAGTTGTTAGTAGAAATATGGATGTTAGAAGTTCTTGTAGTGAGGTCTCCAATGGAAATGAGGAATATGTTATTTCACACTGGATGAAAGGTGAGCTTTGTTATAAAGTAACAAAAAAATGAACTGTGTTCTAGCGTTTTGTGGAAGGTAGAATTTGTAAGAGATGAACTTGGATAGTTAGCAGTGTGACATTTTAACAATGAGAAGAATTTAGAATGTGTTGAAGCTTCTGTCTGACTTCTCCTTACTATCCGCTGCTGCTGCTAAGTTGCATCAGTTGCGTCTGACTCTGTGAGACCCCACAGACGGCAGCCCACCAGGCTCCTCTGTCCATGGGGTTTCCCAGGCAAGAGGACTGGAGTGCTTGCCATTGCCTTCCCCCTCCTTACTGCTTATATTAACAGTAACATATGAGAGGAGAATTATAAATTCAAGAAAAAAGTAAAAACTTAAATAAAAGGGAACCAGAACTGAAAATTTTGGGGAAATCCTCAACCTATCCATATTGCAAAAAAATGAGAGACTGTGTTCTGGCAAGAATCCCAAGGGAGTGGATACACAATATTTAATACAGAAATCATGGATTGAATTAGCAGTCTTAGCAGAGATCAAGACCAGAGAGGGGGTTCCACCAGAACTAGAGGAAACACTGCCGGGTCGGATGAAAGGGACAAAGATAGGGCAAAACGAAGGAAGGCTGCTGGACTTTTGAGAGTCTATGGTATGGGACTGTAGAGCCATCCAAAAAAATGAAGAATGATCCTTAAAGCTATTTGTATTACAAGGCTGCCATTGCCTCCCCAGAGCCAGCGGGCGTAGGCCCAACTCGGGGCTGAGCTCCCGGGCTCCTGAGGGCAGGGACCACTCTGTTTCAGCAGGCTGCTGCTCCAAGGGCCTGGAAGTCAGAGTGCGTTCTGGTGGCCGATAACTCTCCATCGTTAAAACTGTATGTGCCTCGCCTTACTAGCGTTTATGTTTGTTTGGTCCCTGTGACCCTTTTACTCTTTCCAATTTATCCTTTTTGGAAAGGGAAGGTCTGTCTTAAGCCCTCCTTACCACTTATTTTGGAAGCAGGTAACGTGCCTGGCTTTACAGGTTCACAACTGAGAGAGGAATTAATGCAGAATTGATGCTTTCAAACAGTGGTGCTGAGAAGACTCTTTAGAGTCCCTTAGACAGCGAAGAGATCACACCAGTCAATCCTAAAGAAAATCAATCCCAAATCCTCTTTGGAAGGACTGAAGCTAAGCTCCAATACTTTGGCCACCTGATGTGAATAGTCTATTCACTAGAAAAGACACTGAGGCTGGCAAAGATTGAAGGCAGAAGGAGAAGGGGATGGCAGGAGATGAGATGCGGGATGGCATCACAGATGCAATGGACACGAGCCTGGGCAAACTCCGGGAGATGGTGTGGGACAGGGAGGCCTGGCATGCTGCAGCCCATGGGGTTGTGAAGGGTCGGACTCAACTTGGTGACTGAACAACAAAGACTGAGAGAGACATGTTCCTCAGGGTGAAAGTAGTGAACGCTCAGTCGTGTCCGACTCTTTGTACCCCATGGACTGTACAGTCCATGGAATTCTCCAGGCCAAAATACTGGAGTGGGTAGCTGTTCAATTTTCCAGGGGATCTTCCTGACCCAGGAATCGAGCCGGGGTCTCCTGTATTGCAGGCAGCCTCTTTACCCTCTGAGATACCGGGGAAGCCTCAGAGTGAATCACATTTCAAATCTCAACTACACTTTGATTTAGATGAGATTGAGAATTTGGAGCTGATGCTGAGTTAAGACTTACAAGTTGTTAGAGTGGGGGTAGATATAACTGAGGAGGATATAAATTCTGGGGGTCAGGACTCCAGAGTACTGTGGGATAATCACATCCCCCAAATCCAGAGTACTGTGAGCTAAACCCCTCCCCGAATGTATTAAGTTGATACCTTGATCCCTAGAACCTTAGGATGCAACCGTTTTGGAGAAACGTCCTTTAAAGAAATGGTTAAGTTAGTAAATAAGGCTACTAAGATGAGCTCTATTTCAGTCTGGAGTTCTTCCAAGAGGAAAATCTGACATACATAAACAGAGGCACCAGGGATATGAACCAAAAGAGAAAAGGTCACATGAGGACTCCACAAGGAGGCAGCCATCTCTTTGCAAGCTGGGGAGGGAGGGGCACATTAAGAAGCCAAGTGTCTTTTAAACTACCAGTCTGTTATGTTTTGGGATAGCAACCCTAGAAAGCTAATATAATCACCATAACATTACCTGATGGTCAATATAAACTTAATAACTTTCAAAAATGTCTTGATACCAGGATTCGCTTGCTGGAAACAGTCAATGAGAAAGACTTAAAATTACAGACATGATTATATTAAAATTCTTCCAGTTGAGTCTCTGAGCATGCTCATATCCTTAAATTGGAAAGTTCTAAGATTAGCTTGTATTCTCTAGGAATTTGAAGTAATGTAAGAAAGCATCCATTTACACAAATGATTGCAAGCTAAATCAAGTCATAGCCTTGAGTAGCAGCATTCACTGTGGAAGAGTGGAAGAGATTATTGTAGAGGCACTGGCTTCACTGCAGTACACCCCTACCTGTGAGACAGGCATTGCTGAGGAGAGCAATGTTCTCTTCATAGAGCATCGCCTGAGAAGTGTACAAAGAGGTTAAAGAAGAATGCATTACCCATTCACTCACACAGCGCAGAATTTCTAAGATTCCTCAGAATAAACTTTTCATTAGAGGAAAATATCTCCTCTTCCCTCACCCTGTGAGTCACGTAATTGGACAAGCTCTCTATGTAAGTCTTATAGTGAATACTCAAAAAGAATCCTCTTCCTGTGGAATCTGCCACAGGGATTTTACATATCTCATCAAACTTTAAAATTATTTTGGCAGCTGATGGGGAGAGCATGTCAATGAGAGTACAAAGTCAAATATTTCAAAAGATCAGGTCATTCTAGTCAGAAAGTAAGAAAACTGCAAATACCTAACTTCTTATGAGGCACTTAGATAAATTCAGCTAAATAACTCTCCTGATGCAGTCTTCTTAGTGTTCTCTAAATGCACTTCTTCTTTCTTATGTTGTTACTCACCCAGTTCATGTTTTTATATCATAACCTTACTATTTCCATAGCCTCATTAATTTTATAATATTTACACAGATCTATTTAAGGCATCTTAATACTGAGCCTATCACATTTTACAATTATCACTGATAATGTATATAATAGAAACTACATATAGTAATTTTAAATGAGCTTTATCTTTCTCAAGCTCAGTTTCCTCACTGGAGAAAATGCAGAAGAAAAGACTAGAGGGTGGGAGGTGAAACTAATACTTGTCAAATAAGACTAATATTTGAAAGGGGATATGTGGCATTTTACTGATGAGATTTTATTTTAGTGACTAAAAAATATTGGGGCTCAAAAATTGAGATAAATCATATTTCACGGATGATTAATAGAATCATGGATTTGTTTTGAAAGGGAAAATATGAAGTTATTTTTGTAGACTACTTGTGAAAATAAAAATGCTGTGGAGTTTTTTGTAGGGTTTTTCAGTAGGCAATTGAAATAGAACTCAGGAGGCCTGTGGTGTAAAAGGAGACTTGTTCACTTTAAGGTAATAGTTGAAACACAAAGCCAATAAGCTCCCCAAAAGAAAAGATAAAAAAATTATCTGGACTTAAGGGCACATATGCATTAGTAACAGATTTTATTCTCTTGGGCAAAATCACTGCAGATGGTAACCACAGCCATGAAATTAAAGTATGCTTGCTCCTTGGAGGAAAAGCTATGACAAACCTAGACAGTGTATTAAAAAGCAGAGACATCACTTTGCCAACAAAAGTCCAAAGCGTCAAAGTTATGGTTTTTCCAGTAGTCATGTACAGATGTGAGAGCTGGACCACATAGCCTGTGTGTCAAAGAATTGATGCTTTTGAACTGTGGTATTGGAGATGACTCCTGAGAGTCCCTTGGACTGCAAGGAGATCCAACCAGTTAATCCTAAAGAAATCAGCCCTCAATATTCATTGGAAGGACTGATGCTGAGGTTAAAGCTACAATACTTTGGCCACCTGATGAGAAGAGCCAACTCATTGGAAAAGACTCTGATCCTAGGAAAGATTGAAGGCAAAAGGAGTAGGGGCAGTAGAGGATGGGATGGTTGGAATGCATCACCAACTCAATGGACATGAATTTGAGCAAACTCCGGGATATGGTAAAGGACAGGGAAGCCTGCTGTGCTGCCGTTCATGAGGTCATGAAGAGTCTGACACAAGTTGTGTGACTCACACCAGCAGCAGTGCATTAGTGACTATCACGGAAGAAGTGGAAGCAGAGCCTATGCCTGCTGTGTTTCTTCACTGTGTTTACAATAAAGAAAAGCTCATTGAAACCGGGTAACAATATGACTATTTCCAACTTCCAGAAGAGGATAAACTACTAAAATTGTATCATCAGTAGTATAATGTGCTGCAAAATTGCCTTAGAGTGGTAAAAATTCCAACGGGTTGTACAATTAATAGGAAAATGACAAGGTTCAAGAAAGCAGAAAGTCTGTGTCTTTGCAGTAATCTATTTTTAAAAGAATAAAGAGAAGTGCATGTTTTTATTGGATGTAGATTCTTTAGTCTAATTTGCCAAAGTAGAAAGGAAAATAAGTTCACAGATGATAAAATATTCGAAGTTTTCTGCTTTTCTTGGGATATGAATTATACCCTCAGGGTTTAGAGAAGGAACATCCAATTAGCGACAAAATACAGTGTTTTATCTACAGTTTTAAGGATTCACAAAATCACCAGGCATATTTAAAAGATGCACCTTTTTCTAGAATTTTGTCCACAGTTTCATACATTTAAAAAATATTTTGCTGTTGATAAAGCAACACACCATTATTCAAAATTGTTAAAAATAAAATATAGCAAAAAAATTATAATTTATTATTATCCACAAAGAGTGTCCACTTAAAATAATTAGTAAAAGTGTGGATTAATGTGTACCTTTGAGTGATTCTATAGCAGGACTCTAATGATTTGGATATTCTCTCAATTTATGAAAATAGTAACAGATCTTTGCTAAATGACTAAACAGAAAATAAAACAATTTCTCTACATTATTAATTATGTATTATGCTTAGTGAGGGACCATGTTAGCCATAATATGTGTAGATATAAATATATTAATAGAAATTAAATAATGTAAAGTGATGGCATACATGACAATTTTGGTATTTTAAAATTAGTCTATATAGACAATTTTAAAATTTACCTTAAATTATTTTATTCATAACCTTTTGGACAAAAATATAAAATCTTTAATAATTTATAAGACCTTCTGTTTAAAAAAAATCTACAATTATTTAACTTGGATTATCAGTGCTGTATTTCATGGATTATTTTTGTTACCAACTTCTGAAACTACTAATAGATCCTCTTAGTCTTATTCACATGAAATAACCTTGTGTTGACAGCCTAATAATACTGAAAAAAAAGCTTTTAAAATAATATCAATTTTCCATAATACATCATGCATGGGGCAAGACAATCAGTTGCTCTACAAAACAATTTTTGATATAATCTTTTTCCTCTCATACCTCTTTCAAGTTGATGCATCATCAAAACATTTTTTTTCTTGTAAGTTTCAAAAAGAAGAATTAAAAAAATCTTGTGACCTTCTCTGCAATTGGCTGAAACTTTAAGGCCATTCATTCAGGTCTCCATTAGAGGAAAGTGGTTTTAGCTAGCTGTTCTCAAGCATTTCAGTCAATTACCAGCTTTTATCTTGTTGTTATCATAAAGGGCCATTTCTTTCCTAAAATGGTCAATTAAGTTCATGAAAATAAATGGTGAGGAATATACAATTTGTTAGCCGTGTTGTCAGGAGTACCTGGTCTTGGGGAAAAACATTTCAGAGGATTTCTTAATGAATAGAAATAGCCTTCATCAGACTAGATGTTTGTTCGCATTTCTGTTTTCCCTGGCCACAATTTACGGTTAACAACGCAGTAATTGAGTATTTGAAAGCTCTTAAAATATCTACCATATACTTAAAGAAGAGTCCCATGTTTTTGCTTAACTACTCCACTTGCTTCCGTTTATATAAAGTGCATTTTAGAATCAATTGAGGCAGTAGGTTTTACTTGAAAAGCAACAGGAAAGGTTCATTTTTCCTACCTGGATAAAAAGAATAAAAGGAACAAGGATTTGGAGAAAATTAATCAAGTAGGATACACTTTAAGTAGACAGAAATGGTACAGCAATGAATATAAAACTTGAAAATATAAGAGAAAATGGTGAGCAGCAGACTGAATTCCCATAATGCTATAACATTGTTGTTGCTCAGAACAAGAATGCAGGCTTGAACAGTGCTGCATTCATTTCCTTATTCCTTCATTAATTCCTACTTTGGTTCTTAAGTTAAAAGCTCTTACTGTTTGCCACACCATTCTAGGCCCAACGCATATTTTTATATCAATAATTAGGCAAAATCATGTACGTTATGTCTGGTTATCTGGCATCTTCCAGTGGAGACTGGGAAATGCATTCTATAAATGGGAATTTTGACTAGCATCTTTCTGGGTTATGAGTAAATGCTGAATGGTTGGCAATAAATCCATGAAGAAAAAAATGAACTGTGTATTTTTGTGTTTGTTTCATCATTGCAAATATTTCCTCTACAAATATTCTATCTAAAGAAACTTGTGACTCATTCTCTCTTATAGCAAAAGTATTCAATGCAATGTCAAGGAAAATTTACGGAAAGAATAAAATCACCTCAGCAAAATGGTTTTTCATCCCTCCCTTTACATGTGAAAACCAGAAATGAGGAGATTGTTCAGCCCCTGAGAGTGTTTCCGGGTGTCAACTTGGCCAGCTCACCATACATGGATATAAGGTTAAAAACCAGTCTAAACGTCACTCCGGACATACTTTTTAGATGATACTAACATTTTAAATCAGTCCTTTGAGTAAAGCAGATCATCCTCCATATGGGTGGACCTCATTCAACTGGTTGATGAGTTTAATGGAACAAAGACTGACCTCTTCTGAGAAAGAAAGAATTCTGCCTTTGAGACTGAGCTACAACATCAACTCTCCCCTGGATCTCTAGCCCACCAGTTGGTGCTGAAAATTTTGGACTTGCCAACCCCCAAGACATATAAGCCAATTACATACATGTGTATATACACATACATATATACATACATACATCCACACAGTTCTCCATGTCTCTGTTTCTCTGGAGAACCCTAACAGCTTTTTACAAAGGTGATGGTACAACAACCAACAGAAAAATAGCACTGGGCGGGGGGGGGGGGGGTGTTAGTCGCTTAGTCGTGTCCAACTCTGCGACCCCACGGACTACTGCCTACCAGGTTCCTCTTCCATGGGATTTCCCAGGCAAGAATACTGGGGTGGGTTTCCATTTCCTTCTCCAGGGGATCTTCCTGACCCAGGGATGGAACCCGCGTCTCCGGCACTGCAGGCAGACTCTGTACTGTCTGAGCCACCAGGGAAGCCCCCGTTGCCTTCTCCAGGGGATGGTCCTGACCCAGGGTCAAACCCGCATCTGTCATGTCTCCTGCATTGGCAGGTGGACTCCTCACCACTATCACCACCCGGGAAGCCCTCTGAAACCAAGGGCTGTTTTCAAAGCATACTCCTATTCATGACACTCTTGGCTACAGAAGCAGACACATGCCTGGGCCCGCCAGCTCTGTACACGGCTCCAAGGCCACCCAGGAGTGGGCGGGCACCCCATCCCTGCTCCGTAGGGGGACCAGCCTGGTGGCTCCCATGGGCAGGGAGAGCACGGCAGGAGGAGGGTCTCCTGGGGAGAGAGCATGCATCCTGACAAAGCAGGCCGAAATCCAAGGCTTCCTGGCCTAGTGCCACAGACCTGGGCTTCCAGAGCCACCTCCCCAAAGCCGAGGGTCCCTCTGAGGGCCCCCCCGGTGCATCCGCCTGATGCCTCCCTCAGTAGACACAGGAGTGGCTCTCCAGGGTGTCTTGATGCAAACAGCCACTCGAGGTTGTGAGACTCTATTTGCAATTTATAGTAGAAAAGCATCTAACTCATGTAAGTGCAGTGAGTTCAAATATGTATCAAGACATCTTTGATACCCACCCAGGAAGAGTGTACAGTTATCCGTGAACACACATTACCAATTTTTGCGACAGTCTTGAAAAGTAGACAATCACTGGATAATATCACTCAATGAGTCTGTGTAACTAAGACATATGTGCGGAAGTACCAATGCGGTAACAACAGAAGGTGACGATTTTCTCCAAGGAAATTAAGTAACTGCATCTTTCTTCTTTTAACCTTATTTTGGTTCTAACGACCTGGTCTTCTGAAGTAGTCATCTTTATACCTGATTTCTCATTTGTACATTCTTATCATCTGCCAAATATTTCCCTCAGCAAAAAAGGTAAAAATGTGTTCTGCATTAACTTTTCTTAAATGTGTAAAATGATCATGACTACAACCACTGATACTTAGTCAACTGTAGGCAAAATGCCCAAAATTCAACTCTTTATCTTTAAACTCCTTAATGTTGTAGAGATTTTCTCTCTCAGAAGTATACAGCTCCAATAAACAGCAACTGATTGATTAACAATGGACCAATATAATCAATGTAAATAATTTCAAAGTTATGTAATTATACTTTTCATTGCAAACATTGCCTACATTTCTTTTAAAAACTAGTTTCACATTCTTTTATGAAATTTTGCCAACTAGGATATTTGTGTGAGTAAAACTGAGAGATAAGAAAGATAAAAATAGGGGTCATAAGTGGAAGCTGGCACATATTATACATGAAGAAGGCAATGACTCAGCCTTCACCAGCAATGACACTTCTCCAAGCTGAAGATTGTGTCTTTAACTCTCCTTTTTATATTTAGAATCTAAAGGATTGCTTCAAATATCATGGAAAATTATTATTTGTTAAATAAATTCATAGGAAGAATAATGAAGAAAAATTAAATTTACTATCACAACCCAGCATCTACTTTAAATTCAGAAGTTATTTAAATAAACTAAATACCTTTTAGCTGAAAGTATAAGAGTCTTCCCATTTATTAAAGCATTTGCTCTTATATACAGAAAGTAAAACATCCTTCTGCCATATCCTTCTACAATACTCCTAAATTATTCCCAGTTTATTAAAGACCTATCATGGCAAAATGTAGAAAATGCTGCAGTTTAGATATATGACCAGAAAGGGTGAAAGAAAAATAATGATACTTCATAAGTTGACCAGTCATCCATAACTCAAAAACATAAAAATCTAAGTTTCAGAAGCAATGACTTTCTTTTATTTTAGATGGATTTTTATTATTGGCTTCACTTTAGTAAATCAATATTAGAAGTTCTCAATAAGGTAAGACTGAATCCAAAAAAAATTTTTAATAATTTTTATAAATTTTAAAAATTTTATAAATTTTGCCATAAAGGCTAATGGTTTAAATGTCTACTAGGAACTAAGTTTCTATTTTCTATTAGTTATGTAAATTTTAAAAAAGAGAATTTAGCAGACGCCAAGCATTCATTTCTGACATTTTTAATTTGGTTGTTTTGATTCATTTTTTTAAATTTATTTTCCTTGTTACATATACCCACAGAAAGATTTGAAGACACATATCCATGACCTAAATATTACCTTAACTTTTGTTTTACAATGTTTTTTTTTTTTTTTTTTGGTTTCATTATTCTGCCTAAAAAGACTGAGGCTTTCATTTAGATGCTTGTAGTATCCAGGTCAAATGATCTTGACAGTACTCTGAAGATGGGATTTTGTATATTAAAATATTTACATAAAAGCTTCTCATTACAGGAGAAACACATGGTACATTTTATATACAATAAAGGCTCACTAAATCTATATTCATAAACAATTATAAATTAAAAGTGGAAAAGAAGCAGTTTAATGAGTTTAGAATAATAAATGCTTCTTTGTACTCATTTTTATTTTTAATAATTTTTAATTATAAGGATGTTGATTTTTAAAAAGTGACAAGCTTGTGTGTGCTTTATGTTAAACATATGTTTGATATATAAGGGATGTTTCATTATGTAAACACAGAACCTAAAAAGGGAGCTAAATATTTAATTAAAGGCTATTTCCACCACATATTACACAAGTCTTCTGCCCAAGTCTCAATATCTATCTATCTATCTATATTCATTTACTTTTCTACTGAGTAAAGTTGATTTTAGTATTTATAAAGAATAGAGTAACAGAGAAATATAAAACTGAAAGTTCCTAGAAAGCAAAAGATTGAAGAAAAGCATATGCCTACAACATAATGTGATTTGTAGGTGCAGAGGAATTTTGAAAAGCTTCGGATTTATTAACCAGAATTTAAAATCAAGGAACAGCAAGGAAGGCATTCAGTTTTCCCACTCTGTCACTTTAATCTGTTGTTTCACTAAGTGAAAAATAATCACACTGCAAACTAAGGAAGGAGTTGAGGGAAAAGGACATTGAGGAAAAAGAAAAAAAAACCAAAAAACTCTTGTAAGTTCAATACCTGGCAATGCAAATTTATGGAACAGAAATTAGCAAAACTAATATATTTATGCATTCAAAACATTGTTTTCCAATAAAATATATATATTTAGCATAAAAAGTTATCTACAATAAAGCAAAATTAAAATTTTTTAGATGAGACCAAAGAAAAATGATACGAAAATAGGATGGCTCAATGAACAAACATTTGGTTATTAAAAAATTGGTACTACTATATACTCACTAGTGCTGGTTCAATAATAAAAGTTCAATGTTGTTAGCAGCCAATGTATAGGACGTAATAAATCACTTATTACTAAAAGTGAAAGTGAAAGTCACTCAGTCGTGTCCTATACTTTGTGACCCCAGGGACTATATAGTCCAAGGTATTCTCCAGGCTGGAATACTGGAGTGGGTAGCCTTTCTCTTCCCCAGGGGATCTTCCTAACTCAGGAACCGAATCCAGGTCTCCCACACTGCAGGCGGATTCTTTACCAGCTGAGACACAAGGGAAGCCCTTTTATTACTAATGTGCCTGTTAATTAACAATAGACAAGAATCTCTGTGTTCCAAGATCCTTAATATATGTGCATTCTTTGATCCATAGTAAAAATACATCTAGAACCATATCTTAAGAAAATAATCAGAAATGTGAAATAAAACTGACATTTTAAAACTCTTTATCAGTTTCTCTTTCATCATGGTAAATATTGGATAAAATTTTACACTTCCCAAACAGGAAAAGGGTTAAATGTTATTTTGGCTTAGCCAGATGATGGAACATAATGAAAACATCCTGATATATAATGGATCAACACGTTTCAAACAAAAAAAGTAAAAAAAAAAAACTATACTGTCCAGGACCCCATGACTCCCACTAGTTAAAGTGACTCACTGAAATGACTCAGACAGCTTAACAAGTTACCATCACAAGGATAGAAGGAAGCAACAGCAAGAATAATACTGTATTACCTTGCTATGATTGCCATAACAAAATGCTGTAAACTAGGTGACTCAATTGACAGAAATTTACTTTCTCATAGCTCTGGAAGTAGGAAGTTCAAGTTCAAGGTGCAGCCACAGTTTATCCTTCCCGTCTCTTTCACCGCCTTGTCAACGGCTATATTCTCCAGATGCCTTCGTGAAGCTGTTTTTCCTGTGTGCACACAACCCTAGTGTCTGTTTTACTTCTTATCTCCTTACATCGGCCTTACTGGATTAGGATTCCTTACCATAACCTGAATTAATGTTAGTTACACCTTTAAAGGCTTGTCTGGGGCATTTCATGAACAGAGGGGCCCGATGGGCTACATACAGTCTTTGGGGTCACAAAGAGTTGGATACGAGTGAGAGACCAGCATGTGCGCGCGCGCACGCACACACACACGCCTTCAAATGCAGCCACATTCTAGGGTACTGAGGGCTAGGATTTTAACATATAAATTGTGAGGGACATGATTCAGTTCAACTGGAATCCCACCACTTCCACTAGCTTTGTTCATAGTGATGCTTTCTAAGGCCCACTTGACAAGTTAAAACAGTTGGCTTAAAGCTCAACATTCAGAAAACTAAGATCATGGCATCCAGTCTCATCACTTCATGGGAAATAGATGGGGAAACAGTGGAAACTGTCAGATTTTATTTACTGGGGCTCCAAAATCACTGCAGATGGTGATTGCAGCCATGAAATTAAAAGACACTTACTCCTTGGAAGGAAAGCTATGACCAACCTAGACAGCATAGTAAAAACCAGAGACATTACGTTGCCATCAAAGGTCCATCTAGTCAAAGCTATGGTTTTTCCAATGGTCATGTATGGATGTGAGAGTTGGACAGTGAAGAAAGCTGAGAGCTGAAGAATTGATGTTTTTTGACTGTGGTGTTGGAGAAGACTCTTGAGAGTCCCTTGGACTGCAAGGAGATCCAACCAGTCCACCCTAAAGGAGATCAGTCCTGGGTGTTCATTGGAAGGACTGATGTGGATGCTGAAGCTCCAATACTTTGGCCACCTCATGTGAAGAGCTGACTCATTGGAAAAGGCCTTGATGCTGGGAAGGATTGAAGGCAGGAGGAGAAGGGGATGACAGAGGATGAGATGGCTAGATGGCATCACCGACTTGATGGACATGGGTTTGGGTAAACTCTGGGAGTTGGTGATGGACAGGGAGGCCTGGTGTGCTGCGGTCTATGGGGTCGCAAAGAGTCGGACACGACTGAGTGACTGAACTGAACTGACTGATTCAGTTCATAATACACACACACATGCTAGGTGAAGGTTTGAGAGGATAGGGGCACGCTTTTTCTTCACATCGTTCCCATGGATTCACTTTTCCCTCCAGTTGTAAGTCATCCCACTGGGGAAGCCCCCTTGTCTCTTGGAGTACAGAGTTTTAAAGGAGACCTGTGATCACAGCTATGTGTGAACACCAAACCAGGTACCGGCTGCCTGTCATGAATCTTAATGGATATTTTCAGCAATGCTCAGAGCCTGGTATATCCTGGTCCACTGCTTCAGATACACGGAAATGCATCCTCATCAGTGATTACGTGAACATTCCAGAACTTTCTCAGAGTTCAGCCAAGGGTCTCTACCGTGGCTTTAGACATTATCACTGATAGGCAGGAATTGGAGAAAGACAGACCTGCTCTCATAAAATGTACAGGGTTTGATTTTTTTTTTAATCTTAAATATAGAAAAGAGCTTTAAAATAGAGGATTAGAGAGAAGACTTGAATCTTATAAAATATCCAAAAGGTTTTCTATGGATGGTAAGATGATTTTTATGCTGCTATAATGTACTATCTAAATTTTCCATACAGGAGATAAATAACTGCTTATTCAGAAAACATTAACATTTAAAATATTAAGCAAATGTTCAAAAATAGTAAAACCTTAGCCTCCAACACCAAACTTCATAGACGCTCTTTTTCTAGGCTTTTCTGTGTCTGAGGAATCCGGTGCCTTTCTCTTCCTGACAAGTCCCTTCGTCATTTTTTTTTTTTTTTTCCTTTACCTTTATCTACATGGTTCCCAAGCTGATGCCTGGTCCTACCTGTCTTCATCCTTTGCCTTTCATGTAAATCACAATCATGAGTAGCAACTGGTCTTATTTCCTTGGTTTACGTGAAGAGTTTTACCTTCCCTAAAATGACTATTCTCACTAACATATCGGTATTCCTGAATCTGATTTAAAGATTATTTTACGAATGAGACATATTATATGGAAACAGGAGTGTAATCAGAAGAGATAATTATTTGCTGCCCTCTAGAAGTATACCTTGAAGCGTGCTTATCTGAGGAGGTATGCGGACTCCGTGCTTGTTTCTGCCACTTACCCTGTCCTAGCTAGGTGTAAATCATTGAGAAAAACAGAGCTAGTTTCGCCTCCTCTATTTCCTGTTATTTCAACAAGGACTGACTCTTAAAAGAGGAGACAGGGAGAAAAGTGAATTCGCTCTCCTGACAGCGCCTGTGAATTGATTTGGCAATCAGGCAAGCCTGGGACTAGGGGAGGGTGGCGTTGCCACAGCGTTAAAGGGCTTCCGTAATCCCACACAGCCTGTATGCTAGACTAGGGACTCTCCAGCACAGCACAGAGGTCGGCGTAGGACCCCTACCCTGTCTGTCCATCCCCTCACTCTCCAATACACATGGAATGCTCCAGTCTTGGCAGATGTCTGTTCTCTGTGTGTTTCATCCTTTTCTCAATTCTGTGACTTGTGCTAGGTTGTCTATAACTCCTTAGAGTTCACTGAGTGCATTTCCCAAGCAAGGTCCGACGTTCTTTTCCCCATACAGACTTCCGCAGTATCTCCTATCCCTTGTCACAGTTAGGGAGATCATCTTGGTTCATGCTTGGAAGGCACTTTCTACTGCAGTATTAACTATAACGCATTGCAAATCTATGTATTTTAGCTCCTGATAATTTCTTGAGTTCCAGGACCTTGTTTTAGTATTTTCCTACCTCCAATGCCCAAAACAGAGTTGGCTGTAAGTTGTTAGTTACTTCATGAATATATGGAAGCAGGTTTATTTATAAATACTCCATCATGACAACTAACAGATGTCAACTAATAAGCAAATAAGGATTCTGATGCAAGGACCAGATGATACAAAGGAGGCTTCTGAACTTCGCTCTTCTCAAGGATATACTGAATGTGGATATACTGAATGGGTATACTGAATACACTGAACCCTCTCCCCATGGGTACACAGCTACAAACAGAGCAGTTCCTTCTGAGAGAAAGCCCGGAAAATGGCTGAGTGCCTCCGCAACAGTGAGCAAAAGAGAAAAGATCCACACTGAAGTGAGTGGGCAAAGGCTGAAACACACTCTTACCATAAACCTTAACCCTGGCACACCATCACTAAATCAGGAGTGGAACTCCAACTTTCAGCTTATCTCAGAGGATTGGAGGGTTTAGACCACGCATCCGATACCTGAACTTTTAAGAATCCCACCCGAGAAAAGGGCTCCCAAAACATCAGGCTCTAAAAGCCAGCAGGGCTTATATTCTGAGCCCCACAGAAGCTGCTCTTAATGGACACGTGAGTACTCCCCATGGCAATTCCTACTTGGGCTTAGGCCAGAAGGAGCAGACACAAATGGCCACTCCCCACTTTTTCTTTTTCCTGAAAAGGGTTTGACTGCCTGCTTTATAAATTGTGGCCTGAGGGTCCGGCTTCCAAAGGCTGACTGACCCTCTCTAGCCTCCCAGAGGCTGATGGGCACCCCCTCTGCCTTCTCTCTGTGGCTCCTATGGGCTTCCTTTACCCTCCCCTCCCCCCGCACCTTTACTTCTGTTATTGAGCAACTTTCTCTGCATACTTGATGTCCGGAAACAGTACCCCAGCTTGTACAGTTGGCAACCAAGGCTCCAACCGCAAAATCACCTAGCTCTGAGAGGCAATGAGGCTTACATTCACAAGTCCTGCGGGGCATTATCAAACAAAGGAGCAGTTGTTAGCAGGTACAAAGCAACCCCCAAAGGCATACACCAGGAATCAGCACTGAAGAAGCCAACAAAACTTCCATATCCCAGTTTCTCCCTAGAAAGGGCTTATTTTCCAAGTTTAACGATTACATTTGTAATCTGTCTGCATCTAGGTGCTGACTACAACTTTCCCCTTTGGGCCACTAGTGGATCTTGGCACAGTTCAATTACTAGGAGTTACTATGAAAAAGGATGCTTGAAAAATCAAAAGATTTGAGAAACAACTAGGAGCTTGAACTGGGTTAGCTAACAAGGACCATTTCCTGTAAGATACCAAACTGTCAAAACTGGGAATGGTGGCTGCTTTATCTAATGCACAGAAAGAGAGAGTCACGGAAAATGAAGGAGCTAGGGAATCCAAGGCACGAAATAAATCTGCAGAAACTAGCCTTAATGAATCGGGGATTAAGTGATTTACACTGTGAAATGGAATGCTCCTGTCATATCAGTAAACAAGGAGGTCACAAGCATTAGTGACTGCAGCCCACCAATGGGAGCTGGTGAGGAGATTGCCTGCTTTTTAGCAGCCATTAGACGGTGTCCACTCCCCTGAGGCCTCAGGAAAGGAAGCGCAGGATGTGTGTGAAAGCACAGGACTCTAGCCCCAGATAGCTGAGGAGCAGGTGAGAAGAACGATTTCAGTGAGCCAGACTCCTGCATCTCCCATACACAGAAAACACTAAATTCCTTAACTTAGGTTATCTGGTTTTCTTTAATAATAATCTTTTGATGTTCAGACTACCTGTTTACACTGGTCTATTTGGACCAGATAAATATCCATGCAATAGCAGCATTAAAAAAAAAAAAATATCCATGCAATAGCAGCATTAAAAAAAAAAAAAAGAATTTAAGTATATATGAAGCAGGATATGTTAGGCCAAAAAATAAGTCAGAAAATTTAAAAACACTGAAATCATATCAGACATCTTTCTGCCAACATGTTCATAGTATGAAACTAGAAATCAAATACAAGAAAGTAAACAGAAAATTCATAAAATGTGTAACTTAAATGGCATGTTCCTGAACAGCTAACAGGTCAAAGAAAAAAAAAATCTAAAAATACCATTAGATAAATTAAATTGGAAACTCAAGATACCAAAAATTATTTTATGCAGCAAACGTATACAATAGTTCTAAGAGGAAAGGAAAAGGAAAGATCACAATAAACAACTTTTTTTTTTTTTTTTAAGAAATGAGAAAGAGGGGCTTCCCTGGGCTCAGTGGTAAAGACTCTGCCAGTGCAGGGGATACGGGTTTGATCCCTGATCCAGGAAGATCCCACATGCTGGGGAGCAGCTATGCTGGTGTTCCCCAAATACTGATCCTGTGCTCAAGAGCCCAGGAGCCACAGCCTCTGGAGCTTCAGCACCTGGAGCCTGTGCTCAGCAACAAGAGAAGCCACAGCGATGAGACGCCCACACACCACAACTAGAGAGGCGCCCAGGTAGCAACAAAGGCCCAGCACAGCCAAAACAAATCCAGAAGTGAAATTATGCTTTTAAAGGAAATGCCAAAGGGCATTCTAGACCCAAAATAAGAGAAAACGGAATAACAAAGGTCAAATGTAAAAAGGAATGAAATGGAGACAAGGAAATCAATAGGAAAGGTTAACAAACCTAAGAGCCCCCCCCCCAAAAAAAGATAATTCTAATAGGGAAAACTGTAGCTCGATGTACCAGGGGGTGGGTGAAGAGAAGACTCAAATTAATAAAATTTTAAATGAAAGAGAACATTATAGAGAACTACAGAAATATCAAGGTTCCTAAAGAAAACTATGGACAATTACTTGCCTCAAGATTGGATAACCTAGAGGAACTGGATAAATTCTTTGAAATGTACAAGTAACGAGACTGAATGATGAAGAAGCAGAAACTTTGAAAAGAATAATGACAAGTAGAGAGACTGAATCAGTAAACAAAACTTCCCAACAAAGAAAAGCATAGGATCAGTCGGCCTCACTAGTGAACGCTACTGAATGTTTAAAAAACTGATACCAGTCCTCCTCACAGATTTCCAGAAAAGTAGAAGAAACGGAAGTGGCAACAAGTCCAAATTCATTTCACGAGGACAGCGTTATGCTAATGCCAAAGCCAGCCAAGGGCAATCCAAGACGCAATTATAGTCCAACCTCCTAGGTGGACACTGATGCGACCTTCTTCAACAAGATATTAGCAAACAAAATAAAAACGAATTAAAAGGGTCACACACCATGATCAAGCGGAGTTTATTTCAGGGAAGCAAAGATGGTTCACAGCCCACACATCAATAATCATGATGTACCACTTTAACAAAATGTAGGAAAATAATCATATAATGTTGCTAAATGCAGAAAAAACTTTTGACAGTATTCAATATCCTTTTATCAAAAAAAAAAAAAATCTTAGAGTGAGTACAGAGAAGGCAAAGTTCAATGTAGTAAAGAACAAATATGATAAGCCTGGAGCTGACAGCACATACAGCAATGAAAAGATAAACATTTTCCTTATTAACTCAAGACAAAGATGTCCAATCTTACAACTTTTAATCAGCATAGTACTGAAATATCTAGTCAAGTATATAGGCAAGAAAGAAACAAAAAACAGTCAAATAGGAAGGCAAAAGCAAAAGTTTTTGCATATGACACGATCTTTTACATTGAAAACTAGACTCCACCAAAAACCTGTCAGCACTAATAAATGAAGGCAGTAGAGTTGCAGTATACAAAATCACCTTATAAAAATCAGTTGTGCTTCTACTCACTAACAATAAGCCATCTAAAAATGAAATCGTAAGAACAATCTCATTTTTAATAATTTAAAAAAGATAAATACTTGGCAATAAATTTAATCAGGGAGGTTAAAGATTACCCACTGAAAACTATAAAATACTGATGAGTGTGACTGAAGAAAATACACACAAATGGAAAGAAATCTGATGTTCAGGGGGTTGTAAGAATCAATGCTGTTAAAAGTCCATACCACCCAAAATGATCTGCAGATGAAATATAATTTCTGTCAAAATTCAAAACTCATTTTCCACAGAATAACTAATTCTAAAATCAATATGAGCTAAAGAGAACCTTGAATACCAAAAGCAACCCTGAGAAAGAGGAACAAAGCTGGAGGTATCACGTTTTTTGATTTCAAACTGTATTACAAAGCAATAATAAGCAAATCAGTATGGTAATGGCATTAAATAGATATGTATAATGAAGCAATGGAATAGAATAAAGAGCCTAGAAATACACCTATGAAAATGTATTCAATTAGTTGTAGACAAAGGAGTCAAAAACATATAATGGGGAAAAGATAGCCTCTTTATTAAATGGTGCTGGGAAAATTAAGTAACCACATGCAAAGAATTAAGTTGGTTTCCTGTCTTACATGTGAAAATGAACTCAATATGGATTAAAGGCTTGATTGTAAGACATAAGTGCACGCCTGCTAAATTGCTTCATTCGTGTCCGACTCTTAGCAACCCAATGGACTGTAGCCTGACAGGGTCCTCTGTCCATGGGATTCTCAAGGCAAGGATACTGGAGTGGGTTGCTATGCTCTCCTCCAGGGGATCTTCCCGACCCAGGGATTAAACCCACGTCTCCTGTAGTTTCTGCCTTGCAGGTGGATTCTTTAACCACTGAGCCACTGGGAAAGTCCCTGAATGTAAACCATGAAGCCATAAATAGTGAAAGTCGCTCAGTTGTGTCCAACTCTTTGTGACCCATGGTCTATGCAGTCCATTGAATTCTCCAGGTTAGAATACTGGACTGGGTAGCTTTTTTCTTCTCCAGGGGATATTTCCATCCCAGGGATCAAACCCAGGTCTCCCACATTGCAGGCGGATTGTTTACTAACTCAGCCACAAGGAGAGACAAAGCCATAAATACAAAACCCCTCAAAAAAAACATGCAGGGTAAGTTCTGTGACCTTCTTGGCAATGATATTTTGCATTTCACATGAAGAAAAGTCAACACAAGAAATGATAAACAAATTATCTTATCAAACTAAAATGCTTCTACAGTGAAGAAAATCATTAATAACATTAAAGACAACCTATGGAATGAGGGGAAATATTTGCAAGTAAGATATTGATAAGTTATCAGAATATCTGGCTTTGACAATCAGTGGGACTTGCAGTCAGTAGAACCAGAGGTTGGAGACTCAGCTCTTAAAGGGTACACACAAATTCTCACACACTCTGAGATGCAGGGCAGAAGCAATAATTTGAAAGAGCCTGGGTCAGACACCCCTGCTGATCTTCAGCTTCCTGCAAAGTCAGGAGGAAATTACAGTCACTCTGGGGACAAAGATGCTGGTGACAGCCATACATGGGAGCTCAATGCACCATGAGGGCACGGGTGCTGGCACGCACCCTTCTGGAATCCTTTTCTACATTATTAGTCCTGGACACGGCTTTCTCCTTGCAGCGGGCAGTCTCAGCATTAGACAAGGCCTAGCAATCAAATGGGTCAGGCAAAGTCATACCTTCCAACACTTCTGCAGTGGTTGTTCCCACCAAAACAAAGCCTCACATAACTCATAAAAGGGAACCCCTAGAACATACAACTCTAGTGAACAGAGGAATCAGAATAGAAATAATTGATATGGAGGCTAAAAAAAAAAAAATAGAAACTATCACTGAAATGAAAAGCCAACTCTTTAAAAACTCAACAACTGATAAATCATTAGCCAGACTCATCAAGCAAAAGAGAGAGGGCTCAAATGAAATAAAAAGAAATGAAAACTGATGCCACAGAAGTGGATCATAAGAGACTATTACAAGTAATCATATGTCGATAAAATGGACAACCTAGAAGAACTGAACAAATTTCTAGAAATGTACAATCTCCCACAATGAATCAGGAAAAATTACCAGGCCAATTACCTGTAATGAAATTAAATAATAAAGAAAAAAAAACTCCCAACAAACAGAAGTTCAGAAGCAATTGTATCCCTGGTGAATTCTAAAAAACGTTTAAAGAGTAGTTAAGTCTATCATTCTCAAGTTATTCAAAAAACAGTACAGGAAGCATCTCTTCCAAACTCATTCCATGAGTCCAGCATCACCCAGATTTCAAACTAGAAAAAGTGACCATGAAAGAAGAAAATTATGGTGAAAATTATTGATGAACAGAGAAGCAATTATACATAACAAAATATTAGCAAGCCAAATCCAGCAATACATTTCAAGGACCATATACCATGATAAAATGTGATTTAATCTGATTCACGTATTGCTCAGTAGAAAAACACAATCAATGTGATAACCACATTAAGTTGAAGAATTAAAATCATATGAGCCTCTGAATAGTTGTAGTAAAAACTTTTGACAAAATTTGTGATTACTGTATATTAAAAAAAGTTTTTCCCCCACAAACTGGGTACAGAGGGAACATAAACAACATAATAAAGGACATATATGATAAGCCCACCACAATATTACATTTAATGGTGAAAATCTGAAAGCATTTCCTCTAAAATAAGGATAGGACAACAAGGCTTATTTTCACCAGTCTTACTCAACATAGTACTAAAAGTTGTAGCCACAGCAATCAGATAAGTAAAAAAGAATCCAAGTTGGAAAGGAAGGAGTAAACTGTAATTATTTGTATATGATATTACACCATATCTAGAAAATTCTAAAGAGGCCACTCAAAATTATTAGAACTCACCAATGAATTTGAATTTTGCAGGATACAAAATTAATATACATAAATACCTTGCATTTCTATACACTAATGACATACTTTTTAAAAGAAAATTTAAGAAGACAATCCCACTTAAAATCACATAATGAAGAATAAAGAGTCTAGGAATAAATCTAATTAAGTGGGTAAAAGATCTGCACTCAGAAAATTTTAAGACACTGATAAAAGAAATTAAAGACAACAAAATAAATGGAAAGCTACATTGTGCTCATGGGTTGGAAAAATCGATCCTGTTAAAGTGACCATACTATCCAAGACAAGCTACAGACTCAATACCTGTCAACATGGCAGTGATATTTTTTCACAGAACTAGAACTAATAATTCTAAAATTTGTATGGAGACACAAAAGACTCAAACTGCCAAAATAACCTTGAGGAAAAAAAAAAAAGAGAGAACAAACTAGATTTTTCATTTACCCTCATTTCAAAAGATACTACAAAGCTACAATAGCCAAAATAACATGGTACTGGCTCAAAAACAAGCATACAGATCAGTGGAACAGAAAAGAGAACCCAGAAATGAGCTTGCACTTCCATGGTCAACTGATTGATGATGAAGAAGTGAACAACATACAATGGGGAAATGTCAGCCTCTGGAACAAATGATGTTGGAGAAATTGGAGAGGTTCTATAAAATATTGAGAATTAAAAGTAAAACCAAAATGAACCAATGACTTAAATGAAAGACCTGAAACCACAAAACTTCTCAGAAGGAAACACAGGGGCAATGCTTTTTGACACAGATCTCCACAATATTTTTCTGGGAATGACTCCTCAGGCAAGGCAAACAACTGTAAAAGTAAGTAAATGAGATTACATCAGACTAAAAGGTTTTGCACAGTGAAGGAAATCATCAACAGAATGAAAATGCCGCCTACTTACTGAAGAAAGATATTTGCAAATGGTTTATCTAGTAGAAGGTCAATATCTCAAATATACAATGAACACATACAATGTAACTTCAAAAAGACAAACAACCCAATGATAAAATGGTCATAGGATCTGAACAGAAATTTTTCCATAGAAGATATACAGGTGGCCGACACACACGTGAACAAATACTCGACATCACTAATCACCAGGGAAACAAAAATCAAAGCCGCACTGAGGTGTTATGGCTTACCTGTCAGAACTGCTATGATCCAGAAGACCAGACATACCACGCGCTGGCAGGGACGTGAGCCAAAGGGAAGGCTCCTACACTGTTGGTGGTAACTGGTTCAACCACTATGCGAAACCGCACGGAGTCTCCTCAGAAAATTGGAAATAGAACTACCAAACAATCCATCAACTGCACTCCTGGATACATATGCGAAAAAACAAAATCACTAATTTGGAAAGGTATACGCATCCCTTTGTGAATCGTAACACGACTTACAGCAGCAAAGAAATGCGACCAACCCAAGAGCCGGGGGGGGTGAAAGGTCACAGACGTGGGCGTGTGCACACACTTGGTGATGGTCTGAGTCATGTCACAGGTGTTACTTGGCCACGAAACCAACAGGGCCCTGCCGTTTGCAACAGCGGTGACCCAGGAGGGTACTATGCCAAGTGAAATGAACCAGAGAGAAGGACACACAGCGTACGATTTCACTTACATTTTATGTGGAATATAAAAATAAAAGAAATACACAGGCACAACAAAACAGAAACAGTCCTAGGGATAGAGAACAAACAAGAAAAAGGGTGGCCGATATGTGAGGTAGATTAAGAGGTACAAAGTAAATGAGTGAGGGAGATGGAAATTAGAGTGCAGAGAACAGAGTCAACCGTAACGTATCTTTGTATGGTGACAATGGCAACTGGACTTGTAGTGGTGGTCATTTTGAAATGACTAGAAATACTGAATTACTATGCTGTGTAACAGGAACACCACGGGTATCTTGTGCCCATTATACTTCAAAAACAAGCTCAGGATAATAGATCAGATTTCTGGTTACTGCAAGCAATGGGTGGGGAGAGGGGCAACTGCAAGGGAGGAGGAAAATGCAGAGCTTCCATTTTTTAGATGATTAAGCACGAGGGAAATAACGTACAACACAATAAACATAATTCATACTGTGATATGTTATACATGAAAGTTTCTAGGAAAATATTAATAAATCCTAAGAATGCTCATCACAAGGAAAATATTTTCTCTTTTTTCCTTTTAAATCTATGTAAGAAGATTGATACTCACTAAACTTATGGCTGGATTGGTGGCTGCATGCAAATTGGAAGTGGTCAGATAGGAGATGGCGAGGGTGAACATCAATATTTTAGGAATCAGCAAACTAAAATGGACTGGAATGGGTGAGTTTAACTCAGATGACCATTATATCTACTACTGTGGGCAAGAATCCCTTAGAAGAAATGGAGTGGTCATCATAGTTGACAAAATAGTCCATAATGCAGTACTTGGATGCAATCTCAAAAATGACAAAATGATCTCTGTTCATTTCCAAGGCATAACATTCAATATCACGGTAATCCAAGTCTATGCCTTGAACAGTAATGCTGAAGAAGCTGAAGTTGAACGTTCTATGAAGACCTACAAGACCTTTCAGAACTAAAACCCAAAAAAGATGTTGTTTTCATCATAGGGGACTGAATGCAAAGTTAGGAAGTCAAGAGATACCTGGAGTAACAGGCATATATGGCTTTGGAGTACAGAGTGAAGCAGGACAAAGGCTAATAGAGTTTCGCCACGAATATGCACTGGTCATAGCAAACACCCTCTTCCAACCACAGAAGAAAGACTCTACAAGTGGACATCACCAGCTGGTCAACACCGAAATCAGATCAACTATATTCTTTGCAGCCAAAGATAGAGAAGATCTAAACATTCAGCAAAAACAACCAGGAGCAGACTGTGACTCAGATCATGAATTCCTTGTTGCCAAATTCAGACTTAAATTGAAGAAAGAGGGGAAAGAAATTAGGGAGAGGAAGGAAAACCACTAGACCATTCAAGTATGACCTAAATCAAATTCCAAATAGATTGAAGGGATTAGATCTGATAGACAGAGGGGCCTGACGAACTATAGACAGAGGTTCGTGATGTTGTACAGGAGGCAGTGATCAAGATCATCTCCAAGAAAAAGAAATGCAAAAAGGCAAAATTGTTCTCTGAGGAGGGCTTACAAATAGCTGAGAAAAGAAGAGAAGACAAAAGCAAAGGAAAAACAGAAAAATATTCCCATTCGAATGCAGAGTTTCAAAGAACAGCAAAGAGAGATAAGAAAGCCTTCCTCAGTGATTAATGCAAAGAAACAGAGGGAAAAAATGGAATGGGAAAGATGAGAGATCATTTCAAGAGAATTAGACATATAAAGGGAACATTTATATGCAAAGATGGGCTCAATAAAGGACAGAAATGGTATGGAACTAACAGAAGCAGAAGATATTAAGAAGAGGTGGCAAGAATACACAGAAAAACTATACAAAAAATATCTTCTGACTCAGATAAGCACGATGGTGTGGTCACTCACCTAGAGCTAGACATCCTGGAATGTGAAATCAAATGGGCCTTAGGAAGCATCACTATGAACAAAGCTAGCGGAGGTGATGGAATTCTAGTTGAACTATTTCAAATCCTAAAAGATGATGTTGTGAAAGTGCTGCACTCAAAATGCCAGCAAATTTGGTAAGCTCAGCAGTGGCCATGGGACTGGAAAAGGTCAGTTTTCATTCCAATCCTAAAGAAAGGCAATGCCAAAGAATGCTCAAACTACTGAACAATTGCACTCATCTCAACATACTAGCAAAATAATGTTCAAAATTCTCCAAGCCAGGCTTCAGCAATACATGAACCATGAATTTCCAGATGTTTTAGCTGGATTTAGAAAAGGCAGAGGAACCAGATATCAAGTTGCCAACATCGATTGGATCATTGAAAAAGTGAGAGAGTTCAAGAAAAACACCTACTTCTCCTTCAATGACTATGCCAAAGCATTTAACTGTGTAGGTCACAACAAACTGGAAAATTCTGAAAGAGATGGGAAAACCAGACCACCTGACTTGCCTCCTGAGAAATTTGTATGCAGTTCAAGAAGCAACAGCTAGAACATAGAACTACAGACTGGTTCCAATTCAGGGAAGGAATATGTCAAAGCTGTATATTGTCATTCTCTATTTAACTTATATGCAGAGTACATCATGAGAATGCTGGGCTGGAGGAAGCACAAGCTGGAGTCAAGATTGCCAGGAGAAATGTCAATAACCTCAGATACGCAGATACACCACCCTTACGGCAAAAATTTATTCTTCTCTTTAGAAGAACTAGAGAGCCTCTTGATAAAAGTGAAAGAGGAGAGTGAAAAATTTGGCTTAAAATTCAACATTCAGAAAACTAAATCATGGCATCTGGTCCCATCACTTCATGGCAAACAGATGGGGAAAAATGAAAACAGTGACAGATTTTATTTTGGGGGGCTCCAAAATCACTGCAGATGGTGACTGCAGCCATGAAATTAGAAGAAGTTTGCTCCCTGGAAGAAAAGCTATGACCAACATAGACAGCATATTAACAAGAAGAACATGACCTGCCCAACAAAGGTCTGTCTAGTTAAAGCTATGGTTTTATAAGTAGTCATGTATGGATGTGATAGTTGGACTCTAAAGAAAACTGAGCACCAAAGAATTGATGCTTTTGAACTGTGGTGTTAGAGAAGACTCTTGGGAATCCCTTGGACTGCAAGGAGATCCAATCAGTCCATCCTAAAGGAGATCAGTCCTGAATATTCTTTGGAAGGACCGATGCTGAAGCTGAAACTCCAATCAATACTTTGGCCACCTGATGCGAAGAACTGACTCACTGGAAAAGACCCTGATGCTGGGAAAGATTGGAAGTGGGAGGAGAAGGGGACGACAGAGGATGAGATTGTTGGATGGCATCCCCAACTTAATGGACGTGAGTTTCAGTCAACTCCGGGAGTTGATAGACAGGGAGGACTGGCGTCCTGCAGTCCACGGGGTCTCAAAGAGTCTGGCACCAATGAGCGACTGAACTGAACTGAACTGAAACTTATGGTGGCTATCAGGTCATGGTTTTTGTAAGTCAATATTACATTGTATACCTTAGACTTATGCAGTGCTATTTGTCAATTAGATTCTCAATGAAACTAGAAGCAGAAAACCTGAAATGTACAAGGAACTCAAGTGACTCAATATCATAAGAAATAAGCAACCCAATTAAAAATCGTACAGGACATAAATACACACTTTTTCAAAGATGATATACAAATGATCAGCAAGTAAATGAAAAAGTGCTTGACATCACTGCTCATTCAGTTCAGTACAGTTGCTCAGTCATATCCAACTCTTTGCAAGCCCATGAATCTACGCACACCAGGCCTCCCTGTCCATCTCCAACTTCTGGGGTCTACCCAAACTCATGTCCATTGAGTCAGTGATGCCATCCAACCATCTCATCCTCTGTCGTCCCCTTCTCTTCCCACTTCCAATCTTTCCCAGCATCAGGGTCTTTTCCAATGAGTCAGCTCTTTGCAACAGGAGGCCAAAGTATTGGAGTTTCAGCTTCAACATCAGTCCCTCCAATGAACACCCAGGACTGATCTCCTTTAGGATGGACTGGTTGGATCTCCTTGCAGTTCAAGGGACTCTCAAGAGTTTTCTCCAACACCACACCTCACTACTCATTGGGGAAATGTAAATCAAAGTCACAGGGAAGCATCACCTCATATTTTCTAGGATGGCAATTACAAAACAGACAACAGACAAATGCTTGTAAGGATGTCAAGTACGAGAAACAGTGGTATACTCTTAGTGGGAATCTAAACTTGTATAACATTAGGGGAAACAATGCAGAAAATTCCTCAAGAAATTACAAAAACACAACTACCATATGATTTAACAATCCCAATTCGCCATATATATCCAAAGGAGATGAAGCCAACATCTCTGAGGTATCTGTACTACACCTGTAATCATTGCAGTGCTGTTCATAATAGCTGGGGTCTGTAAACCATCTAAATGTTTGCCAAGAGATGTTTGGATAATGACAAAGTGGCATGCACATATTCACACTATAGAGTATTATCAGGTTTAAAAAAAGAAGAAAATTCTACCTTCTGCAGCAGCATGGATGAACCTGGAGGACATTATGCTAAGTGCAGAAAGGCAGACAAGGAATGATAAATACTGCATGAAATCACTTATAAGTGGAATCTTAAAAAAAAAAAAAGAAGAAAAAGAAAAAGAAACCATAGAAAGAGAATGGAATAGATGTTGCAGTGGCTGGTTGGTGGTAGAAACAGGGAGGATTTGAGAAAACTACAGTTGTTAATATTGTACTGTATAACAAAATTGCCAAGAGAGTAAAACCAAAGTATTTGCATCATAAAGAAATGTAAACATTTTAAATGAAAGAAATGTAAATATTTTAAATGAGCAATATAAAAAGGGATTTTTTTTTTAATTGAAGTCACTGGAGAAGCTCAAGTTCCTCAAAACACAAAATAACTATCTTCTTGCAACTTGCTAGGAGCTCAAATAAGCAAACAGCACAAAACTTTGCTCATTTCACAGAATGAGGCCTCTGTCCTTCTTCATTAACTACCTCTTTTTCTCCTGTGAAACTCAACTACTTTTTTCTAAATCACACAAAAGAGTGAAAATGAGAAAGTAAACATTGCTTTTGAGATCAGCTTCTGTGCCATTAACCTTTTAGTTTTGGTAAAATATGTTCATTAAATAGTACCTGCCTACCTTCCCTACTCCCCTTCACTTCCCCCCAAAATATTAAACAAGTGAATGAAAATAATTTATCTTCTCAAAAAATCACTTCAGCTTTTACAAAAATATTGTAGACTGTCCATGGAAAATTTCAATAAATAGCTAATATTATTAAATCAATTTAATATATTTAAACAGATTGCTACTTCCAAAGGAAAATATGTTTAAAAATAAAATTGCTTTAAAAGGGGCAGAATTTATTAATATTAAAATATTTTAAGCAGACTATTCTGAAATAATTTTTCCATTATCACATTTTTTAAATACATTTTTTCAAAATCTTATTCAATCTAATGAAAATACCACATTTCATTAAAACAGATGATCATGCAGGTTAGTAAATGAAACAATGAAAACTCTGTTTCTTAAGAAATGAAAACAAAAACAAGAGTCTACCTCTTATAAATAGAAAAGACGTTTAATTGGTAAAAGAATATTCCGCTGTATTTTACAGATGAAAATATCTGCTTTTAAATAAATCAAACCTCTCAGAAAAAAATGAATAGTCTTTACCAAATAAATATTTAAGTTGTCATTTCTATCTTAAATGCATAATGGAAACAACAGTAGAGATTCAAATTTAGGTGATTACCAAAAAGTGTTGGACAGCAAATTTTGTCCCAGAAACTTGGAATTATACCTTTCCTTTATCATATATTCATCTAAATGTGATAAGTGTTGCAGGGGAAGAAAACTGTTCTTAAGCCAATAGAGAATAATGTTGTGCATTGTATTATTACTTTTTTCTACTATAATGACACAGTATGTAACCAGGCAACTGGGGATTAGAGATTTTAGTGTTTAATCAAACAAACAATTCTAATGGCTTATAGTAAAAATATAAAAATATCTTAAGAGTAATTATATCTGGGCACTCAATTATCTTTTAGGTTTCTTCTAAATATAACTTATATTCTAAATAGTCAATCAATAATCAGAAAATCTTTCTATTCTTAAATGTTTTATTATATTATTTTTTCTTGGATGCATAATATTTGCCTATCTATATGTATTTATTTTCAAACCACTTAGTTGAGGTATTATATTTTATGCACCTATGATTCACAGCCAAATTTCTTTAATCAAAAACAGAAGTTATCCATATGCCTGCTAAAAATTTTAAGCAGAATAAAATTGGGACAAAATAATTTAAAAGGAGTACGTCAAGGCTGTATATTGTCACTCCACTTATTTAACTTATATGCAGAGTACATCATGAGAAATGCTGGGCTGGAGGAAGCACAAGCTGGAATCAAGATTGCTGGGAGAAATATCAATAACCTCAGATATGTAGATGACACCATCCTTATGGCAGAAAGGGAAGAAGAACTAAAGAGCCTCTTGATGAAAGTGAAAGAGGAGAGTGAAAAAGCTGGATTAAAATTTAACATTCAGAAAACTAAGATCATGGCATCTGATCCCATTACTTCATGGCAAATAGATGGGGAAACAATGGAAACAGTGACAGACTTGATTTTTTGGGCTCCAAAATCACTGCAGATAGTGAATGCAGCCGTGAAATTAAAAGAGGCTTGCTCCTTGGAAGAAAAGTTACAACCAACCTGGACAGCATATTAAAAAGCAGAGACATTACTTTGCCAACAAAGGTCCATCTAGTCAAAACTATGGTTTTTCCAGTAGTCATGTATGGATGTGAGGGTTGGACTATAAAGAAAGCTGAGTGCCAAAGAATTGCTGCTTTTGAACTGTGGTATTGGAGAAGACTCTTAAGAGTCCCTTGGACTGCAAGGAAATTCAACCAGTCCATCCTAAAGGATATCAGTCCTGAATATTCTCTGGAAGGACTGATGCTGAAGCTGAAACTCCAATACTTTGGCCACCTGATTCGAAGAAGTGACTCAACGGAAAAGAACCTGATGCTGGGAAACATTGAAGACAGGAGGAGAAGGGGATGCCAGAAGATGAGATGGTTGGATGCAATCACCAACTCAATAGACATGAGTCTGAGTAATTTCCAAGAGTTAGTGATGGACAGGGAGGTCTGGCATGTGGCAGTCTATGGGGTTGCAGAGAGTCAGACATGACTGAGCTACTGAACTGAACTGTGAGTACTCTTTTCATTTATCTCATATTTCAAAATACTAGTTGTCTCTTACATTGAGAGAATTCTTCTAGGCATTTTTACTTTAATTTTAGATTCAAAATGACAATCTTAAATAGTTAAAATCTAACTGTGGAAATAAAACACAGAGAATCTAAATTTAATTAACAACATAAGCTAGAGATAGATAAGCTACAAATTTTAATTGAGATTCTACAAACTGTGGAAAAACAATAGAAGAACAGATCTCAGTTCATGAAATGCATATATGAAGAACTTATAAATATGTGACTTCTAAAATAATAGCAACAAATTATGGTAAACAAAGACTGAAAAATATGGTGAATTTTATATATTTTTTTCAGTTTATACATAAGTCAAAGAGATCCAGTTTCTCCTTTTTTTTAAAGAATTAGATACACTAACTTTCATATAAAAGACACATATTTACATTTTTGTTACCAGATAAATATATAGACCAGAAAGCTGGACCAAGATTTGTGTGTGTGCATGTGTGTGTGTAAATACACACATATACGCATAAGATGTATTACATACATATTAAAGATTATATACATTATAAAGATTATGTCTTTGTCTTTATCTATCTATACTGTAGCCTGCCAGGCTCCTCTTGTCCATGGAATTCTCCAGGCAAGAGTACAGATGGGTAGCCGCTCCCTTCTGCAGGGAATCTTCCCAAACCAGTGATCCAACACAGGTCTCCCCAATTGTGGGTGAATTCTTTAACATCTGAGCCACCATGGAAGCCCAGGAATACTGGGGTGGGTAGCCTGTCTCTTGTCCAGGGGATCTTCCCAACCCTGGAATCAAACAGGGGCTTCCTGCATAGCAGATGGATTTTTTTGCCAGCTGAGCTCCCAGGGAACCCTTATACACAGAGAGACTTGTATATAGAGAGAAAGCCCATTTGCAAACAATGCAAGCCTCTTTTCCATCTCAAACAATGATAGAATCTGGAACCTCAATGTTTCCCAAGAGTGATGCCAGGTTTATAAAGAATAGTGGCAAGCTTAGGCAAGCAAGTTTCAGCAAATGAATTCTGGAGACTATAAAAATCCAGTAACAAGTCAAGACATGTGGGATTTCCTACAACAGAAGAGGGAAGACCAAATGTGAAATTGTTTTAGTTGGACTAAGCTCTCTCAGTGTTAGTAGGTTCTCTCACAATTAGTAAGTCCATAGGCTAGTTTTATCTTTCAGACCTCAAATTAGCTTTTCTTTCGTAAAGCACAAGTGATTCCAGAATATTTGTATTGCCTTGTCTTTTATCATTAATACCTGGACACATATCTGAGTGTTTCAATATTTTAAAATAATGTTTTTAATGAGAAAATTCACATAATCATAATGTAATGTAAAATATACTATATAAAGAGTATACCATATATTATACAAAAGAAAAGAAAATTATGCTTCTCCCTTATCTTACCATTCCCCAATTTATTCCACATTAGAAACAACAATGTATGAAACATCCTATCTTGTCCAAAAAAGGCAAAATTGGGTATTTCTTCCCCCGTGGCCCTTCATTATTATTTGACAAAGCAGGATACTTATGAAGCCTTTCAATCAAAACCCTATGGGGTAAACACTGCAAAGCTAGTTGCGATTTACCATTTTCCTCTAGGGTCCTCTTGATCTTACTCCTAAGTGATCTTACTCCTAAATCTTCCCTTTCTACTTTTTAAAGGCATTCGCATATATATTTTGGAAGCAATTTTATAAACTAATATTCTATTATACTTTTAAAATTTCATATTCTTTGTTAAATCGAATGATTTAAGATGAACCGATTGATTCATTAATTTAAAAATTGATCTGTTTTTTAAAATACCATACAGGGTCATATAAATATACCCGTAGTCCAGTGCTCAACATTCAGTTGGTGATTTAGTCACTAAATCACGTCTGACCCTTGTGACCCCACAGTCTGAAGCCCGCCAGGCCCCTCTGTCCATGGGATTCTCCAGGCAATACTGGAGTGGGCTGCCATTTCCTTCTGCACAACACACAGTGGATGTCCAATAAATACCCATTAAGTGAATGAAGACTCATGCTTCTGACACTCTGTGGCTTGCTTTTGTATCTGCGTGTGTTGCTCTTTATTTGTTTGGATCTAGAGCACTTCAGTGCTTCACAAAATGTGGATTAAGATAGGCTTCCGTGGCCCCAATCTTTGGCAATAACCTCAGAGATTCAAGATGAAAAGTAACTGTAAAATCACATATTCCTCAAAACTCCATATTTACTTTTTAACTGCCCATTGTTCTCAGTATTTATTCATATTTAAGGGAGTTGGAGAAAAAAATGTTGTAGATCAGATTTTGTTTCAAACTGTCATAACTGTTTATCCTTAAGAATTCGTATGTGCCAAATCGCTTAATTCATGTCCATCTTTTTGCGACCCCATGGACTGTAGCCCACCAGGCTCCTCTGTCCATGGAATTCTCCAGGCAAGAATATTTGAGTGCGTTGTCATTTCCTGCTCCAGGGGATCTTCCCTCCCAGGGATCAAACCTGCATCTCTTAATTCTTCTATGTTGGTAGGCAGGTTCTTTACCACTAGCACCGCCTGGACTAGGACATATATTCAATATTTTATGAAGAAACTAAAGAATAGCAAATAAATATCTGTCAAAAGTATGCATGTCTCTAAACTGTGTAGGAAGTTCTTATAATAACTTATCTTCTGTATGGATATTATATTCCATGTTATGATTACTGCTGTTCCACACACAAGCCTTTAAAAAAAATAAGCATTAGAGAATATAAGCAAATGTCTCTATTTCCTTTCTCCTAAATTTTGCCTCCATCCCTGCCTCTGTTAGCTTATCTTCTGAAACAGTTCCAAGATCAATTCAGTAGTAAATCAAGGGATTTCTTCTTTCCCTTCAGGAATAATGGGTGATTGCTAATTTATTAAGTATCTATTTTAAAATGTTTTTAAAATCTGAAAGCATTAAGAAGATACTGCGTCACTAGCTCTTTTATTATGTATTCTCTTTCCTTTTAAACACAAAAGTACTGAGTAACAACAGTTCATACTCTTGAAGCAAAGATAATTAGACACCCACCTAGGACTACTACCCATTATGTGACTTTGCTTTTGAAATGCAATGTGACACAAAGGTTTAATGTGTTCCTCCCAGAAAACTTTTTCACCCCATGAAGTGTCTACCCAGAGTCCTTACAGGCTACCTAAGATTGCATTAAAGTCCTGCGACTAAGATAAATGACGTTCCTGCTCAAGGTAATACAAGACCAATTAGCAACATATAAAATATAAATATGATCATAAATACATTAAAATAGAGCCTTTAGGAGAAGTAGGTCAATGGCAAATTTTGAAAACAAATGAGATTTACAAGGTTAAATACCCCAGAGGGCTATGAAATAATAATTTAGAAGAAAGTACCATATATTATATTTTAAAAATTGTATTTTATAACAGAATTTGATCAACTACAAACAGATGCCCTCCAAATTCTAAAGTTCTAAATTAGGCTTATCATTTTTATTTTTTCATACCTCTCCACTAAAACCCAACACAACTCTCAACACTCTTCAGTTTCAGAAATTTAACTTGCTAAAAAAAAAAAAAAAATGTGTAATGCACTTCATTCCCTCCTTCTTAATGATACTTTTTTCACATGTCTGTTTTTCCCCCTCAGGGAAAAAAATGTGTACACTCTCTCCCAGGTTGTGTTCTTTTATGTACACTTACTATTGTCTAAGAGATGTTGTCACAGCTCTTAGAAGAATTCATCCTTCCCACTTTCTCTTCCTTCCCACTTTCCCTCTCATGCTTGTTTTACATTTTTATTTCTTCCCATTATAAATACAAAGGAATGGTCCATACCTAATCTTCCCAATTCCTCGTGTTATTAGCACCTCTGGAAGAGCTATCACAGAACTTAACCTATCACCTCTGCATTAAAAGTGAGAATTAAAAGTATTCACCCTCTTAAAAAAAAAAATCCACTGTCAGCTTTGAAACAATGGAAACACTTCTTTCTACCTTCAAGATTCAACCAATTCCTCTCAGGAATACTCCTGCATTAAAAGTGTTGCAATTGCTAAACTCAAAGGCCCCTAAAACCTTATTTAAGAGACCTATGCTTTGCCCAGTAAAGCTGTACCAGACAGTTATGAGTCTTGTTGATTCAGCAAGCAAGACTCCCAGCTTTTATTTTCAGAACTTTGCACATTTTTACTTTTCTTGAATAAATATCTAGAATTTCAATGTCTGGGTCACATGAGGAATGTATGGTTATATTCAAAAGGCACATCCAGTGGTCACAGCCCCCATCATCGTAGCATTATTCCACGCATATCTCAACTGCAATACTCCATAGCCGTCCATCCTTGCCTCCCTGCTCACTGAGCTCAGTTGTGTCCAACACTTTGCAAGCCCCTGGTCTGTAACCTTCCAGGCTCCTCTGTCCATGGAATTTTCCAGGCAAGAACACTGGAGTGGGTTGCCGTTTCCTATCCCAGGAGATCTTCCTGACTCAGGAGTTAAACGCGAATCTTGGGCATCTCCTTTATTGGCAAACAGACGCTTCACCACTCAGCGGCATGGGAAGACCCCTTGTCTCCCTACTGGCCACCAAAAACACAGTAGTGTTTTTCATTTTTTAAATCAGAATCAGATTATGCCATCCCACTGTTTAGGACACTTCACTAAGGCTCCACTATTCTTATAATAAAATCTGAAGTTCCTGTCGGCGATCCTTGGTCATCTCTAAAAACTAGATGCAATACTCTCCAGTCACAATTTCTTGCTCTCCCTCAGACCTGTCAAGTGTGTCTCAAATTCAGGACCTTTAACTTGCAGTTCCCTCTTCCTAAGTATACTTCCTCAAGTACTCTGACAGCTTCTTTTTGATTGCCCCAGATTGCTTTTTAAGTGAAACCTTTCAGATAGTTTGATTTAAACAAACCAAATTTAAGACTATACAGTTCAGTCTTTAGCTGTGTTTGTTTTCTTTTATTTATAGCACTTCCTGCTTGCTAACACATTATACGTGAGTCTTTTTGTTTACTACCTGCCATTACCACTAGGATTTGAGTTCCAGGAGGTGCAGGGTATTTTCTTTATTCTTTTTTTACACTGTGTTTCTCTAGTACCTAGAATAATACTTGGTAAACAGCAGGAATTACATGTGTTGTGATAAACTATCCTATCTTTTCTCCCACTTGTTTCTGAATCACCACAGGCTTCACTGAAGGAGGTAGGAAAGAGAAAACGTATAAAATGCTATTATAAAACTCAATCCAGTGACCTCAAAATATTTTTCCATCTTTTTCTTATCATATTCTCATTTTTTCTTACATTCAATTAATAGCAATTATAAACCAGCTTTGAAACTGGCTCAAGTCCTTAGTCTTTGTTCCTTTCAGTTGAATTACCTAATAAATCCCAAATTGTGATGAGCTCAATATACTGCATTTTCTGTACTGACCTCTGATTGGGTGAGCCCTGCTTCTGAGAATTGCACATTCATATTAGTGTCCAAAAAAAAAAAATAAATTTCAAGACCTTTAAGGTCAAACTGACACTTGTAAAATATCCATGCAAATCAATTATATTTGTCTTTTATTTCATATTTGTTTAAAATTTCATATTTCATATTTCTTTTGTTTCATATTTGTTTATTTCATAAAAGGTATTCTCATACAAGTTATAATATCATTGACTAATTTGTTGATCAAACAGAAGATATCAGAATGGAGGGTTTTCCCTTCATTTAATTATGTGTCAAGATCTACCTGTTAAGTAAGCACATCTTCCTTTAATTCCTATTTCAAAAGAAGAAATGTTCCTATTTCTCTCAATATCAAAATCTTTAACTGTCCACTGAAAGTAAAATTGTTATTTGCTCAGTTGTGTCTGACTCTTTGAGACCCATGGACTGTAGCCTGTGGGGCTCCTCTGTCCATGGAATTCTCCTGGCAAGAATACTGGAGTGAGTTGTCATTCACTTTTCCAGGGAATTGTCCTGACCCAGGGACTGAACCCGGGTCTCCTTCATCGCAGTCAGATCCTTTACCATCTGAGCCACCGATGCCGTTGCTTTGTTAAATATTTACTTCTCTTTGCACCTGTGACTGAAGTACCAAATCCTAATTTTCCTCCTGATATTTGATCATCTTATCTCAGTCACCAATCGGGCTCCCCTTGAAGCTCAGCTGGTAAAGAATCTGCCTAATATGTGGGAGACCTGGGTTCGATCCCTGGGTTGGGAAGATCCTCTGGAGAAGGGAAAGGCTACCCACTCCAGTAATCTGACCTGAAGAATTCCATGGACTGTATAGTCCATGGGGTTGCAAAGAGTCGGACACGACTGTGCGACTTTCATTTCAATGGGCCACACTCCCAGAATGGGAGTAAATATTCCTACAGAAGACACACACATAAGCACACTCTCAAACAGATTTGTGAATTCACCTACAAACACAGATATGCACATGTCAATACACATTCCTGTACACACATGTACTTCCCCCCACACACACACCTTGCTTACAAGCATGTGAATATCTCTGTAACACACACTCACAGGCACTACCAAAACATACCCCATAAACGCATGCACACCACTCCCTAACACGTGCACTCTCCCATCCACGGGGGAACACGTGCATTCACCACGTACACACACTCACATGCGTGTGCACACACACACGCACTGACACACTTGTATACATGCATGTGCACACCTCCACACCCCACCTCCACAGCCTTCTATTCACACACATACACCGGCGCAAAGACAAATTCAGCTCGTATACACATTCACATGTGTACACACGCAGATCCCCCACACACACTCGGGTGAACTCTCAAGCACACATGCCACATCCGCACTTCTTTCAGACTTGGAGTATGTGCACCTGTACCTCGAATGAAGCTGTGAGGACACAAAACATATCTGCAGATTCTGGCCCATTTTCTAAAAGTAAATTTTAAGTCATGTTTCCTCACAATTCCATTCTAACTTTCTCACATAATATTATCAATTCCATCTCAAAAAGGTGCCTATGTATTTCCATTTTCTTTACCACCTACTGAGAAAAACCATCACTGTTTACCCACCTCGTCACATTTTTCAAGCTGCCTATTTTGGTCTATCTGACCTATTACATATAAGTTAATACTGTACAACTATTTCAGAACATATACAGATTATACAACTACTAACATTTAGATTCATTCACGGACTGTCCATCAAGTTCAATTTTCATTATTAAAATTAGCCTATATTGAATATATAATGCTGGCAAAGACATGATAAAATAGGTACCATCTATTTTAGGTAGCACTTTAAATGATTTAACAATATATTTGCTAAAACTTTTGTAATATATTTCAAAATAAAAAATGGCAGTATACCATTTCACTTATAGTTTCATTTCAAAGACACAATAACAAAATTTTATTAAATGCTATGAAAGCATTGTGCACAAAAACAAATATTATATAACTTCCATCTATGGAATATTCAAAAAATACAAAGAGACATTAGGAGAATAAACGATGAAGCATACACTCAATAGAATATTATATATTCATCAAAACATTTCACGATAATTCTTACTTCCATAATCAATGTTTATCATAGGTTTATGGTAAATAAAAGTGTTGGATTATTAAGCATAGAAGTATGTTGACTCATGTCTGTAATATAATCACAGTTTAATGAAAACTAAACCAAAGACAAAGTGATATATAAAAATATTAAAAGTGGTAACATTTTAATGATTTAATCACTTTAGCTTTCCTCCTCTTTTCTTTTTGTATGTATTATCCATTATGAGAATATGTAAAAGAAAAAACAATTAACAAAAGTGTTATCTTCCTCTTTTCTCTAACCTATGACAAATGGAATAAAAATACTTAATAGCAATCTCTATGATTTACATTTTTTGTATTCATTTTTGTAAACTTCAGTTTTTTTCTAAGTCAGGAAAGTTAATCTCAGATGCATTATTTATTTACTTGAAAGCATCTTTTAAATATTTAAAGTATTATTTATTTATTATTTAAAAGCACCTTAATCAAAAGCCTGACTAGACTCAAAGTTCGTAACAGATACAATTTGAATGATGGCATAATTAGGATGGGTGTCAATTTAAAAAGATAACTCCAAGATGTTTGTTATTGGCAGTATTAATAGGAAAAAGTGGGTATATATGCCAGACAAAAACAAATGTACAAGAAGCTACTCTGTTTTAAGCTACTCTGTTATTCTTCCACTATTTCACCACATACTGTATTATAAGAACATGATACTGTCAGAGGTGGGTTCTGCGAACAATGACTCTGAGGTTCTGAGATTTGGGTGCAAGAGATTTATAGGGATGTATTCTAAAAATCACCACCAGTCAGGTGTGAGAAAAGTGGGGCTGGGCAGAGGAAGACTTTGGACTAGAGAATATTTGCAACAGGAGATAAGGTTATCCTAAGAGTGGTTCCAGAACTGGCAGAGCCCTTTAAAGTTGTCACAGTTGAGGCAAGGGCAGGGGCTTTAAACAACAACCGGTCATTATTTGCAGATTACTCCTGAAAATGGGAGAGGGTGACCTTGGTATAGGTAACTCTGTCCAACAGGGGCATTTACCAGAGTCGACACAGACTCAGCTGTGAACACCTGTAGCAGCTAGGGGAAAAAACGCTTCCATCTTGCAAGGGTGGCTGAGAGGACACGGAGATCTGCAGCCAGAACCTCCTACGCGTAGCCGAGCATGCCAGACTTACTGTTCTCCTAAAATCGCTATGCCACAAGTGGTGACTGCTGTCTTGGATTTCCTAACATTTCACAAGGTTATGTTCCTACTTCACACATACCATCCTTGTAGTAAAAATTAAAACATAATATTCTCCTTCTCTAAATTAGTGTGGAGATTGATTTTTTTCTAGGACATTTTTTTTAATTTAACTTTTGAGGCCATAGAAACATCTTACAGAGTATGTGAACAATAGATATTTCTTTTCTATGCCTAGGCACTCTGATTTAGCATCTCACAGGCAGTAAGAGAATATAATAATTTGTTGTTCTAATTTTGTGTACTTTTCCCCTACTCAAAAAGCACAAGTAGTGTTTATAGTAAAAATAAACGTGGGGTAGTGACGACTGCAAGGAGGCACAGTAGAAAATGTCTAGAACTACAATGGAAAAAAGAAACCCGATGACCATTGTTAGTTTTTGCATGTCACTTTCCAATAAAAAGAACTAGTAATCCCAGGAGAAATGGCTGTTTCTATGTAGGAGCAGAAAGTAAGTAAATGCTAAATAATAATCACAATAGCAACAACACTTGAAGAAAACAGAGGTCCTTCTGAAAGATATCTCAGTGCCCCAAATTAGGACAATTTATCAATAAAGTAATGTCAATTTCCAGTTTGGGCACAAGACATAGGGAGCTTAGAGGGTGTCATTCTCAATCTTGAAAGGAGAAAAAGCTGAACAGACTGAAAACAAATTATTTTTCTTGTAATTGTAAGGGAACTGAGGTTGCAAGATAAACCCTCACCCCAAATCTAGAGAGACAGGTTAATAGAGAGTCACAGCTGAGATCAGCTGACAGGGTAAGAAGGTGAGGAGCCATGAGCTGGTAGGAACACTCAATGGTGACTTTCATGAATCGCTGGATGAGGAGGAGGGTGAAGTGGAGACTGATAAACTGTGGATGCACACGTCTGGTGAAGGAGCCACATTTTTAATGGATTAAACACTAGGAAGCCTAGTAGATTCCATGGTGCAATTCCAAAAAAGACCCTCTCACAACTCCGGTTGAGGTAAGGGAAGAATAACCATTGTAAAATATACCTAGAATGTTCTCCATTCCGAAGTCCTACTCTCCACGGGAAAAATATTTTACCTGTGGCTGATTCAGGTCAATGTATGGCAAAAACCATCCCAAAACTGTAAGTAATTATCCAATTAAAATAAATGAATATATTTTTAAAAAAGGGTTTTCCTAGAAACTCAGTCCTGCTGTAGAAGGGCATACTTTTCACACCAGCAGCTTCCTACCTTACCTAACAGGGAAAAACAGAAGTTCTGGCAATGAACTAGCACTTGTGGTGGACAATAGCCAGTCACTAATTGCATGAGGCTTAAATATTAGATTAGAAAATGCTTCCCTTACCTAATGACTAAAAAACAAATGAATTGAGTTTCAGGATAACAGTGGATTACAGTTGAATAAACAGTCAGATACTGACTCTTTCAGGAAGGAAGATATGTCAAGAGAAGAAACAAGGAAGCCTCAAAGAGGGGTGGTCTGTTTGTTTTAGTCACTAAGCCGTGTCCAACTCTTGGCGACCTGATATACTGTAGCCCGCCAGGCTCCTCTGTCCATGGGATTTCCCAGGCAAGAATCCTGGGGTGGGTTGCTATTTTATGCTCCAAAAAAGAGGGGTTAAACGGCTCCAATAAGAATAGCAGAATTCTCTATTTTTCCTTTCAGTTCTATCCACTTCTTTAATTCAGTTCAGTCACTCAGTCATGTCCAACTCTTTGAACTGCAGCATGCCAGGCCTCCTTGTCCATCACCATCACCTGGAGTATACTCAAACGCATGTCCATTGAGTCAGTGATGCCATCCAACCATCTCATCCTTTGTCATCCCTTTCTTCTCCCACATTCAATCTTTCCCAGCATCAGGGTCTTTTCAAATGAGTCAGCTCTTCGCATCAGGTGGCCAAAGTATTGGAGTTTCAGCTTCAGCATCAGTCCTTATGATGAACACGCAGGGCTCACCTCCTTTAGGATGGACTGGTGGGATCTCCTTGCAGTCCAAGGGACTCTCAAGAGTCTTCTCCAGCACCACAGTTCAAAAGCATCAATTCTTCGGTGCTCAGCTTTCTTTATAGTCCAACTCTCATATCCATAAATGATTACTGGAAAAGCCATAGCTTTGACTAGACATGCCTTTGTTTGAAAAGTAATGTCTCTATTTTTCAATATGCTGTCTTGGTTGATCATAACTTTTCTTCCAAGGAGTAAGTGTCTTTTAATTTCATGGCTGCAATCACCAGATGCAGTGATTTCGGAGCCCCAAAATATAAAGTCTCCATCGTCGCCAATGTTTCTCCATCTATTTGCCATGAAGTGATGGGACCAGATGCCATGATCTTAATTTTCTGAATGTTGAACTTTAAGCCAGTTTTTTCACTCTCCTCTTTCAGTTTCATCAAGAGACTCTAGTTCTTCTTCACTTTCTGCCATAAGGATGGTGTCACCTGCATATCTGAGGTTATTGATATTTCTCCTAGCAATCATGATTTCAACTTGTGCTTCATCCAGCCAAGTGCTTTTCATGCTGTACTCTGCATGTAAGTTAAATAAACATGACGATATATAGCCTTGATGTACTCCTTTCCTGGTTTGGAGTCAGTCTGTTCCATGTCCAGTAGTAATTGTTGCTTCTTGACCTTCATACAGGTCAAGGCTCCTTTGTCTTTGTAATTCTCCTGGCAAGAATAACAGGGTGTGTAGTCACTCCCTTTTCCAGGGCACCTTATCAACCTAGGGATTGAACCTAGGTCTCCCACATTGCAGATTCTTTACTATCTGAGCCAACAGGGAAACCCATCCATTTCTTACTATGCAATTTTATTTCTGATAATTTTCCTTGGACTGAAAACTTTTTGTTGAATTATTGCAAAGTACACTCAATCTATGCTGTCTATAAGAAACTCCTTTTCAATATAAAGAATCAGATAAGCTAAAAGGAGAATAAAATATACATTTTTTTGTTCAGCTGCGAAATCATGTCCAATTCTTTTGTGACCCCATGGCCTGTAGCCTGCTGGGTTCTTCTGTCCATGAAGTTTCCCAGGAAAGAATACTGGAATGTGTTGCCATTTCCTTCTCCAGGGGATCTTCCCAAGCCAGGGATCAAAACTGGGGCTTTTGCTGCGTCTCCTGCATTGCAGGTGGATTCTCTACCAGTGACCCACTGGGGAAGCCATAAAATATTCATTATGGTAACACTAATCAAAAGTAAGCTGGAGTAGCCTATATATGAGTTTTACACAAAGAAGACCTCAAAACCAGGATAATTATTTGGAATAAAGGGTAGCATTAAATAATAAGAGTCAAAAATTGATAGAACTGAAAGGAGAAAGAGAAATCCACTATTATTGTAAGAGACTTCAATATCTCTTCATTATTTAGATAAAGTGGGAAGAAAATATGAAAAGATAATGCTAACCCAAATAACAATAATCAAATTAATGTAAGTGATATTCACATAACACTCCACAACCTGTAAATATGCGCTTTTCTCAAGCCCTCAAGGAACCAGTATGAAACACACTCTGTGCAACAAAATTATATTTTCAGAAACTTAAAAGACCATAAATCTTTTAAACATTTTTTAAAAATGTTCTCAGATCTGAGAATTAAACTAGTGCAATGGTCTAAGAACTTTCATGTGATGACATTAGGAGGTATGGATTTGGGAGGACGTTAGGTTAGTAAGGGTGGAACCTTCAAGAATATGATTAACGGTTTTATAGAAGAGATCCCACAACAATGTCTAGCCACTTTAACCGTGCAAGGACAGAATTTGCAGGCACAGTCTATGAACTGTGAAGTGAGACGTTACCCATAACCAACACTGATCTCAGACTTCCCAGCCTCCAGATTTGTGAGAAGCACATTTCTGGAAAATGTGAGTTTTCATTTCAGTCCTAAAGAAAGGCAATGCCAAAGAAAATCCAAACTGCTGCACAAATGCACTCATCTCATACTAGCAAAGTAATGCTGAAAATTCTCCAAGGTAGGCTTCAGCAGTACATGAACTGAGAACTTTCAGATGTTCAAGCTGGATTTAGAAAAGGCACAGAAATCAGAGATCAAATTGCCAACATCCAGTGGATCATAGAAATAGCAAGAGAATTCCATAAAAAAATAATCTACTTCTGCTTCATTGACTTTGCTAAAGCCTTTGACTGTGTGTATCACAATAAACTGTGGAAAATTCTTAAAGAGATGCAAATACCAGACCACCTTACCTACCTCCTGCGAAACCTGTAGGCAGGTCAAGAAGCAACATAGCATTTAAACATGTATATTATCATATGTGAAACAGATCGCCAGTCCAGGTTCGATGCATGAGACAGGGTGCTCAGGGCTGGTGCCCTGGGATGACCCAGAGGGATGGGATTAAGAGGGAGGTGGAAGGGGGGTTCAGGATTCAGAACACATGTAAACCCATGGCTGATTCATATCAGTGTATGGCAAAAAACACTATAGTACTGTGAAGTAATTAGCCTCCAACTAAAATAAATAAATTTTTAAAAAAAGAAGCAACAGTTAATACTGAACATAGAAAAAAGAACTCGTTCTAAATTGAGAAAAGAGTACATCAAGGGTATATATTGTCACTGTGCTTATTTAACTTCTAAGTCAAGTATATCATGAGAAATGCCAGGCTAGATGAATCACAAGCTGGAATCTAGATTGCTGGGAGACGTATCAGTAACCTCAGATATGCAGATGACATCACCTTTATGGCAGAAAGTGAAGAGGAACTAAAGAGCCTCTTGATGAAAGTGAAAGAGGAGAGTGGAAAAGTTGGCTTAAAACTCTACATTCAAAAACTAAGATCATGGTATCTGGTCCCATCACTTCATGGAAAATAGATGGAGAGACAGTGGAAACAGTGGCTGACTTTATTTTGGGAGGCTCCAAAATCACTGCAGATGGTGATTGCAGCCATGAAATTAAAAGACGCTTACTCCTTGGAAGGAAAGTTATGACCAACCTAGACAGCATATTAAAAAGCAGAGACACAATTAATCTGACTAAGATCCATCTAGTCAAAGTCTAGTCTCATAAAAATCTACTGGTTTTTCCAGTAGTCATGTATGGATGCGAGAACTGGACCATAAAGAAGGCTGAGCACCGAAGAATTGATGCTTTTGAATTGTAGAGTTGGAGAAGACTCTTGAGAGTAGCTTGGATTGCAAGGAGATCCAACCAGTCCATCCTAAAGGAAATCAGTCTTGAATATTCATCGGAAGGACTGATGCTGAAGCTTAAGCTCTGATACTTTGGCCACCTGATGCGAAGAACAGACTCACTATAAAGATCCTCATTCTGAAAAAGATTGAAGGCAAGAGGAGAACTGAATGACAGAGGATGCGATGATTAGATGGCATCACTGACTCAATGGATATAAGTTTGAGTAAGCTCCAGGAGATGATGATGGACAGGTAACCTGGCGTGCTGCAGTCCATGGTGTCTCAAAGAGTTGAACACAACTGAACAACAACAAGATTTCTGTTGTTTATAAGCTATCCATACTCAGGTACTTTGTTATAGCAGCCCAAATAAATTAAGACAACTAGAAATCAATAATGGAAAGATATCAGGAAAATTTCTAAATATTTCTAAATTTCAAAGTTTCCAAATCTGAATATTAAATAATGCATTCTTAAATAACAGTAGGTTAAAGATGAAATCTCAAGGAGAACGTAAAATTATTTTAAACTAAATAAAATTGAGAATATAAAATCAAAATTTGTATGGAGCTCAATAAAATTTACAACATTAAATGCATATGTATATACAAATATTTTACATCACAAAATTAAACCTCTATCTTAGGAAAGTAGAAAAAGAAGAGCAATATAAATCTAGAGCAAGTGGAAGAAAATAAATTAAAAATTAGATCAGAAGTTAGTGAAATTGAAAACAGAAAAATGACAAAGAAAAATCAACAAAACCAAAAATACAAAGATTGTCTGAAAAGAACAATGAAGTTAAAACTCTCTAACAATGTTATGAAAGATAAGAGATGACACAAATTCCAATATTAGAAATGAAATCGTCACTACTGATCCTACAGACATTAGACAAATAATAAAGAAAACTTATGAATAAGTCCATGTTCCAAAATGTGACAACATAAAAAAATCGACCGATATCAAAGATAATAAAAAAAAATCACACAGTAATGGATAATTTAAATGGCCTAGTTTTGTTTAACTTGAACCAGTAGAATCAATAATTAATTGCCTTCCAAAACAGGGAACTTTAGGCCCAGAAGTGTAACAGTGAGTTCTAATGAACTTTTAAAGGAAATATGTTAATAATTCTCTACAATATTTTCTCAAAAATTTAAACACATGGAAACATATGGTGAGGTTAAAATTTTAATACCAAAATAAGACAAATACATTACAAAATAGAAAAAAACAAAACAAAAACAAAAACAACTTCACAATCTCTCTCAGACAGAAAATTCCCTACTAACTCTAGTTAATAAAACCAACAATGTATAATAAAAAATAATACACATTGACAAATGAGATTTATTTCAGGTATGTAAGGCTGGCTGAACATTCAACAGATTTTACTGGAACAATTTAAATTCAAATACAAAAAAAATTTTTTTTGAAATTTCAAAACCAATTTTCATGAATTTAGATACATTTTATACTTTTCATAAAAATGAATTCAAACCAGATCACATGTGTAAATATAAATAAAAGACTGCAAAATCTTCCAGAAGAAAATACAGGTGAAAATCTATGTGCCCTTGGGTTTGATGAGTTTAGATAGAAAATAAAATATGATCCATGAAAGAAAAGAATGATATTCATGATTCACTGCAATACAAAGCGTTTGTTTTGCAGGAGTTAGCAGAAAATGGAAAGACAAACAAGACTGAGATAAAGTATTTGTAAGATACAGATGTGATAAAGGAATTTTATCCAACATGTACAAATACCCTGTAAACAAGACAGCAGCTCAATTAAAAATGGGCAAAATATAGAGCTTATTTTTGAGTTATTTGGCCAAAGAAGATGCAAAGATAGAAAACAAGCATATGAAAAGATGCTCAGAGTTGTTTGCCAAGAGATAATTGTAAATTGAACTACAGAGACACCACTACACACCTAGTAAGACTTTTTAATTCAAAACACTGATAATGCCAACTGCTGGCAAAGAAGTGAAGCAACAAGAATCCACATTCAGTGCTGCTGGGAATGCGAAACATCACAAGCACTTTGTAACATACATCTAAGCCATCACATTCCTGATTTTACACAACTGATTTGAAAACACAACAAATTCTTATTCCAGTTTTATTTTACAAAACTGGAAGCTATTAAAATGTTCTTTCATAGTAGGTGAAGGGATAATTTGCAGTACATACATACCATGGAACAATCTTTAATGATAAAAAATGTTCCATCAAGCCATGAAAAGACACAGGTAGATTATAAATTATATTAATAAGTAAAAAGAACATATATTCAAAAGTTTATATACTATGTGATTTCAATTATATGGTATTTAGGAAAAACAAAAATGAACAGATAAACATCAGAGGAGGAGAAGGGGGCAGCAGAGGATGAGATGGCTGGATGGCATCGCCGACTCGATGGACACGAGTCTGAGTAGACTCCAGGAGCTGGTGATGGACAGGGAGGCTTGGCGTGCTGTAGGCCACGGGGTCGCAAAGAGTCAGACACGACTGAGCGACCGAGCTGAACTGATCTGAAACATCAGACGAATCCTAATCGAGCGACAGTCTACGAAATACTTGAACTTCACTGCTTAAAACTAGGAGGGCCAATGAAAACAAAGAAAGTCTGAGAAAGCAATCATAGCCAGTAAGCGCCAAAAGAGACTTGTCTACATCCTCAGTGAAGGAAGTATGAGAAATTGTGCTGATCTAAGAAACCTCAGAAATAAGTGGCGTGTGTAAGACTAAAGGCAAAAGACACTATAGGTGATCCTGAACAACGTGGGTTTGGACTGTGAAAGTCCACTTCTGTGGGGATTTTCTTCAGTAGACATGTATTTCAGTACCACATGATCTGCAGATACAGAACTGCACAAATGGAGGGCTGACTATAAATTATAGACACATTGTCCCATGTATGGGATCAGCATCCCTAACCCCAAGTTGTTCAAGGGTCAACTGTACAGATAAGTCACACAGGACACATTAATTGTAGGTTTCTTCATGCTGGTACTAGTTAATAATTCTGATTGTGTTATATGTATATTAGAATTATACAATTAAATGAATGAACAGTTATTGGTGGTAGCCAGGTTTCTCAATGTTGGAGCGGGAAGTTACAGATAAACAAGGGTATGTGTGTGTATATGTCTGTGTGTGTGTAGTAGGCATGTATATCATGGATTGGTATACATACATACATACTCTATGCTGTGTCAGCTGAGAGGGCCTTGAAGCAACAACACGTCAATAACTATGAGCACACTTGTCCCCTCGATCTTAGTTCTAATACCATTTTCTAATGAGAGAAAACGAGGCTTCTTGAATAAACAGCTGATTCTAGCACCAGGGAAAACGATATACAAGATGAACTTGAGAATCTTATAGGCCAGAAGGGAAGGGCTGCTTGGGTCTCTCACAAAAGCACACTTAATAACAGGGGGTGCAAAGCAACACGGGAGCCAACTGAAATCACTGCGGCCAAAACTAGAATAATTTGAGGAACATCTATAAAATGCGACTGCATTATTACATATATAGTGACATACACATACATGTACATGAACACATATGCATACGTAATAAACATGAGTCTATACCAACATATTTCAATGCCCGAGTAAAGGAGAACACATACAAGTGGCTCAGGTAGAAGAGTTCCCAATCATTTATGTGGACTTTCTTTCCTTCAGCACGTGGAGTACAGCTCACTGCCCTGAGGTGTGGACGCGTCTGGGGAGCACAGTATTAGAGGATGAGAAACCGTAACTGAGGACCCCCGCATCAGTGACACCTCACGGGTCACAGCAACCTCGATGAGCCAGGATGCTACCACTGATATGACCCTTGTCAGCTCTTCCTTCAAGAAACTCACCATAACGTTTGTTCAGTTATAAGGTAAACATCAGACGAATCCTAATTGAGGGGTAGTCTATGCAATACTTGACCTGTACTGTTTAAAACCTTGAGGGCCAATAAAAACAAGGAAAGTCTGAGAAATCAATCATAGCTAACAAGTGCCAAGAGAGACTTGTCTACAAGATTTAATACTGTATACTCTCGGGATACTGGAACAGAGAAATGACCTTATGTAAAAGGTAGGAAAACTTGAATAAAGTATGTACTTTAGTTCATAATTTATGAATATTTATTCCTTAATAGTAACAAATATACTAAACAAGTAGTTTTTAATAATTATGGAAACTGGCAGAGCATATTAAAATTCTGTGTACTATTTGGCAAATGTTCTGTAAGAAAAATACACTTTCTGTAAGAAAAATACACTTTCAATTTTTTTTTTCTGCTTTCACCACTTTCATTTATAATTATATCAGAAGTTCTATACAGAACTTTTCTTTAGCCAAGGAAAAAAGAGAAAGTCATTTTCACTGGAAATGAAGTAAAAATATCTCTATTCCTAGATGGCAATATTCTGTATTTTAAAAAATTGTAGAATTCACAAGAAAAAAATACTAAAGATAATAAATTCAGCAAAGTTGAAAAATTCAACATGAAATAAAAATGTGTTGTGTTTACATGCATTTAGCAATGAACAATCTGAAAAGGAAACTAAGAAAATAAGTCTGATAAGGTTTGAACACACACACACACACACACACACACACACACACACACACACAAAATCCATACAGCTCAACAAAAAGATACAATCCAATTAAATAGCATGCAAAAGCCCAATCAGCTATTTCCATAGATGACATACAAGTACACAAAAAGATGCCCCCAAGCATCAGGAAATGCAAATCAAGCCACAATAAAATAATGTTTAAAGTCTTAAAATTAAGAAGTTTAAAAATAATGAAGTTGTTAGAATATAATTTAAATAAGGAATTAAGCATACATGTTTCTATACTGCTATAAACCATGAAGTAAATAAGTGGAGGAGAAAGTACATGTCATCATTGCTGAAGAATTCCAAATAATAAAGGTAGATACTGCTTGGTTCAGGAATTGTATTTTTTAATTCCCCATCTCCCCTTACATTACCAAAAGAAATCATGAAATGAGCAAAACACTAGAAATTAACAAATTGGAGAAGGAAATGGCAACCCACTCCAGTGTTCTTGCCTGGAGAATCTCAGGGACGGCAGAGCCTGGTGGGCTGCCGTCTATGGGGTCGCACAGAGTCGGACACAACTGACACGACTGAGCAGCAGAAATTAACAAAACACTGTAAATCAACCATGTGCTGCATGTGCTCAGTCACTCAGCTGTGTCCGACTGTTTATGAGCATATGGACCTCGCCAGACTCCTCTGTCCAAGGGATTCTCCAGGCAAGAATGCTGGAGTGGGCTGCCACACTCTCCTCCAGGGCATCTTCCCGACTTGGGGATGAAACCCAGGCCTCCTGTATTTCAGGCGGATTCTTTACCGTCTGATCCACCAACAATACTTCAATAAAATAAAAATTTTTTTAAGTGTCATATTCTGGAAACATACATGCAAAACAATTTCTATAATGTTTACTATTTTGAAGGAGTATGGCAGAAATTTTTGGAAAAGCATTACTAGTATAGATTTTTAATATTAATTCAGTGAGGAAATATAATATTTCTTAATACCTTGGAAGCAATTTGGTTGAGGAAGAGAGAGTGGGGAGGAAAAAAGATGTCAAAATAAAATAATGTAATATTCATATTCAAAATTATGTATTTTAAATACAGCATAAGAATTTATATTTTGGCATACATATAAAATCTTAGCAACCAGTAAATTGCAGTTTTCCTGGAATGACTAAGATAAACACAAAATATGTGTAATAAAGGACAGAACAAATCCCATAAAGTAGATAAAAGTCATGTCCCATGATATAATAATCACAGAATAGTTGTTACATACAGCACAAACTCAATATTTCTTGAATTGAGCTTTGATTTAATTTCTAAACATAATACTAGTCATAATGATTTAAATTATTACTTGTCCATTTTTACTTATACTGCATCATAATAGCCATGCATGTCATTAAATATTAGTCAGATTAACTTTTGATTTGATTATGAGTAAGATCTACTGAGATATTTCCAGGCTTTAGTCAAACTTTGTTAGGGGCCACAACCGTAAGCAGGTAGGACATCGCGAAAAATGCCAGTGGTGTGGTCAAGATGCTGTAACAACTCAAGAATGAGAGAAAAGAGCCCCACTCATGCAACAAAATCTTTTTGATTCATCATTGTTTATATGTATGCATAATTTTTTAAGAGAAAAATCTAAAAGTGAAGCTGCTACATCACAAGATAGCTATTTTACAGATTTTTTTGACAGTCATTAACAAATCTCCCTCAAGTGTCTTATTTCCTCTTGTACCTACTAACAGTAGACATCAACAATTTTTTAATGTTTATAAACTTGAAAAACAAAAATATATCCCCAACTTTAAGTTTTTTGATTTTAAAGAAAATGCATTTCTACATGTTTATTGCTTATTTGTGTTTCTTTTCCTGTGATTTCTATATAGTTCTCTATTGGTTCTATTGTTTTAAATCAGTCACATGAATGAGTAAAATGCACTAATATGATAATGAGGTTAACCTGTACTGTTTATGTGCACCGATAATATTTTTAAATGTATATGCTTTTAAAATTTAGTGTAGAAATATTCCACACAGATATTTTAAATAACGCAGTTAAATCACAACCTTTACTTTTATGGAACCTGCCCAAGTTGTAGCTCCTTTCAAAGTATTCTTTAGCACAAATATTCACCTAATTAAGGAAAAAGGGGTTAATCTAAATGAATCCCTTTCTAATTTTGTATCTGTACTACTATAAAGTCTTATTTTTATATAGCAAAAGTATTTGTACTACTATAAAGTATTATCTTTATATAGCTTATATACATAGCAGAAATAATATCTGAATAAGTAATAATGTTATTGTAGATTATCTTGAGACTTTTATATAATATAAAGCCTGACTCATTAATGTTATACATGAAGTAGAATAACATTAAGTAATAATGTGAAGATTAATATTGGTGAGTACCACCCTGAGATACATGATGATTATTTAGAATGTTAAAATGTAATAGCATTTTATGTGGAAAAACACACTGGGCTTTTGAAGTTTTCAGATTTTATTCGTCCCTAACAGCTGACAGATCTAAATTATAGCACTCAACTAGTCCAGCACTTTCACTGAATTATGGGGAAAGTGCACTCAGGAGAGCTTACCTGATGCACAGAAGACCTCACAGCAACAGTGGCAGGGCGAGAATAGCATTTAAGACATCCTCATAGTCTTTATTTTTGCTCATGTTTGGAAATATGCTCACAAGATATTGTGAGGTCTTCTGTGTATCAGATCCCTCTTTAGAATTCCCTAGCAATGCCTTTGATGGGACCCTGAAAATACGTAAGAATTTCATTTTGAAATAAAGTGACAAAGTTTTTATTTAACTATTAAACATGTTTTCTTCAATTGATTTACATGTATCTAGAGATCTGATAAAACTGAATAGAATATTTTAAGATCTTTCAGAGGTAAAGAATTATGTAAATGAAAGAATCAGGTTAAAATAATTTAAAAAAAATGACATGTGATTGTGAAAATAAACAGCATCAAGCTTATCTTCTGAAGGTTTTTACATTATATACCTAATCCTATATGACTTCCTGAAAAATTTTCAAGAAAACTCATTTTAACATGTGAGATTAAATGCACCTTTTACATTCATAGATCATGGTTTATCAGTGTTATTATCCAAGATTGTCATAATAGGCACCTTTTTATTTAAATGTATAAGAATCTAATAAACATAGAAGCCATTCTTATACACACCTTTCTGTATCAAATGACTCTTAATAAACAAGGAACTCTGGAAGGAGAATATGCAAGCTGAATATAAAATAATCCATGCCCACATATATAAGACATAAAGGCATATGTATCTATAGTAAATGTAATTATTGACATTTATATTATATAAATTCAGTAGTGTATAAAGAAATACAGTGTGTGTGTATCTGTATGTGTGTGTGAGACAAAGTGTAGAATTAAGGTCTTTTTTTTTATCAATTCCTAGACTATCCCTGAAAATAATTTTTAATTCATAAAGTTATTGCTCAGGAATAGTTTACAGTGTCTGATTAAGCATGTAATATATTATTCAGAGAGAAACGTGTGTTATATTTATTTAGAAAGCTTTACACCATTAAATAAATGAGTTAAATATCACTGAAATATACTTCGATCAATGTGGTCACAGTAAGTTTATGTCAAAAAAAATCTTCCTTATATTAAGTCTTCCTCTTTCTTCTTCCAAATGTCTTAATTATACCAACAACTTTCCAAATTTTAACTCTTATTTTCTCTACAACTATTTAAAAAATCTTACAAAAATTGGAAAAATGAGTATTTCTCTGGATATAAACAGTGGTTCCATTTTCAATATAGAAATCATTTCACCATTATCTCTAGCCTCCCTTCTGAATATGATGTAACACTTTCTCACTTCCATCAGGTGTCAATATACCTGATTTATGAATACAGAGAATTTTGAAGATTAGGGAAAGGTTGATAAGAGGCCCTAGTATTTCTATTGTATTCATTTATTTTCCTTTATAAGAACTGTTTTTACTTATATACTTCAGTAGAACTTATATATATTATAAACATATTTATAATTTACATATAAAATTATTGAAACATTTTATAAATATTCAAATTTGTTTATACATTTTAATAGTAGCTATCCTTAATAACAGCATGATCTTTGTGCTTATTTGATCAAGGTATGGTCACAAGTTTTTACGCCATAAATAGGCAAGTTTAAGAGGACACTGTTAAAGAAGTATAAGAAACAAAACAAAAACTAGCAGTAAGTAATAAAAAGAAAATACTCTCAGAGGATAAACTATAGTTTGTTTCTAAAGGGTCTTTCAATGCCAAGGGAGTTTTATTGAAAGAAGCCTGTTATTTACTTTTTAATAACATATTTACTGTAGTGTACAGTTTAATAAAAGTTTTTGGAGTTTCAAATCCTTTAAGCATACTTCACAGTGTCTCAAGAACAAAGTGCACCATGGCTAAGATAACTTTTGGTACAAAAATAACACTCTATAGATCTTTTATTTAGTTATTGACCCACTCCACACTTCTACATTTTTTTGCTGCCACAAGGCTAAAAGTAAAAAATTTCCAATATATACAATTGAAATGAACAATTTTTGTACCTGCTGAATCAGGATATTTTCAAAACAAAAGAAATTTCTAACATATTTCATAGATCATGATTTCTTCAGCTATTTTGTTCCAATTCATATTCAGCCTTTTAGTTAATTTCATAGGCTGATGAAGCTTTTCCAATAAGCAGTAAGGCCAAGCTATCAAATTCTTTGAATAGTTATCCAGTATTCAAATTTCTCGCTGATAAAATACTACAGATGTTAACATTCACTTTCAAGGCTAGCATTTTCCCTAATGCTTCAGTTTTGTTGCACATTTAATTGCTCACATTTACTTGAAGTTCAGTTCAACTCTGTGATACTATAGCAGCAATTTATTAAGAACTGGCACTTTAAAGGTTCAGTATTAAAAGATTAACAGTGAATTATAGCACTGACTGCACATTAAACTACCATCTTGTTCAACAAATGTTAGAGATAATCTGCAACCTGAAATATTAATATTTTACTGCTTTGGAGATTACATTAATTACAGTCACTTTAAGAATGCAATAATTAGACTGTTTTATGGTAGCCGCTAAGGTCAGTTTATGTAAGTAATTATTCATCTGCTACAAAGCTTCATGACAATATTAAGTAATCATATATATACACATGTATATTCTGTGTGTCTTAAAAAATGTGTTTATAAAGGATAACACTAACAAAAGGTGTTCCTGTGACCAAAAAAAAGCATTTGAGATAAAAATGAGTAACCTTTGGCATCAAATTTAAGAAATAAAGCTTTAATGCCTATACATGGATGACATAAGTTTGAATGTGCATAATCTACTCAACTCATAAATGAGATTTTTTTACTGTGTATTAAAAGACTATGATGAATGGAAATCTTTTTTAGCAAATATTCCTGTAAAATAACCCATTTCCATGGACAAGCAAAGTTAAGTTGTTGTAATATTTATCTGAAAAATTAGCCCATCAGTTCTGCAGAAAAATATCAATACTACTTGTTTATTAATGTAAATTACATTGCTAATATAATATTGACTGAATTATCTAATGTGATATATGGAAACACCACTTATTAAAAAAAGAATCATACACTGAATGAATATAATAAGAGTTACAGATAGGAAGTTAATAGATGATAAATATAAAAGGGGAAATATTGCTATTAATATGGGCTATAAAGGGCACTGTAAAGCTTAAGCTGAAATAACCATTAAGAAAATGGCCCACGTGAGCAATGAGCCAGGCTAAATTCTGAAAGAATTATGAAACTGCCCTGTGTGTGTACTGTGTGCTAAGCTGCTTCTGCTGTGTCTGACCCTTTGCAACCTTATGCGCTGTAGCCCACCAGGCTCCTCTGTCCATGAGATTCCCCAGGCAAGAATACTGGAGCGTGTCGCCATGCCCTCCTCCAGGGGATCTTCCCAATCCAGGGATCGAACCCACATCTCTTATGTCTCCTGCATTGGCAGGCAGGTTCTTAACCACTTATGCCACCTGGGAAGCTCAATTCCTACTATACTTCATGTTGTCTGACTACAGCTTTCAGGCAATTACCACCAGGGGACATAACAGAAAATACAGATTTCAGAATTTTACCCACTGACTTGACAAATAGTAAGTAAGAACCTGGTGACTCAACAGTGAAAAGGTGTTTGCCAATACAGTGGATGTAGGCTCAGTCCCTGGGTCAGGAAGACCCCCTGGAGAGGAAATGGCACCCACTCAAGTGTCCTTGCCTGGGAAATCCCATGGGCAGAGGAGCCTGCCGGGCTACGGTTCAGGGGCTTGCAAAGAGTTGGACGGGACTTAGCAACTAAACAACAACGGCAGTATATCCCAGGACCTAAACAAAGTGTTCATTTGTGCATAACAGAATTGCTGAGATGTGCTCTCCACATGAACTTGTGTTCTCCACTTCCTACTTTCTACCCTGCAAGAACATATTCCTCTATTTAATGCTTCAGCATAGAAATATGCTATTAGAATATACTACATGTACTATATGTTTACATGCCAAACACTCCTCCTCAGAAACATGCGCAGTTATACCACTTTTGTGTGTGCATGCTCAGTCATGTCTAACTCTTCGTGACCCAATCCATGAAATTTTCCAGGCAGGAATACTGGAGTAGGTTGCCACTTTCTACTCCAGTAGGTCTTCCCAACCCAGGGACAAACCTGCATCTCTTTCATCTCCTGCATCATCAGGCAGATCCTTTACCACTGTGCCACCTGGAAGCCCAGACCATTCTTAATTAGACTTAAAAATCAAAAGTGGAAAAGGAATTACCTAAACTCACTGTTTCCTGGTAATTTATCATCTCTGATTACGGTGCTCTCAATTTTACAATCTAGTTTTTTTCTTAATTCACGGACTGCGCTCTTTGATTAGTTATCCTGTCTGTAAATGTATAGATATTATGCATTTTTCTACCTCCTCATTTTATTTACCTCTTTTTCTCAGAGCAAATATTGTATATTTGATGCAGTCTGAAACATTTGGCAAATTTATACATTAGAACCATTAGGAAAGATTGAGGATACTTAATCAACCTAGGAATAATCAACCTAAAGATTGATGATACAATTCAAGTATTTTTTTTCTGAGACTTTGTGTCCTTTTTCAGGATATCACAGCCTCTTATGCCCACTGTGAACTCTCAAAGGTCAACTGAATAACTTTTCTATTTCAAAATTTTTGGCAATATGCATTTCAAGTTAATCTCCCCTCCAACAATTTATGCTAATACCAAATATGTGTCATTCTTTGTGGACAGAGAACCCATGATAAGACTATACTGTTTAACAGATAAAACTCAGAAATACTGAGAGCTGTGATGGCAAGGAACACTGACAGGAAACAAATTAGACGGCTGTCACTGGCACAAGCCAAATACCTCCTCCTGTTCTAAAAGAAGTAACTCCAAAGTAGCTGTAATCAAATGCAGTATTAAGTAAAAGAATGTGCGGAAGTATGAAATTGAGGTCTTTCTATTTCGGTAAAATGTATCTGACCAGGAGGGTAACATGACTGTTATGTGAAAAGAGAAATAGCCCACCATGAAAGACTGAGGATATTTTTGAGTAAAAGAAGCACACTCCCATGGACAGATTTCTGATTAAAATAGGAGTTTGTTGATTTTGATGTAAGTTGTGTGTACAAATAATTCATCCACTATATTCATCTGCTTTAAAACTGAATTTCTGAATTCAATCAAGCTAAAATAATTATTTTTTTCTATGTAATGTAGAGAGAACTAGCTATAGATTCCCTATATTATTTTGTGAGAATTCACAAAACCTTACAAGGGAAGAAAGATTTTTCATATCCATGAATACTCTGATCAGTTAAATGTTTTATTTACCGAGTCAAAAATTGTTCCTAAACTCATTCAAGTTAGCAACCATTCCATTATATGGTTGCTTTCAGAAATGATTGTGGAGAATTTCAGATGAAAGAAAATATTTTCCGATCAAAACTGTAACATTCTCATAAGTTAAAGAAAATAGGATTTCAGTTTTAAAAGAAATGCTATAAGGGCACTATTATTATCATAACAGATTATTATAAATACCTTAAATTAAAATGTTTCAATGAAATAATTATCACTGCAAGATTTTTCACAGATGTAAAATCAGAGGAAGGCCAGTGGACTGAGATCATAAGAAACACAGGTAGGATTATCGGTAGGAAACTGCCATAAATCAAATGCTCACGTGTCATTGGATATATATTTATGTATCATCTGGTTGAAATACATCTCATGTAATTTGTATTTTGTTATTTTATGTTTATATTTAGCTACTTCTCATCATTAGAACCATACATTTTATACTTAAGCATCCACAAAACAACTGCTTAGCTTTCAGTCACATTTTTCTAATCAATTCTATAGTTCTTCCTAAGCCTTCTTCCTCAAGTACAATTAGATCACATTAATCCTTCGTTCAGAAAAAGAAAAAAAAAAGTCAATGATGCCCCATTGCCTAAGGAATTAAACTCTTACTTGTTAGGCTCAGATCTTCTTAAAGTCTGGTCTCAGCCTCAATTGGCTAAAAACAAGCTCCGTCTCTACTCATGCTGTGCTCTCCAGCAGCATAATCAAATAGAAAAATGTTCGCACGTAGTAAATGATAAACTATTTGGCCTAGTGAAGCCATGCTTTTTTCAACCTGTGATTTAAGGATAATTAATGATCATTTCATACTACACAGGGGCAGTTTTGGGAGGCACAGTGAACATTAGGAGTAATAAAGAGGACACCATGGCAGCGATCCACATTTCTCACCCTGATATGTTCAGTGCATACCTCCCCCCCTACTTTCAACTTTGTATAGCTTTTTACATTTTACTTCGAGCACAAACTCCTTACTTGTGTACATGGCTGTTTATATACAAAAATGCATATATTTACATATATACATACAAAATGACTGTTTATACACAAAATGTGTCCCTTTTACAGAAAGTAAATTTACAGTAATACATGTTGATTTTCTGCATGTTTCTTTAAGTCTTCAGCACAGTTTCTATACGTGGATGAGAGCTGGACATTCATCACCTCGTTTAACCAATGTAAGGGTGCAAGACTTTTTCCTCTCAATGAAACTTTGAGCTGAAAAATATCTTCCTGCTTAAGAAAAGAAACATCTTTCTTTCTGCTGAGTTGTAACTACATCATGAAGAAGCCATAGTAGCCAATACTTTATAAAAAAAAAAAAAAAAAAAAGGGGCTGGGTCTGGTTTGCCGCCCATGTAGAGGGCTTGGAAGTTGCCACTCCATCCTAACACCAACTAAAAAACTGAACAAACTGAAAAAGTCAACCACTTTTTTGAATCCACACGGCAAACTGCTGCCCCCAAGACTGCAGACACAGGTGCTTAGCAACACAGAAACTCATAAGTAGAAATCAGTGCTGGGGAAGGAGAATCTTAACTGCAGTTGTTGAGTTAATGGAGCTTCAGCTTGAGCAAGTCTGAGAGTTAAAAACCCCACTGGGATCTAGTCATGGAGGAGGTGGGGGTACACATACTTTTTATATTTTTGTGACTTACCACCAAGAGCCAGACTAGGTTTTCACAGTAAACATTGAATGAAAATCTCTTTATGTTTCCAGGATGGAGAGAGGAAAAGAAGGAATTTTGAAATATTCCAGAGCACATTTTCTTCCTAACAAGGTATGTACTCAGGAAAAACGATTTAATCAGAGCCTAACCTGCTGAAATGTTTATAAAAGACTAACTGATCTCGGCAAAGGGAAATATCCAACTCCAGCCAGCTCTTAACATTCCATGTGAGAAAAGAGAAATACTCAATTCTAGTCCCTCGAGTCATTTTGTCCAATTAAAGGAAGAGGAGGGAAAACTGAGATGCACTTATGAAGTTCACAGCCCAGGGATATAGGCCCATGAAGACTAGGACCTAACCATAGGACTATAGAACACTTCCCTTCCCTTCGTCTCCTTGCCAACATATTACTGTAGGTCTGTTTACAGCAGATAATTTACCTAATGAATCACATCTACCTATCAAGAAAAAAAAAAAAAACTATAAGGCAAAAGGCAACAAGCACGATCTGAAGAACAAACTTAAGAATCAGGCATGACAACAATGTTTGAATTATCTGACTGGAAACTTAAGACAACAATGAACAAAATGCTCTAATGGATAAAGTAGCTGTTGTTCAGTCACTAAGTCATGTCTGACTTTCTGTGCCCCCATGGACTGCAGCATGCCAGGCTTCCCAGTCCTTCACTATCTCCCAGAGTTTGCTCAAACTCATGTCCATTGAGTCTGTGATGCCATCCAACCATCTCATCTCTTTTGCCTGCTTCTCCTCCTGCCCTCAAACTTTCCCAGCAACAGGATCTTTTCCATTGAGTTGGCTCCTCGCATCAGGGGACCAAAGTATTGGAACTTTATCCAAAGTACTGGATAAATTAGACAGCATCCAAAAACAGAGGGGCGATATAAGTAGGAAATGGAAATCATGAGAAAGAACCAAAAAAGAAATGCTAGAGATCTAAAATACTGTAACACAACTTAGAGATGTCTTGATGAGCTTGGGCTTCCCTGGCGGCTCAGTGGGTAAAGTGTCTGCCTGCAATGTGGGAGACCTGGGTTTGATCCCCTGGGTAGGGAAGATCACCTGGAGAAGGAAATGGAAACCCACTCCAATATTCTGGCCTGGAGAATCCCATGGACAGAGGAGCCTGGTAGGCTACAGTCCACGGGGTCACAAAGAGTTGGACATGACTGAGTAACTTCACTTCACTTTTGATGAGCCTGTTATCAGAATGGACATAGTTGAATAAATAATCCCTGAGAATATATCAATAGAGAGCTCCAATACTGACAAGCAAAGAGAGCAAGATGGGAAAAGCAATACAAAAATAGAACAGAGTATGCAAGAATCCGGGGGGACACCTCTGAAAGGTACAGCATACGCATTGAAGGAGAAAGAGAAAAAGGAACAGAATAAATACCTGAAACAATAAGGACTGAGAATTTATCCAAATTAATGTCAGAGACCTAACCACGGATCCAGGAACACCCAGTGGGACAAGTGCTAAAATAAATCTACCCCTTGGTGCACGCGCTTCCCAGGTGGAGCTTGCGGGAGAACCCACCTGCCAGTGCAGCAGATGGAAGAGACTCGGGTTCGACCCCTGGGTCAGGAAGACCCCCTGGAGGAGGGCACGGCAACTCACCCCAGTATTCTGGCCTGGAGGATCCACGGACAGAGGAGCCTGGCAGCCTCTAGTCCATACAGTCACAAAGAGTCGAGCACAACAACTGAAGTGACTCAGCACACACAGCACACCTTGGTGTATCACTATCAAACTACAGAGAATCAAAGCTTAAAAATTCCTGAAAGAAGTCAGAAAAAACAACAGCAGCAACAACCACCAACTACTTTAAAAAGCAAAGGTAAGAATTACATCTGACTTCTCAAAACCGGTGCAGCCTAGAGAGAGTTGGGTGAAATAATAAAAGTGGAGACAAACACCAGACTCCAATTTTTTTACCCTGCAAAATTATTCCTCAAAAGTGAAAGACAAATAGAGATATTCTCAGATAAACAAAAATAGAGGAAATTTATCGCCACCTGCCTTACAAGAAATGTTGAAAGAACTTCATTAGAGAAAAGACATAATATTGATTAGAAACTCAGATCTACATAAAAATGAAAAGTATTGAAGAATAGGTGAAGGTAAAATTAAAACTTTTATTTTTCTTATTCATTATAATGTAGGTTTTTCAAAATAATATAGAAATGTATTAAATTATGAATGTTTATAGACACATCACAAACACACATAAGGCTTCCCCAATGGCCTTGTGGGTAAAGAGTCCACCTGTAATGTATGAGGTACAGGAGGCAAGCATTCAATCCCTGGGTTGGGAAATCCCCTGGAGGAGGAACTGGTGGCCCACTCCAGTATTCTTGCCTAAAAAATCCCATGGATAGAGGAGACTGGCAGGCTATAGTCCAAAGGGTCGCAAAGAATCAGACATGACTGAGCAGCTAAGCACATCACATCACACATATACACACACTTATATGCTCATATGCAAGTGAAATAAATGACAACAATGATATAAGGGTTGGAAAGGATTAATTAAGATTATTTTGTTTTTATAACATGCTCACATTACCTTTGAAGGTTATTTTTTGTAGCTTAAAAAAAAGACTCATGGCTAGAGTTTTAAAACCTCATGAGTTGATAAGAGAGTTTAGAAGACGGAATAAAGTATAGGATTTATATTCTTATACTTAAAAATCATAATGTGGAATTAACGAGATGGGTATGCCGTGCTACTTCAGAACATGCAGAGTGCAGTCAATGGTCTAACAGACTGTGCCACGCCATCAGCACCTTGGAATGCCATCCAGCAGTAAAAAGGAAGAGCTCTCAGTATCTGATTACGGCTTTGATGGATCACAGTTTAATTACACCTAGCAATAAAAGCCAATCGAAAGACTGAATGTCGTATGATTTCACCCACGTAACAATCACGAAATGACAAATGACAGAGCTAGATAACAGACTGGTTGGTTCCGGGGTTAGGGAGGGGGATGAAGGGAGCGGACTATGGCAGTTCAGCAGCACAAGGAGCTTGACTGAAGCGTGGCAGTTGTGACCTGCCTCAAAGTGGTATAGAACTAAACACGCATGCACAGTATGTAAAGCTAATTAAGTCTCAATAAGACTGATGGATTTTATTAATGTACTTTCGTGATACATATGAGTTGTAATACTGTACTAGAGCTATGGAAGATGTTGGGAACCGAAAGCAGTGTACATGGAGTTGCTCTATTTCTTACAAGTGCGTGTAAATCTACAAATATCTCAGGAGAAAAAAAAAAAAAAACTAAACTAAGGGGCAAGATACAGAACATCTGAACAAACGCTAAAAACATTAAATATCAATTCTGAAAATGAAACATAAATTCATTACAATATTTTTTAGATTGATAACAAGTTCTGGTTTTGAATTCAACTATTTCAATTTCTATAAGTCATACTGAAAAACAAGTTGAATAGAAAAATAAAATAACTTATATTAACTGAACCTGGCTAGCAGGAAATATGTGATTTCTCTACTAATAACTGGTACAAAAATACAACTTCAAGTATTAATAATCCAAAATGAAATTGCAGTGTGCATATAAAAGAAAGAAAATAAGCATCAAATCCCCTCAAAAGAATAAACAAAAACAGACAAAATTCATCCTGAAATATGGGAATATTATGCCACAATAATCCTACATGAATTCAAAAAGTTAATCAAGCAATTACAGAATGATACAACTCAGAGCAAATACAGGAATCCAGATAGGCAAACAAGAGGTGGTATGTAATACACGGAGGATGTGAAGCATGAATTGTAAGAGTTTAGGAAAGAGATTGAAGGGAAACTTATTTCGAAAATAAAAATTAAATTACAAAAGCATGAGAAAGAAGAGACCCCATAAAAGCTCAACAGTTAATATGGAGTGCAGAATGAGAAGACAAGTAAAATGAAAAAGAAAGAAAGGAATCCCTGAAAAAATTCAGATAGGATGTAACTGTAGCAGACACTTAGGGTGGCCTTCCTACTCTCGCGCCTTGCCATTTCAGAACCTTAGCCACACTTTCACTACCAGCCTCTCTCTTTTCCTGAAAACTTTTTCAACTTCTGGGGCCCTCTCTGCCTGTACACATGTAAGGTGCATGTGTGATAAAAATATAAGTTCTGAAGAGCAGACTTTGATCCATGCCTGATAGAACTTTCTTACCCCTCCACTGAGTTTATCCTGAAGCTATTTTTTTTTTTTTTTAACTAGCTTTGAGTTCTTCAGTGGGTTGACTTCATGCTGCCCATGATGGCAGTTGATAATAAGATACCCTTTATTACCTGCATTTCTTTTCCTGTTTTCCTTCCTCTTCCCCATAGTGGTTTGAATTCCCATTAAAACTACTTGCGTTAACTATGACTTGCCCAAGTGTTTCCTTCTAGCAAAATCCAAACTAGGACAGGTATTAACAGCCATGAACCTCTGAAGCAGTTTGTCAGGATATAATTTGGAAATTGAATCTTTACTGTCCCAATGTAAGGATTACATTTCTGGTGCTAAGTGGATGGGGATAATCCTTGCTGGCTGACTCATCGCAACTACCATAATTCTCCCATGTGATACAGCGGGATATATCAGATCTGGAGAGAGTGCTGTGACAGCTCCGTGGAGAGACGACAGGCAGTGGTGATTATAAGGACCGTGGAATTGGCTAAGGACCCCTGAAGCTGTGCTGCGTGATTAGCCGCTCGGCCGTGTCTGACTCTTTGTGACCCCCTGGACTGTAGCCTGCCAGCCTGCTAGGATGGGGGAAAACAAAAAAACCACACTCAAGTCGGTCAGCTACTGACTCAAATGTGGTATAAAACTTACAAAAAAGCCTTTATGACATTGTGAAGAGGGCCCGATCTCTTGCATTAAAAGGCAAGCCTGTGCTCAAATTCATGCCCAAGTCCTAATTTTATGGAGAGAAATGCAACAAAGAAGGCTGAGTACAGAGCACTGGCAAGCCTCTGAGAGTAAACTGAGGACAAGGATAGGGCTGGAGCAGGGCCTTGAGATCTGAGACAAGGTTGGCTGTGCTGACACACTGGAGCACTCAGAGCCCCCAGAGTTCTCTGGAGCCTCTGCTCTTACACAAGTCATCAAGAAACCTAGCCTCGCCTGTGACCATGCAAAGACATGGCATGATGTCTTGCAAAGCAATCATTCATCATATGTGAGGTCTGAAGTCACTACCCTTGCTTGTTTCTAGATAAATAACTGGGGCCAAATTTCAACATGGAATAACTGGAGAAGTATTGTGTCTGACCCAGAGAGTAAGAGATTAGTCATGAACTGAAATGACCGATGAATAAATCCTGGAAGGTAGTTGAAAATACGCATGGGAAATTACTTTGAATGTAGTAGACCACAAGGATGGAATATAAGGCTGCACAAACAAGAGTTCAATGACAGTGGAGCCCCTTCTCCGTGCTCATCATTTAACAGTCTGGTAGGAATAGGGCACGATGATGTCCTATAGTTAATAAAGTGGAGATTCTGCCACTGCCTTGACAAAGTACTGAGAAATATATTCTGAGATACAGGTATGCTAGAGCAGAGTTATTATGTAAGATGGGAAAACTCAACTCACCGTGTGAATGTCATTAAAACAATAAAAAAGGCACTAGAGAAGGGGACACTGATATCACTAAGGAGCTCAGCAGCAGTGCTCCTCTGTAGGGGAGCACTGATTATATGGATAATTGCTGTTGAACTTGATTTGAAAGTGTCACAGGCAACTGCAGAGTTCTGGAATAGCTTGAGACCTACTGTCAGCAGCAGCCACAGGACTGGAAAAGGTCAGTTTTCCTTCCAATCCTAAAGAAGGGCAATGCCAAAAATGTTCAAACTATGGTACAACTGGGCTCATTTAACATGCTAGTAAGGTAATGCACTAAATCCTTCAATCCAGGCTTCAGCAGTACATGAAATGTGAACTTCCAGATGTGTAAACTGAGTTTACAAAAGGTAGAGGGACCAGAGATGAAATTGCCAATATTTGTTAGATCATGGAAACAGAAAGAGAATTCCAGGAAAACATCTGCTTATACTTCACTGACTACACTAAAACCTTTGACTGTGTGGATCACAACAAACTGTGGAAAATTCTGAAAGAGATGAGAATATCAGACCACCTGACCTGGCTCCTGAGAAACCTGTATGCCTGTCAAGAAGCAATAGTTAGAACCAGACATGGAACAGACTGGTTCCAAATTGGGAAAGGAGTACATCAAGGCTGTATACTGTCACCATGCTTTTTAAATTTATACACAGAACACATCATACAAAATGCCAGGCTGGATGAAGCACAAGCTGGAAGCAAGATTGCTGGGAGAAATATCAACAACCTGAGACATGCAGATGGCACCACTCTAATGGAAGAAGTAAAGAGGCACTAAAGAGCCTCTTCATGAAAGAGGAGAGTGAAAAAGATGGCTTGTGACTCAACATTCAAAAGACAAAGATCATGACATCGAGTCCCAACACTTCATGGCAAACAGAAGGGGAAAATGTGGAAACACTTACTGATTTTATTTTCTTGGCTGCAAGATCACTGCAGGCAGATGGTGACTGCAGCCAGATTTTAAAGATGCTTGCTCCTTGGAAGGAAAGCTATGATGAACCTAGACAGCATATTAAGGAAGAGACATCATTTTGCCAACAAAGGTCCATATAGTTAAAGCTATGGTTTCTCTGGTAGTCATGTTCAATGTGAGATCTGGACTATAAAGAAGGCTGAGTGCTAAATCATTGATGCTTTCAAACTGTAGTGCTGGAGAAAACACATGAGAGTCCCTCAGGCAGCGAGGAGATCAAACCAGTCCATCCTAAAAGAAATGAACCCTGGATATTCATCGGAAGGACTGATTCTGAAGTTCTAATGCTTTGGCCACCTAATGAGATGAGCCAAGTCATTGGGAAAGACCGTGATTCTGGGAAAGATTGAGGATAGGAGGCGAAGGGGGCAACAGAAGATGAGATGCTTGGATGGCATCACCGACTCAATGGACGTGAATTTGGCAAACTCTGGGACATAGTGAAGGACAGAGAAGCCTGGCATGGGGCAGTCCATGGGTGGCAAAACATTGAACATGACTTAGTGACTGAACAACAACAACTGACCACACTTCAGTATCAGAGGTTACACATACTTATCATTACCATGAAGGATTTGGCAGAAGCTCCACACAATGTAATTTCTACCATTGAGTCTTCTAACAACATAAACTTGTTTCAATCATTCTTCCTAAATACCAAACTAGTTCTATAAGTGCATATTTTTTCTTTCTCTTTTTTCTTTTTAATTAATTATTTTTTTCAATGCCATCTTTTGATCTTAGTGTCACTCAAGTGTTCCAGTCTTCCAAATTTTCCAATGCAAAAGCTGAAGTAGCATTTCCCTTTGTGGTGAACAGCATTTCCAAAACTCAAGCTGACCTACAAGTCATGAGCCTCTTTCTTGGTGGTAGGAGTTGGGAAGTACAACAGCTTGTTCTTTGAGAGGATGGCCCAGTGGACAGTTTCACTGGAAGCACTGTGGGTTTGAAGTGCTATGCTTATAGACATGTGTTCTCTTGAAAGAATTGATACCATTTCCCTGGTTAGTGTGATGGTGTGTCTTCAACCAGGGAGTGGAAGGAGAAGATTCCTTGCTCATCATCCTTCCCTGTGATTCACCAGAGAAATGTGAGCTTCACTTCACCACAATTTTTGTCTCTGATGACTGAGAGTTCATAGTTCCCAGAGAGGAATAATGCCTCTGTGAGAAGCTATGGTGGGGGATTCCACTAAAATTAACCCTAATGCCATCTCCCATTTTGTGCTCCTCATACCTGTAGCCCAGGAGTCAAAGAAAGGAGTTACTGAATCTCTCAAGTGTTACTGATCATGACTATCAGGAAGAAAATAGGATTTTTTGCTGCCTAATGAGGGCAGAAAGAATCATCAAGGTATTCAGAGGACTCAATGGTATGCCTATTGGTGCGTTCATGTCAAACAATGACTATGTAAAACCTTATATAATGTCTTCCCAAAAGCTAATTATTAGAAAAGAACATAAAAACAAATGTGGGTAGTTGTGTATAGATTACTGAAAAGTACACATCAATTAGGATGCATCAGCTACAAAAAATAGAGTCATTGATCTGGCTTAAGCAATGAAGTGACTATGTATTTTCTGTATGAGAAACAGAGTTAGATAGTTCCAGGTTGTTTTAATAACTCAATATTATTAAGTCACTATAATCACATCTACATTTTTATCATCTTTTTTCCCCTTATAGTTACAATATGGCCACTTTGGACCCAAATACCACAATCTTTATTTTAGCACATGACACAGTAGGGAAGAGGCACAGTTTAACGTCTTTCTCAGTGTAAGGAATCCTCTTTCCTTTCCTATCTTATTTGCCAGAAAGGCACCAATAAGTTATACTGCACACGCCCTCTATTTGGAAATTTGATAGCACACTTAGATTGAGTGCCCAAGGAACCCCTGGCTTTGAGCTGTAATACCTAGAGAATATCTCTTTGGCAGTTTGAATAAAGATGGCCAAAAATAAGAAAAGTGGAAAAGAAATTAGTCTCTCATGCAACCCAAATATTTTAGAATGTGATCATACTGATGGAAAAATTGTGAGGCTGATAGGAATTGTCAACAAATCAGTGATATAAATCCTAAATGTAATGAAGCTAAGAAAGGTATATGCAGGCAAAAGAAGCTAGAGAATAGCTTTGCTAATGGATCTCTTTGGTTTATTTATAAATCAGGCAATGAAGCAGTCACTTTATTAGCTAAACATCATAACTTGTAGTGCATGTTTGTGTGCCCTGATTATCAAATGTTATTAGATGTTTAAGGATAAAATTATGCATATATCTGTAATTTATGCAGAACAAATATCAAAATAAATCTATAATGAATGTTTACAACACCATCATATTTGATTTATTTAATATACACTTAAAATGAAATCATTTTAATTGCTTCTTCAAGCAGATTAGCTCTTCAAACAAACTAATAGAAGTCTTACAATTATACATACATTTTTTGTGTAATTAAGACATCCCCTTTATGAAATTCCTTATGTAATAGCTTAAGCAATGCCAAAACAACAAATTCATTTGTTGTTAAATGTAAAGTTTAACAACATAAATACCTATACAACTTTATTCTATAAGTTAGAAAAATAGCTATCAACAGTTCTTTAAATCCATATCTGCTCTATTTAATGATATACATATTTGTCTTTGCGCTACAATTCACAGTATCAACTATGAACAAGTAAAAATAAATCCTCAATAGTGAGGTAAGGACTATTAATATTACTTGGAAATTCATAAGATATTATGAGATTCAGTCAGTTTATTCATTTAATGAATGTGTGTGGTATAAATGTGTAGTGTGGTGTATATGAAAGTGAATAAAGCATCCTTTAAAATATAAAATTTTCACTATAATAAATAGTTATAAATGCAGTTGCATCACTTCTGATGAAAACTATAGGGATGCCCTGCCTTCCTGAAAATGTATGTCTTTTCATTGCACTGGACAAATGTTTATGATAAATCATAGCATTTTAAAATCACTGGTAGCAAATTAAAGAAAAAAAAAAACACTTCAAAATGTGATTTTAAAGCCAACTTAAATCCTGATTAAAGATAGCTGAAGTAGTTTTCTGTATCCAGGGAACCTCACTTTCCATGTTGTCTCTGTCTAAATAAAAATTATAAGAGGAAATTCAGGCCTTGGTTATCTATTAAAAAAAAACAAACTTCAGATTTGGGAGATGATTAAAATGTTCCCCAGATTCTGTGAAACTAGAATACTAGTATTTTGGTTTTTTTCAAATTTTCAGCTTCTGCTAAAGTTGACGTAATAAAGTCACTCAGTTGCGTCTGCGACCCCATGGACTATGGCAGCCAGGCTGCTCTGCCCATGGAGATCTCCAGGCAAAAGTAGCAGGGTGGGTTGCCATTTCCTTCTCCAAGGGACTGTCCCGACCCAGGGATCAAACCCGAGTCTCCTGCACTGCAGGCAGATTCTTTACCAGCCGAGCCACCAGGGAAGCCTAATTCCCTCAAAAGCTATCTTTTCATGTCTTCTGTTTTTCTCTGCCTATCAAAATTTTAACCCCACTAACAGGCCCAATTCCACCACTGGTGGGCCAGCCTACACGGACATACCACTTTTTTAGAATTGCTACATGATCTATTTCTCATTTAACTTCTCTCATTCCAATCACCCACAGGAGTGTTTAATGGCATGAAGACTCTGAGCGAAAACAGTGATGGAACAGAATTGACTTTTGTTATTACTGGGATTCATTCAACCTCATGGGACAGATTAAGAAACATCAAAATATGATAAGAGAAAGATCTGGAAAAAGAATGAAAGATACCGCACTGTGCATTTCCTTAATTCTGACCAAGTCAAACTTCTGTCATTCAGATTTGTTATTAGCAGCAAATGATCACCCCACCCAATGAAGATGTTCATGTTTAGATCACGTCTGAATGCTGTTTCTGGATGGTCCACAGCATAATTTTAGAAGAGGGTAAATTTGAGCACGCAATGGTGACACAGTTAGAGAGCATGCAATTATATCCTTTGAACCATAAAGAAAAAAACATATCATTCACCCAAATACTTAAAAATCAACAGTACTATGTGAGAATTTCAGGTTACAAGGTGAGAAATTAAATATATCTCTTTACTGTTAATAGAATGCAATACACAAATTTCCCTGGTGACCCCAGTCTTTGGCCAGGAATATCATAAATTAGTGGTATACTAGTAGACAAGACCACAGAAATAAAGTTGTTCCTCTACCTTGCCAAACTGGTATCTGCCACCGTTACAATCAATTTTAGTTGGACTTTCAAGCGCTTGTATCTCTTTCAATATATATATGGGTTTTTTATTTATTTTTATTTGCTTAAATTTCACCTCCCCAGGACTCCCCAACTACTGCAAATTATGCAGTCCAGGTTTCCACATTTGGGGAAATCACAAGGATTTCGGATCCACATCTGGAATGCAATGGATGAATCTTATCCTGAGAAAACCGGCTTCTCTGTCATGGTATCTCCACCGTTGAGTATTCAATATAATAAATATATTTTTTTTGATTCTTTCTGAGGTGGACCATTTTCATAGTCTTTATTGAATTTGTTACAGTACTGCTTCTGTTTTATATTTTGGTTTTATGGCCACAAGGCACATGGGATCTTAGGTCCCTGACCAGGGATCAAACCCATCACCCCTGTGCTGGAATGTGACGTCCTCACCATTGGATTGCCGGGGAAATCTCAGTAAATGAATTTTTTGAAGTCAATTATTTTTTGAATAAAATACAAAGTCATAAAACTGTACAAATCATGAACACATAGTTGAATTAATTTTTGCTAAAAAAAAAATATTCATCCACCCAGTAAGCTGATTAGGAAATTGACTACATTGAATATAAGCACCACATCTGGAGCTCCCCACATATGTACCTTCAGGTGCTAAACCCAATAATTTGAAATCTGAGATAGAAACACTTAGCTGGTAATAAAATCATAAATTTAAAACATATTTTTTAAATTAAATATTTATTTGTTTAGAACTAGGTTAGTTGCTCAGTCGTGTCCAACTCTTTGCAACCATATGGACTGGGGGCCACCAAGCTCCCCTTCCATGGCATTCTCCAGGCAAGAATTCTGGAATGGGTTGTCATTCCTTTCTCCAGGGGATCTTCCTGACCCAGGGACTGAATCCAGGTCTCCAATTACAGGCAGATTCTTTACCATCTGAGGCACAAGGGAAGCCCTTTATTTGTTTTATTATTCAGTTCAGTTCAGTTCAGTCGCTCAGTCGTGTCCAACTCTTTGCAACCCCATGAACCGCAGCATGCCAGGCCTCCCTGTCCATCACCAACACCCAGAGTCTACCCAGACCCATGTCCATCGAGTTGGTGATGCCATCCAGCCATCTCATCCTCTGTCGTCCCCTTCTCCTCCTGCCCCCAATCTTTCCTAGTATTAGGGTCTTCTCAAAAACATAATCTAAAATATTATACCATATATATCATAAAACATAACGCATGTTACACAGCACATGCTATATAACATATATAATATTAATTTTAGTTATTTATTTTTTTAACCCCTGATCATAGGTCTTTTTTTTTTTTTTAATTTTCTTTACTTTATTGTGTTGGTTTTGCCATACAATGACATGAAACCGCCATGGGTTTACATATGCTCCCCCTCCAGAACCCCCCTCCCTCCTCCCTCCTGATTCCCTCCCCCTGGGACATCCCGGTGCACCAGCCCCGAGCATCAAACCTGGGCTGGCGATTGATTTCACGTATGATAATTAACATGTTGCAATGCCATTCTCCCATATCATCCCACCCTTGCCCTCTTCCACAGAGTCCGCGAGACTGTTCTATACATCTGCGTTCCTTTTGCTGTCCAGAATATTAATTTTAAATTATGATAATTTGATAAGTTTTCTGTCACATCTGGCTTTAAATATTTGATGGACAGAAATTATATCTTATTCACTGTATATTTTCTGAGAATTAGTAAAATATTTTGTAGAAAATAAATAATAAAATATTGATTCTATTTCTATTTTTTCAACTTCATCTCTATAGTATTTTTATTTTTTTAATTTGCTGTCACATGGTTTATATTGCATTTAATGTGCTGCTACTGAAAGCTGGTTAGTGAATGGGTTAATTTTATTCAGCTGTAAATTATGCCAAACTGCATAATTGTCTATCTGATATAATTTTAAGATAAGATTTTTCTTTCTTTATTATAATTTATGCCTGCATATTAAGTTTTGGTGAGCTGCTAATTTTTTTACTTATTAAATTTCAGCCCTACTATATTTTGTAATGTCATAACTTAACATCAAAATATTAATTTTTATCTTTTCTATCAAGATTTATGTTAAATCCCTCAAATAAGGCAATCTCAGAAATAATGCAATCAAGTGAGTGCATTCCTGGTTAATTTTCATGGTCAAATAAGATTTTAGAAATTATCTAAAATGAGATTTTTTTAAAATAAATTATCGAAACAACCACTTTAGTGAGAACCTAATTAAAAAGATCATTAAAAGTGAAATAGTCACACTCAAATTTAATTATAAATCTGCTCTTTTTCCTTCCTCAACATATTGTGCTATAAATGTTTACAATCAGTTAACCTGTAATTAACAATGTTTATTACTTGAACTGCTCTTATTTTAAATAATTACCCTGGCAACATTTTTTATCAAAGATGGTTGAATTTAGAGGACTACAAGTTTAAAATAGAGTAAACCACAAAAGACTGTATACTCTATCTCCAAAGAAGATATTTTCACCCGCATTTTATGTTAAACAGTTTCTTCCAAACAGTCATATTTTATATTTTCTCTTTGTGATGCATGATTTAATGATCAAATATTACTCTCATTCCACCATAAGACTGTCAAAGTTTTAAAGCACAATTAAAGAATCCTAGGAATAACACTACCCTGTGGTCCAACAATCCCAGTATTGAGCATATGTCCTGAGGAAACCATAGTTGAAGAAGACACAAGCACCAATGTTTACTGCAGCAGTATTTTCAACAGCGAGGACACAGAAGCCACCTAGATGGTCACTGACCACTGAATGGACAAAGAAGGTGTAATACACATCCTCAATGGAATATCGCTCAGTCACAGGAAGGAAAGCCCCTGACTCAGTCTAGTGAGGTGGGTGGACCTAGAGCCTACCACACAGAGTGAGTCAGAAAGAGAAAGGTGAATATCACACATCAACACATTTATATGGAATCTAGAAAGAGGATACTGATGAACCTACCTGCAGGGCAGCAACGGAGACAGAGACGTAGAGAACAGACTTGTGGACCCAGGAGAGGAAGAAGGAGGAGGGGCAAATTGAGAGTGGCATTGAAACATACGCATTACCATATGCAAAATTAAATAGCCAGTGGGGACTTGCTGTATGATGCCCGGGCTCTGGGACAACCTACAGGGGTCGGATAGGGTGGGCGGTGGGAGGGAGGTTCAAGAGAGAGAGGACATCCCTGTGGCTGACTCACCTTGACATGTGGTAGGAACCATCACAGTACTGTAAGGCAATTATCCTCCAATTAAAAATAAATAGATTTTAAAAATGCAGCCACAAATGAACAAATACAAATAAATCAGGAAATGTGGAAGAAGGTGGGAGAAGCAGAGATTTAAGAATGATACACAGAGAACACTTATTAGAAATAACAACAATAAAATAAATAGGAATGGATTAAACAAGATGAAATTAGAAAGTAAAAATGAAGATATAAAGGGAGATAGTCTAGACATTTATAGGTGAAGACATAAGTCTAAACACTTATCGAAAAAATCATAAACCAATTCAGGAAATAAAGGGATGACAAAGCAACAGAACTATCGTATATCAAAATGAAGTGAAATTTCTAGCAAAGTTTCTACTCTGTTGTTCCAGCCAGTGGAGATGGAACTCAGGCGCGTCCCTGGGTGCACACCGAGGTGCTCAAGAGAGGGGAGCCAGCCAGGTATCCTGTCACACAGCTTCACAAGTAAGGAAGTGGACGGATGCCTATCAGTACAAGCCTGAGAACTCTCTATGGCAGAACCAGAAACGGCCTGAGCAGGTGGTTTCCGTAAGACAAGAACCCAGGCAACCAAGTCAGGCATAGAGAGGAATCAGCACACTGGTACCACCCATTTCTGCTTACAATCGGGAAGTTGGTACTTTCTTCTGAACAGTTCAGCCTGCTGAGTTAACACACTGTTAAGTTACCAGGACAAGGAAGGCCATAGGAAGCAAACAGCTTATGTCTGTCCCCTTATACATTATAGGGATTCATTTATCAAACAATACATAAAGTGGCTGAAGATAAAAGCTCTACAGATCACAGTCAAGAAACTGTGCCGTAAATAAACATAAAGTAAGTAGGAGACAGGATCAACAAAACCAAATAGGTTTAAAACAAACAATTTTAGAATAGTGATGAAATAAAAATTCGTATTCTAAGTCAAGTGAAAGAAAACTTGAACGCAGGCATTTGTGTTCCCTCCCCTCTACTGTGCATCGTTTAGCTGCATTAGGCATGGACCAAACCTCCCCAAGGGCAGCGATACCTGCTCGACTATGAAGAGCAACATTCTCCAAGCCTCAACAAGACAGCTCCTTAGGAGATAACGTTCCTTTTCATGATCTTTTAAGGGGCTATGATGACCCATCACCCCACTGCTCTGTACATGTATTCCTGGATTGTGTAAACTGTCAACAATATGTCATTTAAAGCATAAGTCTCTGTCTCAAAGACTTCCATAACTGTGCAGAGACCTCTAATGGGTGGACAGTTTCAGAGCTTTCTGTGAAGCTGATCCCAGGTTATAATCCTCAATTTGGCTCAAATAAAGTTTTCCATATCTTTTCTTAGATGGCTGATTAAATTTGTCAACAATAGTACAGTAGTTGGAAATACTCTGTGGGAAAATATTCTGAAACTAACACCTAGAATTTGCAGAGAAACTATAAAAGCATCCTTTAACACGTGTGCCGGAGCTCTCCCTCACACGCACTCTCTCTCTGTGTAGGTGTATGTGCCTTTACTGGCTCTGCTCTCCTGTTTTTGAACCACGGAACCCACGTTTTTGCTTTGTACTGGGCCTCGTATATGACAGGGTCAGCGATGATTCCTAAAAAAGAAATAAGCACAGTGTCACCTCCTCTTGGTTGTGCACTAAGCTGCCAGACAGCAACAAAAGCAAGCGTATTCTGGAAGGGAAATCCTCGACAGCATTCCTCAGCATCAGAGCGGGGAGAGCCCAGAGCCCAGTCATGCGTCAAGTGAAACGGCTCTCACTGAGTCTCCGCGCCCCTGGGTTTCAAATCCTTCACTGTCGAAGTGGCCAAGTCATGACGTTGCTGCCAATGTATGTGCATATGCCTGGTATGAGTCTACCACATAAACATCACTTTAAAGACTGGACTCATACATACAGCTTTGTTTCATACACTTTTAATTTTAACCAGGAAACAATGAATTTTACCCTTTCATGGCAATTACTTGAGTAATGGTTTGAAGGACAGGACCATATGCCATCTAGTACATGTCATGATTTATTTGTCCATTTGTGTCAAAGTGTAGTTTCAAAAAGAAACAATCATATTTTTAAATTCCCTTCAATTCTGATTATTTCCTAAGAAAAATCCCTAATATTAGAATTATTGCAACCTGTTTTTTTTTTAATTTTAAAAGCTTTTCACAGATTGTGGATATTCAATATTCACTTAGACTTTTTATAATCACTACTCTATTTGTTGTGTTGTGTTTTTGTTTTGATGGATTTATTGTCTTGATCATGTATTTGTAAAGATAATTGGCTTTTTCATTTGAATACTTTGAAAACCCTTTCTAGTCATAAGACTATTTAAGTATTTGCAAGTTGTAATCTGTGAGTCTCTTAGATTTGTGAGTGTGCACTTGGTATGAGTTTGGTAGTGGTTAGGAGCTGAAGATTATTCATTCATTTCTTAGCTATTACTGGATTATTTACATTTATTACACATTATATAATTATTACATTTATTATGGATTATTGATATTTATTATGGATTATTACATTTACTATGGAAATAAGGATAATCTGTATATATGGATTATTTACATTATTATTGAATTATATATTTATTCCTTAGTTATAACTGGATTATCATATACTAAGGTGTTTCCATGTACAGAGTTCATTAAAGACTATCTATTATGTTTCAGAGATTTGACTGTAGGCAATAAACAGCTGCTAAAATTATAATTTTAACTGTCTTTCTTCAGTGGGAGATTGTACCCATTAACAACCAGTCTATACTTGTTAAGACTACCAGCTTGCAGTGGTTTGGAGCACCAGTTCATAGAGAGCGGCTGCTCGGTGTCTGATCCCTAGAGCCACCATTTACAAGGTGTGATGGGTTGGGTCGGTTTCCCAAGTTTATCTGCCTCAGCCTCATCATATTCATATGGTGACAAGAACTACCTCTTAAAAAAGATGTAAAACTTCAATGATATTATGTACACAATCACACACATGTGTGGGTTAGTCACTCAGTCGTGTGTGACTCTTTGAGACCCCATAGCCTGCCAAGCATCTCTGTCCATGGAATTCTCCAGGCAATACTAGAGTGAGTTGCCATCCCTTTTTCCAGGGAGTCATGTACAGATGTGACAGTTGGACTATAAAGAAAGCTGAGCACCGAAGAAATGATGCTTCTGAACTGTGGTGTTGGAGAAGACTCTTGAGAGTCCCTTGGACTGCAAGGAGATCCAACCAGTCCATCCTAAAGGAGATCAGTCCTGGGTGTTCATTGGAAGGACTGATGCTGAAGCAGAAACTCCAATACTCTGGCCACCTGATACGAAGAGCTGACTCATTTGAAAAGACCCTGATGTTAGGAAAGATTGATGATAGGAGGAGAAGGGATGACAGAGGATGAGGTGGGTGGATGGCATCACCAACACAATGGACTTGAGTTTGAGTAAACTCCAGGAGTTGGTGATGGACAGGGAGGCCTGGTGTGCTGCAGTTCATGGGGCTGCAAAGAGTCGGACATGACTGAGCGACAGAACTGAGTAAGTAAATTGTATCCAAACTTGAATTCTTTTCTAACTCCAGACTAACTAATTGGCATATATACAACCATAGTCATTTTCAGATTGACAGAAACCAAAACAAAACATTATCTTGCTTTAAGGCACATTACCTCCAAGCCCCTTGAAGTCATTTATTTTAAACTCTGCTTTAAAGTAACCATTAATTCTTCCTTTTACCACAATACATACAATATAATAATGCTATTTGAATCTTCCTCAAAAATGAATTATACATGAAGACTTTTCTCTCTACCTGAGTGTTATTTCTTGCTAGGTGTTATTTCTTATTAGGTGTCTTACAACTCTCCCTTTGAGATGCTTGGCATCAACTGAAATGTTTATTGATCACCTATTACATGCCTCAAACACCTATTAGGGTTTTGAGGATACAGCCCTGAAAATAACCCAGTCCCTTTTCTTGAGTTTGTTGGTAACTTCCATGTGGTATGAAAGGTTTCATAGTAAAAATAAAGTCGTGCCTGGGGGAATAAGCCAGTCTCATAGTAAGAGATGTCCTGGATAAAGCAAAGCCCACTTGATAACCAAGTAGAAGCTTACCTTTTTCTCTAACCTCTGACTACTGTTTACCTTTTTTGTTTTTCTCTTTATCAGGCTTTAATAAATGTATCATGCTATTGCTTGAAATGTTATTTTCGTTTATACCTGAGCTCATATTCTTCTTTCAGGAACCTCTTGAAAACTCTATACCACAGTCTCAATGTTTTTGTTCTGTGTCTCTTATCTGCTTATATTATAGCTTCCATCCCAATATGCTCTTCTTTATTTATATTCTTTTTTTTTTGCTAACACACTGAAGTAAGGTTTCTATATTTCCAGAGCTTAGATCCTCTCACTCAGTAGGTGCTTGGTGATATTAATTCCAGCAATACTAATGCAATAATGAAGAGCTAATATATTGGGAGCTTAGGTTATACCAGGTAAAGTGCTAAGTCCTTATCCTGTTAAACGAGATCTGTTTGTTTGTCCCCCTCACCCCAATCTATACTTAAAAGAAGAGAGGAGAGTGGAAGAGTGAGAAATTTGCTCAAGGTCACAGAGCAGACAAGGGTCAGATGGGATGGAATCAGGATACTTCGATCTCCTGAGCACTGGCTCAGAAAGATGGTTATGTTGGATGGTCAACAGAAGTTATGGAGGATCAAAGCAGGCTTTACAGCAAGGGTCCTTCCAAACGTACATGTCTCAGTGATCCCTTTTCTTTTTAAACTGCTGAAAACACAGTCTTGTAGAGAGTCTCTTAGCCTCACTGCATCATTCTTTGTGTGTGCAGTATTTCTCACCCCCCTGGGTTTGTAGGAAACAAGTCAACCTATATTAACACGGCAGATTGAGTTTTGAGACAGAGGATGAACATTTTATAATTTTTTAAATTATAGCATTGCCTCTGTGGGTTGTTGAGATCTAGCCTAGCAAACCTTTGATTCTATTCTTCACTTGTTAATTCTATTAGCTTGTATTACAGTCCCACTGTGTGTCTAGAGTTGTCTTGGTTGTTGGGGAGCTTATATAAGGAGAATATTAAACACGGGTCACTGTTTGCAATACAATCCTATGATCCTATGATGGAGGTATATACATGCATAAAGACACATTATTATATTTTGAGCAGTCCAGAATACAGAGTATTTCTGACATAAAAGCTTTACAATATAGTCAGTTTTGACTCTTGGCTTACAAAGCCTGAGATGTTTACTATCTGGCCCCTTAAAAAATGTTTGCTGGCACTTTCTCTAAGGAGTAATTAAAATATTTAATTCAGAGATTATTAAGAAAGAAATGGGCACGATTAATGGGACGACCAGGGAAAGTAAAGCACCGAGGGATTAGAGAGCGCAGGACGGCGTTATCCTCGTGTGGCCCTACAGGGCACAGGAAAGGAGATTTCACCGGCATTCAGCTGGAGATGCAGCCCCAGAAATGACACTGCCTCACAGGAGCAATGGCATCAGTGGATTCAGCTACTGGCAGACCCCTTCACAGCAGGGAGCAGTAAGTCTCCTGACCAGCTTGCAGACAGGATATTCCCACCTCTCTCCCTCTCCGTCTCTCACAATGCCCCTTGTTGGTCAAATCCATCACAAAGCCAGGAAGCAAGGGAGCCCAGGACTCCACAAAACACAGCTTCCCAGGACCCAGAGTAGGGTGGCAGGAAATGGGGACTGGATTTGTAGTGACAGAAAGAGGACTGCCAGCACAAAATGCAAGATGTAAGTAGGTATTTGGATATAAGCATACAGAATGCAAAAAAGAGAACTGGGCGGAACACACAGATTTTAGAAGCTTTGGGCAGTTGGTGGTTATGGAATTTATGGATCTATATAAGGCTTTTCAAGAAAATTACTTCCAGTTAGAAGAGGATGTGGGCTGAAAACAAAACCATAGGTAACAGAGGCATTTACTAAATAAAGAAAAATAGCTCGCAGAAAAGCCATAAAGAGGAAAAAATATTAAAAACTAAAAAGAATGCCTCCTGAATTATATAAATTTAATAAAGTTACATGAATTAACTGCTATCCAAATGCTTGTGGCTTAAAAAGGAAGATAAATAATATATGGCTTCAACCGCTTTGGCTCAAAATGTGTATGTGTGTGAATACAGGTTAAAATATCAAAATAATTCTCAAAACCTATCATCTTTTACTACCATTATGACTAGCACCTTGCAGGATGCAACGATTCTTACCTTACCTACTGCCATAGAGTCCAAGCTGACTCAATTTCCACATGTGTTCTACAAGGCATTTATTCATCATCCAACAGCCTGGATGAACTTTGACAAATGTCACTTTATTCTTCTGTTTCAAACCCATTTGAAACATTTTCGGCACATTTTAAGCCCAACCCAAACTTCTTCTTAGGGCTGGTCCTCAGAGAAGAGGAATTTTCGGTATTGAAGACCTCCCTCCGTTTCGCGGATCTCGTTCTGTTTCGCTCTTTTTCAGAGACTCTATAACCACTTAAAACCGTGTTGATTCATGTGTTTTCTTCTTTATTTTCTGCATTTCATCATAAAGCAGCCTGCTGAAGATAATATAATAATCTATCTACAGGGCTTATGCATCCAGTGCAGGGAGCGGATTGCATCATAGACAAGTAGCTTGACGGCAACATCCACCATTCCTGAGTCTCCGATAAGGTGCAACTATATAGACGGATTATCAGATGCATGGCTGTACACATTTACTAGCAAGGATTAAAGACAAAGCGACAGGTGAGAAGTGGTTGGAGGTAAGCATGAGGAAGCCGTGACTGTTTTGCGCCTATATATTCTATCAGCAGAAGCTGTATTTATTCTTGGAGGTTTGTCTTGTTTCATAATCAATTTCTGGTAGTTCCTCTGATATGTTTCCATTAATTAGAGACCCAAACTCATATCACTATCACTTCTGATCAGCGTGGGTTTTTTACTGTTTTTCATAAAACCTCAAACCACCTCATCAAGTCATTTGGCCTTGTTTCTAGTTCAAGTGTGGACCCAAGCCACTTCCTTAACTTCCCCAAAGCCTAGCAGAGACCAAGACTGGAGTCATTAATGAGCCACAGCTAACACTGTATTGAGGGGCCCCTCTTGCTAACACGTCCTAATAAGTGAACCTCAGGACTTCTTCCTAAATCCACTTAAGATTCCTATATAACAGGAAGCCAATAAAAAGACTGTTGTATCTTTATTTTCGGAGACCAAGATTCCAAATTATTCAGGCCTCAAAATCAAAGGTATCCTCTTTCTCACATAAAATGTTCACATTCTACAGCAGAAGGGTCTTAAGCGAGGACACTCATATTCTCCAGAAAAAATAACCTACATCCAAGAAGTGGTTGACTTCAAGGGATCAGAATAAAATAAAGAAATCAATAGTGCAATTTCCCAAAGTCCTGATTTTGATACATTAAATAAATTATTTTACAACATTACATTTTAAGTAATATCTGACCCACTGCATAGTTATGAAAAATATATCCCTAATTCTTCAAGGGCACAGACTGCCTAAGACAAATTTAATATGTTTCTCAACAAAGCACATTAATATCTCTCAGTCTTTAGCTTCTCAATTCAGATTTATAGTGACGTCTCACTTTTCTCCAAGAATAATAGGCAAGCACTTGCTCTAAATTAGTCTAAAAAAAGGCCCGCCATGGTAATTTTTTCCCAAAACCCAGGAATTCCCTTCCAGAAGTAATTTATTCTCTTCTCCCACATGCTGAAACTGCCAACGATCCATTAATGTCATTTCCCTCAATTTGAACATACCAAGAAGTTAATAAATCAGCACATTTCTCACTAGCTACCCAGTTATAACATATATCATATAGAATCACTTCCTACTCCTAACAGTCTTGCAAGTCCTGTGTGCCTACTCAATGAAGTCTAAAATCCTTAACTTATTTCATAAGATGCTTTGTAACATTTCTTCAACATCCCTATTTTCTTTTTCACATTTCCCCATTACCCTACCAGTTTGTTCTCTAATCTCTTGCCATTCAGAAAAAAAAAAAAAACAACTCATTCACCTCTGCATATATTTAATTACGTATTTCTAAAGTGCAGAGTATGAAACACGCCATGCTGTTCAGGGGCTGGGGATCCAGGGAGCTTTAAGTTTAAATCTCACCCATGGCCTCCATGAGCTTAAGATCTAATACAAGTCAGACACTAAAGCATACAAAACATGAGGGTTTTGGAAAAAAGGAAAGGAAGAACATGATGTTTCAAAAATTTTAGCATAGGAATGTAAGCTATTTTTGGACATCAAGGAGAGCCACAAAGTAGAAATATTCTTATCATCATGAGAATTAAAGATTGAGTAAAATTTTCCCATATTTAGTGCTTAGGGAATGGGGGTAAACTGCTCAAAACGAGAAGGGACATCTCACACTTCTTTATTTTGCAGGTTTTCTCACCAGTGAGTTCTCTCTTAACTGTCTTTGTGACCTTTTACAAAATGCAACCCCCGTTTTAAAACCTTCCCCAAATCTCAGCCTGAATTTATCATTCATAAAAGCTTATATTTCCATTGATATAATCATTGGTTACAGATTCTATATTGACCCCTAGGTAGGAATGTGTTTAAGAGCAGAGAATCATACCAGGTTTTAACTTCTCTACACTCTTTCAGGCCTTAGTAGAATCTAGTAGGTGACAGTAATATGAGTTCAGTCAAGGATTGTTCAGGTCTAAGGAGCATTTGGTCTAGGCCAAACAGCAAGGTGATGTAAAGTCCAGATGGAACCTAAGCCTTCTAGTTAGGAATCCGGTGTTTTTCATCAATCTTTCATGAGGTTATTAGCTTCAATACTATTGCCTTGATTTTCAGAGTTTGATTCTATGGAAGATATATATATATATATATATATATATATATATATATATATATATATA
>ML660765.1:5589313-5662516 GCA_007570785.1 Antilocapra americana | reverse complement strand
TCATTTGAGATTATGTCTTCATCTTAGATGATTTGAAAGTGGTATAGTGGGGGGCGTGTGTGTGTTTGTGTGTGTGAGAGAATCAAGTCTTTATTCAATCAACAGAAATGAAAGTTGCTCAGTTACTCAATCATTTCCACATCTCTTCCAAATAGATTTAAGTGACATTCACTGAATATCTTCTAAAATTCATATATATTATTGAATTTCTTTTCTTACTTTTTCAATGACAATGAAATAGTCACTCAAGAGTCACAAAAGAAGGTTCTGCTAGCCCTTCTTTCCCATTACTGGGGGTTTCCCTCTGGGAAAGAAAGAAGATGACATAACAAGTTTATGAATCTACACAAGATTACAAGCAAACTAATGATATTTACTAGCAAGAGATTTTCTGTGGAATGCTTTTAGTAGGATGTACCTAAATCTGTCTAAGGTAGCTTATGGTAACCTGGAATGTAGAGATTTATAGATCATGGTTCTGGGAAAATGTCCTAAAAGCTATGTAACTACATGTTTATAAAATGCAGATGTTGCATGATCAAAACAGCACCTTTGTCTTAAGGTAGATGCATATATTAGAGACCATACACATTTTGGCCACAGTGCATTTGGATGTAGCAAAGAAGAATCTGCAGAGCAATGGACAGCTGTCTTTGTTTTCTTCTTGCTTCGCTAATGATTTACAATTACTTGTATCCTTGATACATGATAAAATTATTTGAGTCTGATTTCAAAATTTAATTCTTTGTGTTTGCTCACTTACATATATGGCATGCTTTCTACTTGGTTGTAATATACATTATTAATCAAAATGATAGCTTATTATACTATGGTAGAACACTTATCAGTTTAAATATCTACAGTCATATCTATCAGTATTTTTATTTGTCCATCTATGTTTACTTTTGTCTATATCTAAACTGTATATATCTATTGAACCTGGGTCTCCTCCACTGCAGGCCGACTCTTTACCATCTAAGCCACCAGGGAAGCCCATATGTTAAATAGAGAAATATGTTTTTATATATATATAATATATACTTGGTCTTCCCTGGTGGCTCAGATGGTAAAGAACCTGCCTGCCAATGCAGGAGACCCGGGTTCAATCTCTGGGTTGGGAAGATCCCCTGGAGGGAGGAATGACAACCCACCCCAGCATTCTTGCCAGGAGAATTCCACAGGCAGAGGAGCCTCGCAGACTACTGACCACGGGGTTGCAGAGAGTTGGACACCACTAAGCGATTCACACTACCACTACTGATATAGACTTACACTTTCTATTATGACTACACGTGTTTTTTCAGTGAAAATAAAATATAGTTGATAATGTATATTCAGACACAGATAATTAAGAGTTTTGAACGTTTTGCATATTTGCAATCTAATAACAAGGTGTGACAGGGTCCTTTTTGGAGTCTAACTAATGGTAAATCACCAGTATCCACCTCTTGCTAATGGGATGTAATTGAATGGAACTGCAAGCAAGGAAGTAATGGACAAAAAGTATATACTTCATCTTGAAAAGCTACTGGGGTGAACATTTCTTTCTTTCAGAGATTAAGGAATAAGATTTCATTAGGATGGGCGTTTTAAATAAAAGACGTGTGCTTATCTTGTGTAACTGACAGAATCTAGTGTGCTTCATGTCTGTCAATTTCCTGAGATTCTTGCAACAAGCATTAGCAAAATAAATGTCCATGAATCCTCATTTCATTTTCTCAACTATCCTACTTGTCTTCATATAAAAGGGAATTCAAACATGGTAAAGTCAGAGACAGTTCTTTTGATGCCCATTCTTTTTATGTATTACTTTTAAGTAACATAAAGTTAATAATTTTAATTGATTTCTTTCTTAACCCTTGTCCTCCCTCTTGCAGAAGAGGGGTGATAAAGATTAAGAGACAAATAATAACACAATTCTATTATTATATATTTTTACTCTAGCAGATGGAATTAGTAAACTCAGACATACTTAGAGTAGTGTCTTGTGAAAGCAGCTCTGGTGTGAATTTAACAAGCAATAAATTAACAAGCAAGCTCATTATTTTAAGCATCCACATAAAAGGGGGACATATCAGCTAATTTTGTCCGGGCATTGTAAGACCACAGAAGAGGGATATTACTTTACAACCTGTGATTCCCCCGAAATTTTTAAAAATCTTTTAAGAGCTATTGCTCCCTAGAACAGTGCTATACAAAGTGTCATTCAGGATTGTTCCTAGTGACCATGAATTGCTTGGTTTTGGTCCATGACGACTTAAGTACAGAAATTGAAAGTAAGTATTTAGAAACTTACAGCAATTTGACATTGGTGCAACAACCTAGAATGGGATCAGTGAGCTTGTCTCATGGAACAAGTTATAGACCAGTTAGAGTGCTGTCAAAATCACAAGTGGTGGAAGTTATGTGCTAGGATCATTTTACAATACCGAAGCTTTAAGGTAACTTTGCCATATGCAAAAAATAAATAAATAAAAGAAGCAAAGGAAAGAAAAAATAATACGGTATCAAAATCATTTCATTAAAAGATAATTTAATTTTAATGACTGCTGGAAGACTGAAGACAGGCATGAAAAGTGTAACACCACTGGGTTATTTTTGAACAAAAATTGAACTGATTGTTCCGTTCTTTCTTAAAATACCTTAAAAATCTCCTGTCAGTTCCCAGTGGATTGGAAATTTAAAAAAAAATAAAATATAAACTGGTCATTCAGCACATATTGAGCAGCTCTGGTCTCCAGTGTAGCTTCTGGCCACCTAAATCAAAGCAGCAAAAGCTCCCTTGGGGTTAGCTTGGCGCCTATGCCTAAGAAAGCCCCGGTGGCTTTCTTAAGCCTAAGAATCCACCTGCCAATACAGGAGACAAGGGTGGGTTTGCTGGGTGGGGAAGATCTGGGTCAGGAAGATCTGCTGGAGAAGGAAATGGCAACCTACTCCAGTATTCCTGACTGGTGCATCCATGGATAGAGGAGCCTGGTCACAAAGAGTTGGACACAACTGAGGGACTAAGCACCAATTTTATTTATTCAAATAAGGACCAGGAGTAATGGCAAAATGGGTGAAGCAATGATCAGATCAGAGTTAACTCATCTCCAATATATGTATGACGGGTATTAACCTCTTCATTGCTTATTTTCATAAATAAATAAATAAATCACCTATCACTATTAAGAAAATTCAGCAGTACAGTTGATGGCTATATGTTCTAAATGCAGACAGATACTATAACCTTCAAGATTTGAAATTTTCAGCAGAAAAAAATTTAGATATTAAACTTTTATTGATCTCCTTATCAATAAAATGAAAAACTTTTGAAATATTTGAACAAACTTGTTCAAGAGGAAAATTTTACCTAATTGCCAAAATATGTAAAATAATTGGAGGAAATTACTATTAAGTCTAAATATTGTTTCTAATATAAAAATACCAAATTAACCAATGGCTTTCAGAAATGGGATAGACACATTTCTGACTCATCTTCTTCAGTATGGTGGTAATGAAGCTACCAGGGTCACCAAGTCCTGTGGTCTGTATCATTTCTTTCCTATTCCTATCAATTATTTTCCTATTCCTTTCCTATTCTTTCCTATCTGTATCAATTCTAATTTTTACTTCCCCAGAGCCAATTCATGTTTCTAATTTAGCTGCTTAAGGCACAGAAATAGGATTTATAAATGGGTATATAATCAGAAGATAAATAATCCATCATATTGTGATAGATAACTCAAACTTTAATTACTCAGATAAAATCACTTTCATTAAAAAACATGTTATATATTATACAACCAATTCCCTTCATTAAATTCTATTAACAAAATTAATAAGCAATTCACCCAATGTATTGCTCTCTTTATCACTGATTTTCTTTGAATTATTAAACAAACCTCAGAGTACAGGACCCCATATGAATTTCAAATACCACATATTTATTTAACCAACAAACACTGCACATACCTTTTGTAGGCATGTGAAAAATTCCAGCATTTGTTTATTTATCTGTTAAGGATAATAGAATCACCTAGATTTAAATTCAACTAATAAGTTGCGCTTAGGAATAGAAGGAGAAATAAATTCAGATGCCCACTAAGTGATGACCTTCACCTTCTCCAGAGACTCCTGGGAAAAAGATACTGAAACTGTCTACTTTCATCACGGTCTGCACAAGTTAAATTGTATCCTTTGCTCTCTGTAGTTCTGAATTCTCTAAAGATGTGAGCAAAAGAATAAGGTTGTAACAACAATGCTTTGAAACTGTAGGTGAGATCCAGCCTTAAGAGTTTCTAGTATTTCTCACCCCATTCCTTGAGGCTTCCTCATTTAAAATGTCAGTATCTCTTCTAAGAAACAAACCACACTGTTACAAAATGCAATGCTATCACACTTGGATGGCTTGAGTAGTCCAGAGTAGTTTTCAATATACAGCTTATTTCATCAACTAGTAGGTAGAAGTTCAGAGAAGACAAAAAGTTGATTGTTTTCCAACCAAGAGCATACTGAAATAATTTAACAGAAGGAAACAAACTAATACTTGTCATATTGGCATTTTCCCTCAATTACAAAATAGAGAAAAACAAATTTTTGCCTTGTTTTTTATAAGCTTTGCCCCATCATTACTTTTGCCAGGATGAAATAGACTTTAACAAGAGGTTTTATTTTAGTGACACAGTTTTCAAGTTTTTATGACACAGTTATAAGTTGCATAACACATCATTAAGAACAAGTCAAAGAATTAAAAAATGTAGTTTTAGTTTTTTAAAAAAATCACTCAAGTGCTATCAATTTCATACTTAAAATTCAGCTCAAACTTGAACTTCACATAATGCTTAAATGAATCTTATATTCATGTAAATACACCTGTATCATAGGTACACATAAAAAACAAACAAACAAACAAAAACCGGTATGTTTACATAATAAGGGTATCTTTTAAATTCACAACAAAATACATCCTACAAAATTTACTATTGATTTTACCATAGAAAATTCCTATGAATGCAAATTAAATCATTAACAAAAGTCTCAAATTTGAGAACATTAAAAAATTTTGAGTTTTTAAACCATAAAGGGAAGGAAACATGAACACAGATTATTATAATTTGGCCCTGAGATCCTCCTATTCTTCCTACTGAGATCAAAGCTTTGTCATTTACTTTCCCAGATGTAACTTCCTAAACCCCAAAATGCCTTTCTAGAAAGTTTCAATCTCCAGGCTCTAAGAGCAGAGTGAAGGAAAAAAACTAGGCTGAAATTTCTTCAGAACCTACCATATTTAAGAAAGAACATCTAAAATTCTGGAAGGGCTTTAAAATGATCCAGTTCATTAAAAGATAAGAAACTGGAAAGTCCTCTGAAATATATTTTATCAATTTATCTTCACTTAATTTTTCTACCCCTCTAACAATGGAAGCTGTGATTAGCTGTCAGTTTTTATTAATTTGATAAAGAAAATTTCTCTAAGTTCAAAGTCAAAAAATGAAAGGATACCAAGGAACATTGTACTTTTTTAAAAAGTAAAGGACGAATGAAAGCCACTCTTTTCATTGAGATTGCAAAGTTAATTCTATTGCCTATTTCATGATGAATTATATGTATTACATTATATCAGTTTTTTTCCAACTATATATATATACATATTTACATTTTCATGTAAATAAATTCCTGTAAATATTTAGTATCAGGAAATAAATGTCTTATATAAACTTGGCTTTATTTAAATAAATGCATTTTGCTCTTTGCTTTACTTATCAATAAAACCAAAACTGAATAGAGTATTTAAGGTAAAAACATAACATGGTTCTCAAGCACCTTGTATCTATACTGACACACCCACAACGCATGAGATTTCTCTTAAGTATACTATTACATAATGTGTTTCTTCCCTACACTAATAATTACATTTATAAAAAAAAGTGTGCATGTACAACTCAAGCTATTTCAAGATTTATTTTCTTTTTCTTGTTGTTTCCATTTCTGGAATATTTTCTCTGTGTTTCAGGATTAAGATGATTTTCCTCTGTTGAAAGCAGCTGGGCTTCAAGGTGAACCCTCAGTGTTAACAGGGGTCCTACTATCCTTCACCCTAAGTCCTTAAATATTTTACTACTCCAATTATCTTTCTTCTCAGTGTATTCACTTGCAAAGTTTTTGTAACTCCTATTTTGTATAGGAGTCTATTTCAGCATTCATAGTATTTTAGATCACATGCTTATTTTTTATATGAGAATACAAACTCAGAGAAATCTTATGATTTGCAAAGAGTCCAGGCCAAAAATAAAAACGTCTCACACATGTTTACGGTGCCAGAGTTCTGGGTTTCTTTTCTGATATATGAGTGACATCAGGCTTCATAGAAAAAGAGTTCCAAATAGTTTCAGTTTATGGGCCAAAATTTTACTTCTCATAACACTCTACAAAGTTTTGAGAAGCAAATCATAAAGTTAGTAATTTTGTATAAAAAGGACTGTGACTTAACCAAGAGGAAGGCCTGCAATGAAATATTTTTGCAGCTCTCTGAAACATTCTAAATTAATATCAATGTGTCAATATTTCAGTATGTTTTACCAAGGAGGAATGTTTTTAATAATGATTACTTTCATAAGCAAATCAGATTCTCAGTAATACACTGAAGACTGTTGCTTCCAGCCAAAAAGCAGAAAATGGCACCGGATTCATCTTCCCTTTGTAAACAACCAAAAAAATTAAGACAAAAAAGGAGAATGATCATTGCAATGTGAGAAGGAAATGATACTATGATCGCTCCAATTTATTGCCCTGAATTTCCAGGTAAGGAAAGAGGAACCCCATATGAAACTGAGAAGGATTCCTGAGATGGAAGAGTCGAAGATTCTACTGAAAGGCAAAGAGTTTGCAGGAAAAGGTAGCGGAGAATAAAATTCTAAGCAGAGAGAGAAATGTAGGTAAGTATGAAGGACTTCTCTCAATTATTTGACAAGAGTACTAATTGAACTGAATACGTGAGAGAAAAGGTAGATAAGAGGATTAAAGATCGTCCAGCGCTTACATAGGCCTGAGAATATAGTCTGTTCCCATTTAGTAAACTAGAAAACCTCGTAACTCATGAGGCAGTGAAGGAAGCGCACAAAAGGATCTCCTGCCACGAGCGGAATATAACTGGTGCCCAGCTGAACAGCACTCTGGCGCTGCACCCAAAGCAAGAATCAAAGCTGTCAGGAAACCGACCTCTCCGAACAAAATTCACAGAAATCCAGAGAGAAAAAAAGCCAGGAAATAAAAGGGTAAATTCACAAAATATGTTCAATGATTAGGATAAGGAGAACAGAGCGTGGGGAAGCAGGTGGAAGTGGAGAACCGCTCTCTCCACGGATGTGTTCGGAACACACCTTGGGGCACAGCAGTGCGCGCAGAACAGCTGAGAGCAGACGGGGGACCTGGCCCGCGACAAGGAAGACACAGAGCCAGGCTAAACCCAGCAGAGGGAAGGAGCTGGGGGGAAAGAGAGGGGTGTTCCCAGGCCTGCACCTGCCGCCGCGGCTGTGGGAGCTGGAGCAGGGGTCGGGTCCCCTCATCGGGCGACTGGCCGAGTCAGAGAAGAACCGCTTACTGCTGAGGGACAGCTGGTCAGCGGCAGCCCAGATGGAATGAGAATCAGACCGTCCTTGCCGCAGCCATGCACACCCCGAACAGGCATGCAGTCCCCTAGAAGACGCAGCGGCTGGGAGTGGGAGCTTAGGGGTTGTGGAGCAATCCCAGGCCGAGGACTGCTGTTGACTGCGGAGAGATGGGCCGAGAAGATGCGAGGGAGATGGTGGTGGGAAATGCCCCTGGAGGAAGCCAGGCAGCCACGGAAGCAAGACCATACTGCCGAGTCAGCGGAGGGGATGGGGCCATCACCATAGCCTCTCCCTCCCCACACGCCAGCATCAGCAGCTGGACAGTAGAGAGGCTGGCCCATGGAGCACCTGATGCGCTGATGGACAGAGGAGGGCTCCACCCAGGGTGCCCTTTAAGTGCCTGATACACTGATCTACAGAGTAGGACATCAGCCAGGGGGCCCTTTAAGCGCCTGATGCGCTGATGGACAGAGCAGGGCTCCACCCAGGGTGCCGTTTAAGCGCCTGATGCGCTGATCTACAGAGTAGGAGACCAGCCAGGGGTCCCCTCTATGTGCCAGACATGCCGAACGACAGAGAAGGACCCCAGGCAAGGGAATGCTCTCAGTGCCTGAATGGCAGAGATATGGAGAGAGATCAGCCAAAGGGGACTTCTGGTCACCAGCTACTGAACGTGTGAAAAACGACTCTGCTAGGGCCATAACTCCTGCAGCTGAGGAAGTCTGTGTCCCTGCACACTTGGAGCCACGAGGGTCCCCACGACCCAAGCAGCTGTGCCAATTCCATGCTCAACCCTCAGGGGGGCAGAGCTGCCACAAGCCAAAAAAAAAAAAAAAAGACGTCTTGCATCTATACATGTGGGATTATTTTGGTTGTGTCCAACTCTTTGCAACCCTGTGGGCTGTGGCCCGCCAGGCTTCTCTGTCAGCGGGGTTCTCCAGGCAAGAATCCTGGAGTGCAACCAATACTGGTTGCTATACCCTTCTAGTAGTAGCAGTGTTGTGTTAGTCGCTGAGTCATGTCCAAATCTTTATCACCCCATAAACTGTGGCCCGCCAGGCCCCTCTGTCCATGGGATTCTCCAGGCAAGAATACCAGAGTCGGCTGCCATCCCCTTCTCCAGAGGATCTTCCCAACCCAGGGACAGAACCCAGGTCTCCTGCATTGCAGGCAGATTTTTTACCGTCTGAGCTATAGGGAAGATCCGACAAGGAAAGTACCCTTCTAGAGCACTATATTAGCTAGTGCCCTAGCCGCCAATACCCCTGAGTACCTGGTGTTGCCAGAACCCCTGCGATCCAAGCAGATGCACCACCCCCACACCTGGCCGTCACCGGGCATACCCACGTCCCCCGGGACAGCCTCAGCAGCAAGCCCCACTGGATGACCCACATGCAGATGTGTAAATAAAACCATAACTGAAACTCGGGGGCAGAGTGCCTAAGGAAGAAGACCCAAAACCTTCCCACAAGCTGCAGATTAAAATACAGGATCAACTAGGCAGACTCTGTGTCTACAGAATATATAAAAGAACACTGAGAGCGCCCAGAAAAGAAAACGCACTAGTTCTGATAGCCGTGGACACTGGAGGCAAGAACACACAGGAGTAGGGCCAGATTCGCATCTGAGCTGCCCCCACAGCAGGTCCAGAGACCAGCACAGTGTTGGAGGGCATCCTAGGGAGGTGAGGTGGGCTGTGACTCCCAGTGAGGGAAAGGACTCAGACAGCAGTGACACAAGAAAAATATTTATTATTCTTACATTTTGACTTGTTCTGTATTTCCTTTTGGATTTTCATTTTTTCCTCTCTTCTGTTGTAGTTATGAATTTTATTGGCAATATGAAACATAATTAAGCTTTTGAGGTTTTTTTTTTTCAATCACACTTTTTATTGTTGTTATAAATCTCTGCCTCTGCATTGGGCTTTTGAAGTTCTCTGGAGTTTTCCTTCTTTTTTTTCCCCTCTTCTCTTTCCTATTCCTTTTTATCCTAACAATTTAATTTAAATTTTTTTAAAAAAAATAATATTTTTGTAGTATATTTGTTCCTTTGTTTTCTTTTCCTATTGTTCTTACAGTTAATTTTCAATGTATATAAATCTTCTTTATTTACCTCTGTTTAACTTTGTGTATCTATGCTTTCTTTCCTTTCCTCTCAGCACACTTGCTAGTTCTGTTTTCACTGCTTTATTCCCCACTTGGCACCTTGCCTTAGTTTTGTTTTCTACTTTTTGCTTCAGTTAGTTTTGTTCTTGACTGGTAGACACAATTTTTCGTTTCCTTTGTTCACAGGGTCAATCTATTGTACTTTGTTTTTGTTGGACTGTTTGATTTTGCTTATGGATGTATGTGTATATTTCATTATTCTAGTTATTATTTGCCCGATTTTGTAACTGCCATTTGCCTGTGGCTCATCTTTGGTTTCTTGTTTTGGGGTATGTGTTTTAATGTCACTGAATGCCATAACAAACCGCTTGTAGAATCTTTGTTTCTGAGCAGAGATCAGGCCCTGAGCCTTTGGAGTGGGAGCACTGATACCAAGTTCCTAGACTACCAGAGAACTAACCCTAGGGAGTATGAAATAGTGAGAACTCACACAGAGGAAACCACCTGAATACAAGACCTGCATCACCCAGCCACCAGGAGCACCCTGTGCAGGATGCCTCATCTAAACAACAAACCAAACAAAAACACAAATGCAATCAGTAGACGAGATTGCAACCTCACTCAGCCTTGCCCATCAAAAGAAAAAAAAAAAAAAAAAAACAGCATAAATCTCACCCTGTACGAAGCTTACACAAACCACTGCACCGAACTTAGGTGGGCAGAAACCAAAAGCAAGAAAGAATTCAACCTTGAAGCCTGGGAAGAGGAAATCTCAAACACAGTAAGTTTAAAAAAAGGAAATAATGAAGAGGCAGAGAAATACTGTACAAAGGAAGGAACAAACCAGAAACACAGAAGACCAAATAAATGAAAAGAATGTAGGCAAACTACCTGAAAAAGAATTCGGAATAATGAGAGTAAAGATGATCAAAAACCTTAAAATTACAATGGAGAAAATACAAGAATCAACTAACAAAGACCTAGAAAAATTAAAAAATAAACATACAGAGACAAGCAACACAATTACTGAAATTAAAAAAAAATAAAAGGAATCAATAGCAGAATATCTGAAGCAGAGTAACAAATCAGTGAGCTGGAAGGTAAAATGGTGGAAATAACTTCTGAAGAGCAGAATAAAGTAAAAAGAATGAAAAGAACTGAGGATAGTCTCAGGTATCTCTGAAACAATATCAAATGCACCAACGTTCAAACTATAGGGGTCCCAGAAGAAGAAGAGAAAAAGAAAGGGTATGAGAAAATTTTTGAAGGGTTTATAGTTAAAAATTTCCGCAACATGGAGAAGGAAATAGTAAGTCAAGTCCAAGAGGTGCAGAGTCCCATACAGGATAAACCCAAGGAGAAACACGTCAAGACACACACTAATCAAACTAACAAAGACTAAACACAAAGAAAGAATATTACAAGCAACAAGTAATATACAAGGAAAACCCCATTCACTTAACAGCTGATCTTTCAGCAGAAACTCTGCAGGCCAGAAGGAAATGCAGGATGTATTTAAAGTGTTGAAAGGGAAAAATCTACAACCAACATTACTCTACCTGGCAAAGATCTCATTTAAAATTGATGGAGAAATCAAAAGCTTTTCAGACAAGCAAAAGTTTAGAATTCAGAACCACCAAACTAGTTTTACAACAAATGTTAAAGGGACTTATATAGTCAAGAAATACAAGAGAAGAAAAAGATCTACAAAATCAACCCCAAACAATTAAGAAAATGGGATAGGAACGTCAGTTCAGTTCAGTTCAGTCACTCAGTCATGTCTGACTCTTTGCGACCTCATGAACCACAGCACGCCAGGCCTCCCTGTCCATCACCAACTCCCAGAGTCCACTCAAACCCATGTCCATTGAGTCGGTGATGCCACCCAACCATCTCATATATATCATTAAATACTTTAAATGTAAATGGATTAAATGCTCCAACCAAAGGACACAGATTGGCTGAATGGATACAAAAACAAGAGCCACATATGTTCTGTCCACAAGAAACCCACTTCAGACCTAAAGACACGTATAGACTGAAAGTGACAGAATAGACACATATATTCTATGCAAATGGGAAGCAAAAGAAAGCTGGAGTAGCAATCCTCATATCAGACAAAATAGACCTTAAAATAAAGATTACAAGCGATAAGGAAGGACACTACATAATGATCAAGGGACCAATTCAATAGCAAGATGTAACAATTATAAATATCTATGCGCCCAGCATAGGAGCACCTCATTACATAAGATGAACACTAACAGACATAAAAGGAAAATTTGACACTAACACAATAATAGTAGGAGACTTTAACACCCCACTCACAACAGGGGACAGATCATCAAAACAGAAAATTAAAAAGGAAACACAAATGGCAAATGATACATTAGATGAGATGGATTTTACTGATTCTTCAGGATATTCCATCCAAATGCAGAAGAATATACCTTCTTCTCAAGTGCACCAGGAACATTCTCCAAGATAGACCACATCTTGGGTCACAAGTCAAACCACAGTAAATTTAACAAAATTGAAATTATATCAACCATCTTTACAAGCCACAACACTTTGAAGCCAGATATCAATTACAAGAAAAAGACTGTAAAAATCACAAACACATGGAGATTAAACAACATGTCTCTAAATGTGAACAGGCGACTGAAGAACCAAAAGGGACATCAGAAAATTTCTAGAAACGAATGACAGTGAAAACACGATGACTCAAAACATACAGGATGCATCAAAAGCAGTTCTAAAAGGGAAATTTATAGCACTACAACCCAACCTCTGTTCAGTTCAGTTAAATCACTCAGTCAAGTCTAACTCTTTGCGGCCCCACTAAAAATCATTAACAGGCTAAGGGAAAACACTCAAAGACACAGGGGCCTAATATACACGTAACTGGTGAGTTTAAAGGAGAGAAGGAAAGAAAGAAAAAACTTTGAAGAATAATGGCCAGAATTATTCCCAATTTGATGGAAACTATAAACCTATAGTTCACAGGATTTCAGCAAACTAAGAGGGCAAGCGACATGATGAGAGCCACAGCAGCGTGCACTATAAACAAAGCACTTGACACATGACAAACGTGACACTATAAAAGCATCCAGAGAAAGGAAAACGTAGTGCATCCCCAAAACCCAAAGGTGAGGACCCCAGCAGAACCTCTGGAAACTACACAAGCTGGAAGACTACGGTCAGAGAACTGAAAACAAGAAAACAATGTCAACCATGAACTCTACGCCCAGTGAAATTTTCCAAAACATTCATGAATAAAAACTTTTTCAAACATACAAAATTTGAAAAATTCATTACCATCAAACTCACACTTTGAGAAGTATTGAACAAAATCTTTCAAGCAGAAAGAAAATGACAGCAGATAGAAATGGATCAACACCGTAGGATGAAAAGGACCAGAAGTAGTAAGTATGTGAATACATAAGTGATTTATTATCATTTAACTATCTTTTAAAAATAAGTTCCTTAAAAGGGTAGTATTTACTGTGGGGTTCAAAACATATGAGTAAGTGAAATACATGAAAACATTACCACAATGGTTGGAAGAAATAAATGGAATAATAATACTGTAAGATGCATCACCGACTCAATGGACATGAGTTTGAGTCAACTCTGGGAGTTGGGGATGGACAGGGAGCCCTGGTGTGCTGCAGTCCATGGAGCCTCAAAGAGTCGAACACAACTGAGCAACTGAAGTGAAACTGAAGATGCTTATACTGGAGCTGAAATGGGATAATATGACTTGTAGACAAACTGTAATTAAGTTAAAAGTATATATTGTAAATCCCCAATTAGTCACTAACAAAATAATGATAACTCAATTTGGTCAACAAAGGAGCCATGGCAATCACAAAAATACAAAAGATGGAAGGAATAAAGAGGACTGATGGATATATGTTTTCAAAAAAAAGCCAAGATGATAAATCTAAACTTGACCACACCAATGATCTCATTAACTTAAATGGACTACACTTGCTAATTTAGAGTCAGATATTGTCAGTTTGGATTAAAAAGCAAGACCTCATTACATGTTTTTTTCTTAAAAAAAATCATACCTCAGTATAAAGAAGCAAATAGGTTAAAAGTAAAATGTTGAGAAAATACATCTGAATTTAACAATAGCCTCAAGGAAGTTGGAAAGTTGGAGTGGTTATATCACAAATTAGATAATGTGGACTTCAGAGCAGAGATGGACTCTTATTAAGCAATAAGAGGAACGACAGTGGGTCGTTTGTAGGGATGTGACTGGACCGAGAGTCTGTCATACAGAGTGAGGTCAGCCAGAAAGAGGAAAAAACACATCACATTTTAACACACATATGTAGGAAAATGATACAGAGGGACCTACTCACAGGGCAGGCAAAGAGATGTAGATGTAGAACACATGTATGGGTAGGTGTGTGTGGGGGGGGGGGGGTGTGTGTGGGTGGGTGGTGGACTGGGCGACGGGCGTGGAGCTGTGCGCACTGCGTGTAGGACAGAGAGCTAGCGGGAACCTGCCGGCAGTGCAGGGAGCTCAGCTCGGTGCCCTGGGGTGACCTGGGGGGGCGTGGGGGTGAGAGGGGAGGTCAGGAGGGACGGGATACGTGTATGCAGATAGCTCCTTCAGCTTGTCGTCAGCAGAAACTAAGGCGGCAGTGTAAAGCACGTATACTCCAATTTGTTAAAGAAAAGTTTGTCTTTTAATGATAAACAGTCAATGCTTCAGGAGGATACATAAGCCCTAAAACTCATAAACTTGATAGTGAAGGTAAGTGGAGTTGCTCAGGCATGTCCGACTCTTTGTGACCCCCGTGGACTGTAGCCTACCAGGCTCCTCCATCCGTGAGATTCTCCAGGCAAGAAGAACCGATTCAAACTAACAAAACTGATACAATTTAAAGAAAAATAGACAAATACACGATTTTGTCAATGATGTCCATATTCCTCTATCAACAAGTGATAGGACATATAGACAGAAAATCGGCAAGAATAAAAGACTTGGAAAACACTGCAAAGAAAATTGATATCATCCACATCTTACAATACACCACTAAACGACTACAGAGGGGCTTCTCTGGTGGCTCACATGGTAAAGAATCTGCCTGCAATGTGGACACCTGGGTTTGATCCCTGGGTTGGGAAGATCCCCCTGGAGGAGGGCATGGCAACCCACTCCAGTATTCTGCCCTGGAGAATCCCCTGGATGGAGGAGCCTGGGGGGCTACAGTCCATGGGGTCACGAAGTATCAGGCACATGACTAAGCAAATAAGCACAAACAAAGCACAACAACTACGGAAGACATTCTAAGTGCACACAAAACATTTTCCAAGGTAGAATATACTACAGGCCTGAAAATACTCAATAGTTACTTAAATGATTCAAAATATTGAAAGATTTTCAATGATTTCAGAGCAATTAAAATAGAAATGTATAACAGAGAATTATGCAAAAATCACCAAACATCTAAAATCAATACAACATACTTTTAAGTAAACCATGGTTCAAAACAGATAAAGGAAATTACAAAGTTTTTAACTGAATGAAAGTAAAGCATACCAAAGTTTACAAGATGCCACTAAAGCAATACTTGAGAGCATATTTATGGCATTAAAAAAAGAGAAAATTAAGTCCAAAATAAGTGAAAGGAAATAAAACTGAGGGCACAAGTCATTAAATTAGAAATGGAAAAGAGAATAAGTGATGTCAATGCCGGCCTCCTTGAAAAGATCAATAAAGTGATACGCTTCTAGAGAGACTGATGAGGGAAAATAGATAAGACTGTAATTACATGAATGGAAAAGATGACATCAAAGTGCAAAGAAGGTATTATTCTAAAATTCACACTTCAAATCAAATCTTCTGATACAGAAACTGAGGAAGTTGAGGCTAAAGAGGAAAAATTATCCCTGGGAGTTAAGGGAAAACATCTGGCTCTACACTTCCCCTCAGCCACTAACCAGCCTTCCTGGCTCAGCTTCCTCAGCAGTCATGCAAATGATTGGGTAAAATGCAAATCAAAGAAAGTTCTTAATGGCACCGCCCAATACAGGCAATTCTTCTGTCTAATTTTAGGCTCTCCTGGCAACTTTCAGGTCATAATCTGTTTGATAAATAGCTTTGCTTTTCAATGGGAGAAAAGTGTCATCCTTCTAAAAGCTCCTGGGAGCTATATTGATTACAAGCCAATAAACTGATATGAAAGATCATAAAAAAATAAAGTCAGTGATTTTAAATAGTGGAAGGAAACTGGTCTAAGTGACAGTGGGAAGAGGGTTCCGTTTTCCTAATTCAGAACCCATCTATACTCTGTATATCAGCCTCCATCAACGCTGAATCATCCATCAAGGAAGCGAAGGCAGTTTTCAAATCGTTCTTGGCCAGTGCCCACATCATGGTCCTTTAAACCATTTCTCTTCTGGGGAAAATACACTAACATACTCCAAAGATGTCCAAAAATAATTATAGTTTATTTTAATGCAAATAACAATTATTTCTGCTTGAAGAAAATGAGAGTATTTGAAAGTCTGGGAATATGAGAGTCAAAGAAACAAAAGGGGAAGCATCTGACTGATCATGCTACCTTTTCTGAAAACACTATCTTTAATTTGCTTTGAGGACAAAAATCTCCTGGCCTTTTCTTTACTAGCTCCTTCTCTTCCTGAGGACATCTTCCTGCCCCACAATAGAACACACATATACACATACAGGAAGAAGGAGTTTTAAGAAATCAATTGAGGCATATTTTCAAAACACTCGAGAGAAATCCAGATCCTTCTCCAAAGTCTACAAGGAGACAGGCAATTTAGCCAGAGCTGTCCTCCCTGACCTCACCTCCTCCCACTCTCCCCTTGCTCACTCACTCCCAGCCACATCTCCTCCTCGCTGACACACACCGTGCACGCTCTGGACTCCGATCTTGACCTTTATTTGTTTCACTGCCTGAAATAAGCATCACCTTTGCATGACTCCATTCCTCCTGCGCTCATGTCTCGGTTCACAGATTCCTGCAGACAGGACTCCCCTGATCACTGTAATAGCATCCCTCCCTCCTTCACTCTTCTCTCCTCCATGTAGCACCGCTGGACACGCATCTGTCATGTATGTTGTTGTCTATTTTCCTATGCAATGTAGTATCCATTAAAACAGAGGCTGCAGCAGTTTCGTTTCTGTATCCCCATAGCTAAGAACAGCACCTGGCATGCAGAAGGCACACAATGTTTGCTGAATGGAAAAATAAACAAGGACGAGAGAGTGAGTTATAATAAGCTCGGATATGCACATGATGACCACTCTTACTGCAGAAAGTGAGACAGGACTAAATAGTCTCTTGATGAAAGTGAAAGAGGAGAGTTAAAAAGCTGCATTAAAACTCAACATTCAAAAAATGAAGATCATGGCATCTGGGCCCATCACTTCATGGCAAACAGATGGGGAAGCAATGGAAACAGTGAAAGGCTTTATTTTCTTGGGCTCCAAAATCACTGCAGATGGTGACCGCAGCCGTGAAATTAAAAGACGCTTGCTCCTTAGAAGAAGAGCTAAGACAAACCTAGACAGAATGTTAAAAAGCAGCCACATTACTTTGTGGCAAAGGTCCATCTAGTCAAAGCTATGGTTTTACAGTAGTCGTGTATGGATGTGAGAGTTGGACCATAAAGAAAGTTGAGCACCAAAAATCTGATGCTTTTGAACTGTGGTGTTGGAGAAGACTCTTGAGAGCCCCTTGGGCTGCAAGGAGATCCAACTAGTCCATCCTAAAGGAAGTCAGTCCTGAATATTCATTGGAAGGGCTGATGTTAAAGCTGAAACTCCAATACATAGGCCACCTGCTGTGAAGAGCTGACTCACTGGAAAAGACCCTGATGGTGGGAAAGAGTGAAGGCAGGAGGAGAAGGGGACGACAGAGGATGAGATGGTTGGACGGCTTCACTGACTCAATGGGCATGAGTCTGAGTAAACTCCGGGAGTTGGTGATGGACAGGGAGGCCTGGCGTGCTGCAGTCCATGGGGTCACAAAGAGTTGGACACAGCTGAGTAATTGAATTGAACAACCAAACTAAAGCTTTTCAAATGTGCCCTTTACCAAAATATTTAAGTGGTCAATCTAAAACATCTGTCACACTATGAAGAAAACTGCTGCCTGGTCCAACAAGTAAATACGAAGTCTGTGGATGCCCTATGTCACATACTGACGAGGTGCTGGCAATACTGTGATGGGTTTCACTCTGAGCCTGCCTTCAGAGATCACACAGCTCCCAGGGAGGATAAAGTAAGTTTTCTGAATACAGATGAGGAAGGAACAACCAACCTGGGCAGCTGAGAGGTACCTGGCCAGGAGCTAGAAGTCACCCCAAGTGTACCACATATCCTGTGAGCAAGTCCACACAGCCCACAGGGGAGAGAGATGAACCATTATCCACTCTCAACTTGCAAGCAACCAGAGGACGCCATGATTTTGTAATTGCTGGCTTTTTCCATGTTGGCATTCTCCCTTTGACAACTGTTTCAGTATTTCTCACAAATCCAACTGGAATCATTAAACGACATGCCTGCCCACACACTGAGGTTTTGTGAAACTTTGTTAGTGGTATGCAAATTAAAAGCAAAATAAAACACTGTGACACAATGATAAAAAAAAAAATAGCCAAAATTTAAAATCTGAGTGTATCACTGCTATATAAAGTCTGATTGTATCACTGGGAATATAAAATGGCACAGTTTTAATAAGATGCACAACTTCTCTAAAAAGTTAAGCATACACCTATCATATGATCAGCCACTTGACTTTCAGATATTTTCCAAAAGAACAGAGAGAAAACTTTCATGAAAAGACATGCACACAAAGTTTTAAAATAGCTTTATTAGTAATGGCTCTAAACTGGAAACAATCCAAATGTTCATCAATAGATGGACATATAGGTAGAACGTTCTGGCATATCCATACAGTGGCAAACTACTGGGGGAACTAATATACACAACAGCATGGATGAATCTTAAAATCATTCTATTTGAATGAAAGAAGCCAGACAAGAGGAGTATGTGCTGTATTACTGCATTGATATAAACGTTAGAAAATGCAAACTCTCTTAAAGAGCAGAAAGCACAGCAGCAGATGCTTTGCATGACAGCAGGGGTATAAAAGGGCAGGGCAGGAAGGGTTGCAGGGAATGAGGAAACTCTGGTTGTAATAAGTCCATCGTCTTAACTGTGGTGATGATTTCACATTTGTAAACTTATACTAAAGCCTACCAAATTATATAGTTAAATATTTTCAACGTATGGTAGGTAAAGTATACTTTAATAGAACTGTTAAAAAATAATAATTCATTGAAAAATTACTGGCCATCTGCATGGCAGCAAAGAGCTGGATAATCCCAAACAAAACCAGTAGCTTGAGGCTATGTTTCATTATCTGTGTGAATTTGATTAAATTTTCTAAGCAACTATGTCTAAGCAGCCACTAAAACACTAGACCTTAGTCAATGCATTTGAAAAGAGCCTTCGCTAGTGAGTCAATTTACCTTTATGAACACAAGCCTATAATAACATGCTCACCAAGAGACATCTAACCCTAGCATTGGAATTCCAGTTGAGTGTACCCTACAAAGTTAAACTTAAAATAGAAGTGGTAGACCAAATCGTTCAGATAGTGGAATTAGAAAGCATGAAGGCATTTTGCACCTAAAATACAGAACTGTCAGATGAGAGGTAACAACACATAAATTTACTGATGAAAGTTTCCAACCAACTGAAGAAAGGGACTATTAATAGTTTTAACTATATACCTGAATTAATTTAAGGAAATATCAGCACGTGGAAGTTAGTAGAGCGTTGCATTCAAACAACGTTGATGTCAGCATAAAACTACTCAGTTAAATTCATGAATTTGAGCAACTTAACCTCTTTGAGACTTGCTTCTGTCTATAAAATGACTTACAGTTATGATAAATATGTTATGAGGAACCAGTGATACATATCTATAATACTTCTAATACATAGCCTGCCACTTAGTTAACATTTAATAAAAGGTTGGTATAAATTATCATTACTATTTTCCTGATAGTGGTTATTTTAAAGATTTGTAGAAGTGACAAAGTTCCACTTCTAAAATGAGTTGTCAAAAAAATAAATAAATAAAAGAAACTGAAAAAGAATATAAATATATGTGCATAAATTTGAATCACTTTGCTGTATACCTGGAACTAACAATAGTTTAAATCAACTATGCATACAAGCTAAGTCACCTTAGTCACGTCTCACTCTGTGACCCCATGGACTGTAGCTGGCCACACTCCTGTCCATGGGGATTCTCCAGGCAAGAATAATGGAGTGAGTTGCCATGTCTAATTCCAGAGGATCTTCCCAACCCAGGATTGAACCCACATCTCTTATTTAATTTGAAAATAAATATGATCGTTCTATTTTTATACAAACATGACAAAACATAAATCTGATTTATATAATTTAAAAATACCATTCAAAAATCTTCTTTTATTCTTATTCCTCTAGAATCTCAGGAATTTAGTTTGTTGTTGGTTACAGGCTTTCAAACTACATAGGTTTTTGTACAAATCACATATATTCCCTTCATCTAATAGCATTATTCATCTAAATATTTATTATGTATTAAGCTTTAGGCTAAAATTGTGAGGACAAGAGCTCAGAGAATAATAAAAACAAAAATAAAAATGATACTGCTAAGAACAGAACAGTTTGCAAGTTGGGTATTTTCATTTTAATCCTCTAATGTTCACATTTGCCTGCTGAAGTCAAAATCACCTTTATCTGTTTAAAAACAACTTCTTTCATTTTGTAGAATTAGAAATATTTATTTTAAATTCATTTTAAAAAGTCTATCAATTTTTTTGAGAGTTAAACTTTTCTCTGGGCTTTAAAATTTTATACCTGTTTCAGGGATTAAAAATATAATGTGGATCATTGTTAATAAGTGTACATTAAATATTTAAGCATGCATTTTATTTTTGATATAAGTAAAAACATGCATGGAAAATGGAACCAGTGATTTTTCAATATATTTAAGAGACAAGTCATTCTTTATATCAATTTTTCTTTATCAGAAATACCTTGTTATCAAATGATTTTGAAGCATATTTTTACCATATTCCTCTCAGAAACATTAGCTTACAACATTTCTGAAAGAAAGCTCTGATTCTTTAATATTATATATACCTATTCACAATGATGGGCAAATTATCTTTCGATCAATACCCTAGTCAGTATTAAGAAAGTAAAGAATAAAGTCGATGTGATTATAGTCAAGATAAGTGATTTGAAAGGAATTCCTACATTTATATTTAGTGTGGTTAGCAGATGACACCCTAGTTCTTAATTTACAAAGCTTTGATAGGACTTTCTGGATGGCCCCGCGATGAAGAATTCACCTGCAATGCAGCAGAGGCGGGTCCAGTGCCTGGTCCAGGAAGACTACATTCGCAAGCAAGCCCCCGGGCCCTTGGCCTGGCTGCGGAGCCCTCGAGCAGCACCTGCTGAACCCGCGCACCCCACGCCCGAGCCCCCGCAGCCCGGCCCCCGAGCCCGCGCACCCCACGCCCCGAGCCCCCGCAGCCCGGCCCCCGAGCCCACGCACCCCACGCCCCGAGCACCCGCAGCCCGGCCCCCGAGCCCGCGCACCCCACGCCCGAGCCCCCGCAGCCCGGCCCCCGAGCCCGGGCACCCCACGCCTGAGCACCTGCAGCCCGGCCCCCGAGTCCGCGCACCCCACGCCCGAGCCCCCGCAGCCCGGCCCCCGAGCCCGCGCACCCCACGCCCGAGCACCCGCAGCCCGGCCCCCGAGCCCGTGCACCCCACGCCCGAGCACCCGCAGCCCGGCCCCCGAGCCCGCACCCGCAGAGCTGTGCTCTGCGACAGGGGCGCGCACTGCAGCCCGAGGAACCCCACCGCAGCGATGAAGACCCAGCGCAGCCAGAGAGAAAATGAACGGGAAACAAACAAAGAGTCCTGATGAACGCTGTGCTTCTTCCTTATACGGGGGATTTCAAAGTAATTGGTAAGAGCTTAAACAAGCTACCTGAAGGGCCAGTCACTACTAATATTATTTTTGCATTATTTTGCATTCTAAAAACATAAAAGATGAACAGAGAGATAATTCTACACACGCTGCCTTTCATCTTCGGTATTCATTTCATAAAATGGCATTAGAGGAAGTATCCAAAAGTTGACTGTACTATTATCGACAGCAGAAAGGGAGAGCAGTCCCTTTACAAAGAAAGGGAATACTTTCATACATGTGCAGAGATACATTGTTTTCGTTCAACTATCATTTCTCTGAACTTAAAAATACCCCTCATGCTTTACGCAGCCCAATTTGCTGCCCGATGCCATTAAAACGTTTTATATTCTCTTTCAAGAAAAGAAGATAATGGTAGTTAAGTGTAATTTGAAAAAGTAGTCACTTTCAACAGTAAAAGAAGAAAAGAGCAGAAATACATTTAAATGTAAATCCTCAATCCGACAGACTGTGTCACCAGTATAAATATGTGGTAACAATAAACTTCATTAGCAATACTGATACTCTACTCTCCCCCTATGTTATCCAGAAAAGGAAAAGAAATCACCTCTACTCCATTCCACTCTCAACGATGCCTCATCTGCTCAATATACATAGGCGACTCAGCATCCCAGAATCTGAGGTCTGTAAAAGTGTTATGCAGGGTCAGACTTTCTCACGATACAGAATCCTCTGGAATAGCTCTTCCTGAATAAGTCTTCCTGGCTTAACTCCAGAAGAATTTATACTCATTTTCCTCTTATTTAGGCTTGAATTATATATTACCTGGTTATTTCACTCAAAATCATCACTCAAGTTTCTTAAACACATTTTCATTGACTGGCGTTTGGGACAATGGAACTATTTAATAAAAACTGTCCAATATTAGTAATTCATAATGGAAAGCCCCTTACTTCCTCATTTTATTTTTCTCTCATGGTATACAGATATTTTCTATTGTGAAATGATCAGCTCTTATCAATAGTAGAGTTTATCAAAATCTGATTTCCCATAAAAGCAGCATCAGAATCAATTAAACATGTCCTTTTTCAAGTTCTCACACCAAAGTAAACGACTCAAAAACCTCTAAGATTAGAATATAAAAATGTGTATTTTTTTTAACAGAATCTATCCTAAAGCTTAATATCTCTTTTAGAAGGAAATTGTTTTTATACATATCTAACATTACGCTATACTATTACACATCACTTTTATTGGACATTTTTAGCCACGGACCTAGTCATGCAAAAACATATTAATTATATACGGGCAAGATTACAAAATGTATATTTATTGAGTTCATATTGTTTTATTGTTTTTAGAAGGTGCTGAAACTTCTCAATCAAGGAGCTTGTCATTTGAGCAACCAGAATTCAAAATCGGGGCTCTCATATTCTGAATTCTATGCTCTTTCTGTACTGATATCTATCTTTTTCTTATAAAAGTGTTAACCACCTTTGGAATTTCCATTAAGTATCTGGTACAAAATATGGACACTTTTGTGTATCTTGAAATGCTGACTAAATGAATCATTTTTCAGTATTTCTGGAGGCTGGGATAAGGGACATTTTCTCTTTTAGCCAGAATTCATTTCATGAATTACTTTTGGTTTACTCTAGTAATAAAGAGCATGCTTCTCAACAGAATAAACTGTCAACTGACTGAGGAATATCTATATTATATAATAAAATTTTCTAATTCTCTTTCTATAAGTGAAAAGTGACAGATCCACATACACATATAATTAGGGACTTAATTAAAAATAGAACTTCTGTGATACACATTTAATCCATTTTCAACATCATATATATGTGATACATACACACACACACACACAAAGGTTTCTCACACTTAACACTCTAGATAACAAAACTCTTGGAGAGAACTGCAATAATGTGAAATTATTTGTTTTTCTCAAAGGCAGAAATGCAAACTAGTGCATTTGAAAGGTTTTCAAGTGCATGGATTTTGAAAAAATTGGTTAAGTACATATTTTAAGAACACTGAGGCTGTATGAAAACTTTGGGACCGAATAGCTTGCAGTTCACAATTTACTGGGCTAATCATAGGACTAATATATGTGTGTTATGTATATATTTAACATAATCCAAATTCATTGAAATTTTGAACTGTTGAACTGAGAAAAATTACCACAATTCACATGAAGATGGGGTCATTCTCATTGTTTTTTAAAAAATGCCAAGGGACTTTTATCTGGATATTATCCAAGGCCCATAGAATAAGACCTTGGTTTTATTGTTGTTACAAAACGTGAAGCCCTTCCACACAGTCATTTCTCTTTGCTGTGTGTGTCAGCATGTGGCAACTCCAAATCTGGGCCCTGGATTTGTGAACTGAAGCACCAAAGAAACTGTGCAACCATATACACAATTTCATAGTTTTAGGGTACTTAGAAGATATGAGCTGACTTGTTTAGGGTAGCAAGATAACTCACGTTTTTCCAGTTATTGATAGCAGAATTGGACATGGTTTTTGTTACAATAAACAGTTGATCCCTGAGGAATGCAAGAATTAAAATAAACCTTAAAATGTTGTTCATTCATATCTTATAAAAATGTACTCTTAAAAAGGCTGAAGTGTTAGCAACCAAGCTAACAAAAATTCTAAGTAAATTCTTACATATTTTATTGTACATTTATTATTTTATAACATGCATAAGCATACATATAAACTAATAAATACATGTATAAACATTAAGTTTATAGTCTATGGACTTATAAACAAGAAAAAAAGCTATATGATTTTTATACTGAACTTCAGATTATTTAGCAATAATGGAATGACTGGAAATATGAATCTACTCTCCATAATAAGGAGACTCCTTACAGTAAAAAGTATCTTACTGTGATTTAGGATATAAATGCTTAAGCAGGACAGGGTTATATAGGAAAATGTGAGCTAAATCTGCTACTTGACAGAAGGCTAAATGGGAAGAGTGAACACATCTGTCTTTCCAATTACATGACTATCTTTCCAATTACATGACCTATCTCACAGGTTTTATAAAATTTTAATATATTTTTAAGTGATACACAGTGACTTAATATCATGATTATATATGATATTTTATAAGGTCCTCTTCTAATGTCTGTTGCAATTTGTTTAAATAATATTTTTAAATGAATTATTTTTGCTGTTACCTTATAAGTTATTTAAATTTCTTTATTTTTTAATTGAAGAATAATTGTTTTACAATTGCAATGGTTTCTGCCAAACATCAACATGGATAAGCCATTAAGAGTCCAATATTTAAAAATTGTCACCCAGAAGTTAGTTGCAACTGTTATTACAATAAATTCAGATTTCATTGTTGAATATACATGTAAAACAATACTACATATTGCAACAGTAATTACAAGTTAAATATCAAAATACTCTAGAGTTGGAATGCTCCTTGTGTCATCATTTTTAACCGACTTTTGACCACTTAGGATTCGTTTTTTTTTCCAAACTGCTAATGCAAACCTTTCGATATCACCTGCATTTTTTTCTATAGCTATGAAGAAGTGGAAAACTATCATCTTTGAAATTCTTTCCTTATCAAATGAATTACATTTATGCCTCCTGTATATGAAAAATAATGTTTCCTCTGGTTATTCATCAAAAACATATACTGAAGACTTAATGCATGTCATACACTTAAAAAACAACAATAACAAAAAAAACCCTATTCTACTCCACTCAATTGCCCATACAGAGTGAGCATAGTGGAAGAAGAGCAGTAATAACAAAGACAATGATTAGCTGAGGCTTGGAGACTCACTTATCATGATGATTCCTGAAAGTCAGACCTTTGGCAATACAGGTGAAAGCATCACAAGGAATCAAACTGGATAAACAGGCAGAAGCAAAGTGACACTATCTGCTACCCCAGCCGCGCGCGACTGGATGAGTGGTGAGACTGACACAAGGAGAAAGGCGGCAACAAATGGATACATGAGATTACCCAGGAAGTCTGAAAACGAGACAGCAAAACTACAGTCAACTGATGGAGCTCACGGTAGACTGGGAGCGGGAGAGTCATATCTGAACCCTATGCCTGTTGGTCAGAGAAATCAAGTCTTCCTAAGTAGGAACAAAGATGTCAGAGAAAATAAGCAATAAAATGGGAAGTCAAGTGAAGACACTCAGTCGAGTCTGACTCTTTGTGACCCCATGGACTGTAGCCCACCAGGCTCCTCTGTCCATGGGATATTCCAGGCAAGAGTACTGGAGTGGGTTTCCATTTCCTTCTCCAGGAGGTCTTCCCAACCCAGGGATTGAACCCAGGTCTCCCGCATTACAGGCAGACACTTTACACTCTAAGCCACCAGGGAGACAAAAATTACATTATATATATTTTAAGTACATAAAACAGGCTTGAGAACCAGAAAGATGGCAACATGAACAGATTTAAGCTTTGCTGTTGGCTCTGAAGATGGAAAAACGAAGCTATGGACCAGAGAGTGAGGCGCCTAGTACAGCAGCTTGCACACACTGGTGCTGAACAGAAAAGGTGGTCAAGACGATGGTGAAGACGCAGCTCACCTCCTCTCACGGGCACAACAAAATTACAACTGTTTTTAAGCAACTGTTGAAGACAAAGACTTGAAGACAAGCAGAAAAGCTAGGGCAAACTAAAAAGGTTTTGTACAGCTAAAGAAGCAATCAATACAACGAAAAGTCCGCCTCATGAATTGAAGAAGATACCTGCAAACAATACATCCAACAAGGAGTCGATAGCTAAAATAAACAAAAGCACTCATACGACTCTATATCCAAACAAACAACCCAGTTAAAAAATGGGCAGATGACCCAACTAGATATTTTTCCAAAAGAAGACATACTAATGGCCAATAGGCATATGGAAAGATGGCCAACATCACTCATTATCAGGGAAATACAACTCAAAGCCACAATGAGAAATGACATCACATCTGTCAGAATGTCTATTATCAGAAATGCAAATAATAATCATTGGCAAGGATGTGGAAAAAAGAGAATCATCATGGCTGTTGGTGGGAATGTAAGTTGGCATAGTCACTATGACACAGGGTGCTCAGGGCTGGTGCACGGGGATGACCCAGAGGGATGGAATCGGGAGGAGGTGGGAGGGGGGTTCTGGAAGGGGAACACATGTATACCCATGGCGGACTCATGTCAATGCATGGCAAAACCAACACAATAATGTAAAAAGAAAAATAAATAAATAAATAAATAAAAGGAAAACACAGAGTGATGGCTCAAAGAATTAGAAGTGTAACTACAAAACAGCCCAGCAATTCCCATCCTGGGCATTTTTTTGAAGAAAATGAAAAGATTAACTGGAAAAGATATATGCATCCCTATGTTAACTGCAGCATTATTTACAATATCCAAGATATGGAAACAACTTACGTGCCCACTGATTTGATGAATGGATAAGGATGCAGTATAAACACACAATGAAATATTACTCATATAAAGGAGGAAACCTAAGCCATTTGCAGTAATAACACAGATGCACCTAGAAGTACTACACTAACTGAAATAAGTCAAACAGAGAAAGACAACGACTCTATCATTTTGTTCATATATCAAATATAAAAACAAAGCAGATGACACAACTAAACACAAACAGAGACATAGACACAGAGAGCAAACAGGAAGATGCCAGGGGTAATGGACCGGAGGAGGAGAGGGGTACATGAGTGAAGTAAGATGCTGAGTTACAAAATAAATGTCACAGGCCTGAAAGGTGCAGCGTATGGAATAGAGTGCACAGTCACGCAATATTTTTATATGGTGACAGATAACAACTAGACCTGTGATGGTGACGATTTTGAAAGGTAAAGGAATCACTACGCTGTGTACCAGGAGTTAATATAGTCATATAGATCAATTACACTTCAAGCACAAATCCAGAAACAGAGGCAAAGAAAGAGAGAGGGTGTTTGTGGCTACCAGAGGTTGGAGGAGGGTAAATTGGATGAAGGCCGTCAAAAAGTACAAGCTTTCTGTTATGAGATGAATAGGAAAGAATGACAATGCTTCTTATTTAAGGTTTTTACAACTTTGCTATAGACCAGAGGTAGGCGCAACATTGTACATCAACTATACTTCAAAAAAAAAAAAAAAGATCGAGTATTAAAGGAGGAGTGGAAAAAAGAAGAAAAAATAAGAGATAAACATAGACAAAAAGTGAATGTAAGGTACAACAGGAAATAAAGACAAAAAAACAGTGCCATATACAAATAAACATGCATTTAAGTCGTACAAGCAAGCATAAAGCATTATGAGCAAAAGAGAATTGTTTTAAAACCACTGACTCTAAAAATCATTGAAGCAGAAAACAAATTAAAAACAAGTTAACTACAGAATATAAATGAATAATTACATATATGTAAACTATTTAAAACTTTATTTTTTAATATTTAAATAGTGAATTGGCTTTGGTGGTAACTAAAATAATCCAAGAGATCATGTGCTAGTGTTTCTAACTGACATATAATCAACAGCTATGTTGATTATCAGTTCAATTCAGTCGCTCAGTCATGTCCAACTCTTTGTGACCCCATGGACTGTAGCCCACCAGCCTCCTCCGTCCATGGGACTTTCCAGGCAGGAGTACTGGAGTAGGGTGCCATTTCCTTCTCCAGGAGATCTTCCCAATCCAGGGATTGAACCTGGCTCTCCACATTGCAAGCAGATGCTTTACCATCTGAGCCACCAAGGAAGCAGGAAATGATTAATTCCAAGGGTAAGTGAGAGCTCCTTGCTCCTTGGAAGAAAATTCATGACCAACCTAGACAGCATATTAAAAAGCAGAGACATTACTTTGCTAACAAGGGTCCGTCTAGTCAAAGGTATAGTTTTTCCCAGTGGTCATGTATGGATGTAAGAGTTGGACCATAAAGAAAGCTGAGCACCAAAGAATTACTGCTTTTGAACTGTGGTGTTGGAGAAGACTCTTGAGAGTCCCTTGGACTGCAAGGAGATCCAACCAGTCCATCCTAAAGGAGATCAGTCCTGACTATTCATTGGAAGGACTGATGCTGAAGCTGAAACATGGATACTTTTGCCACCTGATATGACGAGCTGACTCATTTGAAAAGACCGTGATGCTGGGAAAGATTGGGGGCAGGAGGAGAAGGGGATGACAGAGGATGAGATGGTTGGATGGCATCACCAACTCAATGGACAGAGTTAGAGGAAACTCTAGGAGACAGTGAAAGGCAGGGAAGTCTGGAATGCTGCAGTTCATAGTCACAGAGTCGGACACAACTTAGCAACTGAACAGCAACAACACAGACAGACAACACTAGTCCGAATGGACAGCTTACAGAAGATAAAAGTACAGAATCAATGCCGTGCGATGTCAAATAGTGGAGAATCAGAAAGAACAGAAAGACATGAAAGAGGACAGATGTAACTGGCTGCCATACACACACATGTGTATGTCTGTCTGCCTCCTGCTCTGCACCGACACAACTCAATCCATCACTACTGCAGCCTCCAAACTGCAGCGTCCAGAGACTAGAAGGGAACAGGGTCTCTGACCTCATAACATCGGTCTGTGATGTACTACGTACTTTTGTGTAAACCAAGATATCAGACGGTACCAACAACCTTCATAAAATATTGTTTTATTTACCTAAACAAGTCATTCATTCAATAAATTATGAAGCATTTATCATTTGCCAGGCAAACAAGACACAGGGAAACTTATTGCTTTCATACCATATACGTCATCATCAGTGAGGCGAATAATACCCAAATAAGCAATATTTTAAAAAATAAAATTTGCCATCAGTTCAAATGAATTGTGGCATGGGTATAGAATATTGAGAGTTCCCTTTCAAATAAAACCAATGAACAAGAAGACCTGCTATTTGAGCAGAGGGCCTAGCCACAGAAGAGAGGGGGATATGATATATCTGTTGAAGAATATTTTAGTCAGGGAGAACATAACAGGCAAGACTGAAGGAGGGGAGAGTGTAAGGGCAGCATTAAAAAGACTAAACAGGGGATGCCATCAAGTAGTTAAGGATCAGATTTTGTAGAGCAAGCTGGTAACATCTTTGAAATTCTTCCTCACAACTGATAAAATGCCATCAGATGAAGGTGGCGCTCGTGGTCACCTCCTGACTGCTAAGGCAGACGTAAGAGATGCAGGTTCCATCCCTGGGTCGGGAAGATCCCCTGAAGGAAGGAACCCTAACCTGTATTCTTGCTTGGAGAATCCCATGGACAGAGGAGTCTGGTGGTTACGGAGTCGGACACAGTAGAAATGACTTATCATGCACACACGCACACACCAGATAAATGTGATTAGGGAGCAAACTCTGACTTACGAATCAAAGGAGCCAACAGGGATGTTGTAGAACAAGAGTGAAAGCAGAGAGGAAGGTGGGAAGGTTTTGTATTATAACAGACAAAATGTGATGGTAACTTGGGCCACTGTGGTCGCAGCGGGAGTGCTAGAAATTTCTTATTTGGCAAATATGCCAAAGTTGGAGGTGGCCAGCATTTCTGATATACTGGATATGTGATGTAATACAAAGAGAGGAATATAAAACCTTTTGCTGAAAAAAAAAAAACAAACTGGGAAAATAGAGGACTAATTTATTTCAGTGAGAAACGGTAGAGGAAAAAACTGATTTAAAACGATGCTAACATTAAATATAAGTAAAAAAGCTGAAAATAATCTTGAATTTGTTTATTTCTTTTATTTTTTACAGAGATGTTAATGCTGGTAATTGTTTACAAAGGGGTGGGAAATACATGTTCATATGGTGGAAGGTTTGTTGTTGTTGTCATTCAGTCACTCAGTAGTATCCAACATTTTGCAACCCCTGGGCAGCAGGAAATACACAGTTCACATATTGCTGAAGCCTGGCTTGGAGAATTTTGAACATTACTTCACTAGCGTGTGAAATGAGTGGTTCTACTCTCTCAACCTTTTCTGAATCCCGCTTGTCTATCTGGAATTTCTCAGTCATGTACTTCTGAAGCCTAACTTGTACGACTTTGCTCATTTCCTTGCTATCATGTGAAATCATTGCAACTTTATTGTAGTTTGAACATTCTTTGGCATTGCCTTTCTTCGGGATTGGAATATAAACTGAGCTTTTCCAGTCCTGTAGCAAAGGTGGAAGGTTAGTGTCATGCTTATTAATACTGTTCATAAATTATATCCAGATTCCTAACAATTTTGGAAATAAGCATGGCCAAGTGATTTTCTTTGGCTAATAAAATATCAAAAAGAAGCTCTTCTTTACTCTTGCCACAGTAGCTAACAATGTTCCAGATGGTGGAGGCATTATACCTTTGCATATCTGGTTTAGAGAGACACAAACGGTAACCCAGGATTACCCAGCAGTGGATATGTAGTCTGAGAAGTAAATACACCAATGAAATGCTGCAGTTCTTTATTATGGCAGTTTAAACTATCACTTCCTGACTGGTAATTTATAACTACTGAAAACTAGTTAGCAATTTGGAGAAATGGACCTTTGTTGGCTGGACAAAGATCCATCTCCAAAGCTATCATTTTTCCAGTAATCGTGTATGGATGTGAGAGTTGGAATATAAAGAAAGCTGAGTGCTGAAGAAATTATGCTTTTGAACTGTGATGTTGGAGAAGACTCTTGAGAGTCCCTTGGACTGCAAGGAGGTCCAATCAGTTTATCCTAAAGGAAATCAGTCCTGAATATTCATTGGAAGGACTGATGCTGAAGCGGAAACTTCAATACTTCAGCCCCCTGATGCGAAGAACTGTCTTATTGGAAAAGACCCTGAAGTTGGGAAAGACTGAAGACTGAAGGAGAAGGGGACGACAGAGGATGAGATGCTTGGATGGCATCACCAACTTGACGGGCATGAGTTTGAGCAAGCTCTGCAAGATGGTGATGGACAGGGAAGCCTGGCGTGCTGCAGTCCATGGGGTGACAGCGTCGGACACGACTGAGCAACTGAACTGAACTGAAGTTAAAGAAATGGATCGTTTGCTTCTTTCTTCCTGTATTTAGATATTTAGCCTGGGCCTTCCATTAGAAGAATGCAATGGGGAAGCCAGCTGGCAAATCAGATAGGAAACGTTAATTTATATTTTCTCACTTGAAGTTAAAATGAAGTACAGAAGGGTGGGTTTGGCCATAAGACACAAGAGACTATTTGACACTGTCCACTATGTTGGTTTTTCAGTGGAAGAGAATAACCGAGTTTCTTCCTAATAGGATGGAGCTATCCTTCTTCCAGAGGAAGATAATCTACTCTTCCAAAGAAAGAAGACAAAAGCCTCCCATCACTTCATTTACCTCTGCGTAATATCAATTTTTCTTCTAGTTTATTTCCCACTCATCGGGATATCATCACTTTTTTCAACCTCAATTACGTTAGCTAACTTATCCCCAAAGACCTGTTTCCTCAGGAGCACTTCTGTCTCAAATATTTTCATCAGCCAGTCTTCAATTATGCAAACAAATTACTCAAGGAATATAAATGAAGGTAGTTCAGATCATTTGTTTTTCAAAATGTGATTGAAGACCTGAAGAAACAACAGGGGATCAGTGGGTGTAGCAAATAACATCTCCTGGAAGACAGTTCCTCAGAGCTGGGGCAGCCCAGGCAGAAGGCTGCTGCTTCACGCCTGGGACCGCTTGCCCCGCTGCAGTTCGAGCTTGCTGTGTTTGAACCAGCCGAGCAGGGCGCTGCGGGCTCGCCCCATCTCCTTCACGTGAAGCTGCTACTACTGCCTCAAGTACTGCTCCCACAGTCATCCGCGGCCTCCTGCTACTCCTGCTTCTCATGTTTTTCTCACAACTGCCACTTTCACCAGCACAGCTGGGACAAGCATTGTGAGAGGCACTCAGAAGCCGTAAGAGCATTTTGTAATTCTTACCGTCTTCCAATCTCCTGCCAGAGTCTCATTTTAGCAGTGCCTAACAGGAAGGCACCGGGCAAGAGAATCTGTGAGACATAATTGGTATCATCCCAGGAAGAAATGGCGCCTGGGTTGGACAGATTCCTAGGATACTAACAGGTATCAGATAGTAGACTAAAGAAGAGCAGGATGAAAAAAATAATAATTACAGCTTGAGGGAGGCCACATTTGATACACTGGGTGGATATAAATGTCTAAAATTCAAGAGAAAGGTCTGGGATGGAAATAATTGCTTCTCTATAGATGATGATCACTCAAACAATAACTGTAAACAGAGAAGAAAATTTGTGACAGGGCACAATCTGAGGTCACTCTTCAAAGCGTACCTTAACAAGTAGCGAGCCTTCAAGAGAGATTAAGGACTGAGGGAAAAACAAGGTGCTGCTATTGCAAAATTTAATAAAAGCGACGCCTCAAAGTAAGAAAGCAATCATGTCAAACGCGGCTGTTCTTGAGCGAAAAATGAAGGCTGAGCACTGACCCAGAGTTTGGACGTTATGGTGGAATTAGTAACCTGGATGGGAGCTGCTGCTGCTGGCGAAGGTGGGGGACAATTAGATGAGATTTAAGGAGACTAGGATAAGAAAGCATGATTCTGAGCACGTGCAGTATGTAAGCGATCTCATTTGAAGTGAGGAAAGCATGTTAAACAGCTATAAAACTTGGAGGAGAATGAAGATCAAGAGAAAGCTGTTCTTTTATCTTCATTTTTAAGGTGGGGGATAATGTGAATTATCTGTATGCTTATAGGAGTGATACAGTGTAGAGGAAATGTTTTAGAACACAGAATAGACTTTTTTTATTTCCCCAAAACAGACATACAGATGGTCAACAGACATGTGAAATAATGCTCAACAAATGGAAATCAAAACCACAATGAGATATTGTCTCATATCTGTAGAATGGTTATCATCAAAAAGACAAGGACGGACAAGTGTCAGGAAGAATATGGAGACAAGGGAACCCTTCTCCACTGTCGGGAATATTATAAAATGGAAGCCATCATAGGAAAGAAACTGTGACGCTTCCTCAGAAAACTAAAAATAAAAAAATGCCGTTCAGTTCAGCAATTCCACACCTAGTATTTTTCTGAAAAACATGAAGACAATTATTTTCAAAGATATATGCACCCTTTTGCCTGCTACAATGTTATTTATGACAGCCAAGATATGGAAACAACCTAAGTGTCCAGAGATAGATGGATGGATAAAAAATACATGGTTAATATATACGTTGGAAAACTCAGCTGAATAAAGAAGAATGAAATCCTGCCATTTGTGACAACATGGGTGGACTTTGAGGCTATTAGGCTAAGTGAAATATGCAGACACCCAAAGATAATTACTGTGTAATTTCAGTTAGATGCAGAATTCAAAAAGCAAGCAAACAAGTAAACGAATGAAACTAAACTAGAAGATAGAGACTGGTAACTGCCGGAGGGAAGGGGGTTGGGAGGTGGGACACTGGGTTAAGGAGTCCAGAGGTAAACTTCCAGGTATAAAAAATCATGGAGATGTACACCGTGGTGACATGTAACATGGTGCCAATAACACTGAACTTTTGAAAAGAGTGAATCTTAAAACTTTTCATCATAAAAGAGAAAGTTTCTGTAGTTTTGACATATTTACTATGGAGACTAGTTTGTATCAAATCAAAGCATTGTTCACCTGAAACAAGTATAATATTACATCAGTCATACCTCAAAAAAAAAAAAAAGATTTTTTTAAAAAGAGAGAAAACTGTAGGAGGAAGTTCCTTGACTGAGTGATATGGGGTAGAATTCAATACACAAGGAGAAAGGCTTGCCTTACAAAGGAATAATGTTACTTTATATATGTGGCAGAAACTAGCTGAACATGTATTTATTTCAATATCATATATCTATATTTAGTACTGGAAGATGTAGAAGTTCTCTTCTGACTAACATTTTGTTCTTATTTAATGGAGAAATGTGAAAGAGTCTGCTGATGTTCAGAATCAACCAATAATAACAACAAGTGTTCAGTGTTATTAGGAGCTGACCTGGCATTCACAGTTATGTCAAGATGTTCTCTTATTGAACATAAGCAATGTCACAGAAATAATATTAGAAAAGATCCTACTGGTGATGGGCATTTTCTGTATCTTGACTGTGGTGGAAGTTACACAACTGCATTCAATTACGGAAGTTCAAGCTTTACACTTAAGAAATTAGACTTTATTGTATGAAAATTATATCTTTATAAGTACTGAAAAGAAGTTAGTGAAGTTAAAAAGGAATTGAGTCTTTATGTGCATTTCTGAGAGCGCAAATCAAGAGAACTAACACTGGGTTTGGCATAAGGTGAGCACTTCCAAAGGAAATTAACTCTTACTTCAGAGTATTACCCCGCCCTCCTTCCACTTCAGTAAACAGTACTAGGTTTTCTTAGTTGAGCAACTCTAGTCTCAGAACTTAGATAAAATTGTGTCTATGTAGTAAGGTCCAATCCTACTTAGTAAACAAGATCCAGTTAATGTCAAAAGCATAACTCCTTGGGAAAAAATAAATGAAAATGCATATTACATGGGTATTTAAAATTGTGATTACTAAAAATATGTGGATGCTAGCTCAAAAGTGGATAACCTTTAACCTGTGAATTTACCACGTGAGTGCCACCCTTGGTAGCCATATTGTCAACTTTTTCTAATGCCAAGTGTTCAGGGTAAATTTATCTCATATGCACAGTTATTTATAACTATTCTAAACTAATAAAGGGTATGCATGGGTGGGATTATCACTCTAGGATCGTGATGAAGTGAGACTGAAATACAAAAAACAAACATAACCTCATAATCTTGTTTAAGCGCAGACAAATTTTGATCACTTTGTAAATTACAAAAATACCAAATATCCCTAGCGATTGTTGGCTTCAGGGCACTGACAGAGGAAGATTACTGGTTGAGCAGAAGGTGGATTTTGAAAGTTTAAGGAGATAAAAAAATAACCTAGGTGAAATATTCACCTAGGAGAATAGGATTATTAATTAACTTCAGTTATAGAAAGAATAAGTTTTAAATATTGCAGCTAGTGCTCCAAGGATAGGGTAATTGAAATGGAGATTTGGAATCTGTTGCATTCATTATAATGACAAGTTTTAGGTCATCATATTAGGAGTATAAGATGGAGGGAAAAAATCAATGAAAGTAAAGAGGAGAAACCAAATGGACAGGATGTTGGATGGATTATTCAAATGGTAATGCAATTTGAAAAATGTTGACCAGGACAGTGATAGAGTAGATGTCAGTAAGGCAGATACTAAAATTATCCACGAACAAGGAGAACTGACCAGAAAGACTGCACAAAGAGTGATGATAGGGGCATGTATGGTCTTATCTGAATTTCAGTGGGGCTGAGACAGTGTGGCTATGTGTGTGCATAGGCAGAGACACAGTAGACTAAAAGGAGGCCTTAAGAGTGAGAAGGATCGCCTACTTGGACGTGGAAAGATTAGCCATCTGCTAGGGTGCAGTGGAATTAGAAACCCAGAAGACAGCCGAGATCACATTGCAGGAGTGAGCTGAAGTGACGGTGCAGAGGCAGTGCTGAGGACCTGAGGCACACCCTGATGACAGCTCAGGAGTTCCCGAGGTACACTGAAGGGACTTGCGGACCGGGAATGACATGGGATATGAGTCAGTTTTGGGAATATGTGAAGTAATCGGAGGGTGAGAATCTAGTTATTTGAGACTAAAAGGACAGAATGCTACTTCTGGTGATGCTAGAAATATCAGTCATGAATAAGCAAGACCAGATCACCCTACAGGGAAGCATACAACCAGGGCTTAAACGAAAAATCACTTAACGGCAACTGGTTTTCTCAGAATTTTGGAAATTGTGGTAAAAATGTATGGGAAAGACAAAAAAACAAAATTTTGATGTAATAAGGAGCATGCCTTAAATCCCTTTTAGAAGGTAACAATGCACATGAACAAGATATTCAGATTATTTGGCAAAAATGCTAGGAAACGCCTTTCCACATCAGGAAATTGATGAAGTAAGCGAAATCTGAAAAGATTCAGGGTACAGACACTCTGATAAGCATTTGGAGCCAAGAAAGGTTGTAATTATTTTTTTTTCTAATAAAATACACACCTTACAGAAAAATGTGTTAATACTAAAAAATCCATTTAATACAAATATAAGACCAGGAAGTGATAACACTGAAGAGCTATATTGTGGAAAACTTCTAAAATTAAATGCCTTACAGTCTATGCAAAAACTGTTTAAACAGATTTTACTTCTACTGCCATTAGATTAGCTTTGGAACTTGAAATAATGAGTCTAATAATGTCATCAACTCAGCACTTGACTTTCCCAAATTCATTTTAAGATTTTCTTCTTCTTCTTTTTTTTTTTTTAATAAGTTGCAGGCAACTTCTCAAGCACTGCCTCTACCAAAAGCATTTTGAGGAAATCAGAGCTAGATGCTTGTAGACTATGGTAATTAGTATACTCCAAGCAGTGTTCACTTTTTAGGACAGAACATTTAGTAAAGCAATTTTTCAACAACTCTCACAAATGTATTCCCTTTGTGCAGGGGCATGTGTGTGTTCAGGGTCATGTGTACACACGCTCATATGCATGAATGTGAGTAGTGTGTGGAGATGACGTTTATTAAAGCCTTAAAGCACAGCTTTTGGGTGTCAGAATAGCAATTCATATTCTTTGACACTGTATCTGAGGTACATTTCCTAGAAGGTAAGTGCTTCATAGTAGCTGATATACCTTAATAACACAGATACAGTGCAGGGAGGTTACACTGAGGAAGAGACAGATTAAGTGACATGCTTTTAATACTTGAGAGGATCACTGTTATCTAGTACTACATGCTTTACTCCTCCTTTGCAGTAATTTTCCTTCATTTCTTCTATGATAGTGCACCATGAAATGACTTCCAGGAGCATGTCACAGATTAAATCAAGGGGGAATGACACAGCCCTACCATTCCCAGGAGGGTTGGAGCACTTCCGGGAATGATTAAAAAGAGGGCATTCCCTACCGACTGCTGAGGTGAGATGTATACTGTGGAGAGGACAGTCCCATTGAGCACGTGTCAATTATAAAAGTGTCTGAAATAGCAGCCTTTCTTTTTCCGAGGATGTTTCAAATACACGGCTGTTATATCAGATATGCTTGTAGCACAGGTCTGTAATTTCCTCTGTAAACTTCAAATAAAATCCTGTGAGGCAGCATCAGGCCAAGTTGATGTATTTACTATCTGATATGTCTAATGATTTTTTAATCAAAATGTATTTTGATTTAAGGAAATTAATTTTATACTGTTAACAATACCAAATGTCAGATGAGCAAAATTAGAAAATTCATTAGCTGCCTTTTTGAGACTGTTAGTCCTCTTTAATCATATTTTCTACAAAACCTTTTTCTTTACATTACCCTGTATTTAAAGACCTACTGAGCTATTCTTGATGGAAGTAAGTTACTATTGAGTTCAGTTCAGTTGCTCAGTCATGTCCGACTCTTTGTGACCCCACGGGCTGCAGCACTCCAGGCCTCCCTGTCCATTACCAGCTCCCGGACCTTGTTCAAATTCATGTCCATCGAGTTGGTGATGCCATCCAACCATCTAATCCTCTGTCATCCCACCTTCAATCTTTTCCAGCATCAGGGTCTTTTCCAATGAGTCAGTTCCTTGCATCAGGTGGCCCAAGTGTTAGAGTTTTAGTTTCATTATCAGTCCTACCAATGAATATTCAGGACTGATCTCCTTTAGGATGGACTGGTTGGATCTCCTTGCAGTCCAAGGGACTCTCAAGAGTCTTCTCCAACACAGTTCACAAGCATCAATTCTTCAGTGCTCGACTTTATTGTCCAACTCTCACATCCATCCATGACTACTGCAAAAACCACGGCTTTGATTATGTGGACCTTTGTCAGTAAAGTAAGGTCTTTGCTTTTTAATATGCTGCCTGGATTTGTCCTAGTTCTTCTTCCAAGGAAACAAGCATCTTTTAATTTCATGGCTGTTACACTTATTTTAATATATACTGGCAATATGTCCAGAATAAAACTGTTAGGTTGTTTTATATGGGAAGCCTTTCTTTGGTTTCTTTCAATCTTAAAGTAAAACAAATAAACAACAAAAACCTCAACTGTAACCAGGTGTTCATAAGCAAATTTCATAAAGCCTTACTTCTTGCTATCTGAGTAGCTTTGAGCGGACAGCTTTGAGAGGAAAAGACGATTCTGTCTGAAGGGGACATGTGGCTTGCACCCACTCCATAAGAGCACTGGATAAGCATTTCAATTTCATAAGTGGAATCTGGAGCAAAGTTCCAAAAGTTGATTACTCACTATTCAGATATGATATAAATCTTTATTTTCAGCTGGAACTATTTAACCAATTCCAAAAGGTGTCAGTCAAACAGAGAGATTCAAGGGGTAGGGGATGGTCTGTGATTGCATTTTACTCAGCAAGTGTAAGATACCTATAGGGATTATAACTGGAGAGCTAATACTGAAGGTTGTTGCTTACTTTTGCTTATGCTTTATTTTAGAATAGTGTCACTCTCCAATCAACAGGGAAATACTATGAGATTTATTTACTAAGAGATTAATAAAGAAATTTACCTTATAACCATTATATGTATCTAGAGGAAGTGTTTAAAAAAAAAAAAAACAACTTATTTCCCACTGGCATCTGGTAAATTTCCTTTCTAGTCTAACAGAAATTTATTCCCAGCCATCTCTGAACCATTATGCATGTCCCCAGTCCTGTGCTGACTGACTAGGCCTAAGTTTCTACAGAAGTCAATGTCAAGAGAGACAGGGCAGCCGATACAACAGTTACCCCCACACTTGCATTTCAGGATTGTCAACCTCCCGCTAGTATTTGGGCTTATGTTTGGAAGGGATGAATGCCAAGCAATGCATTCCAAAGAAATCATTTATTTTTTAAAATGAATAAACTGAATATCAAGGAAATCGAAGGGCAATTAGTCTGATGAGTCTGAAGTGAGTTAAGTTATGAAAAACACCTTGGTGCAAGTCAGGAGCGTCATATGCCTCCTCATCTCAGAATCACTGCTACCTAAGTCCATAACCAGTCCCCATACGGAGGTTATGATTCAGTATTGCCTCAGTCTGGTGGAAGGCAGGATATCCCCCCCCAAAGTTATATTAACATCCCTTAGACCTTAAAAAGTTTTCATTTTTTAAAACAAGTTAGTAAAAATTAACATATCATTATGCATATAAGGTGTAAATGTGGGGGACAAGTCAAGGGCAAGACGAAGCTGAATGCAGCCCATCTCTGGCCCTCTTTGCTCCTCTTCGGCACTCTTTCTCCCCCTCTCCTCCTTCCTCACAGGCCAGACTCTGTTAAGCCAGGGTCCCACGCACGTGTGCTCAGCTGCTTCGTCCGTGACCCCGTGGACTGCAGCCTGCCAGGCTCCTCTCTCCTTGGAATGCGCCAGGCAAGCAACTGGAGTGGGCTATCACTTCCTTCTCCACAGTATCCTGTAGACTTGCTACCATTTTTTTTTTTCAATTATAGATTTCAGCAGGTTAAACTAACCTCATATAAAATTCTAATAACTGTATAAAACGTCTAACTGAAGAAAAGATCTGTAAATCCATTTCATAACATACATGCATTAAAGGCATTTGGAATGGAAGATACAGTATTTTCTAATTTAAATTATACATAAACAAAAGCTGTCATAAGATCTAAGCGTCTAAGACTATATTTGGCAAATTTACAAAATTTGTAATAGAAAACAAGCAAAGAGTGAGGGAATATATTCTGTCTTCAGCATATGGAACAAGTTCAAAACTGGAAATGTCATAGAATGATTATGAATTATTATTGGATATGATTCGAAATGCAGTTAATAAAAGGCACGGATTAGTTCACCTGTCTACAAAAATAACTGAGCTTTGAAATCAAATGAAGATGTTAATGGGACATTGTAATTAGTAATATTATTATGTGTACTTAAGATAAACTGTTTGGAGAGGGCATTGGCTTAATTATCCACTGGAGGATCGAGCAGTAGATGATAAAACGACACATACTCATTGCCAGGAACACATTTGCATATTTGCCAAATTCAGCAGTTTCTTCAATGTTTCAGTGACTAAACTACATTTAAGGTTTAGATTCGTGCACTCTTTTCTTTTTTGTTTTTTAACAGAGATTTATAACTATTCAAAGTTTCAAATAAAGATCCCTGGAAATTAAATATATAAAACTTGAAAATCATCATCTATTTCCAAACCCAAAATATATAGCTGATCTCATTTTATATCTTTTTTTCCAAGAAAGAATTCTCACTCAGTGTAGGCCAAATCCTGAACTGCATTCTCTACCACCATGCTTATCTTTTTATAAACTGTCATCATACTTCTTTTCCAAATGTAGTATAAAACTCATTTTAATGCACTATAATTTTAATAAAAATGCTGCTTTTGTAAGATTAAAATGCTGGCAAGAAAGATATAAATGATGTTTATGAGCCTTTTTATGTCAATTATTACAAGGGTTTTGTGCATTCTAATTCATTAATAAATGGGGGAAGAGGGAAGTCATCTTTTATTGCCTACCATTACTCTAATAAAATGAGATTTTCTTTCAATGACAGTATTTAGGGAAATTGCCAATTTCCATTTTTTCCAGAAAATCCATTTTTACAAATTGATTTTGGTTGTAACCTACTCTGAAAGAAAGAAATTTTGCTATGGGTTTCATACCATCTTCCTTATGTTTTTCCTTATTTAACTCCATTAGCACTTGTGAGTTTAGGCAGAGCTCCTTTTTCATCTGTCAAATATTTTGAAAATATGATCTGTTATTGTTTGAATACATCATCATACATCATCTCTTCAAAGTACTTAACTGTCAATACCATCATTTTGGACTTTATAATGCTCTATTTTATCTCCATCGATTCAACAAATATTTAATTGTCTGGTGCCAGGCACTGTCTGGAATTAAGGTGGAATCAAAATTGCTGGGAGAAATATCAATAACCTCAGATACCGAGATGACACCACCCTTCTGGCAGAAAGCGAAGAAGAACTAAAGAGTCTCTTGATGAAAGTGAAAGAAGAGAGTAAAAAAGTTGGCTTAAAATCCAACATTCAAAAAACTAAGATCATGGCATCCCGTCCCATCACTACAATGCAAATAGATGGGGAAATAATGGAAACAGTGACAGAGTTGATTTTTTGTGGTGGCAGGGTGGGGGAGAGTGCTCTAAAATCACTGCAGATGGTGACTGCAGCCATGAAATTAAAAGATGCTTGCTCCTTGGAAGAAAAGCTATGACCAACCTAGACACCATATTAAAAAGCAGAGACAATACTTTGGTGACAAAGTTTCATCTAGTCAATTTGGTTTTTCCAGTAGTCACGTATGGATGTGAGAGTTGGGCTATTAAGAAAGCTGGGCACCAAAAAATTGATGCTTTTCATCTGCGGTGTTGGAGAAGACTCTTGAGAGTCCCTTGGACTGCAAGGAGATCAGACCAGTCAATCCTAAAGGAAATCAGTCTTGAATATTCACTGGAAGGACTGATGCTGAAGCTGAAACTCCAATATTTTGGCCACCTGATGCAAAAAACTAACTCATTAAAAAAGACCCTGACTCTGGGAAGGATTGAAGGCAGGAGGAGAAGGGAACAACAGAGGATGAGATGGTTGGATGGCATCACCAGCTTGATGGACATGAATTTGAGCGAGCTCTGGGAGTGGTGGACAGGGAGGCCTGGCGTGCTGCGGTCCATGGGGTCACAGAGAGTTGGACAGGACTGAGCAACTGAACTGAACTGAGGCACTGTGGAGTCACTGGCATCTTAACAATCTCCATTCTCTTTGAACCCGCTGCCTTAATCTGCATCACTAAGGTTTTGAATGCCCCCTCCTCTTTCTGCTGCTGCTGCTAAGTCGCTCAGTCCTGTCGGTTTCTTTGCAACCCCATGTACTGCAGCCTACCAGGCTCCCCTGGTCCTGGGATTCTCCAGGCGAGAGGACTGGAGTGGGGTGCCATCGCCTTCTCCCCTCTTTCTGCACTCACCATCAATCTGAACTCTCTTTGAAATGACACTTAAACATCTGCTGCTGCTGTTGTTGTACAGCTGCTAAGTCCTATCTGCCTCTTTAGTGACCCCACGGACTGTAGCTCGCCAAGCTCCTCTATGCACGGAATTCCCCAAGCAGGGATACCAGAGTGGGTTGCCATCTCCTTCTTCATTCAACATCTGTACCCTACCCAATTTTCTCACAGTATGTTCCATTAGGTTTTCTCATCTGGATTTTCTTATTCATTTCAACTAGTTTAGGAAAAATTGAGTGTTTTTCAGGCAGACCTTGCATCTGTGGTTATTAAACTGAGCAAATAAACCCACAAACCTTGACTCAGCTAATCCATAAAAAAAATGAAATGGAAGAATGATTTTCAAAATATATTCTATTTTATTACTATGCCTTTATAGGCTAGAGTTGTGAATTTAGCTGATAGATACTGAAAACTTAGGAAGGAAATAAAAATAAAATTATGTGAGAAAAAAAGAGGAGAAGGAAAGAAGAAAAAAAGAATATTGAAAAAAAAAAAAAACAAACTATGCAAGGTGGGTAAGTTGTGAGCTTTTGGCTAGTGAAAGCAAGTGATCAAATGATATATTGTAGACAAACTCTGGACACCTATTCCAAATCTAAATGTATCTCTTCACAACACATTTGTCAGAGCAGTATAGCAATATGAGACAGTAATGGACTTTCTAGTTCTGGAAAACCTTGATCTAAATGCTAGTTTCAACTCCAACTCTATTTCCATACACTAGTGTTGATTTACTTAACTTTTTCTAATTCTTATTTTTAGAAACTGATGAAAATAGTATTCATCTGAAATAAAGTTAGAAAATAAACCAAATGATGCATATTCATTATATAAATATTTAATTTTCTTTCATAGCACCCTTCTAACTTGATTTGTCATGCTCTCATAAACTTTGGGGCTTCCCTAGTGACTTAGTATAGAATATGCCTATAATGCAGCAGATCCAGTTTCCATCCCTGGGTTGGGAAGACCCCTTGGAGAAGAGACGGGCTACTCATCCTAGTATTCTTGGGCTTCCCTGGTGATTCAGCTGTAAGGAATCCACCTGTGATGCAGGATACCTGGGTTCTGTCCCTGGGTTGGGAAGATCCCCTGGAGAAGGGAATAGCAACCCACTCCAGTATTCTTGCCTGGAGAATTCCATGGACAGAAGAGCCTGACAGGTTACAGTCCATGGGGTCATAAAGTGTTGGACATGACTGAGCAACATTCACTCTGAATGTGTAAGATCCTTAAGAAGATGAATATGGGAAACTTTGCCTTTATTTCATACTATACAAAAGATAATTCCAGATAAAGTGATAAACATTTCAAAGTAAAACATATTCTACATGAAAACATGCATCTTCTGCATGAAACCACAGAAGTGTATCTTTACAACCTTGGACTGGCAAAAGATTTTACTCAACAGGTCACAAAAATGATTAGCTATATATAAACAAAAGGATTAGAAAACTATACTTTCAGGGATAATTTCTATAGTTCGTTACTAGAGAAGCTTCTCTGAACATTTAAAAAGATGAGATGGAAAGATCTTCTAGTAATCTGCTCAAAGTAGATATTCCCAGCATGATTCTACTGCCTGCTAATCATGGTTTTTACCCAGTTACGCCAGGTGAAATCATCAGTAAGCCAACTGAATCTTGGGGTTACCAGGATAAGTTTGGACTTGAAGCATATCCCCAGAAAAGAGGGTGAAGATTTCAAAGTCCAGCTGTAATTACTTCTGCAAGTCTACCGTCAGACTCTTTTAAGTTATAAATGGCAGGATGTTTTTCTCTGTTCCACTTTTTGCACTATTTAAAAGACATGAAAGTAGGAAAAAAAAAAAAACTGCCAAAAGAGAGTGTCATTAAATTATTTCCTATTTAAACAAACAAAAAGCTTTAGTTTCACCAAATAACCCAGCAGAAACTTTTCATAATTACGCACAAACTTGATAAATCTTTTGCTTCCTTTTATTTTAACTTTTTATTTTATTAAGAAAGGCATCAATATACTTTTCCCTCAATTACAGCCATAGCATCATGGAAAATTCCCTATGGACAACTAGGAGACTAAGAAAATGCTTCGTTTGGTCTGTGGGTTAATGAGCAAACACCAAGTACACCTTTAGTACAGCGGTTCTAATCAAGTGCAGCCCTACCAATAAATAAATAAATAAATAAAAAGCAGTGTTAAGGGGAAATTCCCCTAGTTGGCAAGCCTCAGGTGGTACACCTGGATCAACTACTTTGTCATTGTTCAGTCGCTAAGTCATGTCCAACCCTGTGCAACTCTGTGAACTGCAGCAAGCCAGGCTTCCCTGTCCTTCACTATCTCCTGGATTTTGTTCAGATTCATGTCCACTGAGTCAGTGATGCCATCCAACCATCTTCTGAGTAGAGGAAAAAGTGGCTGAATTAAGCATCTATCATATTTTGGGCAGTGGCAAATTGGCAAATTTTCACACATTGTTTTAAATGAAGATTTATGTTAGAAACAATATTTTATAGGGAAGAGCATGAAGACAGACTCTGTGGAGTGTTGGGATAATATCATTTTGGTATACTATCTGTAGTAGTTGGGATGGTAGCCCCCTAAAAGAAATGCCCACCACCTTGTCCATAAAAGCTGCTAATGTTACCTTACTTATAAAAAGAGGTCTTTTCTGATAAAATTTAGCTAAGGATCTTGAGATGAACTCTTCCTGAATGAGCCCTAAACTAAATCGAAGGAGCCCTTTTAAGAAATGGAAGATGAAAAAAGACCCAGACAGAAGAAAATTTCACATGAAGATAGAGGAAGAGATTAGACTGATGCATCCACAAACCAACTGCTGTGGCAGACACGGAAATCCTAAGGAGGCAAGGAGTGAGATCTCACCTTGAGCCTTGAGAAGTGGCATAGCCCTGATGACACCTTGATTTCTGGCCTCAAAACTGGGAGGAAATAAGTTTTTGTTTTAAGCTGCTCAGTTTTTGATAAATTATTATAACAGCCATAAGAAATTAATATAGTATCTTTAATTTTCTATTATGATGAAAGGAATTTTTCTAAAATTAAAAAAAATATTTAGAATTGAATTCATCAAAGTACTATGAGTTCTGATGTTTGTTGTTTTAATTAATATAGTTATGTTTCATGAACCCTTTTCAAAAGAAGCTACATTTTCCCTTGATTTAATTCTGGAAAGGTTTAAATAACTGGCAGTTTCTTGGAGAAACTTTACTCTAGAAATTTCAGTTTGTCTGGTCAGAATTAATAAAAGAGAAGTGTCAGTACAAGAGAAAGATAACATCTACTGCAACTCTGGTCCCCAATAAAAGTTGCTGGACCATAATTTGTGTGTATTTTCACTGTGACAATGAGTTTTTACAGCACTGACTAGAGGGTTAAGTCCATGATTCACTTGTTCACTAAACCATTGTTTATATGCCAAAAAAAGATGAGGAGTAGCCGAAACAGATGGTGAGCTATAACAGCTTCTCTGCTCAAAATAGATCACATACAGGAAAAGAGCACTTAGCTGGGTATTCCTGCAATTCAGACCAACAGGCTAGGCGCATTTGGAAAGCACTTTTGGTGAGGTTATTTAAGTGTTGAATAGAAAACATCATGATGTCTTGGAGAGCTGAGAGATGTTTATATTGACTCAGTTACATAGCAGGCATTCCAAATTATTGCTCATTAACCCTGTGTTGCAGTAACTATGAATTATGAAGAAATGATTATCTTAAAAATAAATAAGGAGATACTTTTATGATCAAGGATCACTGTACATCAAATATTGCCTTTCAGTATGCATCTGAACTTCATTTAAGTAAATATTCTTTGTAAGTTCTTTGCTAAGATAAAACCTAAGGTTCTGAATTCCTTCTTCATCTTTTGAGTCACAACATTTGCTCCAAAGAGTCCTCAAACAGACACAACTGAAGTGACTTTGCACATGGAAAATATACCAGTGATAGTTTAAACTGTTCTGTGCCATTGGCTATATAAGAAAAAAATTGCTTATTAAAGAATTACTTAAATAATCAGGAAGTTGGGAAGGACCCGCCGCAGCATTTAAGGGTCTCCACAGACCAGCAGCTCACTTCAACTGCCCTCTGGGTAACTGGATAACAGAGTGATCCCTCTTTTTATGATTATGATTCAAATTTAATATCTGGCTTTACAATTTCTTTCCTGGCAACTGGCCTATGAATAGTCAATCTGAGTAATCAAGGGGCTAACTGCTCTTAAGTTGGTATATTTAGTTTCCTCATATGGAGTTTCAATACCATACTTCATGATGATAATAACAGTAATAATTGCTTCATTCTGGTAGGATTACATTGGGATAGAAATGTTTTATATATCAGAAAAATACTTGTTTCCTAGAGGATAGAGAAAAAAATATGTCATCCTTTCCTTGCATGTGCTATCATGAGAAAATCTTGACTGTCCAAGATAAGTACAATAATTGAGTATTGCTAACATATCGTACAAGGAAAATAAAATGAGTTTTTCTGTGCAACACAAATGCACATTTAATGCCATAAGTTACTGAAGATTTTTAAAAGCACTTCAGCAAAGCCTAAAGCTATACTCTAAGCATGTTAAAAGGTATGCATTACAAAGTAAGGTACGTAACAACTGTGAAATAGCGTTTTTTCTCTTTTTGTCTTACAGTTATTTTTGTGGAACTAAAATGGACTATCTACTATAGGATGCTTTTTCAAGGAAGTAGATGAGATAGTAAGATAGGCATGAGAGTTCGTTAATGGTGTGGTGCGTTTGTGAAAGTATTAGGTTCTGCCAGACACTACAGCAATGCGAACAGTAATCCACAATGAAAGGGCGTGTGGTGACTCTTTTCATAGTTATTATTTTAGTCAAAGATATACTACAATTAAATTTATATTTAATTATTTGGGGCACACAGAATTTTTTAAAGGACACTGAGATAATTCAGAGTTTAGATTCCTGAAGAGAGTTTGATGGAGTGGGATCTTTATGTTAAAGGGATTATGCCATGCACCTCTGGTCACCTAATCTATGACAAAAGAGGCAAGAATATACAATGGAGAAACATAGTCTCTTCTTTAAGTGGTGCTGGGAAAACTAGATAGCTACCTATAAAAGAATGAAATGAAAACTCTCACCAACACCACATACAAAAACATGAACACCAAACACCAAAGGGATTAAAAACTTATATGTAAGACTGGATACTATAAAACTCTTAGAGGAAACAGGGAGACTGCTCTCCGAGAAAAAGCTCAGCAACATCATTTTTGATCCACCTTCTAGAGTCATAAAAATTAAAACAAAAACAAACAAATGGGACCTAACTAAATTTAAAAGCTTTTGTGTAGCAAAAGAAACTATAAATAAAAATGAAAATACAACACAGAGAATGGGAGAAGATATTTGCAAGCAAAGTAACAATCAAAGGGTTTGTTTCCAAAATATACAAAGAGATATACCAAAAAGACAAACAACCCAATCAGAAAACGGGCAGAAGATCTAAACAGACATTTCTCCAAAGACAGACAGATGACCAAGAGGCACATGAAAATACGCTCAACATCAGTAACTATCAGAGATTCAGATTCAAAATACGGTGAAGTATCGACGCACGCCAGTCAAAATGTCCATCACCAAAAAAATCTACAAATAAATGCTGGAGAGGGTGAGGAGAAAAGGGGCCCCTTTCACACTGTTGTTGCAAATGTAAATTGGTACAGACACTATGAAGAACAGCATGAAGATCCCTTAAGCTAAAAATAAAGCTACCACGTGATCCAGCAATTCCACTCTTGGGCATATACCCAGAGACTATCATAATTTGAAGAGATGCATGCAACCCAATTTCATTGCAGCCCTCTTTATAATAGCTAGGCTATGGAAGCAACCTAAATGTTCATCCGCAGAGGAATAGATAAAGAAAATGAAGTGTGAGAGAGAGAGAGTGTGTGTGTGTATATATACCACACAATGAAATGTTACTCAGTCATAAAAAGAATGAAATGGTACCCTGCGCAGCAACATGGATGGAATAGAGACTGCCATCCTGAGTGGAATCAGTCAGAGAAAGGCAACTATATGATATCTCGTCTATGGGGAATCTAAAAAAATGGTACAAATGAATTTATTTACAAAACAGAAATAGAGTCACAGATGTAGAAAATATACGGTTAGTGGGGGCAAGGGTGCAGAGGATTATATCGGGGGGACATTGAGGTCAACATATACATAGTACTGTGGGGTCACAAAGAGTCAGACACGACCTAGCAACTGAGCAACAGTGAGGTCCTGCTGCGCAGCACGGGGCCCCCTACTCAGCCCTCTGTCACGGCCTATACGGGGAACTGAAAAAACAGTGGATGTGTGTAGAATTGACTGACTTGGCTGTGTAGCAGAAAGTAACACAACACTATAAATCAATTACGTGCCAATAAAAAGAGCATCTAAAATAGATTATGGTGGATCATGGTTTTTAGTGCCACATTTAATTCTTTGAAGGAGATTCATCCTCTTCTAGGTTCTTAAGAATGGCAGATTTCTTTTCTTCCCTACAAAGTAACATTAATTATTACTCTCCTTGTTCTTAGATGGATATCCATGTTGTCCAAATCCACTTATTGATTTTATAACACCAGTCCTGTACTGAAACGTGTTAGAAAATTGGCAAGCAAAACTTCAAAATTGAATTTTCCAAGGAAAATATGATGGTAAAGAATTACAGTTTTTTAGTAGTATTTTTTAATTCTAAAAAAATAATTTGCAACCCTGGCTATGTAGTAAGCTTAGCTGATAATCTTAAAAGATTAAATCTTAAATCTTGGGTTTAAAACATGCAGATAATTTATATGTGTATTTTAAAATACAGATAATAAAAGTCTGTTTTTAAGATTTATGAAAGACATATATAAACTCCTTTGCAATACTTTTGAGTCACATTTCACATCTAAATGTCACCTGTTATATTAATTCAGTTGTAGTTTATTTTGACTCTTGAATCATAAGGTTTTGTGTGTAAATATATTACAGTGTAATTATCCATTGTCTGTCGAATAGATTTTTGGATTGATCTCAGCTCCAATGTTTTGTTATTACAAGTTATGTTTCTGAGTGCAATTTTGTACATGTCCATGGTACATATAATTGATAGCTTGTGTGTGTTCAACCAGATATAAGAATGTATATTCAAAGAGGCTGTTTTACAGTTTAACTTCCTACTGTAACTGTTCCTGGTGCTCTAATTCCTCAGTAACACTCAAAATGATCAAACTTTTTATCTGTTTTTGAAATTCTAATGGGTGTAATATAGTAATTCTTTACAGTCTTACTTTCCATTCCCTTATAAATTGGGAAAATATACTTCTTTCCATATGCTTAAATTCATTCATGAGAGTGTATGTTTTGTTAACATGCCTCACAGACATTATATTGTCTCTAAACTAATAATGATGTTTGGAAATTTGTGTCTTGTTTTTCTTAATTACTTAAGTATACAATTAAATTTATTCACTGTTTAAATTTGACAAGTTTGATTATATGTATACAATTGTGCAACTACCAATATATAAATATACAAAACATTTTAATAAGCTTAAGAAAGCTCCCTTGTGACCTTGTCTATTATATCCGGGCCCATCACAAACACCAACATAAACTATATTCTCTGCCTAATACAAAATTCAATTATGCAGAGTCCTAACCATAGGAAATTAAATTGGAAATAAACAAAAAAGATATCTAAAAAATACAAAAATACGTGAAAATTGAATAACAAATCAAACATCCTATGTATGGGCAAAGGAATTATCAGAAAAAAATAAAATTCTTTGAAGCACATGCCCTTAAAAAGATGTGCATTCTATTTTGTTGTTGTTGGGGACACTGATCCACAAATATCAAAAAGGATATTTTGGTCACTAATGCTGTAAGCTTCCTAAACCATCATGATTTTCTATATATTATTTAATTTCTAGGAGAAAAGCATTGTCTGCTTCTTCTTTTCTGTCAGATTTTTCATCATGTGTTCTAAAACTGTTGGTGGATTCACAGATACTTAGAATAGTTATGTCTTCTTAATATATCAAATCTCATGATCATAAATTTTCCCTAGTAACATTCCTTGTTCTGAAGTCCAGTTTGTATGAAATTATAGTTGTTTAAACTTTCTTATGCTTAATGTTTGTATGGTACATAGATTTATTTCCTTCTGTATTAAACTAATTATGCATTGTAATTTATTATTCTTTTCTCTTTTGAAGTATATCAAATTAACAATATTGTGATAGTTACAGGTGAAGAGCAAAGGAACTCAGCCAGAGAATGCTGTACCCATTCTTCCCCAAACCTCCATCTAGAGTAGAGTTCAGTTCTATATGCTATACAGTAAGTCCTTGCTAGTTATCTATTTACATACAGCTATAACATTAGGTAGAGTTCCATGTGTTATACAATAAGCCCTTGCTGGCTATCCATTTACATGCAGCAGTGTGTACATGACCATCTCAGCCCCCTAATTATCCTTTCCCCTCTGCAACCACAAGTTTGTGTTATACGTCTTGAGTCTTTTTCTGCTTTGCTTTGCTTTTTATTTTGAGGACCATAAACAGTCCTGGTTTCCTTTCTATGCAATATGACAATTGTTGTCTTTTACTTAGAGGGCTAATGATTAACTCTATCAGTTGGAATTAATACACTTTTAGATTTGATAGGGTTTAAACCTGATATTGGGCTTCCCAGGTAGTTTTAGTGGTAAAGAATCCTCCTGCCAATGCAGGAGGTACAGGAGACATGGGTTAGATCTCTGGGTTGGGAAGATACCCTGGAGGAGGGCATAGCAGTCCACTCAAGTATTATCGCCTGGAGAATCCCATGACCAGAGGAGCCTTGTGGGTTACAGTCAATAGGGTCACAAAGAGTCAGATGTGAAGTGACTGAGCATGCACTCAAGCTTATTATATTTTTGCTATATGCTTTCTACTTTTCTTTTGTCTTTTCTTCCTCAATTTTTTGAATAAGAAAATTGTTACTTACATTTTATACTTAATCAGTTTTATTAATGTATTTTAACATAAATTCTTCTTTGGCATTATTCCTACCTCTCATGACAAGTGTCTCAAAACTTCCAGATTCCTCAGCCTTCACAATCTCCAAAATCCAATTTACCTAAACCAGCCAACCTATCAGACTTATTATTACTTTTAGTCCCTCTCATCATTGTCACAAATTATTTCCATGCAGAATTCTGGGGTTATTGTAAGATTTATTTTGTTTGTTTCACTTCTAACAAGGATCATGGTTCCTCGGCGCTCAGTTTGAGAACTGTTGCTGTTTTTCCTTCGTTTTTCTAGTGGATAGGGTGAGGATTCATTTATTTCTCGTTGCTTCATCAAAAGCCAGTGGTGGGAGTCTGTGTGCACTAGTCTTATTAAGTCTTAACTAGCTACATCTGAGAAGTTGGTAATTGAAGAGGCAACTCATTCTTATACAAAGTGTATGCATATCTTAGCACTAAAGAAACACTAATCATCAGTCTGCATGGCAGATTTAAACACCACAAGACCACTGCTATACAGAATATTAATTAGCAAAACTACTGTTGCTTTTATTTCCATCTTGACATACTGGTGTTCATAAAATGTGTATTTCACAGACAGTATTGACCTTTGCATATATTTCTTCTAGGGGCTTGCAGGCCAACAGGTGAGCGTTTTGAGAGCCATTCTACGCCTCGTCCTCTTTTCATCACTGCATTCTCCAATGGAATAAACTATATCACAGCATTCTCAAACTACATGTTTTGTCAAATCATGTTATCGATATATTTTTGCTTCTTGCTTCAGTGTACCTTTCTTGGACACTGCTTAGCTAGCAGAAAGATGCCAAGTCATTAGCCATACACGCTGTAGGCTGTTCTTGTGAATATTTGCCAATAAGTATTTGGGCATGTGTGGGAGAATCACACACTGGACATATTTGATTACAAGCAAGGAAACAACACCTCACAAGCGCCTCTAAATGCTGTTTCTTATAAAAACAAACTGAAAATCACAAATGGCCAAATTGATTAAACCTCCTAACAGTATATACAGATAGAGATATATAGAGATATCCACATATAGATATAGCTACCCACCTATTTTATTGATGTACATAAAAATAATAATTAGAAATATGATGTCTGTATCCCATCACAATTCTCATTTTTTTGGAGAGGCATACACATTATATTTTTAAAATCTCTACAAGTTATTTGATACAGAGCAAGACTGAATATAACAAAATCTTTTCAAGGACCTAACAACATAATTTTATTCCTTTTTTAGGGAAAAGATGAATCAAAGGAATTTTCTGAAGTAATCAGATGAGTACTTTGGTGAAGATTTATCTTCTAAGAGATTCTAACTCATTTCATTTTCTCCTACACAATGTTATTTTCATTCTTAGAATTTAAAGGTTCATTACTGAGGAAATTGATTACGTTTAATGCTTGACAGAGTACAATTCTGTATCTGCATGAATTTAGTTTCCTCTTTGAATACAGCATTTCTCCTAATCGTTTTAACAGTTATTGTATTAAGTACAGACTAAGAGTAACAGCAAGAACAAAAGAAAAAATGCTCTTAGGTTTTAAATGTCATTTTAAAGATACAATTTCAATTCTATCTTGCTACTTATTCTCAATTTACATAACAAGATTACATGAATTTATATTGTGACTTACATTTTCATGTAAGTGTATGAAGAGTTCATAAATGTAAATGTTTTGCAGACATCTGTTTGGGACCTGTTATAGTGTTTTTTCCCCAGGGGGAAAACATCTACTTCACAATGGCTAGAATGACACTTTTTGCATCGTATTGTCAAATTTTAGAAATGAAAACAGTAGAACATGATTGTGAGACAAGACTGCCAACAAATGGGTGAAACTCTAATTCGAGTTTGGCAAATGATTTGAATTGAGCATGTCATTCAAAGCCCAAAATGTCATTTTATAAAATAAAATTACTGAATAAAAATGATAACTCTAAATTCTAACAAACAAAAGACAACAAGAAAGTCATTTATAAAATTTTAACCTGTTAACTCGGATTGTTAGAGGTATGTTTACTATTTTCTTGTCAATTTAAAAATCAATAGAAAGACCATTATAATAAAAACATTTCATTTTAAATTTTGAAAATATGGAGAATATTCAGAAGATATTAACAAGCAGATGATCAGCTGGGAACTAGACAATGTTAGTGACTTTGAGACTTTTGTTTCAAGTGTCAGAAAAAAAAAATTTAATGGATGTGAGGATATAAAAATCAAAAAGACTTTGTTGATAAAAATTCAGTTTGAGTGTCTGGATATGTCTGCTGGTAGTGTTTGGGCAGGTGGGATCAAGACATCACCAAACATGTCCAGCAACCTAAACTGAGCTGACTGGAGAAGACGGTCTCTACCAAAACATAACCTGTGAAGTCTGGAAGATCTCAAGAGCAGACAGGGTAACAAGAATCACAAAGAACCAGGTAAATACATTAAAGGAAAATAATAAAGCTCTAACAACTGATCCTAAAGAAATGAAGATCTATGAACTGTCAAAGAATTCAGAATAATCATGCTAGAGTTCAGTAAACTACAAGAACACAGAAGCAAGCAACTGAACAAAATTAGAAAAAAAAATGCATGAAGAAAACAAGAAATTCAATATTGCAATAGAAACTATCAAAAGACAAACATCCTAGAGTTAAAAAATATAATATCTGAATTGAAAAACTGAATGGAGACTTTCAAAAGCAGACTCAGCCATGCAAAAGAATCAGCAACCTAGACATTTAGATCCAACTAGAGGATCCAAAAGAAAAATAAGAATAAGAATGAACAAAGAAAGTCTAAGAGACTCATGGGACACAATGAAAAGAAACAATATTGGCGTTATGGGAATCCCAGAGGGGAAGGTAAAGAGAGAATGTATATTTAAAGCAATAATGTTTGAAAACTTCTTGAACCTAAAGAGAGAAATAGATATCCAGATCCACAAGGTCGAAAGAACAAGAAATGGACTGAACTTGAACAGGGCTATACCAAGAAACATCATAATTACAAATTTAAAAGTCAAACACAAGGAAATAATTTTAAAAGCAGTAAGATAAGAGGGAAAAGCTGTGACTTGGGAACCCTCATAAGATCATTGACAGATTGCTCAGCAGAAACCTGTCAGGAAAGGAAATAAATGGCATGACAGTTTCAAAATATTAAAGAAAAAACTGTCAACCGGTAACCCTATACTAGGTAACACTGTCCTTCAGAAAAGGAGAGATTAAAAACTTTTCTAAACAAAAACTGAGGTAGTTCATTGCAGCTAGACCTGCCTAACAAGAAATGCAAAAGAAGCTCTTAAGTAAAAGGACACTAGCGTCTTAAAAACATTAAAAGGCAGTGTAAAACCCACTGACAATGGTAAATGTAGAGTCAAAGTTAGATTCTATATGTTGATAATAGTTGTGCATAATTCATTTGCAACTCTAAAATATAAAAAAGGATGCAGTAAAAATAGCCATTAACTATAATAATCTGTTATTAGTTATACAACACATTGTAACAGCAATAATCCAAATGTGAGTGGGAGAAATGAAAAGGCAAAGTTTGGAAATTCTATTGAAGTTAAGTTGTTAGAAGCTCAAAATAGGGTTTTATAATTTCAAGATATTTCATATAAACATCACGTGAAAACATCTGCAGAAGTGACACAAAGGATGTGGTAAGAATGTCAAAGTGCACTGGTGCCAGAAGGCGACAAAACACGGGCAAAGACAGTAGGGTAGGGAGGGAGAGCTGGCCGACAAAGCTACCAGGAAACAGTGATCAAACGCCAGTAGGGAGACCGACTTACCAGTGACTTCCTTAAATGCAGGTAGATTAAATAATGTAGTCAACAACAAACAATGCTTGAGGAAAAAAGAAAACAAGATCCAGAAATGCGTTGCCAGCAAGAGAGGCACTTTAGCTATAAAGACACAAATAGGCCAAGGACAGAAGCAGACGATTCAATCAAGTGGCAACAGCTGCGACAAAAGCAGGGGTAGTTTCATGTGTATCAGACAATATGGATACGGGTGCCTGATACGCACGGATGTGGGTTGGATCCCTGGTCAGGAAGCTGAAAATCCTGCACGTTTCAGGGCCAAAAAAACCCCCAAAAACATAACAGAGAAGCAATATTGTAATAAACTCAATAAAGACTACAAAACAAAAATGGTCCACGTAAATAAACAAAGAAAGAAAATGGTAAAAAGCAACAGATAAGGTCCGTTACATATCATTATATAATGGGAAAGAGGTCAATTCACCAAAAGAACAATTTTAGATATTTATTCACTCAATATTAGAGGACCTAAATAAATAAATAAAAATTATCACAGACAAAAGGAGAAATTAACAACAACATGATAATGATTGGGGACTTCAACATTCCTCTCTCAACGATAGATAGATCAATACAGACAGGAATACCTTTAAGAGCAAAAAAATATATACCAGGTATTTTCTCTGACCACAAAGGCATAAAGCTAGAAATCAGTATCAGAAAGAAATTCGAAAATGCTTGACTACATGAAAAGTAAACAATGGTCTCCTTAACAATCAATGAAGAAATTAAAAGGGGAATAAAAATATTCCCTCGAGACAAAGAAAACTGGAATCACAACATACAAGCATGTATAGGATGCAGCAGAAATGCATCTAAAAGGAAAAACTGTAGCAAGAAATGCCAACATCAAACAAGAGGGTTGCCAAATAAACAACCAAAATCTATACCCTAAGGAACTAGAAAATGAAGAAATTGAACTAGAATGTTTCAAAAATAATTCCATTGTTTAATGATACAACCCCTTTAGAAAATAGTTTGGAAATTTCTTTAAAAACTAAATGGACATTTAATAAATGCCAGTTATCGCATTCTGAGACAAGAGAAGTGATGGCTTATGTCCATTCAGGAATATTTGATTGTTTATAACACTTTGATTTGTAATACCCCAAACTGGAATCAACCAAAATATCTTTCAGCAGTCTAATGTTTAAGACTAATGAATCCATCCCATGGATCACCACTCAACAATGAAAAGAGTGAGCCATTACTACATGTAACAGCTTGGATGGACCTCAACAGCATTTTGCCCAGTGGAGAAAAAAGTCAATTTTGGAAGTTGACCTACTATATATATCTACTTATATAAAATTATTAACTTATATGCAGAGTACATCGTGTGAAACTCTGGGCTGTATGAAGCACAAGCTGGAATCAAGATTGCCTGGAGAAATATCAATAACTTCAGATATGCAGATGACACCACCCTTATGGCAGAAAAATAAGAAGAGCTAAAGAATCCCTTGATGAAAGTGAAAGAAGAAAGTGAAAAGGCTGGATTAAAACACAACATTCAAAGACTAGTATCACTGCAGCCACTCCCAACACTTCATGGCAAATAGATGAGGAAACAATGGAAGCAGGGACAGAGTTTATTTTCTTGGGCTCCAACATCACTGAAGATGGTGACTGCAGCCATAAATTAAAAGACACTTGCTCCTCAGGAAAAAAGTTATGTCAAACCTAGACAGCATATTAAAAAGCAGAGACTGTACTTTGTCAACAAACGTCCATCTAGTCAAAGCTATGGTTTTTCCAGTGGTCATGTATGGATGTGAGAGTTGGACAATAAAGAAAGCTGAGCGCCGAAAAACTGATGCCTTTGAACTGTGGTGTTGGAGAAGACTTTTAAGAGTCCCTTGGACTGCAAGGAGATCCAGCCAGTCCATCCTAAAGGAGATCAACTGTGGATATTCATTGTAAGGATGGATGCTGAAGCTGAAACTCCAATACTTTGGCCATCTGATGCAAAGAACTGACAAGTTCTTTGTAAAAGGCCCGATGCTGGGAAAGATAGAAGGCAGGAGGAGAAGGGGAAGACAAAGGATGAGAGGGTTGGATGGCATCATCCACTCGATGCACATGAGTTTGAGCAAGATCCGGGAGTTGGTGATGGACAGGGAAGCCTGGCATGCTGCGGTCCTTGTGGTCACAAAGAGTCAGTCATGACTGAGCAACTGAACTGATAAAGGTGGAAGACGGATTACTCTTGCCAGCAGTTAAGACATCCTGGAGAACCTGGCGACACTATAGGGAGAACTCTGTGATCATGGAAGAGTTCTGTGTTTTGGTGGCAATGGTGGTTACAGAAAGTTACCTATTGCAATCAAAGGCAGGCAACATTCTGTCAATGTCACTTCTCTGATTCTAGTATTACACTCTAAATATATCTCATGTAACTTTGCAGAAATTGGGTAAAAAGTTGAAGGGACCTCTTTGTACTATCTTTCAAACTTCCAGTTTATCTATGATTTCACAATATAAGCAGGGCAGCAAGGGAGACAGAGCACAGACTTGTGGGCACAGTGGGGGAAGCAGAGAGTGGGATGGATTGAGAAAATAACACTGGGACATGGGCATTATCACATGTAAAGCGACATGAATACATGGGGCTTTGCTGTATGATGCAGGGGCTCAAACTCAGTGCTCTGTAACAGCCTAGAGGGGTCGGATGGAGAGCGAGGTGGGAGGGAGCTTCAAAAGGGAGCAGACGTGTGTGTGCCTGTGATACAGACGGCTGATTCATGGTGATGTATTCCAGAAGTCAACACAAGATCGTAATCAATTATCCTCTGATTAAAAATGAATAAATTAAAAAGTATAAGACTTCATAAAATAGTACTGAAAGCATAACCATGAGACATAATACAGTAGACTCTGAACAGCCAGGATTCCCTTCTACACAGAGTGGGGCTTTTTCAACAGACACATACTACTGGATGAGCAGTCCATTGTTCTTTGGATCTGCAGACGCAAAACACAGATTGGAAGGGCTGACTCTAAAGTCATAGTCGAATTTTCAACTGCCAGAGTTTATCCGGCTGGACCTCCATGCTGTTCCAGGGTCAACTACAATACTCCTATGTGTTTATAAGAATATTACATTTAATAATGATTTAGTGCTCTAGTTTCATATCTTGACATACCAAAATGAAAGTCAGTATTCAAAATTAACAAATCAGAAGATAGCAGAAGAGGTGCTTCATATTTTATGACATGTATTACTGTAAATCTCATAGATAATAACTAAATTACCAAAACAGCGCTTCAGAGGATACGTATGGGAGAACACGGGGAGGACAGGAAGAAAAAACAACTGATGTTTTCACAATCGACTTGTTCATTATTTAACACTTAAAACTGAGTGTGAACTTTTTTAAAGAGAAAAGGATAAAATAAGAAAGACATGTTTAGTGTAATTGGAGAAAGTAAACAAGTTACCTTATTTAAAACAGAAATGCCTACATGAGGAGGAGAAGGAGACGACAGAGGATGAGATGGCTGGATGGCATCACCGACTCGATGGACATGAATTTGCGTAAACTCCTGGAGTTGGTGACGGACACGGAGGGCTGGCGTGCTGCGGTCCGTGGGGTCGCAAAGAGTTGGACAGGACTGAGCGACTGAACTGGACTGACCTACATAAGGGGCTGATACAGAGTCGTGATCAAAAATAGCTCTCAGCTGGTGGCCTCTCCCTTTAGTGTCTATTCTGAACATTTACATATGTATACATATACATATGTATTGCCCCTATTCGTGCATTCTCTTATATGCCTTTAATCCACAATCAAGCCAATTTTCAGTGTATATTTTGACCCTGCATGTCAAAATATTAGTTATTCATTTTAAATGACTTACATCCTCAGTAGCTCTGGGCTTCGAAGAAAAATTCTTGGGGTCTCTATCATGTTTTCCTTTGTTGTTGCTTTCTGTTTGCTTTCCCTCACAATGAGGGTTTCAGTTATTTGGAATTAAATAGTATTGTCTCTTTAGATACACAGGAATAGTGAAAATGAGAGGATTCTGGATTAACACTAACATATCAATAGTTTCTATATCTTATATTATTGAAAAATTATGATAGGTGTGTTTTTATACAGCCATATCATCTTGGCCAGATGTCTTAGATTTGTCTTTTCAAATATTAGACAAAACGCATTTATTGATTCTTATGCACACATACACACATTCTTACATAAGCTACCTTACATAAGGTATCTTTGAGGACACGAAGGTACCATAACAGTCACATTTCATTGGCACATGACACCTGGCAATGCCAAAACAGAATAATCAGAAATAATTCTCAAAACAACCATGTGAAATGTAAAGAAGTTACATGGATGTTTAACTTAACTTTATCTCCATAAAAACAAAGCTGTTATCACTAAATTATACATGGACATATTTTCTCAGATTAATTTTAAATTACTTTGAGTGAGACTGAATATGTATACCAATTCATTTCTATATTCTACAAAGATATTCTAATTATACAATGGGTAAAAGATGGAGCAGAAATTAACCCAGAGCTTACTCAGGGGATGATTTTTTATTTACAGAGTGACTATTTATTTATTCTCCTCTTAATATCTCTAAGTCCCTCATTAATTTTCCTTAAGCTTCCAATTTGAAATGGAGTTGCAATACCCTAAGTTCATCTCCTCGAAGGGCACCAAGGATTTAATATAGTATGCTATGTCCCAAGGCTATATTCTAGGACTATTAAGCACATTTTTTTCAATATTACTAAAGCACATAATGAACTGTTAAACACTAATCAAATATTTAAATAAATGTATTTCGCTGGATGATGGTATTACTAAGAACTATGGTTTGTGAATCCATTGATTAAATCCACTAATTATTTTAATTGAGCTATTTGATGGATTCTTTAATCACATAGTATTTGTTAAAAAATTTGAGAACCATAAAATAATTTTCTACTACTTTAAATGTGTCTCTTCAGATAAAAATGCTTTCTAATTAAAAAGCTTAAAACTTCAGAAAAATTTGTATCGACAGTTTGTAATAGTATGTAAGACCTAAAAACATGCTTTGAAATATTTAGTTACAGTACTTACACACATTGGTTTCTAGAAAAAAAAATGTTATATTTAATTAAAATAGCCACAAATTTAGCTGGTCGATGAAAAAAAAATTACATACATTTTAGCTGGCCTCTGGAAAGTTGTACTGACATATATTGACATTTTTATAATAAAGCATTAGACAAAGAGAAGTAGGTATCCCCCCAAAAATAAGACTGGCTTTTATATGTTTATTATTGAATGAAGGACTTGAGTATCTAATTGATTCATTAAATAACTCCTTAAAATATTTTTTAAACCATTTTACACATATTTCTTAAGGTTGAATTTTTTTTCAAAGATTGCTTCTTATTGCTATGTATAGTATCTTAACTATAAAATTAGGGTTATTATTTCCATAATTTAACAAAAATTATGTATTTTTAATACATTTAAAATTTTAAAATCAAACTGTTAAGATTTTGGACAGATCTTAGAGGCAAAATAAATAATACAAATGCCAGAGAATTGACAAGAAGAAAGTATAAGGTCATATAAATATGCATAAGTGGTTAAGATTAAATCTCAGGAAGAGTGAAGAAAGAATTAGGTAGAATAAGTAGGTTAAATGATGTTTATCAGCAAAATCCCCCAAGTAAATAGACTAACAGAGTTCAGTGCTCTATCAAATATTGAGAAATATATGTTAACTGATGCTATTTTAGATATAATTTCATAAAATATGTTAAAAATACATTCTAGTCTTTCTTTACAGGAACGCTGGAAGTAATGTAGAAATTCAGGCATCTCTCTTCTAACTGAATCCAACAATTAGTGTCTTTCAGTAACTGAATAATCAAGAGACTTGTCTTTGAATTGGTAAAGATATAGTGATGAAGTAGGCATACTGTAGGATTATACACATTTCAAATACAGAAAATTATCTTAATTTATAGACTGTTATTGGGCTTCCCAGGTAGCGCTAGTGGTAAAGAACACACTTGCCAATCAGGAGATGTATGAGATGTAGATTGGTTCCGTAGGCTGCGAAGATCCTCTGGAGGAGGGCATGGCAGCCCACTCCAGGACTCTTGCCTGGAGAATCCCATGGACAGAGGAGCCTGGCGGGCTACAGTCCTTAGGGTCACAAAGAGTCAGACACGACTGAAGGGACTTCACACACACGGACATGCAGACTATTGTTAGTGTCAATATTTTTAACTGGAGCATGGAGAAAGTGAGTTGGTCAGAATTTTTATTTTAAAAAAAGTCAGATGATAGGGTAACCAAGAGAGAAAAAAAAAACATATAAACCAAAGGGTAGAATCAAAATGTTCAAAACTATTGTATTTCATCAGTTATATGTAGAAACTAAAAAATCCAAACTAGAAAATATAACTAAAGAAAAGCAGACTCGTAGATGTAGACAACTATCCTAACTAGTGGTTTTCAGTGGTTGGGGGCTTTGGAGAGAGGAGACATTTTGTAATTATGCTATCTAGGTTGGTCATAACTTCCCTTCCAAGGAGTAAGTGTCTTTTAATTTCATGGCTGCAATCACCATCTGCAGTGATTTTGGAGCCCTAAAAAATAAAGTCTGACACTGTTTCCCCATACATTTCCCATAAAGTGATTGGATCAGATGCCATGATCTTAGTTTTCTGAATGTTGAGCTTTAAGCCAAATTTTTCACTCTCCTCTGTCACTTTCATCAAGAGGCTTTTTTTTTTTTTTTTTTTGCATTCCAGTCCCCTATGATGAAAAGGATATCTTTTTTTGGGTGTTAGTTCTAAAAGGCTTTGTAGGTCTTCATAGAACCATTCAACTTCAGCTTCTTCAGTGTTACTGGTCAGGGCATAGACTTGAATTACCATGATATTGAATGGTTTGCCTCGGAAATGAGCAGAGATCATTCTTTCATTTTTGAGATTGCATTCAACTACTGCATTCCAGACTCTCTTGTTGACTATGATGGCTACTCCATTTCTTCTAAGGGATTCCTGCCCACAGTAGTAGATATAATGTTCATCTGAGTTAAATCATCCATTCCAGTCCATCTCAGTTCGCTGATTCCTAGAATGTTGACATTCACTGTTGCCATCTCCTGTCTGACCACTTCCAATTTGCCTTGATTCACGGACCTAACAGTCCAGGTTCCTATGCAATATTGCTCTTTACAGCTTCGGACCTTGCTTCCATCACCAGTCCTATCCACAGTTGGGTGTTGTTTTTGCTTTGGCTCCATCCCTTCATTGTTTCTGGAGTTATTTCTCCCCTAATGTCCAGTAGCATATTGGGCACCTACCGACCTGGGGAGTTCATCTCTCAGTGTCCTATCTTTTTGCGTTTTCATACTGATCATGGGGTTCTCAAGACAAGAATACTGAAGTGGTTTGCCATTCCCTTCTCCAGTGGACCACGTTTTGTCAGACCTCTCCTCCACAACCTGTTCCTCTTGAATGGCCCCACACGGCCTGGCTCATAGTTTCTTTGGGTTAGACAAGGCTGTGGTCCATGTGATCATGCTGGTTAGTTGTCTGTGATTGTGATTTTCCTTCTGTCTGCCCTCTGCTGGAGAAGAAGAAAAGGCCTATGGAAGTTTCCTGATGGGAGAGACTGACTGAGGGGGAAGCTGGGTCTTGTTCTGGTGGGTGGGGCCATGCTCAGTATATCTTTAATCCAATTTTCTGTTGAGGGGCAGGGCTGTGTTCCCTCCCTGTTATTTGACCTGAGGCTAAATTATGGTGGAGGTAATAAAAATAATGGCGACCTCCTTCAAAAGTACTAATGCGCGCTCTGCTGCAGTAAGTACCCCCGGCCCTGCAGCAGGCCCCCGCCTACCCACACCTCTGCCGGGACGCCTGCACCCTCATGAGTCATCTGGGTTGGTCTCTTGTGGGGTCACTGCTCCTTTCTCCTGGGCCCTAGTGTGCCCAGGCCAGTCACTCCAGCACCACACAGCCACCTCTCCCTTGCCTTTAAAGAATTAAAAATCACAGAGATAAATTAACAAGTAGTAAGTATTATAATATAGGTAAGTGTAAAGGGAATGCCATGAGTGGTTTCAGTACCAGTTAAAATCAAATCTCAAAAATTAAAATATAAAAGGCAAGAATATCTGAAAATTGTTCTCCAATGAAGCCATTTTTAAAAAACTTCTCTTTAAGAACCAGTATAACATACTATAAATTCATTTAGCAAAAACTAAGAACTCCTGAAATAGTCTGCCTGCACTTTAATCAGATTGAACACTGAAATGAAGTGGCAAAATATGCCAGAACACCTGGTCATTACCCCCTGCGGCTTAGACACTTTCCGAAAGGTTGGCATTGATGTGTCAAAGTAAGTAGCAGGTGGTCTCAAAGTCTTAGTTCCCTCTGGTGATGGATGTCAGTTGGTTCTTAATTTTTCCAAAGAAGGTGCCCTAAGCAAATTAGCAAGCAAAACCTACAAACCTTTTAGACCATGTTTATGCAAAAGAAAGGCAAGAGAGCATTTTCACTCATCATAAAATGACGTATTAACCCATTAAAAAGTGCTTCAGCCTGTCACTGGCAGGTCAAGGGACAATACCTAGGAACTCTACAACTCCTAATCTACTTTTCTATGCTGTGTAAAACAAAGTTTGGATTTCTTTCTAATCAAAACTTGATCACAGTTCTGTTAGATATTCTGTTTGTGCATTCCTTTATGTCTTAGATCTGGTTTTGTTTTAATGGTTATGTAGCACTTACAATGTGGCAAAGACTGTTTTATGTGCTTTATGAATATGAACTCAATTCACTTAGCCACGTTATGAACTAGGTGTGGCTATTATTTCTGTTTACAGATCAGGCATAGGAAGGTTAGCTAGCTATCTCAAGGTCACATAGCTATGTAACAGAGTTCGAATTTGAACTCAGGTCCACTGAATTCAGTTCAACTCTACCATCTGTCATTGGTTTTTACTCACAATTCACTTTCCTAATTCATGTCTGAACAATTGGACAACTTTTCATTACACATCTTAATGACAAGATAAGCTAAGGACAGACCTTGGATGGATATGAAAACTGAACGTCAGTCTCCCTTTTCTCACACCTAACGATCATATGTATCAATTTAATGTTAAATAAGGGTATCCTGATGAACTGGGTGAAAACCTTCCAGTCATCATAGGTTTAAATATAAAACTATATACAGGTAAGGGGTAATGATGTTGATGTAGACTTTGATATTCTATTAATGCCATGTTGAATTTCTAAATGTGAAATATAGGTTAGCTTTAATAAAGTTTTCTGGTCTTTGATAACACATAAAAATTCTTAAGCTTCACAATCTATACTTATGAATACTATGGATGTTTTCCAATGGAATTTCATATCTCATACTTGGAATACTTGCATTCTGATGCCATAAGGTTATTTTCATTACTCTTACTACAAAGACTTTTAGTTATGCACACTTTTGCATTTTTATTTCATGTTTTAACTGTATTGATCAACTGTAGTCTGGTCTTCATAAACCAGTTCTGATAACGCTTGTACATATTATCTGAGGCAATAATGGCAGCTTAATCATACAGAATGATCCTAAAACACCCACCATCAATGTCATTGATCACAAATTTGTCTATTCATCACTGCATTTTTATTTTTATAAAATTCAATGACCTTCAGTAATAGAAAATGGGTCCCAGAGTTAAAATAACAGGAACTAAAAAGCAAATGTATCAGTAAAGAAACTCTGATTTGCATTTCCCTAAATGTAAAGAAACCAAATTATTTTATTGTGTTTTTTATTCTACATTACCTAAAATACTATCTTTAATAATTTGCTCTACTTTAAACACAAATAAAATGTTATTGTTGTTTAATGCATCTAACTTATTAAGAAACAAGGCAGTATATTCACAAATCAAGTACTATAAAAAAATGACTTATTTGTGGGCTATAGTCAAGAATGATTATCTCAAAATGAAGTAAAGACAGACCTTTTATATATAAGTTAGTGAATAGGATGAAGTGAAGTGAAAGTTTCCCAGTCTTGTCTGACTCTTTACAATCCCATGGGCTATACATATAGTCCATGGAATTCTCCAGGCCAGAATACTGGAGTGGGTAGCTGTTCCCTTCTCCAGGGGATCTTCCCAATCCTGAAATTAAGCCTGGGTCTCCCGCACTACAGGCGGATTCTTCACCAGCTGAGCCACCAGGGTAGCCCAAGAATACTGGAGTGGGCGGCCTATCCCTTCTCCCGTGGATCTCCCTAACCCAGCAATCGGACTGGGGTCTCTTGCATTGCAGGCAGATTCTTTACCAGCTGAGCTACTAGGGAATCATGGTGAATAAGATATATAACTACAAATAAAAATTACATTTTATTTACCACTGTTCTTAAAGTTATTAAAATTTCCCTACAATGACATAATTCATAAGTGTTATAAAAACATCTATAACAGTACTTTCCTAATCTTAACATGTATATGATAACAATATATCTAAACTTTATAGCTGGGTATCAATACATAATTTAACTCATCATTCTTCCTTTCATTACTTTCACTGTACACTATAATAATGAAGGAGGACTCAGGAGCATCTCCAGCCACACTTTTCATGCTCCTTTGTGTGCACTTATGTGGGGACCAGAAAATGATTGGTTGGCTATTTCACTGAGTGCTCTTCCAGCTCCCCTCTATGAGATGGACCCTGTTAAACAGCACAGTGAAAGGCAATTTTCCTGCTGTAATTCATTTCTAAGGTAGAAACTAAACTAACAAAATGTGCATGTTCTTCCTGGTTTTACCCTAACTACAGTAAGTCTCAGAAACCAGAAACATTTCTGAAAGTCTTCAGAAACTGGATGGGAACTATGCCTTAAATGTGCTTACTGTTCCATGTGTATTTGTGAGATTGGGCTGAACTCAAAGCACGGTTCCCTTACTGTGTAACTGTACACATTACTGTTAAGACTATGATAGCAAATCAACACCACAGAGTGATGGGAAGAAGAGAGGATTGATAAATGATCATTTCTTGGTTTCGTGACATAACTACAGCCTGGTAATTTAGTAAGACTTATCTCTAGATGGGCAATATTCTTAACATAGTTTTTTAGTTATCTTTGATACAATGAGATAATCGTTTAGCCCAACCCACTATATGCATGGCCATTTATATTAAAAGAAACCAGCTTTAACAAGAAATAGCACAGACTGATTTTATAACTATGGGCATTTTTTTTTTTTCACTACCGTGAACAGTCTGATTTTCTGTGTAAGGCTCAAAATTGAGAAAACAAAGTTAAGAATTCTCTAGTTATTATGGACAAAGGAAACAAAATCTAGCAGTTTTGTTTCAATTTATAGATTCCAAATATAGTCAGTTCACACTAAGACTCTAAAATTCATTCATTTTCTCTCTCATATACAATACATATTTAATACATATATATGTTAAAATAGTCATGAACATACTCATAAACCACCACACATTCAGAATATATGATTCACAGGCAATTGAAGTACAGAATTTTAGGCGGTTCACACTCTGGTTAACAAAAATAATGCTTTTTAGTATACTAGAAAACAATATTCTCAGTATTTTTATCACCTGTTATTTACTCTACATTGAGATAACATATTTAAAGAGAATATAGACTAAAAGATTTTAATGTCCTATGAGGTTGTATTTTTTCTAAATAGTCATTCCATGCTTTTAATTTATAGTTATAATTATGAATTCCAAAGATTACATAAAAGAAGTAAGATCACTAGCTGGCTCCACTTTTGATTACTGGAATAATCTAATAAGCAGGCAACTCTTTATAAGTCGCAGTAAAATTACATGAACATGGATGTGGCTATTAACTAATGGAAGTGATACAGATGTTTAAAAATATTTATCTCATATCAGTTGTGATATACCTCTATTACAGAGTTGTTCTAAGTGCTAGTACAGGGCTCTGACTATGTAAGTGATCAATAAATATAGGTAAACTTTGCAAATTTGGTGTGTATTTATTTGTCACTGCATACTAACTATATGTAAGATTTTAAAAAAAAATATTTTTGTGGCAACAATGAAATGTTGGTTTTAAACCACTAAGATATGTTGTTCAAATAATATTAGTTTAGTAATAGAAAAAGAGTAATAGATGAGAAACGTTGGTAGTAGAAAAATGCACAAGGTTATTAGAACCATGCAAAGAGAATTATGCTTCCCTGCACTTAACCTAATACCTAACAGAGTTAGGCTCTTACTTATTCTGATCAATGAAACATTGGAAGTAGGGAGTCTCATTTTCTTGCATAAAGTTCCCAGCCAGTGTGAAATAGAGTCCCACTAACTTCACCCTGCTGTGGCAATCTGTGGCAACAGTGTTGAGTTTTCTTCAGCCTGGGTCTCTAGTGACTACCTTGAGCAGAGTTCCTCTGCTATCCCATAATGAGAAAGCTGCATGAGTAAGAAAGAAAATGCTGTTGATCCCAAGTTGATCCCACTGAGAAGTTGAAATCATTTACTATTGCTGCAGACCTTAGACTTTCCTGACTGACACTGCTCAAATTGGAGAGTTTCCATAACCCAAAATCAAAATATAGGACGTTGGCTTGGGGATGTGTAACAAGACCGAGAGAAATAAGTTGGAACTTTGAAAAGGGATTTTCAGTGAAATGTTATGTGGGATAACATTTATGCCATAACCCTAACAATTGTGTATCCCTAGATGAAAAGGCTGGAAAGTTCAACTGCCTGGGCAGGTTACATACATCTATGTTTAGTAAAGAATTAGAAAAAAAAGGGGGGTGAGAAGGAGAGAGAGGAGAACAAGGAGAGGAAAGAGAAGAGAAGCAGAATCAGAAAATTTGATCTCAGCCAAGAACTGGAGAATAAATAGGGCCCACAAAGTAAGCACCAGGCAGTACAGACAGAAGCGACTGTCTGTCACCAACAACACGAAAAAAGGTTCCGATGGAAAAGCACCAGCTGTAACTGGTCCTGATGAACATGTCAAGTTGAAGGCTATAATGGCTATTTCCATTTTTAACTGCCTGAATAAATTAAGATATCCAGCAGTAGAATCTATTCAAGAAGATAGCATCCAGTAAGCCATTTCTTTTGAACAAAATATCCTAAAGACGTGACTGAATATGTGGCTATTTATTCTAAAATCTCAGAGAAAACACTTATGATTAACTCAAGAAAAAGACATATGTGATGGGGTGCAGAGAAGCAAGGGAATATAGTAAATCTAATACAAATACTTGAAAATAATTGTAGATTTATCTACTGTTATGTGTTACTGACTGAATTCAACTTAATGAGAAAAAAAATTTAGTGAGTTATGCTTGCAGAATAATGATTTTTATGCATTTACTCTGAGAGTAAATTCATAATTTAGATATTATCATAGATATTTTGGTATAGGAAATGTATCTCAAGATCAAATAAGGACTGAGGGGTTTACAGAGTAATGGGAAAAATATTAAAGGGCATAAATTAAATAAGAAATATTTCTAAAGGGGGATATTGCTAAAAATATGTTCCAAATAATTTAACATACAATTATATGACATATGATAACTAAAGGTACTATTTAGAATATTCTTTTATCCAAAAAGACTTGCTAACCTTCAGGATGCATTTTCTTTACCTTAACTATGTTACCAATTCTAACATAAATATTAGTTTTCTATAGCACCATCTCCCTTGATAAGAGAGCAAGATGAATGTAAGCAATGTAGAGTAAAGTAGTTCTGATGAGACGAGCAGCTACTGATAAAATGTCAACCTGATTTTCTACTTTCTAATATATATACCAATCTAACACAAAATCTAATTCACGATTTGATTATCATATTTAGGCTCTAAAGTCTGATATTGAGAACTTGAAATACCATCTTTCAATTTCTACCTAAATTTAATTGTAATCCAATAGCTGTCCATTTTTTCCAAGTAATAGAGAAATTTTTGCAAAGGTCTCTGGGTTGAGAGTCTGTTCTAGGAGTGCTGAGTGTGTTTTCTATATGAAAGAATAATGAAGGGCCACTGCGTCGTGAAAAGAATCTTTGAAAAATATACTGATAGTTATGGTTTTTAAATTATGTATGTATGTGTTTACACATGTTGTTTACATGATGTATGTATGTATCTATATATTTTAGTAAGTACATACATATGCCTATTCATTTTGTTTTGGAGCAAACCAGGTATTGTTATTCTTGTATTATAGTCTATTGAACAAAAAAAGCCTGTTAGTTTATCACTGTCTAAGTGGTCACTTGAGTGTTAGATGATAACAAATACAATTATATAAATAGGCAGAAAAATGGCACAATTTCTGCAAAGATCTCTAAATGGAAAAGGAATCATCTCAAAGGGAAATAAGATTTCTTTTACTCATTTTCCTGCATTTCAAGCAATTAAGAACAATAGGAAACCATGAAGCTTTTTGAAACCTCTCAAGAGCACAAAGTAGTTTGCAAGACAAGGTAATTTCTACGTATTTTAAATTGAAGTAAAAAACTTGGAAGGAGACAAAAAGATGAAAGGAATGTTATCAAACTCAGAGTCAGTAATGAGGAATAAACAACCTGTTAGGAGCACAATTTCCTTTAAATTATACTTAAAATATTTGGGCACAAAATGTACTTATTCTGTCTTTGAGCACTTATTTCTTGCTAACTATGACAACTAAGCCAGCAAAAATCAATTTTGCTTCATGTCTGTTAGAAGGGTCAATGAATTTATGATTTGAAAACAGGATTAAGATCTTGAGTGTTTTATATATTTGAAATAAGGAGAACTATGATAGATCTATAAAAATTATAAGAGGAATAGAAATAACAAGCCCTAGAACTTCAAACACTATATTTATTGAATGGGTCAACAATAAGAGAATTTACTCCATTAGTGAAAACAGGCTCTGCAAATGCATTTAAGATATAGTAATAGTTTTGCATTTAAATGAATGGTTTATCTTTTAAATTAAACAAGAATTAAGATAAACATTATATCTATCTAGTTTGAATTAACAAAACATTATGTGTATTTAATTGTTTCTAACAGTCAAACAGACATCACTAATGATACTAAGGTGTTGAGCTTGATAGCAGCCATAGAATCCATTTCTATACTATATAATTTTTTTAAATAAAATGCAAATTGAGTGAATTTGGAAATAAAAAATATTTTGGATATATAGCAGTGTTACTTCCTTATTAGCTACAAAGCTCAAAATTTTGGTACCAGAATTTTTTTGTTTTTTTTCCTCCTCCACCTCTCAATTTCCTTCCCACACTTTAATATATACATAAATATATTTTGAATATGTATCTATGGAGAGTGAGGTAGGAGACAGGAACCAAAATAAATATTACTGTTATTCAAGTATTTTCCATGTTATAGAAAAACTCTCAAATTTCAAAAGCAATTTCAATATTGACTATAAAGTATCTTACTAAAGTAGAAATTTAGCACCCATTTTGAACATCTTTGGACAGCTATGTGAAGAGATAAGCGACTACCAACACTATACAGACCTACTGTTTACTTCCGGAATCAGTCAATGCATATCTGTTTTCATTCAGAGATACACTCAAAATATTTTAATGAATAACAAGTCAACATAGAATGATTTTATACTGAGGTAAACTGTTCTTAGAATTTACACTGTAAAGGACTTCATCTTTCTGATTGGTGGTGTGTCGGTGTGCTCAGGTTCACAGCTGTGTCCAACTCTTTGCAGCCCCATGGACCTGCCGGGCTTCTCTGCCCATGGAATTTTCCAGGCAAGAATAAAACTTAGAGGAGGGGTACTGATATGAGTTAGAGGAAAGACCCTATTCTAGACCTGCCCATGTTATTTTCCTTGATTTAAGGTTTTGAGCATATGTGAACTTTACTTATATAAAATGAGCAGTCTTATAGATTTTTAGAGATTTCTAAGCCTACATTTTAATTGTGGATTTATTTTGTATCTGAAATATAATTATATTATAACATCGACTACAGAAACCATTAAGTGAAGCAACAATTTTGAAAAGTTCACATTTTATCAACAATATTTATAATATATAACTTCTAAAATCTCCTTTTATATCTAAACATTTTATTCTATTAAATTATAAAACATTAATAAATCTATCCAAGGGCTTAAAATCAAAAATTCATCAAAATAAGTTTCACTAAATGTCAGCAGGGAATCAATTGTTAAATATGGTTAAAGCATTTTTCCATCCCTGGCATGATACAGTCTGGATTATGCATTGTGAGGCAAAGTGTATATGAGACATGATCAGCCCAGTGGAACAAGAAAGTCTGCCTAAGGACAGTGGAGTGGAAAATAAAGGGCAGAGGAGTGTGGTCGACCAGACTAAATAGCAAAGTCTTTGGTGGATTAGTGAATACAGGCACTGTTGAAAAAAATAAAATAAAAAGGAATTAAAAAACAGACTTTAATTTCTTATTAAAATAAATCAGTATATAACTGCTTCATGATTGTATTATTCTAATATCCAAGAGCTTTTGCAAAATCTTATTTACAAACAAATATCTGTATCTTCAAAATATATACTAAGATGTTTGAAAAATATATTTTGGCATACCCTTAAGTGCAAGCATCTTGACCAAATGAACTGGGGAAAATATTTACCAGTTTCTCTATAAAACTTCTAGAGGAAAACATAGGCAAAACACTTTTCGACATAAACCAAAGCAGGATCCTCCATGACTCATCTCCCAGAATATTTTGGAAATAAAAGCAAAAATAAACAAATAGGACCTCATTAAAATTAAAAGCTTCTGCACAACAAATGAAACTATAAGCAAGGTGAAAAGACAGCCTTCAGAATGGGAGAAAATATTAGCAAACAAAGCAACGGACAAAGAATTAATCTCAAAAATACAAGCAACTCCTGCAGCTCAATTCCAGAAAAAATAAATGACCCAATCAAAAAGTTGGCCAAAGAAATAAACAGACATTTTTCCAAAGAAGATATCCAGATGGCTAACAAACATGTGAAAAGGTGCTCAACATCACTCATTATCAGAGAAATGCAAATCAAAACCACAATGAGGTACCACTTTACACCAGTCAGAATGGCTGCCATCCAAAAGTCTACAAGCAATAAATGCTGGAGAGGATGTGGAGAAAAGGGAACCCTCTTACACTGTTGGTGGGAATGCAAACTAGTACAGCCACTATGGAGAACAGTGAGGAGATTGCTTAAAAAAATGGAAATAGAACTGCCGTTTGACCCAGCAATCCCACTGTTGGGCATACACACTGAGGAAACCAGAATTGAAAGAGATACGTGTACCCCAATGTTCATCACAGCACTGTTTACAATAGCCAGGACATGGGAGCAACCTAGATGTCCACGAGCAGACGAATGGATAAGAAAGCTGTGGTACATATACACAACGGAATATTACTCAGCCATAAAATGAATACATTCGAATCAGTTCTAATGAGGTGGATGAAACTGGAGCCTATTATACAGAGTGAAGTAAGCCAGAAAGAAAAACACCAATACAGTAT
>ML660765.1:5414201-5588913 GCA_007570785.1 Antilocapra americana | reverse complement strand
GATGCATCATACAGGGTGCTTGGGGCTGGTGCATTAGGATAACCCACAGGGATGGGATGGGGAGGGAGGTAGGAGGGCAGTTCTGGATGGGGAACACATGTACATCCATGGCAGATTCATGTCAATGTATGGCAAAACCAATACAATATTATAAAGTAAAAAATAAATAAATAAATAAAGGGGAAAAAATAAAGAAAAAAAATGTTAATAAAAAAACAAAAGACTAAAGTCAAGAATTAAGAATTAAAGGATTAAAGCTACTTATATTCATGTAATTGACCATTATTGAACTTTAAAAGCAATATACCTAATAAATCAAATCAAGCCCCTTTCTCAATTAAAAAAAAATTTACCAGTTTCTATCAATCTTACAGTCTTTACTTTCCTCTTGCAAATCACTTCATTTGATTTATGTGATTGATGCTGACATGTGAAATTTTAATTAAATTATGGATGTTTCAAGATTAGAGGACTAAAACTCTTCTGAATTTCCATCATGAGGATTTACCAGCATTTTAGGAGTCTTACAATGTTGGCAATACATTCACATCATTTGTCCATTTTGAGTTAATTTTTTAATTTTGGTGCTAATAAGGATTTTATTTTTTCGCATGTGGATGTCCAGGTTTCCCAATAATATTTTTTGAAAAGATTGTCCTTCTCCATTCTGGCACCTTTGTCTAAAATCATTTAATAATATATGTAATCATTTATTTCTGGACTCTATATTTTATTCTACTGGTCTAGATTGGTGCAAAAGTAATTATAGCTTCGGACCCTGAATTTTAAATCATTATAACAAGGCTTAAACACGTCTTTATTAATCAAAATAGGAATAATTACAATCAACACACTTTGCCACACTTGAAAAATAAGTCTGTTTATTCCTGCAGCATTAACATCTGTGCCTCAGGGTTCGACAAAATCTTGAAAAGCATTTTCTACATCCTGCTGATTGTAGAAGGATTTCCCTGTTAAGAATTCGTTGAGATGTTTGAAGAAGTGCCAGTCGGCTGTTGAGAGGTCAGGCGATTATGGAGATGAGACACAACTTTGCAGCCCAACTCATTCAACTTTTGAGGCACTGGTTGTGCAACGTGTGGTTGGGTGTTGTCACAGAGACGACCTGGGCCCTTTCTGTCGACCACAGCTGGTTGCAGGCATTGCAGCTTCCGGTGAATCTTATCAACTGCTGAATCTACTTCTCGGACACGACTGAAGGACTTGACTTCTCAAATGCAATGGTTTCACAGGATTCAGGAAGCTGTGGTGGATCAGGCTTGCAGCACACCCTCAAACAGGGAGCAAGACCTTTTCATGGTGCAGGTTTGGCTGTGGGAGGTGCATTGGCGCTTACTAATCCCCTTTTCATCATGCATCAGAATCCAATCAAGAAGTGGTTCTTTGTTGTTGCATGGAATAAGAGAAGCTGCTGCTGCTGCGAAGTCGCCTCAGTCGTGTCCGACTCTGTGCGACCCCACAGACGGCAGCCCACCAGGCTCCGCCGTCCCTGGGACTCTCCAGCAAGAACACTGGAGTGGGTTGCCATTGCCTTCTCCAATGCATGAAAGTGAAAAGGGAAAGTGAAGTCGGTCAGTCGTGTCCGACCCCTAGCGACCCCATGGACTGCTGCTGCTAAGTTGCTTCAGTCGTCCCGACTCTGTACGACCCTATAGACGGCAGCCCTCTGTCCATGGGATTTTCCAGGAAGAGGACTGGAGTGGGTTGCCATTGACTAATCCAAGAATAAGAGAAGATGATACTTCAAAATCATGTTTTTGATTTTCCAGTCAGTCCTGAGGCATCCACTTTTGAGCTTTTTCACCTTTCCAATTTGCTTCAAATGCTGGATGACTGTAGAATGGACAACACTGAGCTCTTTGGCAGCTTCTAGGGTAGTTGTAGAGGATGAGATGGTTGGATGGCATCACCGACCTGATGGACATGAGTTTGAGTAAACTCCGGGAGTGGGTGATGGACAGGGAGGCCTGGCGTGCTGCGCTCCATGGGGTCGCAGAAAGTCAGACACGACCGAGCCACTGAACCGAACTGAGTGTAGTTGTAAGGGGATCAACTCCAATGTCTCTCAATTTTCACCGTCAACTTCCTATGGCCAGCCAGTACTCTCCTCATCTTCAAGGATCTCGTCTCCTTTACAAGCCTTCTGGAACCACTGCACTGTACACACATTTGCAAGGCCTGGGCCAAATGTGTTGATGTTGTGAGTTGTCTCTGCTGCTTTATGACCCGTTTTGTGCTCAAATAAGAAAATTACTGAAATGTGCTTTTTGTCTAACAGCATTTCCATATTCTAAAATAAATATAAGCAGCAAGTAATAAGTCGTTAGCAATAAAACATAAAGAAATGTGTGCATTAAAATAATGTGTAACATGGCCACATTTATTTAGAATGCATTCCCACAGCAAATGGAAAATTTTCACAATGCAAAAACTGCAGTTACTTTTGCATCAACCTAATATTTGTCTTCTGCCAGTTCCACACTGTATTGATTCTATCACACTCAACTGTAAAAGACTGAAAATTGCCACTCTAAGCTCAAGAATAAGCCAAGCATGCCTGCTTTTGTCATTTCTACTGAACATGGTGCTCGATTTTCTGGCCAGAACTATTAGGCAAAAAAATAAGAAGAAGAAAAAAAAATACATTCAGATCAAAAGGTAGTAGTAGAATTATCTCTGTTCACAGATAGCATGATCTTAGGAGAAAATCCTAAAAAGTCCACTAAACATGTGAGAAGGAATAAATCTACAAAAGTAGTGGAATACAAGGTTAGCACTCAAAGTTACACTGCATTTATATATACTGTGAACAACCTTTAAAAAAATTAATGAAATAATTCCTTTTATAGCAACATCAAAGGGAATACAATACTTCAAAACTGAGCAAGGGAGGCAAAGAGTTGTACCATGAAAACTACAAATCCCATGTTCATGAATTGGAAAAATTAATATTGTTAAGATCTCAATACTACTCAAATCTTCAAAATAAAGAAATCTCTTTCAAAACCCCATGGTGCTTATTGAGGCATAGAAAAACTCATTAAAAATTCATGTGGAATTCCAAGAGAACTTGTATACACAAAACGATCTTGGGAAAGAACAACAAAGCTGAAGAGTTCATACTCCCTCATCCCAAACTTAAATTTATAGCATAACTGCTTTTTATATTTTGTACCAGGTGTCTAAGAAATATAGAAGTTATTGAACTGATTTTAGAGGAAGGATCTTTTTACTTTATGCTTTTATTGTGTCCCCCATTTCTTGACCACATATTATTACACATAGTCTATAATAGCCCTCAATAGATTTATAAACACTCATTGAAAACTAAAAATAAAAAAATCAGGGCTTCCCTGGTGGCTCAGCTGGTAAAGAATCTTCCTGCAATGCAGGAAACATAGGTTTTGATCCCTGGGTTAGGAAAGATACCCTGGAGAAGGGAACAACTACCCACTCCGTGGCTGTATAGTCCACAGGGTCACAAAGAATTGGACATGACTGAGCAGCTTTCACTTCAGTTCAGCATTTTGATCTTCCCTGTAGCTCAGACGGTAAAGAATCTGTCTGCAATGCAGGAGACCCAGGTTCGATCCCTGGATTGGGAAGATCCTCTGGAGAAGGGAATGGCTACCTACTCCAGTATTCTTGCCTGGAGAATCTCATGGACAGAGGAGCCTGGTGGGCCACGGTTCATGGAATTGCAAATAGTCGGACACTACTGAGCGACTAACATTACTACTGCTGTTGTAAGTCAGATGTCTGGCTTACTGGCTTACAAAAAATGTTACATCTGTCCAAAATATTATTAAAATGTTTAGTGCTGATTTTGAAAATACAAAAAAAAATTTCTTTTGCTTAAGTTTGAATTTTAGGTAATTTTATCATTAGATAATTTATCATTCCATAACTGACATAAATAAAATTTACACTTTTATCTTTATAATGCCCAAGCTGGTCAAGTTCAAGATGGATAACAACTTTTGAGGATGTTCTGTCCCTTCATACATATGAACTCTTCCTTGTGAAGTTTGACTTGGCCTAATCAAACCAGAGTGACTGCTCTCCTCAAACCAATTCTGTTCGCATCAAATACTCTCATGTAAACACACAGGAGAGGAATCCCCCAAGCCACACGCGCTCTTCTTCTTATCGCCAGCTCAAGGCAAAACACTTTTCAGGATGGAAGCCTGCTTTGCTACTTCATTTTGCCAGAATATATGCAGGAGTCATTAGTAACTGCATGAACTTTCACAAAATCCATATTTGATACTTGAGGCTGGGGCCCACAGTTTGATCATGCAGTAAAAATACACTTCAGTGGGACAAACTGGCTTCACTGATTCGAGAACCGAATACACTGACGTGAGCAATGAGAAATTTACTCCCACCCCAAGAGTTATTTGCATAATTAAAAAGAAAAGCAGAAGTCAGTGTCTGACTTTTGCTAATTTTGTTGATGATATCAATTTTATTGAATCATGAATTTATGTTGAATAGACTTACCAGAAAACTGTTTGTTTTTCTTTTCTATGGAAAACATAAATCTAGCCTGTGTTAGGTTGTTGTACATAATGGATTTGACCAGTGCCATCACTAGCAGCCACTAAACAAAATGACCCATGGTTCTGCAGGCATAGATGCTTCTACTTAATCAAGAAATGAGGGAAAAAAGTACAGAAACCGTGAGGTACCTTGCATTCCAAATCATCAGTATACGCTTTCTAAATATTCCTGTCTGTATTCACCCTCTCAACCTCAATGTGGTATCTTCTTGTTCCAGAATAATCCTATTACAGTACAAACCGGCAAATATCAAATTCAAATGGAAACCATTGTTCAACAACAGGCTATCAGGAAGATTTGCTAATGCATCTTTTAATGGGCTTCTCAGGCAGTGCAAGGGGTAAAGAATCTCCCTGCCAGTATAGGGGACTCAAGAGACATGGGTTTGATCCCTGGGTTGGAAAGATCTGCTGGAGTAGGAAATGGCATCCTGCTCCAGTATGCTTGCCTGGAAAATTCCATGGGCAGAGAAGCCTGGCGGGCTTCAGTCCATAGGGTTGCAAAGAGTCAGACACAACAGTGCAGCTGAACCACACAACTCTTATCGTGTACTCTTCTTAAAGTTGCCTTCACCTACCAATTTTGGACTATTCCTTTAGTTTGTCCTTTTGGTCCTTAATCCTGAACCTCTAAATTCTGTGTTGGTATCCATGCGTGATACTGACATTATCCCTGCTATGCGAAGACTTGGTTTTATTGTGTTCCAATGTCAGTAACGCTGATATTATTTTGATCATTATCTTTTTAATTACTAACTATACTCCACAGAAATTTTAGTTTTTATTTAAATTTGTTATCCAGAAATGTCAGAAAAATAGCTATATGCCAAGAGCTGTGCATTTAATAATTCTCTGACAATAACATAATTGACTATTTTTTTTTGTTTGGGATGTGTTACTTTCTTTTCCTTTGCTTCTTCTAGTCTTCAAATTTGGTATTCTTATGAAATACACTTTGGTCTATGTGGGTTTAGTACAGCATATATATGATTGTCAATTCAAAGCTCATCTTCCTCATAGCCCTTAACTCCGTGTTTATTTTCTCGGTATTCTGAGATATTTATTGTTTTACCACCTGTCTAGTAAATTTTCCCTTAGGCAGTTCTTTCCCTGCTCAGTTACGCTTATCATCATAGTACCTCTTTTACAGGGGTTTATCTTTTTGAATAACACAACACTTCAAGTTTTAGATTTGCCAAGTTTTCTTCTGTCCTGAATTATGTGTCTCCTGTATATGAGCTGTTTTATTAACTATTACATGCATCTACTTTTAGTGTTGACTTTTTTTTCTCATTGACCTTGAGATTCTTGATTGCTTGGTGTTTTAATCAAAGCAGTAACTTAATTTCCCTTTTAATGTATAATGATACCAAAAAGTTTACTTCTTTTTAGTGATGGATGTGTCTACTAGCAACTTTCTCTGTGTGCTTAAGCAGAACAATTATGACATTATTCTAACTCTACTCTCAACTATCATTAGCGGTACCAACGTTCAACTGTGTTGCAACCTTCATTTTTAATTTTTTTTAATGTTTGGAGCCTCAGACCCACCTAACAAAGCACAGTCTTCTTTCAGGACTAATTCTCCAGCTTCATATTGGTGGTCAATACATGATCTGTGAATGTGATATAGAAGATAAGCAAGCCTGAGGCAGTCTTGCTTGACAGTACTTTAAAATGCCTTTTCAACTTTGGCCCCTTTTGTCACTCTTGCATATGGCAACAGAAGATATCCAGGGTTTCTGTAATACTTCCTACTACTGTATACCTTTCTTGCAATGGAAAATTTAATTCCTCCTTTTAATATTCTCATTACTAGGCTGATATAGCTCACTCTCCCATCAATGCTTTCCTGAATATACTGTTAAATATATTAAATGTAATTTCACTAGATTTGGGTAAAATAATCACTTATGCAAACCCAAGCTACAGTCAGTTATTGAAAAGATTTAATTTCTTCATCTATGTAGAAGCTATTTTGAAAAATATAAAGTTTTCAGTTAGAAAATAGTTACTTCTAAATAGTTCTATTAGCAAAAGCTTGTTACATTACATAGCAATCCATATTCAGATTCTTCTTTGGTTCAGTGATGGTCTTAAATAACGTTATTGACTTTTCTTTCCTCCCTAGAGCAGATAGTAATGATATGTTCTTTTAGATAATTTCTCATATTAGTCATCCACACATATGAATTGTCCCTATTTGTTTTAATGGTGTTCATTATCTGGTGGTTACTCCATAGCAGAGAAAGTTGATTTAGGGTGGAAAGCTTAAAAAATAAGCTGACAATTGCTACAATTTATATACAAACACATCTAAACTATGCATTGTCATTTCTTTTTTAATTTTGGGAATATGAAAACTGCTAAGGAACACACTTAGTAAATGAGATCACCAGGGAATGACTGCAGAGAAACAAGCGTAGGAGATACCATGAAACGCCGCTAAAGCCCAAGAATGAAGAGATATGTATTGGAAATGAAGATACGAAAGTGGAGAATGAATTCAGCCATGTCCATGTTACCAGATTTTCTTCATAAAAAGAGTAAAATATTTTGGACTAAAAATATTTAGTCAATTATAAAGGTGTGTTGTGAATTATTTTCCAAAGCATAGCAGATGCTATGAAAAAAATCAGTAATAAAAATAACTATAAAATTATACATATATTCAAATATAAATAATACCTTCTATTACATACTGAGTCTGATTCAAAATATGGTTTATAAAATAAGGCCCATCTGGGTTATTGTTCCATGTTCTGCTTCCTACTAGCCGTGGCAACTTGGGCAAATAAATTATGCTTAGACTTGAATTCCTGACCCTTGGAATGGGGAACAAAATTATACCTACCCTAAAGGCTGTGTCAAAATTATATTTGATAATGCGAGCAAAGCATTTAGCATGATCTGTGGATCCTAAGTGTTATAAATCCTCAATGAATGTTCTCTCTGTTTCACTCACTAATAATAACTACTTGTGGAGCCTCATTTTACTATAGACTGTCACTGTTACATCATTTTACAGATGAGTAAGACGAGACTTTTAGGTTAAGTATTATATCCAATAAGCATGTAGTATATGTCGCAGCAAACCTAATGACCTTGTGGTATTTAATTCCAAAGTTCATCCAAAGAGTTACAGAGATAATCTATTGCCCAATTAGGATTCATCTGGGTTCACTGGGATAAGCAGGTATGAAAAAGGACAAAACCTTTGCTCTTAAAGAATGTATGTTCTATGAAGAGTATAAATATAGAAACAGAGCACTATAGCAGTATGAGCAGTTTGCTGTTTCCTGAGGGTTAAATTATTCGCTTTAAATCTCTCTGCTGAATATACTACAAAATGATAAAGAGTGTTTATCTTTTTTTAAATCCTAGAAGCCTCAAAAGTCAAGTCCCAATATTTAGTGAAACAAGAATCCAGATGCAGATGAGCATGAAAGCCATTCTCGTCAGGAGGGATTTTCTCTTCTCTACACGGTAAAAACTTGCTTTGAAGGAGTTCTAGGACAAAAAAACCAAAGCTCAGCTTGCAGCCAAAGTGATAAGTAAAAGACGAGACCCTTTCACACAAACACGCAAGATCAAATGATGGCAGCAACTTCAGGGTGAAGTAGCCCATGCAAAATCATAACCCAGTTCGGATTCTCTGTTATTGTTTAGTCCCTCAGTCACGTCCGGCTCTTTGTGACCCCCATGGACCATTAGGCTCCTCTGTCCATGGGATTTCCCAGGTAAGAATACTGGAGTGGGTTGCCATTTCCTTCTCCAGAGGATCTTCCCGACCCAGGGATCAAACCCGGGTCTCGGGCATTGGCAGGCAGATTCTTTACCACTGAGCTCCCAGGGAAGCACAGATTTCCAAGATGATACCCAAAAATTCAGATCTTGAAAATGGCTTAATATGATCTTTAACTGAAAAAAGTCACCAGAAGCCTCACAGAAGCCAACAGAAATCCTCTTTGAATGGAAAGAACTTTATTGTTTTCCTCAAAGTATCCGTATATTATATTTAAATTCTATGTTCAGTAAATGGTCAAAAACAACAAGCACATGGAGGAAACTTAGACTCTAAAACTTGCTGAGCCAGCCAAACCACCAGATACCCTCAATTTCTCTTAATTCTAGAAAATGAGTATGTATATTGAATTAAGATTTAAATGAATGGGTTTAAAAGCAGAAGAGGCAGAGTGATGTGGAGGCTATCAGAGCAAATTCTTGAGAATGAACTGGAAGAAGAGAGAGAAAGATGGAAAATATAGCAGACGCCTGAAATCTGGCATAGGGAGAATGAGTTCTGATGAAGAAATAGTAACAAGCTTGCTGCTTTATTTATATAGGTCTAGGTGGAGGAATGTCAGGATGTGAATACTAATAAATTATATTAGGGATTTAGATGAAGGGACCAGTTTTTTAAAAGTCATGAAATAGAATGCACTATAAATATATTTAAGTGGTGATGGAGAATGAATTGAGCATTACTCCATATACTCCAGCTTAGAAGAATGGACAAGCTCCAGAGATGGAAGTATTCATTTTCCTTTGTATTAAATATAAGATAGTTGAGTATCTGAAGAGATTTTGAAAAATAAGGAAATAAGGCTCTCGGAATTAAATGGAGATTTATCCATTTTCAATACAGACTATTGTTGAAGTGATGAGAGCAAATAAAAGAATTAAAAAGAGGAAAAAACAGAAACAGACAAGATGACCATAAAGGGGAATCAGGGAGGTAATATCTCCCCGATTTGGACTGTCAAAAAATTCAAAGGGGAAAAGGACCTCGGAAGGAAGGACTGATGAAGTGTAAAACACTTAATTTCTGGGACGGAAATAAGAACAACATTTAAACTGGTCTTTATATTTTAGAAGAGGGTTCTAAAGATTCTAGAGATACTGTGTAGACAAAGGAAAATCACATACAGGTAAAACGAATAGAGACTGAACACACACACAAACAATAAAAGATCCAAGGGGGAAAGGGAAAAAAAAATAAGGTTATCTTCCAACATTCTAGGGAGCTTTACTTTTCATTTTATGTCAGAGACATGATAAAAACAGGACATGCCACCGCCCCATAAAAATAAGCCCACAGCTTCTTTGTAAATTTCATTGCTCCACATTTGCTTCCCTCTGGAACGTAGACTGACTAAGAAATCACCACTCCCTGCTCTGATCAGCAGACTTGCTTTTCTTATTTGGAAGCACCTAAGATGAGGATGCATTTTTATAACAGATATAATTTTAAATTGAATGAAATAAAGACAAGATAACTGACTACTAATCTTTACAGTTAATTACTCTTGTTTCTGATCAAATATGCCAAGTTAGTAATAATATGTATGTATTAATTACATTTATCAATTTAGATCCTAAATTCCTATGAGAAAATATTTCTATCAGTTTCCAATTAGAAAATTACTGCAGAGCCTATAACTAATAAACATTATAAAACATTTTACCTTAAAAATGCATTACGTTTTAAAATGTAAAGACTCTGATTTGATATAAATACAAAAAAATTACAAAAATCATAAATCAATGACATCCTGCACCATGAAAAGTTCACATGCAAATTCCATTATCTGTGTGCTTCACTTATTCTCCATAGTCCTAAAAATATAGAAAAAACTGTTATAAAATATGTGTCAGCTCTTGCTTCCTTCATTTAATTAGCGATGGGTTAAGCATCAATAGTCATTAAGTAATTCTCTTTCTAATTTGTTTCTCACATTTCAGAAGTCAACAGATACTATACTCCCATCAAGCACCAGAAAACGATTTAATTGTTCAGTATATGTAGTACCCCTGACACCATAAACTATTCTGCAAAACCTGAAAATAAATGTCTTTCAGCAACACTGAACAAAGGGGTATGAACCTCAGCTCATCTAAAAAATACATTCCACCAAGTGCTTGAGGTTTATTATTTAGAAGAGACAGTTAAATAAATTCTAATGATTTCTGTTGCTTACTCAAATGCCTTTTATTGTATTTTACAGGTGCTAAATTTAACATTTCAAATAAGAGATATTAAATAAATTCCAGAAAGCATAGCTCAGATGGCTGGTATAAAACGTCTGAAAGAATTTGATGTATACTAAATTAAACATGAACACTTTAAATTAGAATAGCATTGATAACATTTGTTATTTTGAGGCTTAATATAATGAAGGCACACATTTTTCTAATATGCTATATTCAAGAACAGGATTTTAACATAAAAGTAAATGTAAGAAAACCAAAATAATTCAGCCACTAATTTATTCATCTCAAGGAATATAATAAAAATAATTCATTTAAAATCTACTTTGAAATCAGAAGTGAAACATGTTGATGTAAGTTACTAATTTATTGTGTAACAGGTCAAGGGCACAGGAGAAAAAATATGAACTATTAACTGAACACGTCATTGGTTATAAAACATGCCTAAACTGAAGACCCCTTTACTGTGGCAGTGTTTAAAATGGAAAGTGTCATTACCCATCACAAAATCCCACAAACAAAAATCAATCATTCATTTAATAGACTATTTTCGAAGGATTGCTAATCTATTTAATCACTATAAAAACAAAGTGAAAAATAGTCTTATCAAGAGGTTATATTATTACATCTTTCTTTTTTTTTAAATTAAATTTTCTTTACTTTATTGTGTTGGTTTTGCCATACAATGACATGAAACCGCCATGGGTTTACATATGCTCCCCCTCCAGAACCCCCCTCCCTCCTCCCTCCCGATTCCCTCCCCCTGGGACATCTTTCTAATAACTCGATAACTACTCATTATATACTTTAAAGGGACTACACAAGCTCTAAATTCAGGAAGAGAGAAAAAATACAATTAGGTAGTGTAATTATGCATTTATTCCTCTGGCTTGATGAAATGCATCTACACTATGTTACAGAGTCTGTGCACCTAGGAACATCAGTACTCATACTGTTGTGTAAAATGAACAGCTACTGAGCTCCAATGGGCTTCATTCTGTGCTTCAGACTTCCTCAAAATGACTTTGTGATCATTAGCTCCAAAAGTAATAATGCATGCTACTGCTCGTAAAGGAGTGTAGTAAAGAAAAATGTGAGTGGCTAACCTCAACGTTGCCTTAATTCTAGAAAGATGAAATGTGTACACATATTTTTTTTGTCATCAAAGCAAGGATTAAGATACATATCATCCCTTTTTTATACTTATAAACAGTTTTAAAAAGGGATACTGAATGTTTAACAAGCAGACGTTTCCCTGGGTACGTTCCATGAATCTTTGCTTGAACTTTATTTGGACCTCAGTTTAAGTTACCTCTCTAGGACTGAGGTGATCGTTCTCTCTAGTGACAGGATAGTAGCTCACTTACCTTTCCTAAGTATCAGCTGGCACATTTGTTATTCATAAGAAACTGTGTTTGGGCAAACGTGCACTTCCTGGTAGCCCAGGCATCACCCTGGCATCACTCCAAGTACCCTCTCGCTCCTCTACTAGTGACAGACTAACTTCAGTGTGGCCCTGAAGGTTTACTCAGTCATTTGAATTTTTACATCACACCTATGGCAATGGAAATATATATGTTCATAATGTATTTACATTCTTTGAAGCTTGTCAAACAACAGGTATTTCAAAAGAAAGGAAATAAAGTCCCTGCAACATTAAATCCAGATGATTTGCTAACAGTTTCCACACATTGCCACACAGTCTTGGACTGGTGCATAAAATATAGGCGATTCGTGACAGTTATGAACTATATCATCCTGAATTAATGACTCTGTTATTGCTGAATAGCGTGGCCAAATTAACACTGCAAATTATCTTAACATTTACTTTAAAATTAGAACAAATATGATCTTCTGTGACTGAAATGGTCAAGGATGACATTTCTAAATTTCTGTGACAATAGTGCTTAAAATTATGACATTAATGATATAAAAACAAAACTCATCTTCAAATTTAAATACTTTGTCCATCAAAACTTTAGAGCTTTTATTTATAAGAAATTAACTTTCCTGAATTTTGGCCGTATATTGTATATACATTTGTGACATTTTTAAAATAAAAACAGTAATCAATATTATAATCTAAGCTTAAATTATTTTGGGGGGGCTCCAAAATCACTGCAGCCATGAAATTAAAAGATTCTTGCTCCTTGGAAGAAGAACTATGACCAACCTAGATAGCATATTAAACATCAGAGACATTACTTTGCCAACAAAGGTCCATTTAGTCAAAGCTATGGTTTTTCCAGTGGTCATGTATGGATGTGAGAGTTGGACCATAAAGAAAGCTGAGCTCTGAAGAACTGATGCTTTTGAACTGTGGTGTTGGAGAAGACTCTTGAGAGTCCCTGGACTGCAAGGAGATCCAACTAGTCCATCCTAAAGATCAGTCCTGGGTATTCGTTGGAAGGACTGACGCTGAAGCTGAAACTCCAATACTTTGGCCACCTGATGTGAATAACTGACTCACTGGAAAAGACTCTGATGCTGGGAAAGATTGAAAGCAGGAGAAGGCAACGTCAGAGGATGAGATGGTTGGATGGCATCACCCACTCAATGGACATGGGTTTGAGTAAACTCCGGGAGTTGGTGATGGACAGGGAGGCCTGGCGTGCTGCATTCCATGGTGTTGAAGAGTCAGACGCAACTGAGCAACTGAACTGAAGCTTAAATGACTGCACTAAAATATATTATCTGTTTGATTATCGTAACGATTCATCCAAGTGAGTATATATTTATAAAATTTATTTTCCTCCTTCTTTCCCTAAAAATATAATTCCTCTGTTAATGACTAAACAGGAAAGGGATTTTAAAATGTGTGTCAGCATGAAGAGCTAGGAGAGAATGTTATCAATACCTAACAAGTGCCAACGAATTTCTGCAAGATCAATTTGATACTCGATACATTTTCATTAAGACAGAGAACCAAATCATACATTCTACAGCTTAATAAATTTACTGGAATTGAATAGAAGAGATATTAGTAGAATATTTTCATATGTTCTATTTTGAAGAAGTGACAGTTGGAAATCAAGTAAGGTCATAAAAAAGAGAGAGATTATTTTCTTTAATATTTGTTCACACATTTTAAAACCAACTTTAGTAAGATGTCTGTGAACACAAACCCACAAAATAACACAATCAGATGACATGGAAAAAATATCCCTCCTCTAGATTTTTCCTGAAACTATAGGTTCCTTTTTCTATCATACAGAACCACATAAGGAAGACAGTAGAATGTATCAAAAACAGAATATAAAAGGGAGAATGAACTGTAAAAAGCTTAGGATTCAAGAATGTCTCCTTCTTTTAATCTTTACTGGTTAATTCTGAATGTGCACAGCTAAAATTAGGTGATATTGGGCAGGGAATGATTGGTACTTCTTTGAGCTTTTGTAATAGTACTCTCAGTATAGCTGTAAAAGCAAAGTTAATGTTAACAGTCTCAAAAGTTTAATATGTGATTCATATATAAGATGCCAATGGAGTGGTAACACATTTCTATGTACATTCTTTAGGAACTCAGTGCAGCAAAGAGAACGTTAACGTAATGCTACAGTTCTGAACACTGACCTATTTACTCATCTATTTATTATTCCTGCACTTCTTCTTTAGTCCCTATTGATAATAGTTACACAAAAGCACTAAGATAAAGCACAAAAGTTTTCCCTTTTCAGCTACTCAGATAAGCACATTTTAACACTGACATTGTAATACTCTAAATATGAAAACCTTCTCTTTTCAGAACATAGTATGAATAATGTAGTACAAATGCAGAAGTCAAGGTTTGTATTTTCTCATCTGGATATATACTCCATTAAGAACCATTTTTTGAGAAAGCCATCCTATCTACTATAATGCAATGTCACCTTGATTATAATTAAAGTGAGTTCGTATGCTTGTATTGGTTTGTTATTGAACACTGTTTTGTTTTTCACTGATGTCTTATTGTGTTCATATCACACTGCCTCATTTTATAATTGGGTTTTAATTATTTTATAATTAATCTTTATAATTAACATTTCTTTAATAGGATTAATAAGGATAAAATGCCATGAATGGCAATACCAAGAAAGGCAATGCCAAAGAATGCTCAAACTACGCACAATTGTACTCATCTCACACGCTAGTAAAGTAATGCTCAGAATTCTCCAACCCAGGCTTCAGCAATATGTGAACCGTGAACTTCCAGATGTTCAAGCTGGCTTTAGAAAAGGCAAACAAACCAGAGATTAAATTGCCAACATCCGCTGAATTATTGAAAAAGCAAGCGAGTTCCAGAAAAACATCTACTTCTGCTTTATTGACTATGCCAAAGCCTTTGACTGTGTGGATCACAATAAACTGTGGAAAATTCTGAAGGAGATGAGAATACCAGGCCATCTGACCTGTCTCTTGAGAGACCTGTATGCAGGTCAGGAAGTAACAGTTAGAACTGGACATGGAACAACGGACTGGTTCCAATAGGAAAAGGAATACGTCAAGGCTGTATATTGTCACCCCACTTATTTAACTTATATGCAGAGTACACATGAGAAACACTGGGCTGGAAGAAGCACAAGATGGAATCCAGATTGCTGGGAGAAATATCAATAACCTCAGATATGCAGATGACACCACCCTTATGGCAGAAAGTGAAGAGGAACTAAAGAGCCTTTTGATGAAAGTGAAAGAGGAGAGTGAAAAAGTTGGCTTAAGGCTCAACATTCAGAAAACTAAGATCATGGCATCTGGTTCCATCACTTCACGGAAAATAGATGGGGAAACAGTGGATAAAGTGTCAGACTTTATTTTTTTGGGCTCCAAAATCACTGCGGATGGTGATTGCAGCCATGAAATCAAAAGATGCCTACTCCTTGGAAGGAAAGTTATGGCCAACCTGGATAGCATATTGAAAAGCAGAGACATTACTTTGAAAACAAAGGTTTGTCTAGTCAAGGCTATGGTTTTTCCAGTGGTCATGTATGGATGTGAGAGTTGGACAGTGAAAAAAGCTGAGCACCTAAGAATTGATGCTCTTGAACTGTGGTGTTGGAGAAAACTCTTGAGAAATCCCTTGGACTTCAAGGAGATTCAACAAGTCCATCCTAAAGAAGATCAGTCCTGGGTGTTCTTTGTAAGGACTGATGTTGAAGCTGAAACTCCAGTACTTTGGCCACCTGATGGGAAGAGCTGACTCATTGGAAAAGACCCTGATGCTGGGAAGGATTGGGGGCAGGAGGAGAAGGGGAAGACAGAGGATGAGATGGCTGGATGGCATCACCGACTTGATGGACATGGGTTTGGGTGGACTCCGGGAGTTGGTGATGGACAGGGAGGCCTGGCGTGCTGTGGTTCATGGGGTGGCAAAGAGTCGGACACGACTGAGCGACTGAACTGATACTGAAGTATAAAATCAAATGGTCAAACCCAGGAAACCTGATTCCCAGATTTCTTTATGGAACCTTTGAGAATTACTTAGGTTTATTATATAGAAGACATGACTAGTCAGATCTTTTTCTTTGTCAGTCTGTTTTAAGGTGGTGCTTGTTTTAAGCAAACCAAATACTTGGTTGTGATTGGGATTAATGTGAATCTAAGAAAATGTTGTATTTATTTTAATGTATTTATTTAAAAAAATCCCAATACTGTTTTATATTTTGGGGTAGAGAACATGCACATCATTTGTTAGCTTTGATGGTAGGCATTTAAATGTATTCATGTTATTGTGAATGGAACCAGTTGTTAAATGTAGTCTATTTGGAGAATTCTAGTTAAATAACTTCAACTGTGGTCTCCATCTTATAACTAGTACTGTCAACTTTTTAGTTAAAATGGCAAAAATTTGACTTAGAATTAGTATAATATGGAACTGTTCAGTTTTCAACAGCAAAAACAACAAAAAGGAAATCAAAGAATAATGGCAATATATCCTCTTGAAAAAAAGGGAACACATTTTATAAGAACTATCCCTGAGGATGGTTTAGACATTGGACTTATCAGGCAAAAACTTTACATCAACTGTCGTAGACATTCTCAAACAGCTAAAGGAAACTATCAAGAAATAACTAAAGGAAACCAGGAAAATAATTTTTGTATAAAGTGAGACTATCCATCAAGATAAAAATTATAAAAAGGAACCATATGGAAATTCTGGGGTTAAATAGTACAATAGTTGAAATGAAAATTTCACTGAAGAGTTGAACAGATTTAAATAGACATAAGAAATAATCAGTAACTTGAATACAGGACAATTGCAATTATTTACTTTGTAGAACAGAAAGAAAAAGAAAAAAAAAAAACCTGAACAGAGAACAGAGCCTAGGGGATCCCTGGAAAATGACCAAGAGAACCAGCGAAGATGGTGTGAATCCCAGAGGGATGAGACTGAGAGAAAGAAACAGAAAGAGTATTTGTAGAAAAGGCCAAAGAATCCAAAATTTGATGTTACACATGAATTGATACAAACAGGCTATTAAAAAACTTCATGTTCAATAACAAATCAGGGAGATCCACAGCAAAGAACAAAATTATCAAACTGCTGACAGTCAAAGAGGAAGCTTGAAAGCAAATGCCTAACCCTTGGCAGATCCGAGAAAATGAAGGCAAAAATAAGGCATTTCCAGATAAATTCTCTGCTTTTGTTTGTTAATATTAGACTTTCCCTACAGAATATTAAAGGAAGTTTTTTGGTTTAAAATGAATAGACACTAGAAAAAATCTAATATTGGTAATCTGTTTTCTCTCTGCCACTCTATCATTCAATGTATTTCTAAAAATCAAATTTTGGCATGCTAATTTCTTTGTTGTTCATTTGTTTACCATTTTATTAATTTCTTATCATTATTTTCATTATTTCCTTCATGTGCTTATTTAATTAGATCATTGATAATGAGTCTTTTCCCTTTTAAATATACACATTTCAGAGAGTAAATTGCACTATAAGCACATCTTAATTTGAATTCTATAAAATTTTTGACACCTTAATATACATTCAGTTAAAATAGTTTCTAATTTACATTATTTACAGTATTCAGTTGCCAAAATTTTAGGAATTTAAACATCTCTAGTTACATTCCCCTGCCATCTCAAACTATATATATATATATATATATATATATTTTTGGACATTTAAGACACACTACAATGAGATGTCCTCTGTATGTTTTTAAAAAGTAACTTTTCAATGTTAAAATCATGTTTTATAGCTACCAATAAATGTTAATCATGTTGTGTGCATCTTAAGAGTGCCCATAAATTCTACACTAAACTCGCTCTATATTTAGCATTGTACACTAGTAGGTATGATAATTTTATTACAATTAAAGAGCAAATATTGACACATCAACTAATTTCCATATTTTTTAGGTTTCCTTACTTTTATCTAATGTCTTTTGTTTTCCCCCCATGATCCCATCCAGGAACTAAATTACATTTAGCCATTTTATTTCCTGTATTCCCTCTTGACTGACAGTTTCTCAGGCTTCCATCGTTTTAGATGACCCTGACAATTTGGGGGTCTACTGTGTAATGCTTTGGTAGGATTTCCTCTATTTGAATTTGTATGATGATTTCCTCATTATTAGAAAGAAGTTATTATTATTATTACTTGGTAAATAAATCATTGAGGTAATTTGTCTTGATAATAACATCATATCAAGGACAAACAATGTCCATATTTTTAAAATAACCTATTTTATCTTGATTAATTTTACATATTTTCATTTTTGATGGTTTATATTCTTATATATAATGGTATGCTTTTTGTAAGCAGTATATTTTAAAGATCTTTCAAGATAATCTTACTCATTTACACTAATTAACATTTGTTTTGTTCACTTAAATTTTTATAAGAGTTTGTTATATCTACCATGAAACTGTTTTCTCACATAAATTTCCTTTTTTTCTGCTATTTTATTCCAAATTCTTTTAGGACTGGTCATATATAAAAGTATATGTTAGACTAGCAGAAAGGTCTTACACTATTATTCTCAGGTTCCACATCAACAATTTAGGTTAAAAAGACCAAATAAAAATAGAACAAAAGGAAGAAAATAAAGCAGCGAAAATAAATGGAATTTCAAAGAGAACACAGATTTAGAGAACTCAGCAAAGCAAAACATTGGTTCTCAGAAAGAACAGGGAGACTGATACACTGCTGCAGAGATTGACAAAGGCACAAATCACCAATATCAGGTGTGAATTATAAGCAGCAAAAATATAACAGGAAACATTACCAACAGCTTTACACATCTAAATTTGATAACTTATATGAACTGCACCACTTCCTTTAACTAAGGTATTTGAATTCATAATTAAAAACTCCCTCAAACAAATTTCCAGGCCCATATAATTCCACTGAAGAGTTCTACCAAATGGCCAATGAGTTAGAATTAATTTCATATATTATCTTCCAGAAAATAAAAGGAGAAAACACTTTCAGTCTATTTTAGGACACTATTATGTTCTCAGTTTCAAACCAAATAAAGACAATACAAAAAGGTACAACACAGACTGATACCTGTAAACAAGGAAACACAAAAGTCCTAGGTAAGATATTATCTAATAAAATTCAGTAATATATAAAAAGGATTACTCATCACGATCAAATGGATTTATTCTAGAAGTCCAAGACTGGTCAAATATCTGAAAATCAGTATAATCTGACATAGTAACAAAGACACTCACTGTCAGCGCACTTATTCAACACAGTGCTGGAAATTCTAGAGAGTTTAATAAAGCAGAAGAGGAGAGATAAAAGGCACATAGTTTAGAAGAGAAAAAAATTAACCTGGCCATTTTTCAGATGATTGTCTACACAGAAAGTCAAAAAGGATAATATACATACATAACTAATTGGTAAGTTAATTCAGATCACAGAATATAAAAAAAAAATCATTTTGAAACACTAGTATGACCAAATGTACACCAAAATTAAATACATTATCATTGCATGTGCTAGTGAAATTCTCTGATGTGAATATAACAAACATGTACAGGGATTTGATGCTGAAAATGACATTGGTAAGTCCAGTGATGAAATAAAAAGCATACTGTTTTCATGGATGGGAAGACTCAATCCTAAAATTGCTAACTTTCTCCAAAGTAATAAAATGTAAAAAATTGCTCTCAAAATCACACTTTATAGATACAGAAAAGATTATTTCAAAATTATATGAGACAATAAACAGCAGTACAATATCTCATACAATAGCTCATACAAGTCTATGCAAATTCATGACAAATCATCAGTTCAGTTGCTCAGTTTTGTCTGACTCTGTGACCCCATGCACTGCAGCACACCAAGCCTCCCTGTCCATCATCAACTCCCGGAGTTTATTCAAACTCAGGCCCATTGAGTCAGTGATGCCATCCAACCATCTCATCCTCTGTCATCCCCTTCTCCTGCCTTCACTCTTTCCCAGCATCAGGGTCTTTTCAAATGAGTCAGCTCTTCGTATCAGGTGGCCAAAGTATTGGAGTTTCAGCTTCAGCATCAGTCCTTCAAACGAATATTCAGGACTGATTTCCTTTAGGATAAATTTTATGCCCATAATAATTGAGATTATTTGAAATTAATGGAGAGGTAGACATATAGACCAATGGAATTAAATAAAAAGTTGGAGATACACTGAATCAAGTATGGCCACTACGTAAAAGCAGTATCAACAGAGGGAAGATAGTCTAAAAAAAATTGAAACTGGAGGAGTTGTACTCTCAGAGGTTAAAAAGAAATGAATCTTAACCTAAGTCTCACCTTGCAAAAACTGCTCAAAGTTATTCCTAGGCCAAGATGCAAAATACAAGACAGTTTCATTTTCATGCAAAAACGGGGAATATCTGAAATTTAGGGCTAGCAAAAAAGTCTTAAATTTGGCCACAAAGCGTAATATGTAAAAGGAAAAACAGATAAATTGAATTTTTAAAAAAGCAACTACAAAATAGGAGAAAACATTTCAAATTACATTTTTGATAAAGACTAGTATTTAGATGATGTGAATAATGTATCAAAATTTAATAAGAACAAAAGCTCCAATTAGAAAATGGGCAAAATATATAAAGAGATTTTTGACAGAAGATGATATATAGATAACCAATAAGCATATGAAAAGATCTTCAACGTCATAGTTATTTGGGAAATGCAACATAAAATACCACAATGAGATGGCAGTATATACCTGAGTGGCTCAAGTTTAAAAAATAAAAAGCACAAACACCAAGTGTTACCAAGTATGGAAAAAAAAGGAAAACATCATCCTATCCTGCTGGTAGGAAAGTAAAATGGAAGATGCTCTCAGGAGAAGATTTTGACTGCTTCTTGAATGTGAACAGTAAATGACCCGAAAGTCAGCAAAGCATTCCATGACACTTATCCCTAAGAAACGAAGGATTACATTAGTAAGTAAGTGAAGTGAAAGTCGCTGAGTCGTGTCCAACTCTTTGTGAACCCATGGACTATAGCCTGCCGGGATGCTCTGTCCACGGAATTCTCCAGGCCAGAATATTGTCATGGGTAGCTGTTCCCTTCTCTAGGGGATCTTCCTGACCCAGGAATCGAACTGGGGTCTTCTGCACTGCAGGCAGATTCTTTATCAGCTGTGTCTCCAGGGGAAGTTTAGTAATTGAACCTGTACCCAGATGTTTTTAGCAGCTGCATTTATAATGTCCAAAAACTAGGAACCACACAGATTCCTTTTAATGAATGAATGAATGGTTAACCAAACTGGTTAACATGTATGGCCTGATACACTTTTCAGCAATCAAAAAGGAATAAGTTATTGATATGTACAACAAATTAGATGAGTCGTCAGAGAATGATACTGTGTGAAAAAGTAAAATATTAGATACCATACTCTTTCTTTCTTTTTTTTTTTTTACAAATATCTCTTGAATTCACAAAATTGTAGAGATAGAACAGCCCAGTGCTTGCCTGGTGTGTCCATAAAAGAACATTATGAGGAGTCCTTGGAGTGATGGAAATATTTTGTATTCTAATTATATGAATTCCAATATCCTAGTTGGGATATCACATTCCAATTTTGCAAGACCTTCTCATTGAGGGAAATAATATGTGTGTTCTTGGCATTTCTCGCAACTCCAGGTGAAACTTTATCAAAATTTTAAGATTTTAACTGAAGTCAAATCAACTGTAGCTTTTCACCCATTGATATATATACTCTGACTGGACACAGGGTTCAAGCAGTTAAGGTTAGAATTACTTTCCTGTACCTGGTGCAGCATCTCTAGTTCTGTTATCAGGAACTGGACTTTTAGCTGCAACTGCCTATTTCACACCTACAGCACAGCAAGCCCATGCTTTCTCCACTGCTTCAATTTCTGTTCCTTTCTGTAGGAATATTGTCCCTGAGCCCTACTCTTTCAGTTTGTTCTTAAAAATTAGTGCTTGGCAACCTCTGTTCCTGTATTTTCATGCACATTTATGTGTCTCATATTATTGACTCACTCTTTGATCTTCATGAGAAATATCTCAGTGAGAACTTCTTTAGAGAATGCCATGACCCAACATTCTCGCTCTGTGTGGAGTACAAAGAAATGTATGTTGTGGTTAGTAATTGTCAGGATAGAAAATCTGCCTGCCATCTAGAGGTTAGGAGCTTAAAATCTGGTTGCTTAAATTAAACAGAGGCCACTTGAGACACTGATAATCTGTTGTCCGTGTTTCATCAGCGTGGGGAAACTGGATGCGGAAAGTTCCTGTTGCTTAGTAAGACATACTATTCTGGGTTGGGGAGGAAGAAGGAAGGGAGGTTTTACACAGCTTGTTGGAGAATTCTCTGAAACGTCAGTTTAGACGAGGTCTGAATAAGAAGAATGGTCTCTTGATGAGCTCATTTGTACAGTGATATTCAAACAGAAGTAGCAAAGTAGAACTGCTAACAAAAATTATGATTCTATTTGCATTCAGAATGTATTTTCCTAGGATAAATACAAAAATACATTCTTGTTAAATTGTTAATTATTACGAAAGATAAACTCCCTCCCCTTCCATTTATGCTAGTTCCTCAGATATATTTCTTAGATGTGAGAATTCCTGATTATACCCAAGATGAGTGGAAAGTTGCGTAGTTGAGCTGTCATCGCTCAGTGAATAAATACACTTTAAGCAGCTATGTTTATTTCTGTTAAAAGCATGTTCTAAATGCTAGAAACATCTTATCTTAGCAAAAAATGTGGAAAAGCTGAAACCTGTGTGATATATTTAAGCAAACTCTTTAATACTGTGTACTCTAACTATGTTAACACCTCTCAATATTTCCTCATTAAGATATAAGGTAGTCTGATGAATACAGAGCTTTCTTTGGCAGTTTCCTGGGAACAAGAATGTGAGCCAATTCATGAATGACATGGATATTTTCCATAAGGCTGATGTGTCAAATACAATCATCCAGGATAATAGCTTACTCCACTGTTCTCTCCCACACTCTAAAGATATAACTTACATTTGAGCATCAACTGACATTATTAATCCACGAGATAGCTAACAGCGGAGGACTAGGCTGACAGAGGTGAGCAGAAAGGCAACAGAAAAAGCCAGGAAGAAAGAGAAGAAAAGAAACTTGAGTTCGCATTGTCAAGTGGAAAGAATTAAAATTAAGTGCTGCAGAAATGAACACAGTCTAGCTGTATAAAGACGCTAAACACAGAAGTGTATAAAATCAAATGTGCTAAGTGCCCTCATCACTGTCCTTTTCATAGTTATGATTGCTATTATTTTCCTAGACATTTATTTTTAATATTTTACATTTTTAAACTCAGGAGGAACACATACATTTTCACTGTAAAAGTATTCTGACAGGAAAGATGAAAATCAAAACCAAATATTGCCATAAACCCTTAATCACGAATTCTTGTTTCCTCATAAGAGATAACGGTAACAGTTTGGGTATGTTCTTCATGAGCTTTTCTATTCAACATATTAAGGATTCAGCATGTTTTCGATTTAGGTGATACACGACTTCATATCTTTTACCTCTCCTTTCATACTCTATGTTTCTGGATTCTCCCCCCCTGCCCCTGATAATAGTACTAGTTAGTTATAAACTTCAGTTCATCTGGTCTGAAAAATTAGAAATTGAGATTATCTATTTCTAAGAGTGTTCACTTTACTATACCTCTTACAAAGTGGAAGGAAGGCAGTAATCTAGAAACTCATATAAAAAAACAAATATAAAAAAGTTTTAGCGAATTGACATTTTTAGGGAGTTATGAATACCTGAGTCTCACCGCTAATGACATCCCCCTACTCCCTGACTCTGGGTCCTTAAGGACTATCAACATTCTCGTAGAGTAACAGTCACATTAGTACTTTTGGAAATATGGGGTAATCACACAGGCAACAGCCGACATCTCTACAGAGCAAAAGCAGACCTGTGAAGCCTCCATTTTTACTCAAATTCATGAGGCTGAGCTCCACGACAACACATTCTTACTCCTCTCTCCCTCGCATCTAACCCACACTTAAAAATCACATTTCATCCTGGCTACATGAATGAGCTGTCATTATGAGTCCAGATGACCAGCTAACAAACCGGGCCCTTAGTAGGCCTCTGTGGGCTTACCGGTTAAATCTATGGACAATCCAAAGAAGCCTCTTGTGAAAAATGAGATAAACTGCACAGGAGGGAAGCCCCATCCAAAACTACTAAGTACTTGTTACTACAGTTTTAGAAATCCTGAGCAAGGATTTGGGTGGTCCAGGTGTTACTTCTATTAGTAGAAACATATAATATATCAAAATATGACTTTAAATTTACTAATGTAAAAGGTTTTACTCTATTTTACTGCCTTTCAAGCTATAGCCAACTAAACTGTCTAACGTAGAGGGGTATAAAACAACTATAATGTAAAAAACTGAAATTTTGAACAACAGCAAGCCCCTCTACAATGTTAAAGATGCAAACTGAAATACTTTAAATAATCAACTTTATAAGTCTCTTATATAATTTCTTATTTAGTCACAGAGTCTTAATGATAAGGGATATGTTTTTTCTCAGCTGCATTGTGAATCATTTCCAAATGGAAATTACATGGTTCCAACAAAATCTGTAAGGAAGGGATATGTAGGCCTCTGCATCTTGACATTTTGAAAAGCATAGAAAATTTCAAGTTATATTCTCTGAAAAGAATCTACATACGTATATTATAGATTTATATTTTAATAGTAATTTGAGCTATGTCAAAGAATACAATTTGTCTGTCAAAATGTAGAAATCTCACAAGACTTGCTTGCACAAAATGGAGAAGCAATGAAGTAACCATAACTGAAGGTATTTATCATGCTGCTGCTGCTGCTAAGTTGCTTTCGTCATGTCCGACTCTGTGCGACCCCACAGACCGCAGCCTACCAGGCTCCTCCATCTATGGGATTTTCTAGGCAAGAGTATTGGAGTGGGATGCCATTGCCTTCTCTGTATTTATCATAAATTACTCTATTTCAAAATGCAGAAAAGACGAACAGATATTTGTATATTTGCTAGGTGAAAACTTGACTGACTAATGCATATACTGACTAAAAAGAAAATCCACACTAAGAAACCTTAACAATGCATTTAGATAAAATATAACTTTAAACAATAAAAACTGATAAACTATCAAAGGCTCTGTGATCACAAAATTTCTCCCTGCATAGGCAATTGAGTTGCTTTAAGATTTATCAACTAAAGAGTTTTAGCATTCGGTTTTCATGACTACATTAAATATATTCAGATTACTTTTGGAAATGTTGGCTCAACATCTTCCTAGCAACGGTGAGATGCGAAAACCAGTGTGGTCCATCAGCGATACTCCTTATTGACAACACTATGTAAAGGAGCTTATAGGATAATACACTTCTCTCCACTAAAGGGGAAGGCAATGGATCCATGAAATAAAACTTGAAAATCTAAAAATTAAAGTACCATTTAAATTGAAGGGTTTAATTAAATGCACCCCTGGAATAGCCTATTGAAAATCACTGTCTGATCACAAAGGCATGACTCCTCATGACCTTGAAATGGCTTTGATTCTTCAATACATACTTTCCCCAAATCCTCTGGGACGAATGAGAGCCAAATTTGCATAAGGGATGAGCTGCCTACTGTTAATTTCCAGTTGAAGCTCCAAACATTACAGAACTAAGAAAAGCCATCTCTATGTGCTATATGCAAATAGACGACTATGAGTATAATGACTCTGAGTACAATAAAATGTTTTACAGCAGTGTGATCTGTTGTGTGGTAACAGTATATGGAACAAAAATGTTGCAAGCACGTGAGAAAGGGCATCAGACAAATCCAGGGTTACATTGGGAAAACCAAGAGCAAACAGAAGACAGGATTTACAGAACCGCCTGCCTTACAGGTCTTTACAAAGACTGATAAGATTAAAACGTCTGTGATATTATGTATTTTTAGTAATTATTAATCAGTCCTCTACTATTTTGAATATTTCTCCTCCAGTGTAGAGTTACCCGAGTGATTAGACACATTTTAGGAGTAAGCTAAGAGAATGTTGTGCCTTTCCGTGGCCCTTTATAGATACTGAAATGAAAGAATTTCAATTTGACTTCTTTCATAAGCATTTCCAAATAAGAAAGAAGAGCCGCTAACAAGTTCTTTATGCTTTTGTAACAGATGAGCAAGTAATGCAAACCACTTTTTCCACTGAAGACAATTACAAAATCTAGGGAGCTGATATTTAAAGCAATCAAAAAGGGAAAATACAGAGAAGAATCATCATGCATTCTATAAATCATTCAAACCAGTAAATTTAAACAAACTTTTAGGAAATAAAATAAATATTTTCTAATATATTTATAAGATCAGAATTATCATGATACCAAAAGCAGACAAACAATAGACCAAAACTTTCCAGGCACACATAAAAATTTTTAAAAACCACAGTTCAGTTTGGTTCAGTCACTTGACTGCAGAACGCCAGGCCTCCCTGTCCATCCCCAACTCCTGGAGTTTACTCAAACACATGTTCATTGAGTCGGTGATGCCATCTAACCATCTCACCCTCTGTGGTCCCCTTCTCCTCCAGCTTTCAATCTTCCCAGCATCAGGGTCTTTCCTAATGAGTCAGGTCTTCCTATCAGGTGGCTAAAGTATTGGAGATTCAGCTTCAACATCATTCCATCCAATGAATATTCAGGATTGATTTCCTTTTAGATGGACTGGTTTGATCTCCTTGCAGTTCAAGGACTCTAAAGAATCTTTTCCAACACCACAGTTCAAAAGCACCAATTCTTTGGTGCTCAGCTTTCTTTATAATTCAACTCTCACATCCATACATGACTACTGGAAAAACTATAGCTGTTAGAGCTTCTGCATCTTTGGCTGCAAAGAATATAATCAATCTGATTTTGGTATTGATCATCTGGTGATGTCCACCTGTAGAGTCTTCTCTTATGTTGTTGGAAGAGGGTGTTTGCTATGACCAGTGTGTTCTCTTGGGAAAACTCTATTAGCCTTTGCCCTGCTTCATTCTGTACTCCAAGGCCAAAGTTGCCTGTTATTCCAGGTATTTCTTGACTTCCTACTTTTGACTTCAAGTTCCCTATAATGAAAAGGGCATCTTTTTGGCTTGTTAGTTCTAGAAGGCCTTGTAGGTCTTCATAGAACCATTCAACTTCAGCTTCTTCAGCATTACTGGTTGGGACATAAACTTGGACTATCGTGATATTGAATGGTTTGATTTGGAAACTAAAAGAGATTACTCTGTTCTTTTTGAGTTTGCACCCAAGTACTGCATTTCAGACTCTTTTGTTGACTATGATGGCTACTCCATTTCTTCTAAGGGATTCTTTCCCACAGTAGTGGATATAATGGTCATCTGAGTTAAATTCACCCATTCCAGTCCATTTTAGTTTGCTGATTCTTAAAATGTCGATGTTCAGTCTTGGCATCTCCTTTTGACCTCCTCCAATTGCCTTGATTCATGGACCTAACATTCCAGGTTCCTATGCAACATTGCTCTTTACAGCATCAGACTTTACTTCCATCACCAGTCACATCTGCAGCTGGGTGTTGTTTTTGCTTTGGGTCCATCTCTTCATTCTTTCTGGAGCTATTTCTCCACTGATTTCCAGTAGCATAATGGGCATCTACCAACCTGGAGAAGCCCCATGATCATCTCAAAATAAAAAAGAGTTTTAGCAAAAGTCAGCATCTAGTAATGGCGAAGAGCACCAGGTAAAATGGAAATGAAGACAGTTTTCTTAATCTAACAAAAGACATTTCTGTGAAATCTATGTCTGATACCAGGCTTACTGATAAAACTCAACTTCCACCTCCAAACCAAGAAAAAAGGCAAATGTGTCGACTCAGTTTTCAATAGCTGTGTCTCATGAGAAGTGTTTTCAAGAGTCTGCCATAACATGATGAAGTACAAATAGACTGCTCTCCCAGTCAATCACTACTGAGAAAATTTCCATAAAGAAAAATGCCCCAGTGAAAACTTACGTCCTAGGAACATTGTCTGCATCTGAGGCTCTCTGATAGAAAATCAAACATGTGTAGAATAGGGACAGTTTCAGAAATAAGCTGACACTGAGCAGGCTAATATTAGTGATATAGTCCATTAAGTGATAATAAAACACATATTCAAGTTTCAGTTTTGTCTGCAGTTGGCTGCTTTTGACTAAACCACTTAGGATGATCGTATCCAAACTCAGACTACTGAGACCAGTTTGTATAAGCTGACATTTATGCTTCTTTGCTGCTCTAAGATTCTGTGAGGTAAGTAATCGGCATTTACATATGTTGATGGAACTAATTTCCCTTAATCATGCCTAAAGCTGAGCAGATGCTATTTCTCCTTTTATTCGCTTTTGCTCACATGAAAGCACGTAATTCTGCAACGAAACTAAACTGGAAAAATGTGGATTTCCTACTTTATGGTTCACAGTTGACCTTGTGACACACTTAAAATCGCTGTTTTGAAAGCACCGAGGCTGCACAGATGAGGAAGGGTTCAGCTCTCCTCTCCTCATGTGAAAAGCTTGCAGCTTAAAACAAAGGTTCACTTTAGTTTTCACAGAAAAGTTTTTCAGATTCAAGCTTATATACAAGTTCATTCAAAATATATAAAATTCCACATTGATTTTGCTGTTGTGATATTCTATTTCCTTTCAGAGCAATATTCAAGTATAGCATTTATAATCATGGCAAAAATTTCAAAAGCTATACAAGTATGTTGATTTATTAGATATATCTGTGCTGATTAATTTCAAGCCTTGTTACTTTGAAACAGAGGATATCTAGGCACTGTTCAGACATTCCTAAATGATTCTAAGGACTTCATAAGATAGTGTAGCTTTAAACTGTTATTTTCATTGTTCATTTAATTTAATATCTTTATTCTATTACCTTGGGTTTCCCTTGTGGCTCAACTGGTTAAGAACCCACCTGCAATGCAGGAGACCTGGGTTTGATCCCTGGGTTGGGAAGATCCCCTGGAGAAGGAAAAGCCTACCCACTCCAGTATTCTGGCCTGGAGCATTCCATGGACTGTATAGTCCATGGGGGCGCTCTCAGAGAGTTGGACACAACTGAGCGACTTTCACTGTTACTTTATTGGTACATTGATCAATGTTATACAAATATTTCATATAAAATTAAACAAGAATGTAAATGGTGACAGCTATGAGCTGTATGTGAGGGTTCACTCTTATGCACCCTAGTCCGTACTGTGGTTATATTTTTTTTTCAGTTTCACAAGTCTCTTACACTTAGATGGATTTTCATTTTCGAGAAAATGCAACTGCTCGTCTGAGCTCTGTACCCCAAGTGCCCAGCCACCGTGTTTTATCAGTCTGCCCTGACCCAGGGGGACCTCTCCACTCTGGGTCTGGCAGCGAGCGCCTGACCCTTAGGATTCTTATGCAGTGCAAGGTAAATATCCCGAGGGGGCCTATATGCCATCACCTTATTCTAGGGGATTCTGCAGCAAGAGTGAAAGACCCATTTCGGTTTTTCAAACTGATAAATATTGTTTGCATTTTTGACTTTAGGCATTATCTGAGGTGATTTGTTACAACTTTTTCATTGGCAGGAAATGCCATAGGAATAGTCCAACGTGGCACTTCTAAAGGTATAAGTGATTTGTTGGTAGAGACTTCGTTTCTCCTTTGGCCTTTAAAAGTAGCGACTATAAATGGGCGGGGGTCTTTCTCATCATACCTACAGCGCACTTCAAACTGACCTCTGTATATAGTCATCGCATTTGCAAGTCACAGGTGGGAAAACGCCACTCCATTTTCAGCATAAGCCCTTGCGAAGAGGGGCCTCTTTATTCTAATTGTTTGACCTAATGCACCTGAAGCCTCAGCCGTAAGAAGGGCCTGAGTACCCGTGACTTAACACTTTCAAACAAGATTGTCTTCAGCTGTTCTAATAAAGGCTTCTATTTGCTGTTTATTCCTTTTTTTTTTACTTAACCTTATTACAAAGGAAACTAGTAAATTTCATCTATCATTGATTCCAGAAAAATCTATGAACACATCAGCAGAACTCTTTAGCCCAAAAAAAGTTTACTAGAAGTTTACTAGAAGACTAGATACCCCGACTCTCACCTACACTTCTATAACCTTTTCAAATATCACCAGCCACTATCCCTGAAATTTCTATCATTCATTTTCAATTCGCCAACCCTATTTCTAATAACCTGTTTATACACGACATAATATTCAAATTTGTAAAAATTGACTCTTGAACATATTTAACTCTCAGTTGTGGCCATATGCCATGATGTTTTCAAGCCTATGAAAGCAACACGGAATATGAAGTGTCTATTTCTTTATATGTCATTATTTCAAATTTTGAAGTTACAAATTTTCCTAAATTGTCCTAAATCAGTATTTTGGTGCACATATTATTTTCCATATGTGTAAATACCACTTTAGAATAAACTCCCAGATGTGAAATTATAGAGAAAAAGGCATATTTAAACTTTTGGATATCACGGTAAAATTGGCATAACTAAAGCGAATTTCAGACAGGCAGGCTTTGGAAACTCATATGTTGTGTGTATTTTGTCCTTTCTTTTGTTGCGATACAAAAAGTATAATGCATTGAATTAGTTTTCGATTGACACTTAAACAAATTTTCAAAAGCTTAGTGTCTTACAAACAAAGAAAAACAACTTACAATTTGTAGGTCAGAGGTCCAACCTGGGTCTCACTGGGTTGAAAGAAGATGGGGCGTCAGAAATGCTGCCTTCTTTTCTGCAGTCTCTAGGAAATAACCTGTTTCCTTGTCCTTTCCCGCTTTGAGAGGATGCCTACAGTCCTTACAGAGAAGGCGATGGCACCCCACTCCAGTCCTCTCACCTGGAAAATCCCATGGACGGTGGAGCCTGGTGGGCTTCAGTCCACGGGGTCGCTAGGAGTCGGACACGACTGAGCGACTTCACTTTCCCTTTTCAGTATCATGCACTGGAGAAGGAAATGGCAACCCACTCCAGTGTTCTTGCCTGGAGAGTCCCAGGGACGGGGGAGCCCGATGGGCTGCTGTCCATGGGGTCGCACGGAGTTGGACATGACTGAAGTGACTCAGCAGCAGCTACAGTCCTTAACTCACTCCCCGCTTCTCCATCTTGAGTAACAGTTACATCTCTCTCTGCTTTTCTTCAACAGTCACAACTTCCTTTGATTCACTCTCTTGCCTCTCTTACTTTTAAGTCCTCTTGCAATTAAACTGGGGCTTTTCCAGGTGGCTCAGTGGTAAACAATCCCCCCTCCCCCCAATGCAGGAGGCAGGAATTCAATCCTTGGGTGGAGAAGATCCCCTGGAGTAGAAGATGGCAACCCGCGCCCCACCCTGCCCCCAGGCTTCTTGTCTGAAAAATCCCATGGACAAGAGGGGCCTGGTGCCCTGCAGTCCACGGGGTTGCAGAGTCAAAGGCGACTGAGGGAATGAGTGTGTGAACACTCAGTTAAATTGGAGCCTCCTGGGTAATCCTGGGTAATTAGCCTGTTTTAAAGTCAGCTGAGTGGTAAACTTAATTCTGCCTCCAAATTTAATTCCCCTTTGTCACAAAAGTGAATATATTCACAGATTCTGAAGATTAGAATAAGCACATCTTTGAGGCAAGGGACATCATTCTACTGAATGTGTATGTGTGTATATGCACGCATGCTTAGTCCTCTCTGACTCTTTGCGACCCCATGGACTGTAGCACGCCAGGCTCCTCTGTCCATGGAATTTTCCAGGGAAGAAAGGAGTGGGTTGCTATTTCCTCCTCCAGGAGATCTTCACTATCTAGTGATTGAACACTGGCAGGTGGGTTCTTTACCAGCTGAGCCACTGGGGACTGCATATATAATAGATTTAATTTCCATTTATCTTATTTTAAATTAGATTGATTGTATTTTAAAGAAATATTTTGATTATTATTGCTTCTTTAATAAAAATTTGTGCCCCATATATTTGATGTATTTTATTTTGAATATTATGTAAAGTTGGAAGTATAAGATTGTTCACCAAGGTAAAAATCCTTCAAGAGGCATTGAAGTATCTTTCATCTGAACATAAAATAAGAAATTATGTCTGTAGGTTTAAGGGAAAATAATTTTCTGCTACGGATCCCCTTAAAACTAATGAAAGGGAAATTTGGCTTCAGCTGAACTATACCAAATTCAGTTAATTTCCTCCATCCTGGTTTTTAATTGGCTGCAAGGATGGATTAAGGCAGGACTAAAAGTAACAGCTATCTTTGCATGAGCTTTAACATTTGATTTTAAGTAGACTGAGGATGGGCTTCCCTGGTGGCTCAGATGGTTGAAGACTCTGCCTGAAATGTAAGTAGACCGGTTCGATCCCTGGGTTGGGAAGACCCCCTGGAGGAGGGCATGGCAGCCCACTCCAGTATTCTTGCCTGGAGAATCCCACGGACAGAGGAGTCTGGTGCACTGCAGTCCACGGGACCACAAAGAGTCAGACACCACTGAGGGACTAAGCACAGAACACATCCCAAGGACAGGGCTTCCCGCGCAGTGCTAGTAGTACCGACCCGCCTGCGAATGCAGGAGACATAAGAATCACGGGTTTGATCCCTAGGTCAGGAAGATCCTTGGAAGAGGGAAAATATAAACCTTTGATTATTTCATTGGTTTAAGCTAATGCTTGGTTCATATGAATTGGAATTCATTCACACAATCAGAAACTAGTGTGCACAGTATAAGATTAAAACAGTGAAGAGTGCCAGAAAGAAGTAGTTAACAGCTACAGTTTATTCTACCTATAAAACCACATGAAAAAACTTCATCATGGATTCTAATGGCTCTGTCAACTTTTTGCTGACGCCTCTATCAATTTTCATAATAAATTAACTCTACATTCACTTACTTTTGATTATTTTCATAATACAGAGGAATGTTTCCAAACATTTGCTCTACAACACTGGGTAAAAAGATAACAAAAGCATTGCTTACCATTGCGATATCCTTGAAAAAAATATTTAAGATACTGGCAGACCTCTGAAAAATGAGATGACAGGCAGTATACGTAGAATGCAGTATTTCAATTAGTATTTTAATTATGCTCTGTGAAATCTAGGGATACTTTTTGATTTCTTTAAAATAAATGAAGTAAATCTCATCAGAATTATCTACTCCTATGGATAGCAATTTATATGATAAACCACTTTGATCTACAACTGCATTACAAAAACCCAATTGACTCATGCTGTTTGTGGAAGTCAGTAATAGGACACAGACTGTGATGCTATTAAAGCAATTCAATAACAGAATATTAGGATGTCTACTAAAGTGTCACAAATTAGTACCAGAATTTTATATAATGCTGGTAGAATGTTATAATAGTGTAGTGTTTCCTTTTGTTTAACTGGTTAGACAGTAACTAATATTACTAATTATGTTTCCTATTCATAGAATCCAATTTGAGCCCCAAATCATAGTACTGTATTTATCATACAAAGCAAAACTCTTTCCTATTCTGGATTTTTTTAAATTTATTCATGGTTTTCAAACTGAAAAATTGTGTTAAATTTGTATGTACTATATATTGACAAACTATGGACTAAGTATAAAATCTTAGTAAATTTTGTTAAACTATTCCAAAATATGTTGAAATCAAAGCAGCATTTTTACTTTTAAAAGTTAAGTAAAGCAATATTAATGTCAAAAATGAAGAAATTATTACTTCACATGGCTGTGAAAATATTTCTCTGAAAATAATTTATCTACTATCTTCTTATCAGAAAATTTCCCCTTATTTTTTCAACAAAGTCAACACCAAAGTCATTTGAACACAACAAAAAGTATTCCAATTTTAAATGCAAAGAAACTGAGATAATCTTAAACAATTTTTTTCAAAAATCAAACTCAGTTTGGACTTACATTAAAGAATACATTCTAAAGTGTTGCTTAGTCATCATAACAAAGGCACCCTTTCTTTTTCATAGTAGAGAAATATTTCTGTGATGCTTAGACTGGGAGAGAGATAGTATCAGTCTAAGGATTTTGGTACTGATCGAATTTATGGTCAAAATTATTATTATGGATTGTGGGGTGAGCATGACAAATAATTGTGGGGGTGGTTGGGGGAGGAAACAACTGAAGGATAATTAAATTATTTTTAAAAAATACATATATAATACATGTGTATGTACATATGTATAAATAAGCCACAATACATTGTGGAACACATTGCATTTCACTGGATGAAGCTAGGACTTCCCAGGTGGTGTAGTGGTAAAGAATCCACCTGCCCACCTGCCAATGCAAGACATGCAAGAAATGTGGGTTCGATCCCTGGGTCAGAAGATCCCCTGGAGGAGGAAATGGCAACCCACTCCAGGATTCTTGCCTGGAGAATCCCATAGACAGAGGAGCCTGACGGGGTACCGTCCATGGGGTCACAATGAGTGGGACAATAGACAACAGCTCAATAGACCTCGTAAACCTTGTCATTTTCAGTATTCACAGTCTCCTCCAGAATAATTTGGTCATTTTGAACACTACGGCCCTTTTACCCTGATAAAATTCATGAGCAAAACTGGACAGACAAGCTTCTGAAAACAGACTGAGACAGCTGTCATAATTCTAGTAAAAGCTTAATGAATATTAAAACTAGTCTAGATGGACTAAGGTTGTACTGTAAAACTCGCTGTTTCTGTAGTTACCTATGCTGCTAGCTTCTGCAAAAGTGCTAAATAGTATCGCGTGCTTTGTGGCAATACAAGATTTCTGTAGAAATTAAGATAGTTTATAATGAATCTTTTGGATTCCTCAAAAATAAATGTGCATAATTACCCAGTGTGATTTTTGTCACTCAGAATGCCCAAGAGATTTCTTCTCATATGAAAGGGCCTGCAACCTCTCACCTTCCTTCATGAACACAAGTTTCTTCTGTTGGCAATAAGGTATTTGTTCAGCATTTGACCATGGATCAGAGCAGTCTAAGGCACACTTACATGGCTTACCAGATTTTTTTTTTTCATGCAGAAATACAGCTTAAAAGCCTAAGCTAAGTTTTCTATTCTTTATGCATAATGATAAATCTGCATTCCTGCTGTGGGCCATTTTCTCAGCTTCCTTGCCAGTAATTAAAAGACTGCCAGTAAGCATATTGCCCATTGAATTTAAGGAATCAAAGCATTTTTATTAACACCCCTTTTAGCAAAAATGATTTTATCATTTTTCTTCTATTTTCTTAACATTTTAAACAAATTTACTACTGATTAAAGCAAGGGTTATTTCTTAGCATCTTTAATCCTATTTACATAGTTAATTAGCAAAAAGTATTTCTATTTTCCTGTCCAAATTTGTTGGAGAATAAAACTCTGGGGTGTGTCTTATATGAATTTGGTAAAGTTTTGATAATAAAATATAGAGTATTAACAAAATAGGCATCTTTTGACTTGATCATTTTTGAATACGAAAAAGGCTCTGAACCATTTCATCAGTCAGAAATACATACCTTTTAAGAATTAAAAAACTATAATATTTTATGTTTCTTAATAGCATGTGATGAAATCACATCTTGCAACAAAATTGAAATTATATTTTCCATATTTTTTCTTGCCAAAGAGTTATCCTTTATATATCCAGTGATAATGCACATATTCATATATGATGAATCTAACAAATACTGTGAGGCAGCTATTAAAGATAGTTAAACAAATTTTACCCTTGAAGTTTAGTTGAGTAAGGGCAGGAGAAAGTGTCTGAGGACCCCTGAGGAGATTTAAATATTTATATGAGAAAAACACATAGGAACTAGAGAGACAGCCACTTAGTGTGGTAAATGTTCATTTGATATTGTGCTTAACTGTCACATGATGGATTCTTCCAAAGGAATCAAAGAAATGCTTAGCATCATCAAGAACGTGACAGAGATTATATACAGAACTTGGCACAGAAACCTCACTTCTCAGGTAGGAGGCAGGCTGACTTAAGGGAGGACTCTAGGTTCTAACAACATAAACCGCATTTAGCTTACTAATGTTTATATACTGTTCACTGTTTAGTATCTCAAACAAAGTACTTTTTAAATCTTTATAACTCTATAATGCTATACTATAATGCCAGTAAACTGAATCAGAGCTGTAGAAATAGAAAACAATAAAATGTAAAGAGATCTCAGAGAAGAAACCATTCTCCTTAAACTTAAAATAGACAGTGGAGGGATCACAGACAAAGCATGGGCCTCCTAAGAAGCTATCACAGTTGTTTCATCTCCCAAATCAGAGAATATAGATGTGGCATTACTTCATCATTTATACTGCTACATTTTCAATCTAAAAAATTACATTTTAAGAAACAAAGAAATATATGATTTTTAAATTGCCAAATTCAAATAAGTTGAATTTGAAATCAGTGGTTCTGATAATATTTTATTATTACATAGATCCTTTTAAAAATCCCTAGAATAAATACACTGCATTAATCCCAAATTAAAAAAAAATAAGTTTCAAACATCTTTGTTTTATTTATTTAGTCTAGTAAATAATCAAAGACTTGGAACAAGATTGTTTTTTTCTTGTTGTAGACTTTTATATTTAAAGATCCTTTGGTATTAAATATGTATACTTTAAGATTTGTTTATTATATATTTTTTCTTTCCTATTTCAACTATTATTTTTAAATAATTTTTTCAATTATTTTTAATACAATTTAGCATGTTTCCAAACCTTCTGTATATTTTAATAATAGGTTGTGCCCACCGTGATTTCAAGCTTTGTTGGGAAGTTGAAAAGTGTTATTCATAAAGATGAGCCCTTCTCTAAGGACATTTTTATATTTTCCAAAGAGAAATATTCTAGACATAGCTACTGGAAGGCAGATCTACATACTTATACAGTTTCATTTTCTTAAGAAAATGAAAAATCATTAAAAATCATCCTACAATATTTTTATAGCAGTCCTGTAATATTCTTTAATCTTATATGTTCTCTGCCATCTTCATAAAGCTAAGGAGAAAGGCTTATCTTACTGTGGTGGAATTCTCATCTCTTAAAAGAAATAAAAGTATTCACTTGGAGTATGACTTTCTAGTTGCTTTTCTACTTTATTCACTTTCTTCTAAATTACTGAAAGGTTGGGAAATAGTAGGAAATTTCAGACTTGCAAGGCACATGAATCAAGTCTTCAAACTTAATGGTGAAATAGTATTGTGTATGAATCTGGGTGTTCTGATGAAGGGTTATTTTCAGTAAACGTTGAAAGGTTGACAGTAGTCGCTTTGTAGATGTGGAAAAAAATCAAGTTGATACCAATCATATAAAATTGCTCGTTTAATGGTAGGAATTTTTTAAAGAGAAAGACTTTCTTCGGAGTACTGACTTTAAGACAGGGAATAGAGTTCCTGGAAAACTTCTTACGAACTTCTTATAATAGACTGAAAAATGTTAGAAAAGAGAATAAAGTAATACAAAATTTGTTCTCCTTATGTTCCTAAATGTATGCTATTCTTTCTCTTTAACTCTGTTTGCAATGATAAAGCCAATAGATTGAGAATTAAGTAGCCAAACATCAGCTTATGTTAACACACTTTTAACCTGCTGCAACTAAAATAGACTGACAAACCAATCTTAGACGATAAATATGTTATGATTATGATGCCAACTAATACCCATGTTCAGAAAACTCAGCATTAAAAGCAATGTTATTTTCAGAAAAAAAAAAGATATGATTTGTATCTAAATTTTATATTCACTAAAAGATATTCTTTACAGAACATACACACACACACACACACACACACACACACACACACACACACATATATATATATAAAGAATTTATATATTCTTTACAAGGTAGAGTGTGAGTTGTAACTATATTCTCTAAAACTATTCTAGAATGAAACATGGAAGAAATCACATCAACTTGTTCAAGAATGCTCAGTGATTCTAATAGTGTGTGGTCTGAATGTTTCTCTTTGTTTACCATCTTCACTTGGAGCAGGGCTTTGGAGATACTGCTGAGGGTAAATGATGGAAATAGAAAGGGAAAGAAGATCATGAGTGAAGGAGAATACAGAAGACAAAAGAGTTGTCTTGAAGCCTACTTTAATGACTACTGTAAAATTTCTTTGAAATAAAACAGTTGCAATCCATATTTTTCTCCTTTGTTTTCATAACATATTTACCCATTTCTCAAACTTACATTATACTTAAAATTTTTTGTCTTCCTTTTTCAAATAAGCATTATTTTTTTTGCTGAAATAAATTATATCCCTTTAATTTTAAAGTAAAAAGAAGCATAATAATTTTTTTTAAATATAAAGAAAGCTATTCTATTAAAAAAAAACCCAGGGTAAATAATTGCTAACAATTCCATATTTTTTCTTGTTTAATATCTAGCATAGTATAGATACAAGTAATTTAGGTGTAACCCTGGTTTTCTGTCAAAAAAAAAAAACATACTGAACTATTCTCCAACCTCCTTTAATCACTTAATATAAAAATCTGGAAATTTTTCCATGCACATAATTATGAGTTGTATCCTTCTTTATAACATGTGACTTGACTTTAAATGATGACTTTTAATTTTTTTCAAATTTATATCTCAAGTTAGTAATGTCTGGCAAACCTTGTTATCTCCTTGCTTGTTGACCTTCTGCCCTTGAATATCCTATTGGATACCCAGTTTCAATGCCTAGATATTCCTCAACTCCTTACTGTCCCTTCTAGACTGCCTAATAATCTACAAGGTTCTACTCAATTGCTCAGGGCTAAAACCTTGCTGTCTTCCCTGATAGGTCGACCAATATTTTTCTCTCATAACATGACCTGCAATATTCAATAGATCACGTTCTATAAACGAGTTTTTCAACCAGAAGATTTTAATATTTCCTATCTCTCCTATCAATTTAGTGATCTTCTTTCCCCAGTGGCAATAAATTAGTTGACAGGCCAGCATCATCTACTATGACAAAGTCACTACGTTCCATACTTCCATACTTCAAGTCTGATTAATCCCTGCCATAGTCCTCAGGTTCAAAACTCTAGCACATTTGATCCAATGAATCCATTCTTTAAAATGTTAGCACTGACAAAATCACAGATAGTGTTAGGACAAGGTGACCAACGGCAGAGACACTTTCCAAATTTGAATCAATACCCAATACTGTGTGACAAAATTTGATTTTATGAACTCTTATCCTAACCTTCTATAGTTAGTTTAACCTGCTCTCCTTGTAATTTCAGAAGGCCTAAATAATCATACTTAAGCAACTGATGTCCAAATATATATTCAGGGCAGCAATAAAGGTTTCAGTTTAAAGTCCCTGCAATATGTAAAAAAAACAAAATAATTTCAACTTAATAACTCTTCAAGAAACATGTTTTCCTGTGAATTAAATATAACCATTGGAAAATGGGTCTAAATAAGTCAAAGGACATAGAACAGTTGTCTTTGGCTAAAAAATGAAAAGTGTTAGTTGCTCAGTCATGTCCTACTCTTTGTGACCCCATGGACTATACATAGCCCACCAAGACTCCTCTGTCCAGCAGTCTCCGGACTTCCCCAGGCAAGAATACTGGAGTGGGCGGCCATTCCCTTCTCCAGTGTTTGGCTAAAGGAAAACATAATTCTGCCTTTAGTTAACTGAGTAACCAACACTGCAAGAGTTTGGAAGTGTACTGTGCCTATAAGACAGATTTCTCAGCGGGTCACAAAAGTCCTTATCGATGTGTTTCCTCTTCCGTGTCCATGGTCATCTCTCCCTGCTCTTGCCTTTGCTTTGTGTTTCAACCACGACGAACTACCTACAGATGCTTGAACATACACACATTACATCAAGGTGCTTGTACCACTGCTTAAAGCATAGATCTTTTTTTTTTCCTCCCTCTCACTCATATATTGAGTCTCAAATTAGAGATTCTATTCTTCTTAAAATCTTCTTTTGACGTATAGGCCCATCCCAAGCACATCCTCTCTATATTACACTCATGACATGCATAGTTCACATTACTTTTCTTTAGATGGCCTAGTCTGTTAAATTCTTGAAGTTTAACAAATATACAGGACTCTACAAGGTGTTAGCTGGGTTTGTTTGAGATGGTGAATTTGAAATAGAAGAAGCATTAAAGCTACACTGTAGAAATAAGAGTATATAAGGGAATGCATTCACTTTTTCAAGTGAGCAGGAGTGTTTCAGAAACCAGGAAATGTAAGGTGTGATAGGTCATGAATGTAGACTCAGATGATTTAAAAATTAATAATAATTTTAAAAAATTTCAAGTTCCTATATAGAAGATAATATTCAATATGCTAGAAAATGACCACAGTAGATTTTTTAAAGAGAATGTCATGGAGATATGATTCTACTGAAAATTTAGTTACTTATCTACTTTAATCAAGTATCATTGCATAGATTGATACAGACAAGAGTTATTGATACAATAGATCATTAAAGTAATACAGAGATGATACACTATTGCTGTTTACAGAAAAGGAGAAAAAGTGGCGCATTTAAGAAGTACTTCAAACAATAAGACCATAATACATTGCTCAACAAAAGGTTCCTGGATAGCTCAGTTGGTTAGGGATCCGTCTGCAGTGCAGGAGACCCTGGTTCAATTCCTGGGTCAGGAAGATCCCCTGGAGAAGGGATAGGCTGCCCACTCCAGTATTCTTGGGCTTCCCTTGTGACTCAGCTGGTAAAGAACCCCCCTGCAATGTGGCAGACCTGGGTTTGATCCCTGGGTTGGGAAGATCCCCTGGAGAAGGGAAAGGCCACCCACTGCAGTATTCTGGCCTGGAAAATCCCATGGGTAGAGAAACGTGGTGGGCTACACTCCATGGAGTCGCAAAGAGTCGGATACAACTGAGCGACTTCACTTTCTTTTTCACTGTATGTTTATTATCTTATTACAAACAATGATAAGATGATATACTATCATTATAACTATAATGATAATATAATAACATTATTATATTGATAGACAATTAAATTATCTTAATAATATAATTACCTTATCAATAAGATAATTATTTACATTATTTTATTCAACTAATTTAGACTCTAATTACCACAGATCTTGGCAACAGAAAAGTAAAATAGAGGGTGCAAATTATCTTTCTTAAGCTAATAACATATTAGTCTTTTATATATCTTCTTATATATTCTTTTCAACAATTGTTGCTTTTAAGTCAGATGTACATGGAATATATTTTGCATACATTTGTAAACACCAGAGACTGTTTTAAACCATTATGAATGATAAAGCTAATTTCTTAAAGAATCTCCTAAAAGGAATAATTTTTTTCTCTTATTAGATGTAGGTTTTTCTATAAAATTAGTTAAAACTGCTATTTATATTCAAGACGATTTGTTGTCATTTCGCTAAAAAATCCTTTAAATATATAAAACTAGAATACTGATAGCACATAAGTTTAAGCTATATATAAAAACCTTCTTTTTAATGAATTTAGCCTTATTTATTTTTTGAGGAATATAAAAAATGTAATTTTTTTATTGTAAATGATATGCAAAGTAATTGCTACTGTATTTACTGTGAGTGATGAAAGTGACTTGGTTTTGAGATTACTTATTAACTCAAAACACTGAAAGTATATGTTAATCTTCCAGAAACCCTTCTATTTTCACATCTCAAGAGATAAATAAAGACCAACAGCCTAAGAGTAAATATATAATCTGGTATTTCTTTTTAAGTCTTTTTTCTTAATTTTCTTCTCATAGCTGCGAGAAGAGCAAATAAAAGCGGCTTCACACTTGTTTTGTGTCATCCTTATGAATGGGATCCCTATCTTCCTCTTAAGTTGCTATTTTCACATCTCAATTTATAATAGATAAAATCATCTTTACCTATCCAGGGCCTTTTTAACATTCTTAGCCATTTTTGTTTTTCTTTGTTTGCTTTTTAATAGCTTCTAATACTCAGTGAAAAAATAACTGCTAATTGTTACTGGTGGATGTATTTTTAATTGATAATCATAATGATCATACATTTATTATAAGTAGCAAGAGAAAAATTTTAAAATTGCCTCATGAAAAGCAATATATATAGTAAATGGAGCATAGACTGTCACCAGGTCTGATCATTTTTTTACATGAAATTACCATAAACAAAATACTAATGTGATGGTAAATGCATCTTCAATGAAGTTTGATTGAAAGAAAGGTAATCTATTCTCCTGTTCCTCTCACAAATAGAGATATAATTTAATAAAATATAATAATTCATTTCAAAATGAAATACTGATATATTGAAGAAATATCCTATAGTTTTATTTTTATTTTAAATTGCAGTTTTGCTCAATAATGTTGAATTTATAAATATAACATACACGCTAACATTCTAGGAAGCAAAACAAAAGGTTTTGGGATTTCTCTTTTTGGTAAAGATAAAGTAACAGAAGCAGATTTACCCTTCTGCCTGACAAATGTTAATAAGAAATCATACTACTATGAAACAATGATTTTCAACACATTTGTCAACTACAAATCAGCACCTACCAACAGCATTGCCAATGACTGAACAACAAAGGCTTTGCCATCTGCCTCTTCAGAGATCAAACCCCATGCTGTTATACCTGTTGACCTTCAACAAACCCAGAGGGAGTTGAGGGTGGAGTGAGACACTCTGTGCTCCAGGTCTTTAGATGTTTGGATGTTTTTAGGAAAAGATTTTATGACATCAATCCTTGCATCTTCCCATATGTTCAGTTAAGTTCAGTTCAGTTGCTCAGTCATGACTAACTCTTTGCAACCTCATGAAACCGCAGCATGCCAGGCCTCCCTGTGCATCACAAACTCCGGGAGTCCACCCAAACCCACGTCCATCGAGTCAGTGATGCCATCCAGCCATCTCATCCTCTGTCGTCCCCTTCTCCTCCTGCCCCCAATCCTTCCCAGCATTAGGGCCTTTTCCAATGAGTCAACTCTTCGCATGAGGTGGCCAAAGTATTGGAGTTTCAGCTTCAACATCAGTCCCTCCAATGAACACCCAGGACTGCTGTCCTTTAGGATGGACTGGTTGGATCTCCTTGCAGTCCAAGAGACTCTCAAGAGTCTTCTCCAACACCACAGTTCAAACACATCAATTCTTTGGTGCTCAGCTTTCTTCACCGTTCAACTCTCACATCCATACATGACCACTGGAAAAACCACAGTCTTGGCTAGACAGAATTTGTTGGAAAAGTGATGTCTCTGCTTTTTAATATGCTATTTAGGTTGGTTATAACTTTCCTTCCAAGGAGAAAGTGTCTTGTAATTCATGGCTGCAATCACCATCTGAAGTGATTTTGGAGCCCCCCAAAAATGAAGTCTGACACTTTATCCACTGTTTCCCCATCTATTTGCCATGAAGTGATGGAACCAGATGCCATGATCTTAGTTTTCTGAATGTTGAGCTTTAAGCCAACTTTTTCACTCTCCTTTCACTTTCATCAAGAGGCTTTTCAGTTCCTCTTCACTTTGTGCCACAAGGGTGGTGTGGTCTGCATATCTGAAGTTACTGATATTTCTCCCAGCAATTTTGATTCCAGATTGTGATTTTTCCAGCCCAGCGTTTCTCGTGATGTACTCTGCATATAAGTTAAATAAGCAGGGTGACAATATACAGCCTTGAGGTACTCCTTTTCCTATTTGGAACCAGGCTGTTGTTCTATGTCCAGTTCTAACTGTTGCTTCCTGACCTGCATACAGGATTCTCAAGAGACAGTTCATCTAACTCATTGAAAATAAGCCATGCCGTGTGGGGCACCCAAGACAGACGGGTCATGGTGGAGAGGTCTGACAGAATGTGGTTCACCGAAGAAGGGAATGGCAAACCACTTCAGTATTCTTGCCTTGAGAACCCCATGAACAGTATGAAAAGGGAAAATGATAGGATACTGAAAGATGAACTCCCCAGGTCGGTAGGTGCCCATATGCTACTGGAGATCAGTGGAGAAATAACTCCAGAAAGAATGAAGGGATGGAGCCAAAGCAAAAACAATACCCAGTTGTGGATGTGACTGGTGACAGAAGCAAGGTCCAATTCTGTAAAGAGCAATATTGCATAGGAATCTGGAATGTTAGGTCCACGAATCAAGGCAAATTGGAAGTGGTCAAACAGGAGATGGCAAGCGTGTATGTCGACATTCTAGGAATCAGTGAACTAAGATGGACTGGAATGGGTGAATTTAACTCTTGGTGACCATTATACCTACTACTGTGGGCAGGAATCCCTTAGAAGAAATGGAGTAGCCATCACGGTCAACAAAAGAGTCCGAAATGCAGTACTTGCAATCTCAAAAACGCCAGAATGATTTCTGTTCATTTCCAAGGCAAACAATTTAATATCACGGTGCTCCAAGTCTATGCCCTGACCAGTAATGCTGATGAAGCTGAAGTTGAAAGGTTCTATGAAGACCTCCAAGACCTTTTAGAACTAACACCCCAAATAGATGTCCTTTTTCATTATTGAGAACCGGAATGCAAAGGTAGGAAGTCAGGAAGCACCTGGAGTAACAGGCAAGTTTGGTCTTGGAGTACAGAATGAAGCAGGGCAAAGGCTAATAGAGTTTTGCCAAGAGAACTGACTGGCCACAAACACCCTCCTCCAACAAAACAAGAGAAGACTCTACACATGGACATCACCAGATGGCCAACACTTAAATCAGACTGATCATATTCTTTGCAGCTGAAGATGGAGAAACTCTCTACAGTCAGCAAAAACAAGCCTGGGAGCCGACTGTGGCTCGATCATGAGCTCATATGTTCAGTTCAGCTCAGTTCAGCTCAGTCACTTCACGGTACTGAACTCTCCCCTCAGCAAAGCCTCATGTATTGACCTTCCCCCACTGCGGTTTGGAGCAGTCTCTCAGAGCTATGTGAGACGCTGCCTTCCAGGCTGCAGCCCTTATTTTCCCCAGAATAATATTTAACTTGCAAGTCCCAAATTGGTACATCTTTTTTAGTCAACACATCAAACATTAAGAAAATGGACAGGGACCTCACGGTGAAAAAAACAGAAATTGGCAAGGAGAGTCCTAAAATCTAAACTTATGGTTTAAAAAGAGTTTGCAGCTCCCTGTACAAGGTGAGGAAACTCAAGTGAATCTTCATAATCTCAAGAGTTAAGGAGACATAGCTGTGAGTCCAGGAGTTGGAGGTGGCCCAAGTCCACAGGACAAAGTCTCAAAGAGAAGAGAGCTGCTCCAAAGGAGAACTCGCAGCCTCTCAGGGAGTCTCCCTCAGGGCGTCAGACACGTCAGACAGGGCGCATATTGGGAGAACTGGACATCACTGTGGAAAGAACCACCTGAAGGCTCAGAGGGAACTGTTACAGGTCTCACACAGAGTCGAAAACAGTTCCTGTTCCCAAAGACCCTGGAGAGAACTCCATAATTCATAGGGAGCTGTGAGGGTACTGAGGAGATTATGCCTCAACAGTGGGAGAAGACGTTCCTAGAAGAAATGTTGGTTTGGTCCTACCTTAGAAACTTAAAACTCGACACACAAAAAATTCAAGTGAAAAAATTATAGTATTATAAACCATTCAGCTTCCCAAAACAAAAATCAGAATATTTATAAGAATACAAAAACATTTAGCCCCCAAGAATGCAAATTAAAATATCTGATATCTAATCAAAAGTTAGCCTCTAAGGCAATAGAAGAAACACTGACTCATAATGAGAAAAATAACTCAATTAAAATCAGACATTACACAGCACATACAACTGGTAGGTAAGAATATTCTGTTACTACATGCTGTTATTATTATATATATAACATGTTGTATATATAACATATATTATTATATATATAACAGCTACTATATTATAACAATTATTATAAGCTCCTCTATAATTTCAGAAAGCTAAAGGTTGAATATGTTAAATAAACAGAAGGCATCAAAAAAGACTGAAATCAAACATTTAGAGGTAGAAACTACGTTTTTAAATTTAAATTTAAAGAAAATTTTTAAAAGAGGATTAAGAGCAAGTTAGATATAGTGAGAAAAAGAAAAAAGCAATAGAAACTATCCAATTTAAGCCTGCAAAGAAATTTAAAAAAATAAATAAGAGAGAGAGAGCACCAATTGACCTTTTAGTGGTATAATACATATGTAATTGGAGTCCCTATGGAAAAAAATGTTATAAAAACCTTGAAAAAATAATTGTGAAATATAAAAGATGTTTTATTTATTAAGAACATGTTTTTGAAATATAAAAGGAAATTGTAAGTCCTTAGAACCAAGAAACTCGAAGATATAATATATTAAATAGGAAAAGAATTTAACAAGGTGCATCATAATCAAATTATTTAAACCAAATGATAGAGTAAAATGGTAAAAGCATCCACAGAACATGACTCAGATTTATAAAAACATTAAGGAAAGCATGACAGTAGAGTTCTTTGTGGAAAAAAAATATACATTTATTTAAAAATACTAATATATTCATTATGTTAAAGTAACAGAACATATATTTACCAAACATTACTTATATTTTCTAAAACAAAATGTAAGTAGTCCTATAACTATTTGCTTCACATTTTTGTAAATATCTTTCATATCTGGTTTATTAAACGATACCTCGATTATCATATCTTCTTCCAAAGTCAATTTGCTGTGTTAGTTTGGTAGAAGTATATGAAGAAAGCCTGGGCTCAAACAATTATATTGTAAGAAAGTGGAGGCACATTGGATGAGGATAATCTTCCCAGATAAATGAGGGGGTTTTCCCTTAGTAAACACAGAAAATTGACAAGCGGCACCTTATGACGGTAGTCATAGTGTGGAATGAGAAGAAATGTTACAAAGCCTTTGTATTCTTTTACATTCATGTCCAATGACCCAATTTACACCTTGAATGGATCTTATATTTATGCATTCATCTTGTAACATCAAGCATTTGTCACTTTGGAATAATGGCCAAGAACCAAATACAGACAGAAGAGCTTTGAAAATAGTCAGAAAAAACCTTCATTGGTGGAATAATATGAGAGAAATTAGAAAACAGTGGTTGACATCTTTAAAGTGTTGAAAGAAAATTTAAGCACAAACTTCAGCAGAGGTAAAATAATTCCAGATAAAATTATGGAAGTGCATAAAGATTGAAGAGCACTGTAAAGCTTAGATACATGGGTGACTATAAACGAATACTGATTGTCAAAATTATTAATGGTGTTTTATACAGCCTCAAATGCAAGTTAAAATGCATGACAATACTGGAACAAAAGAAGTGAGTAGAACCCATGCAAAGCACAAAAAACAGTACTTGCATTACACTCTTATCCCTCTCAGAATCTGTGTGACTGCCATAATGAAAGGATGCACACATAATCTCTAAATTAACCACTAAAGTCAATTTGAAAACACAGAGGGAAACATTACAAATAAAAACCACTGATTAATACTAAAAAAGGAAAAATAATCTTGAGAAATGTACATCAAATGAAAAACCTATTACAAGATGTTCAGTGAAAATATAAATATAAATGAACGAAATATTCCAGTATCCAATATATGAAGTTGAACCTACAGTTATTCTGGCAAATAATAATGACATTTATTTTGAGTCTTATTCTTTTTCTCCCACAGGTAGGGCTTTTTCAGTAGTTCAGTCCTTCCTATTAACATAATTTTATGTACATGAGGAGAATATAGAGCTATTTATAATAATGATTAATATATTTAAAATGCCATGCTAAGTAATTATAAAAATAATGTATATAAAAAATAACTATGATATTACAAAGCAGAATGTGTTAGATACAGCAAAGGTCATATCAATGATTTTTCTACATATAGTTTAAGACTAGAGGTGTGTGTGCTAAGTCACTTCCGTCATGTCCAACTCTTTGTGACCCCATGGACTGTAGCCCGCCAGACTCCTTTGTCCATGGGATTTTCCAGGCAAGAGTACTGGAGTGGGCTGCCATTTCCTTCTCCAGGGGATCTTCCCGACCCAGGGATTGAGACGGGGGCAGATTCTTTACCATCTGAGCCTCCAGGGAAGCCCCAGTGCAAGTGGCCCCGTCCTAAAAACGCCTCTTGAGGCTAAAGGTACAATCTTGCCTTGAGCCACTGTTCTCTTCTGCAACAAATGTTTACATTGATTTAGGCTGACTTATTTTCTGTGATTTGGAAGCTGAAATTTTCATCTATAAAATGGCTTCAAGTTAGCTAAGTGAAGAAATGAAATTGGAGACCGTTTCAAGTTTGCTGCGATGCTTAATCATGCACTTTGATGCGGCCATTTCTTTTGTTATATCTTCACATTTGTTTATGGTCAGACATTTCAACAGCCAACTCCTTAGTCACTCTGATTATTTTATCCTCCTCTGGAACTAAATCTAAAATGACATATGATCACTTGAATTTTCCATTGCTGTTGCATAATTTTTCACAGGAACTTAAAAAAAAAAACACATGAATCTTTCAGAGCAAATTAGAGTCAAGAACAGCTTCACCAAAACTGCTGCTATTGAAATAATGACATATCTAGAAATTAAAGAAGACTCCTTATTTTCCCACAGATAGATAATATTTCATCAATTTGCCAAACATCTGGCAATATAAATAAACTTTCAATTAAATTAATTTTGAAATGTCTCTATTTTGATAATCATTTATTAATATGAAAAACAATATTTACAAAACACTGCCTGTCAAAAATGACCAAAAATTTCACTATTTCATATCACCTGTTTGTTTTTAAGCCACTGCAAGGAAAGTTTCATTATCATCATTTTATAGGTGAGGAAGCCGGGGTTTAAATACAATAAAGTGTGTATGTTAGCACCCTAATGTGTGAGTGGAGTGCAAATCACAATCTGACTCCATTGTGTTGATCTTTATTAGTCAATTAAGTGTCAGATATGAAGAACAGCAAATCTGTGAGCCAGAAAACAGTAATGGAAATTGCCAAAATAATTCAAACTTTAATGGTAAATGTGATGTATTTAAAAGAAAAAACAATTTCTACTACATGTGTTACAGAATTCAGTAAAATGGAAAAACTAACAAGGAGAAAGGTGTTTGTTTATTTTTTCACTAAAAAGCCAGGAAATAAATTTATAGCTACCTCTTAAAGAAAGACTTTTTTCTGGATCACTGGTGTGCCCTTCAGGGCACAGTTTTTGTTAAGTTACTAGTTGAACATGCAGTACATTTATCATGTAAAGAATAACAAGGAAATAAAAATAAAAATTCCAAGGAATAAGACAGGGCCAAAAAGAATCTTCCATCTGTAGTTCAATCAATGAAAATCTTTATGCAAAGTAGATATTCATGGAGATACACAAGGAAAGAGGTCTAGGCCTACTGTAAACTATTTCTGGCATACCTAACAGGCATCGTGTTCATGAAAATCACAATAAACTGACTAATATTACGAGGGACACCTGTCACTGGAACCAGTCTGTGCTTGAGTGCTCAGTCACGCAGTCCTGTCTGACTCTTGGCAACCCCGTGCAGCCCACCAGGCTCCTCTCTCCATGGAATCTTTCCAGGCAAGAATATTGGAGTGGGTTGCCATTTCCTTCTCCAGTGGCTCTTCCCAACCCAGGGATCAAACCCACATCTCTTCTATCTCCTGCACTGGCAGGTGGATTATCTTATCACTGTGCCACCTGGGAAGCCCATAAATCCAACTTAATGCAGTGTTCGGAATATAGGTTCTTGAATCTGAAGGCCTAGGTTTGAATAAAGCTCTGACATCTGCGACTCTGCAATGCAAATAAATTTTCAATTAAGTCAATTCTGGAATGTTTTGATATTGATAATCTTTTATTAGTAGTAGTTAAAAATATAGAACAGACTCGTGGACTTTGTGGATGAGGGTAAGGGTGGGATGATATGGGAGAAGGGCATTGAAGCATGTTAATTGTCATGTGTCTAATCAATCGCCAGCCCAGGATTGATGCTCCGGGCTGGTGCAGCGAGATTTCCCGGGGGGGAGGGAGGAGGGAGCGGGGTTCTGGAGGGAAAGCATATGTAAACCCATGGTGATATCATGACAATGTATGGCAAAAACAATAAAAAAAATAAAAAAAAATTTCCTTAGCATTATCTCTCTGTCCAAATCACTTCATCTTTTCTGTCTCTATTCCTTAATTCTTGAAAGCATCAACCAAGACAAAGTACTCAGGTAACTTGTCTGAAAGTGTGGAAGTCCCTCAGTCGTGTCTGACTCTTTGTGACCCCATGGACTATAGAGCCCATGGGACTTGTCCGAGCCTAACTGGAAGAAACAAGACTCTGTAAACATTTATATCAAACTAACTATCATTGAGACTTCACACTAGCACAAAAGGAAGAAAGCTTGAGTAATCATGTTTAAATTTAGCCTATAAAAATGTTTATACTCAGTAAATTGATACACTAATAAGTGGATCAATATCTAAGTAACAGTTAGGAGGCCTATTTTCTAAACTTTCTACTTCTAGGAAATTTCTCTGACTCCTTGAAGAAATCATCCTGCCTGAAATGGTAACATCCCTCTATATCTTGTTCTTCAAGAATCCCTGGTTGTCTCCTTTTCTTCTCTCCTACTTAAGATGACAGAAAAATGGTTGCATTTTACTATAGTCTGTGATTTTTGTGTCTGGAAACATTTGTGGTGATGGTAGACATTGATTTGGTGACATTTCTGAAGCTAGAAAAGGTACGTTTTATCTGATCAAATAAAAAGACAATAAAAAAAGGGATAAGATATTCACAGTGATCTCTGCCGGCTTTGACTCTAAATGATTCATGCAGGCAAAAACTATGAGAAAGTTCAGATACTTCAGAGATTACTTACTCTAAAACTTTCATACTTTAAAAGAGGAAAACATGGCCCCCAAGATAATGAAAATAGAATTTCTGAATAGTTAGTGAGAAATCAAAGTCACAGCTATTGAGTGGAAAGTGTCTCCTGAGTTTTAGTTAATAATGGTTCCATTTTTATAAATGTATTCTAGTTGCTGATAATAGAAATGTACCACCACAGATTAATTTTAAAATAACTCAAATTAGTATGTGTATTTGTACATACTGTAAAACAATACATAAATTATAAATGAGACATTTTTTAATTCAAAGAACCAGTAATATTTGAATTTAAAATATTGATAGCAGATACTATGCATAATAAAAGCTATGGATCCTTGAGTCTGGCATATCCCCTGGAGGAGGAAATGGCGACGCACTCCAGTATTCTTGCCTTGGAGAATCCCATGGACAGAGGAGCCTGGTGGGTGACAGTCCATAGGGTCACAAAGGGTCTGACACAACTGAAGCGACTTACCACTCACTCAATAAATATTTATTAAATGAATAAATTTCACAGTGTATCAATGCTTCTTAATAATGTTTGCAATATATGGAGAAACTTGGAAACATTTCAAGATTTCACAAATATGAATTAAAGATATTTGTTCTAACAGTATCATATTTTAATGTGAAAAGAGCAGAGAAAGTGTTAGTCACTCAGTCGTGTCAGAATCTTTGTGACCCCATGGACTGTAGTTGGCCAAGCTCTTCTGTCCATGGGATTCTTCAGGCAAGAATACTGGAATGGGTAGCCATTCCCTTCTCTAGGTCTTCCCAACCCATGGATGGAGTCCAAGCCTCCTACAATGCAGGCTGACTTTACCACTTGAGCCACTAGGGGAGCTGTAGAACACTTAGAAAATTCAAATACATATTATTTGGGAAAACTTCATATTTATCTTAATTACATTATTAAAAGTTAAATTATAAAATGTCAAAACCAGTAATTTAACTTAATTTAACTGATAGTTTTAAAAAATTATCAACATTGAGACATATATAACCTGTGGAGTTGTGTATTTTTTGGCTATACAGAGATAATAGCAATTAAATATACTATAGCACTTTTATTTAAAATAATAATCCTAAAGTATAGGATGATTTATATTTTAATTAAAATTCTTAGTCATTAAGACATATTAATTTCTAAAATATATCTTTTATCTGAATTATGACAAAACAACTGAATCTTAAAACTATGCTTTTAAATTTATTTTTAGATTTCTGCCATGTAATAGCATATTTAATCTCTGATATAGAGTTACCCTTTCACATGGTTTTACAACAATAAAATAAATCAAATTTTACAAAAGATTTTGGTTATAGATTCTTTTACTTCCTATTGAAATTCTTACTAAAGAAGATAAAAAGATGGAAATTTAAATAACTTTGAAACTAGAAAGTGAAAACGAAAGTGCAAGTCGCTCTGTTGTGTCTGACTCTTTGCGATCCCATAGACTATACAGTCCACGGAATGCTCCAGGCCAGAATACTGCAGCCGGTAGCCTTTCTCTTCTTGAGGGGATCTTCCCAACCCAGGGATTGAACCAAAATCTCCCACATTGCAGGTGGATTCTTTACCAGCTGAGCCAAAAGGGAAGCCCAAGAACACGGGAGTGGGTAGCCTGTCCCTTCTCCAGGGGATCGTCCCTTCCCAGGAATCAAATAGGGGTCTACTGCACTGTAGGCAGATTCTTTACCGACTGAGCTATAAGGGAAGCTAGAAATTCCCATACACATCTTCCTGATTTCCTGTGGACTTTCTACCTCCCAAGGAAAAACGGAGCGCTACATTTAGAAGGTAAACAGGCAAGAAGGAAGAATTCTTCTCTCTACGTGTGATCAGTTCTAAGATGATGTTGTTACAGTGCTGCACTCAGCATGCCAGCAAATTTGGAAAACTCAGCAGTGGCCACCAGACTGGAAAACTCATCTCACATGCTAGCAAAGTAACGCTCAACATTCTCCAAGCCAGGCTCAACAGTACGTGAACTGAGAACTCCCAGATGTTCAAGCTAGATTTAGAAAAGGCAGAGGAACCAGAGATCGAATTGGCAACATCCACTGAATCATCAAAAAAAGCAAGAGAGTTCCAGAGACACATTTACTTCTGCCTTACTGACTGTGCCAAAGCCTTTGACTGTGTGGATCACAACAAACTGGAAAATTCTTAAAGAGATGGGAATATGTGCCTCTTTCAATCCTGGTTTCCTCGGTGTGTATGCCCAGCAGTGGGATTGCTGGGTCATATGGCAGTCCTATTTCCAGGTTTTTTAAGGAATCTCCACACTGTTCTTCATAGTGGCTATACTAGTTTGCATTCAAACAACAGTGTTAGAGGGTTTCCTTTTCTCCACACCCTCTCCAGCATTTATTATTTGTAGACTTTTGGATGGCAGCCATTCTGACCAGCAGGAGATGGTACCTCATTGTGGTTTTGATTTGATTTGATTTGATTTTGATTTGATTTCTGAGTGATGTTGAGCATATTTTCATGTGTTTGTTAGCCATCTGTATGTCTTCTTTGGAGAAATGTCTGTTTAGTTCTTTGGCTCATTTTTTTTATTGGGTCATTTATTTTTCTGGAACTGAGTTGCAGGAGCTGCTTATATATATTTTTAAGATTTTTGTCAGTTGCTTCCTTTGCTATTATTTTCTCCCATTCTGAAGGCTGTCTTTTCACCTTGATTATAGTTTCCTTCATTGTGCAAAATCTCTTAAGTTTAATTAGGTCCCATTTGTTATTTTTGCTTTTATTTCCATTACTCTGGGAGGTGCGTCATAGAGGATCCTGCTATGATTTATGTGAAAAAGTGTTCTGCTCAATATTCATGACAGCACTGTTTACAATAGCCAGGACATGGGAGCAACCTAGATGTCCATCGGCAGATGAATGGATAAGGAAGCTGTGGTACATATACACAAAGGGATATTACTCAGCTATTAAAAGTAATGCATTTGAATCAGTTCTAATGGGGTGGATGAAACTGGAGCCTATTATACAGAGTGAAGTAAGTCAAAAAGAAAAGCACCAATACAGTGTATTAATGCATATATATGGAATTTAGAAAGATGGTAACGATGACCCTATATGCGAGATAGCAAAGGAGACACAGATGTAAAGAACAGTATTTTGGACTCTGTGGGAGATGGCAAGGGTCGGATGATTTGAGAGAATAGCATTGAAACGTGTATATTATCATATGTGAAACAGCTGGCAAGTCAAGATTTGAGGCATGAGACAGGGTGCTCAGGGCTGGTGCACTGGGGTGACCCTGAGGGAGGGGACAGGAGACACAAGTACACCCATGGCCGATTCATGTCAGTGCGTGGCAAAAACGACTACAATATTTCAAACTAATTAGCCTCCAATTAAAATAAATAAATTTAAAAAAGAGAGAGATGGCAATACCAGACCACCTTACCTGCCTCCTGAGAAATCTGTATGGAGGTCAGGAAGCAACAGTCAGATCTGGGCATGGAACAACAGATTGGTTCCAAATTGGGAAAGGAGTACTTCAAGACTGCATATTTTCACTCTGGTTATTGAAGTTATATGCAGAGTACATCATGAGAAATGCTGGGCTGGATGAAGCATAAGCTGGCATCAATATTGTAGGAAAAATATCAATAACCTCAGATATGCAGATGACACCATCCTTATGACAGAAAGCAAAAAACAACTAAAGAGGCTCTTGAGGAAAGTGAAACAGAGTGAAAAAGCTGGCTTAAAGCTCAACATTCGGAAAACTAATATCATGTCTTCTGGTCCCATCACTTCATGGCAAATAGATGGGGAAACAGTGCAAACAGTGAGATACTTCATTTTTGGAGGCTCCAAAATCACTGCAGATGGTGACTGCAGCCATGGAATTAAAAGACACATGCTTCTTGGAAGATAAACTATGACCAACATCGACAGCGTATTAAAAAGCAGAGACATTACTTTGCCAACAAAGGTCTGTCTAGTCAAGGCTATGGTTTTCCAGTAGTTATGTATGGATGCGAGAGTTGGACTATAAAGAAGGCTGAGTGCCAAAAACTTGATGCTTTTGAACTGTAGTGTTGGAGAAGACTCTTGAGAGTCCCTTGGACTGCAAGGAGACCCAACCAGTCCATCCTAAAAGTGATCAGTCCTGAGTGTTCATTGGAAGGACTGATACTGAAGCTGAAACTCCAATACTTTGGCCACTTGATGCAAGGAGCTGACTCATTTGAAAAGACACTGATGCTGGGGAAAAAATGAAGGTGGGAGGAGATGGGAATAACAGAGGATGAGATGGTTGGATGGCATCACCAACTCAATGGACATGAGTCTGGACAAACTCCAGGAGTTGATGATGTACAGGGAGGCCTGGTGTGCTGCAGTCCATGGGGTTGCAAAGAGTCGGACATGACTGAACGACCGAACTGAACTGATATATAAAACAGATAACTAATAAGAACCTATTGTATAGCACAGGGAACACTACTCAATATTCGCTAATGGCTTATATGGGAAAATAATCTTAAAAAAAAAGTGTGCATATATGTGTAACTGATTCACTTTGCTGCACACCTGAAACTACCACAGCATTGTAAATGAACTATATTCAAATAAAATTTTTATAAGAGAGAGAGAAAGGCAAAACAAAACAAAAGCATAAAAGTTGTGAAAGCAATTTTAAATGTTCATTTCATGTCATAATATCATTTTTAAAAAATCAGGATATTTTGATACATTGTTCAATTTTTTATCCTTCAGAGTTTGTGCTATTCATATAAATGGTGAAAATATCTGTTAGTACTTTCATGTCCCTTAACTCCAAAATAGAATGATTTCAAATCATTGAACATAATATGTTTCTAACTGCAAAAATTCTAGGGAGTGAAGTGCGAGTTAGGATACTAGAATGGGATCAGAAAGGGTGAATTTTATTAAGAATTTTTCTCTTGACCCTGGTTTATCAATTTTAACCTGTTTCCTATTATTTATATTGGTACCTGTGTGATTAATAATACAGAAGTTTATACTGTCTAGATAGATTAGTAAGTATCTAATATCAAAATTTCATAGAATAATTATTTAAATAAATGTTTATATTTACCTAGATAAAAACAAGAGAAAAGGATAGAGTGTATGTTTTAATCTAAAATAAATGCTTAGAATTTTAATAGGCCATTCCTTTTGCATGTTTTTTTTTTCCTATTTTCTCTTGGTATTCCAGATATATTCTGAGTTTTACTTTACTGCTGATGACCAGTTACAAAAATAACAATGGACCCTATGACCACGGATTAAGTCAAACTCTAGGCAACCTGACCCTTTGGTTCATTTTAATTAAAAAAAAAAAAAACAAACATAATTTGGGACAGCAAGTCAGGCTGAAACTAATAGCATAGACATATAATTATCTTAAATAGGTTGCATATCTATAGCCTATAAATAGGTTGCATGCAAAATGTGGCTCAAAAATAACACAACTTCAGCTTTATTATCCTTCAGTAATCATGGAAATAATCAAACATATTTAACCTGAAAAAAAGTTTTATATAAACTTTTCATTTTTTAATGCTTTATTTTGCCTCAAAGCATCAGGAGTATACACAACAAACAACATAAATTCTAGTTACATGTGAGTGTTGTTGAATTAAAATGCATGTGTCTAGGAAACTAAATGTAAATAAGTCAGACTCTCCTGGTATTACGCTCTAGTCTGTTGCAGTGTTTAAGGTTATAATCTTTTCTTAAACAACAGAAAGTCTAGAGAACTTTTCAAACTCATATATATATATATATGAGTGCTTTCTTAACAAGGATGGCGTGAATGTCTGTGAGTCCAGAGATATTGTTTGGATGCGTATTTCTTGGTCTCAACCCTAATGCTTCTGCTTCTATAGCCACTGCACACAGCCTACAAACAGCATGCATTATATGCAGGTCTCCACTGGGGCTCTTGTTCAAGACCCAACAGATGTTAGGGCCAGGGCTGCTCATGGGGACATCATTAAAAGACGGAAAACATAGGAGTGACTCAGGGTCATGATCCCGGTAGAAATCAACTGCGCTTGTCTAGCGAATGGGTCCTAGAACAACTCATTCAGGCTGATGCTAAAGGTTACACATGCCCTTATTTCCACGTGATTCTGGACTTAAAATTCTTATGTTTTTCTAAATTATATTAATACCTGGTTCTAAAACAGACCATGTGACATTGTAGAATTTGCCCCACTTGTGGCTGAATGGCTCCACATCATACCCATGCCTATGTTCAGGTGGCAGAAAACTGAAAGAAGGAAACAGAGAAAAATGCATACGACGTCTTTATGACTTAACTTCAATTGAGTCCTCATTACTGCTAATTAATCTGTCTTCGTTTTCATGGCTGTTCTCGTTCACATTCTACCCATCAGTACATGAAAACTTTTTGCCACATCTTTAAATTCCAGTTCTTTTGTCCCATCCCTCAGTCTTCAGGAGGACATTCCTTCTTAACACTTCCCTCTAAGAATATAAAAAAGCAAGTATCAGAGGAGATACTATCAGATTCTCTAAATAAAAATAAAGCTATTACACTTTGCGCAACATTTCTCCTTCTGAATAGCATTACTTCACACGTTCAAAAGAGCTCATCAGCCTGCTACATTTTCAATGATTTGTCTCTGTCTCTGCCTCTTTCTGTCTCATAGCTCCTTTCATTAGTTTCTGGCATAAAAAGAAATATTACAAAAACCTCCTTTCAAGCTACATACTCCTCAGAGATATCTGTACAGGTTTTCTCTGTCTGTTTTCCAACCTGCCCTTTATTCTCCATGCACTACGCACCTCTTCCTGTCTTCATCTGTGGAAACTGCTCTTATCTAAGACACCAATCACTCTTTGCTAGTTCCCACTTTACACCTCATTTGAATTTTGACAGTATCCGTTCTGTCTTCTGGTTTTCTTTTTCCTTTGCCATCTTAATATCTGTATACTTTGGGGATCAATACTGAGTGCTCCTCAGACCTCATGCATGCTCTCTACATAATCTCATCAATCACGCATACAACTGCAGTTACTGAGGACAGCAAGAGTCAGCACACAGGCTCCATAGAGAATCACTGGACGAATGTTTCAGATTTAGGAGGGATGTGATCACTGTCTCACCTACTCAACTCAGCTCTTGTGGTATGACAACAGACAATACCTAAACAAATGTACATGATGTGCTCCAAGAAAACTTTATTTACAAAACAACTGGCAGACCAAATCTGTCCTAAAGGTAGTAGCTTGCACACCAGTGTACTATACCGTGGTAATTCACAAAATTATGAGCTTCAGAACTGAATTAGTGAAATAACTGGACATGTGATTAATTTTACTCAAGTCAGCCTCATCTATTTCACCCACTGGGCTGGAATCAATGATCTTATTAGGCCATTCCTGTTTAAAAGCCTTCCACAGCTCCCGATTTGTACAAGCATTGAACCTGGTTTACTCATAATTGTCACCGCTTCCTTTCGATCTAGCTGTTGTGATTTTTAGCTTTTAACCTACTCGTGAATAATAGCAAGGATCTTTCTCATCTATTGAATACTTTCATGAATTCTTCTCTGCCTTCATTGAGGGACCGTTGTATTTTATTCCTTTTTTTGTTTGTTTTTTAGTCTTAGATTTGGTTTTTGTTTTCTCAACTCCTTATATCCACCTTTGCATATAGTGACAATTTAATTATTTCTTTGCAAATGAACAAAATTTTGTTATATATTTTATGGAAATATTTAACTTTGAGAAAGCCATAAAACCTAACAAACTCACAAAAAACACATTAAGATTAAGCTGCAATACTTACCTTGCAATTAATTAAGGGTGACAGTGGAAGGCTGAGTTCCTAGAGACAATTTATGTTATTGCTCATTATTCTGTCTTAATCAGAGCATACCTTTTTATGTAAAATATTTAATACTTTAATTTAGTTTTAATATGCAAAACAATTTGTAACTCAGGCATAGTATTTAAAACCATTTGTCATACTTCTGCAATTTTTACTGGGAAATATAAGAAATTTGGCATTTATTCATGAACAATGTAGCTAAACATATAAAATTAATTTCCATCTTCTGTACTGGCAAGCTTTAAAACCAAAACACCATTTTTTGTATTTTTCTTCACCACTTGTAAGAACATTTTAGTCTTATGTAACATCAATTGTTTGAATATTCAATAAAATAAAATGTGTTAATATTTTTTTAATTTATAAACACTTTAAATTTATTACTGGAAGTTCAAATTTATGTTTTCAATACAAATCTTCTAAGAATTTATGAATGTTCATAATGCTGGTACAATAAATAACTACTATGTGTTCAGAATATTCCAGATTTCCAGTTGTAATTTAACCTGTAACTTTGCTTTAAACCATCTTTCAAATGTCGCTAACAGAAGGAGTCCATAAAAACCTGGGTGATGTTGGCTGTCTAGCTAGACAGGTGGTTCCCCATACACTAAAGTTTAATGTGATCAATTCATTATCATTTAGGCTTTGGTTCCCAAGATTGCCCTAAAATTTAATTTGTCATGCATACAGATTGATTAGAATTGAGTATGCTAACATGCTGGCAAAGTCACAAGAGATTAATGTTTAAAAAACAGTGTACGCACATATTAATTTACAATGAGAGTAATAACTGCTAGTTAAACTGCCTAATCATGTTGTCTACTTCTCTTGACAAAGCAACTTCATGAACATAACACCTGGTGAGCTTGAAAACTAAATCTGGGGTGTTTCCATGAATAGAATGTTCAGTAGGACTAGCCATGATGTACTTATGGATTAAGACGAACGAGACGGTAGCCATCATCCAAGGAATAGATTGCTTTCTTAAGAGGGCACAAGCTTTTTCTGTTTGTTTTTTTTAAACATTTATTAGATTATATTGAGATCCCATTAGAGAGACATTCCTGCTATTTGCCTATAAGCTCTTCAAGAAACTTTAAAAATCAGCCTGTAAAATTAGAAAATAACTATAGGGATCAACTAATAAATGTTGGAACCAAACTTGATGTTTCTTAAATGGGCTTACAAATAATAGTCTCCTGAATTCTTCTATACATCATATTCGTTTAGGAATCCACCATTTTATTTAGATATTATAGAACCTGATGTTTTGGACTGATGCTTTTGAACTGTGGTGTTTGAGAAGATTGTTGAGGGTCCCTTGGCCTGCAAGGAGATCCAACCAGTTATTCCTAAAGGAAATCAGTTCTGAAGATACATGGGAAGAACTGATGTTGAAGCTGAAGCTCTAATACTTTGGCCACCTGATGCAAAGAACAAACTCATTTGAAAAGACCCTGATGCTTGGAAAAACTGAAGGCAGGAGGAGAAGAGGATGACAGAGGATGAGATGGTTGGATGGCATCAGCGACTCAAGGGACATGAGTTTGAGCAGACTCCGGGAGTTGGTGATGGAAAGGGAGGCCTGGTATGTCACAGTCCATGGGGTCACAAGGAGTTGGACATGACTGCATGACTGAACTGATGTTTTTGGGCAAAGAAGTAATTTTTATACTGTTTATATCAAAATTTCAATAGTATACTTAATCATGAGATCATATTTTGATTGGGTACCTTACAAATAGAGTTCATGTGATAATAGATTGGTTGGATCTGCCTCAGAGATATGCTTTTTGGGGCTACATTTGCTCGTATTTAGGATATTTTACAGTAATATAAAGTATTCATTTTCTGTTAAAAAATGAAATTGGAGATACTGTGTCCACAGTCAGCACAGCAACAATTAGATGGGCTGAACACTAGCCACTTACAGAAAGATAATACAAAGAATGAAAATAAACTTTCATGTTCATCAGAGTTCTTAACACTCTTAATTATATAGTATTTGTCCAGACTCATTCACTTACGATACTGTCTGGTAACTGTGTTTATGACTCCTATATTTCAACGATATCAGATTATAGAGTTTTTCACAGCACTAGATTTGTGAAACAAAGCAGTAGTAATCTCTAATACTTCTTAAAGCACTAAAGGTATGGAGACTAGATAAAGTTTGAGTTTTCTTTAATTAGAAATTATGATACACTCTCTAAGTCTAATATATGCTTATTTTGCCTGGACTGTAAAACCAGGTTGATCTTCTCTTTGCAAATACAGGGAAATGATTGTTCATCAGAGAAACCAAAAAGGATGGAATTCTGTAGAGAGGCCAAGATAGAAGTATGCTGTACAAGGATTGAGGATTCCAGATAAATTGCCCAAGACTGCTTAGACTTCTCTTGTTAACGGGGTTTGGTATCAGGTAAGTATCAGATAAGTACTTTGCTCTTGGCTTCGGAGGATAGAGGAAAATTATGAAGATGATCTTGGGTACATAGTCTTCTGTGTTATTTAAGGTTAAGATTAGAGGTCTCAAGCAGGGAGGTTGGATACTTAGTTATCTGCTTTTTTTTTGGTTATGATCCAGTCTTGTGGGACTTTGAGAATCTTAGGACTGTTGATTAAAATCCATGCCATATCCAACAGCAAAAGGAAATGTGAAGGAAATGAATGTAAGCATGCAAGAGAACTGAATAGTCACTGTACTATTTAAATCAAAATATATTGTGAGGTAAGCGGAATTGATTTGGTTATTATCCTTTTTTCTTATCTTCAGACAAATTTTGCTAAAAATCAGATAAGTGTTGCAGGATTAATTTGATTCCTGTTGGAAAATGTGCTATTCTAATTATGGAAATATTTTTCATAGTTCAGCAGCTGAGGTATGACAGAAGACATACTAAAAAATGAAAAAAGAACAATCAGGTATTTTGGGGGTAAATTAAATAGACTGGTCTTACATTTTTCATCTTCCCTGCTTTTTTCCCTTTTTGTTCTCTCCCTCCTTCCTTTTTTTTCCTATTTGCTCCTCTTTTTTCTCCTTTTCATCACTATTTCTTTGCTTCTTTTGTGTCCTTTATTCTGTTACACATCTAAAGACTAGATGTTTTCTGTATGCCAGAACTGATCTGGGGTACTGTCAGTAAGACTGTGTCTTGCAAGCATTTAAGAAAGTATTAGAAATGGCATATTCAAGGCAGACCAGCTGCTGTATACCTCATCTGTGACTTAGCACATGTAGAAAGGCCTCTGGTTAGAATCTGGGACTGCTTCTTTCCATTTTATCTTTGGCTGTTGTGAGTGACCCAGAATTGTTTTTGAAGACTGAAATTTCCCCTGGGAATGCCCTGTGCCCATCAAAGATGCAGGAAACTAATGTTTTCTGTAATATTATTCTCTGTTAATTACGTATCTTCTCATAACTTTGACTTACTATTGTGTGTAAAGAAAGAAGAAAAAATGTGCATGTTTTCAATGTTTCCAGGAATGGAACAACAACAGCTACTTTAAGCTGTGCTGTTGGTCAGGTCAATAATTTAGTTTTAATTGTCACTTCCAGAAATAGTTCGTTACTTTCAACACAATTGAACTATAAATTTAAAAAAGAAATATATACGTATTCATTAAAACAAGAAGGGATATTAGCCCTATATTACCTTTGAGTTACATATATAATACTCAAAAACAACAGGTTTTTACCAGACGTAGATATATATGATAAAAGTTTATGGCTTATAGGCGGAGGTAAAGGAAACATTCTTGAATGGTAGAGATGGTTACATACCTGCCATAATCTCAATTAAATCTGTCACTCCTTCCTTAATGATAGCTGAATTTAAATACATAATTATTGCTATTTAAAATTGGACTCATTTTTTAATACTGACCTTTAAACTTGACCAAAAATTAAGAGATAATTATCTACTTGGCTTGTATGAGATTTTATAACTGGCCCTATTTTGACATGAACAATTGATAGATATTTCAACATAAACAGTTAATGAAAGGCAATAATGGAGGCTTGCCACATAAATAATTATGATATAATTATTTTCAAATAGTAGTTTCTGATACTGAAGAGCATATTAAATGTAACATTCACAGATCAGCATTTCAATTTGAAGTTAAACTATCTTCAGTCTCTTAAATGAAATCCCTTATAATATATTGTTTAATTTACATGCTATTTTTAAATATTTTTCAAAATAAAGTTTATTATATCTATTTTAATGAAGCTGAAAATATAAAACAAGTCTTGGTTGTATTTGAACATCAATTAATTATGAATACAGCTATATATATTGCATGGAAGAAGTTATGATTTAAGTAAATATATTTTCAAATTTTGAGGAAAATTTTCCTCAAATATTGAGGAAAAATTCACATAACAATATTAACCATTTTAGTGTAAACAAAGTGATATTCAGTATATTCAGTATGTTGTGAAACCATCATTCTATCTAGTTCTACTACAGACTGAATTGTTTCACCAAAATCACATATCAGACCCCTAACCCTGGACGTGACTGGCCTTGTAAGAAGTAGTGAAGGTTAAATGAGGACATAGGGTGAGGCTCTACTCCAAGAGGACTGGAGTCCTCATGAAAACAGGCAAGTGTGCCTGGGGCGTGTCTGCACAGAAAAAAGGCCAGAAGAACAAAGAGAGGCAGTGCCGACCCCGAGGCCAGGAGAAAAGCTGCGGAAAAACCAGCACTGCCTGCACCGGGATCCAGAACCTCCTGCCTCCAGAGCTGGAGACACACACTTTCATTGTTTTAGGCTACCCAGTCTTTGGTTATGGCAGCCTCGGCGGGCAAGTAGAAGAAACCCCACACGCCCTAGACTGTTACCCCTCATCCCCTAGTCCCCAGTCTGGCAAGCACCTATGCGTTTACTATCCCTCTGGGAATACCTATCCTGGATATTTAATATAACATGAATATTGAAGGTAAACGTTTTTGTTTGGCTTCCTTCATTAACATAACTTAGTGAAATCCATCATTGTCATCACATGCTTCAGTACTGTTTATGGGTTTAACTGTGTCCCAAAGTCCTAATCTCAAATACAAAAGGATGTGGACTTATTTAAAGACAGAGCCATTGAGCATGAAATTAGTTAACGTAATTCGCTAAGAGCAGAGTAGACGCTTAAACCACTATGACTGGTGTCCTTCTAGGACAATATGAAGACATGGGGAAAGAATACCATGTAATAACAGAGGTGCTTCCCTGATGGCTCAGCTGGAAAAGAATCCTCCTGCAACACGGGAAACCTGGGTTTGATCCCTGGGTTGGGAAGATCCCCTGGAGACAGGAACGGCTACCCACTATAGTATTCTGACCTGGAGAATTCCAGGGAATGTATAGTCCATAGGGGTTGCAGAGTTGGACATGACTGAATGACTTTCATTTTCACTTTCAAAAAGGGTCAGAGACTGAAATTACCCACAAAAAGTCAAGGAATGCCAGGGATTTCTTGCATTGCCCGAAGCTAAGCAAAGGCATAGAAATGTTTCTCTCCTAGAGATTTTTGAGAGTGTGGCCTTGCCCAATTCTTGATAATTTCTAGCCTCTAAGATAGTCTGAAAATAAATTATTTTTGTATTAGGCCACCTAGTTTATGGTTCTTTGTTATGGCAGTCTTAAGAAATTAATACAGGCTTTGGCACTGGGAAGTAGTTTGCAGCTGTAACAAATATCTGAAAAATGAAAGTGGTTTTGGATTTGGGTAACGGTGATGAATTTTTCTACTTCATTGACTACACTAAAGCCTTTGACTATGTGGATCAAACAAACTGTGGAAAATTCTTTAGGAGATGGGAATAACAGACCATTTTATCTGTCTCCTGAGAAACCTGCATGCAGGTCAAGAAGCAACAGTTAGAACTGGACATCGAACAACAGACTGGTTCCAAATTGGGAAAAGAGTATATCAAAGCTGTATATTGTCACCCTGCATATTTAACTTATATGCAGAGTACATCATGTCAAATTCCAGGCTGGATGAAGCACAAACTGGAATCAAGATTGCCAGGAGAAATATCAATAAGCTCAGATACGCAAAAGACAACCACCCTTATGGCAGAAAGCAAAGAGGAACTAAAAAGCCTCTTGATGAAGGTGAAAGACGAGAGTGAAAAAGCTGGCTTAAAGCTAAGCATTCAAAAAATACAAAGATCATGGATGGCATCCGGTGCCATCACTTCATGGGAATACATGGGGAAACAATGGAAACAGTGTCAGACTTTATTTTCTTGGGCTCCAAAATCACTACAGATGGTGACTGCAGCCATGAAATTAAAAGATGCTTGCTCCTTGGAAGGAACGTTATGACCAACCTAGACAGCATATTAAAAAGCAGAGACATTACTTTGCCAACAAAGTCCATATAGTCAAAGCTATGTTTTTTCCAGTAGTCATGTATGGATGGGAGAGTTGGACTATAAAGAAAGCTGAGTGCCAAAGAATTGACACTTTTGAACTATGGTGTTGGACAAGACTCTGAGAGTCCTTTGGACCGCAAGGAGATCCCACCAGTCAATCCTAAAGAAATCAATCATGAATATTCATTGGAAGGACTCATGCTCAAACAGAAGCTCCAGTGTTTTGGTCACCTGATGCTAAGAGTCAACTCACTTGGAAAAACTCTGATGTTGGGGAAAATTGTAGGTAGCAAGAGAAGGGGATGACTGAGGAGGGGATAATTGGATGCAATCACTGATTCAATGGACATGAGTTTGAGTAAGCTCCGGGATTTGGTGAGAAACAGGGAAGCCTGGCGTGCTGCAGTCCATGGGGTTGCAAAGAGTCGGGTACAACTGAGTGACTGAGCGATAACAATGGTGATGAAAGGAAGGGCTTTGAGGTGCATTGCAGGAAAATAGTTAGACTGATTTGAAAGCACTGTTCACAGAAATTTGGATGTTTATTTCACTAGCAAAGTCTAAGGGAAAAAAAAAAGAATGCTGTAGAGGAAGCTTCTATCATCTTAGAAAATACATACATTATAGTGAACAGCATGTTCTTAGAAATGTGAATCTTAAAAGTGCTTCTGATGAGGCATCAGACTGAAATGAAGAACATGAGGTTTGAGACTGGAGGGAAGATTATCCTTATTATAAGTGGCAGAAAACTTGGATGAATCATGTTCAACAGTTTTGTAAAAAATAGAATTTTTGTTTGATGAAACTGGATATTTTCCTAAGGAGATTTTCAAGCAAAATTGTGAAAAACATGGTCTGGTTTCCTTGCTGCCTATAGAAGAATGTGAGGAAAAACATAAATTGAAGACGTACCTGCTAAGCAGAAAAGAATCTTCACTTGATGACTTCTAGCATTATCTACCTATTTAGAAGACCTTGATCAGGAGATAGGGGTAAGCCTGTGACTGGACAAACATCAGAAAGAGAGACTGTGTATGACTTATAGATTCAGGGGTCCATCTCAGCAGAAGGCAGGAATAGATGTGTTTATCCACGAAGAATCTGTGGAGAGTCGGTGTGGCTAATGGTGTGGGTTCCCTCAATATCCAAAGAATATAAGCAACGGGTGACCAAGGTTTTTGAGGATTTTGTATCAGCAGAAACACTGTCAACTCATGAAAAGGAACAGAGGTGGATGAAATTAAGGAAGAAGGCCACTGAGGGCCCAGATTCCCAGAGCTGGGTAAACAGGACCTTCTGATTACTCCTGTGTGTGTGTGAGGTGTTGTCCCTTTGCATCTTTCTTGCAAGGATGGCATTTACCCTCACCCAGATAATCCAAACTTTTCCTCTTATTTCAAGATCTTTAATCGTATTTGCATAGAACAGACTTTTCTCCCCAAATAAGGTGATATTTATAGTCTCCAGGAGTTAGGAAATAGACAAATCTTTGGGAGCCTTTATCAGCCTACTGCAGCTGGATTTCATCATTACATACATTTTCATGGACAGATAAACATATACTACATGGGTCCTAATTTGAGTATTAACGGCTCGTAATGTTCAAGTTGCTTTCATCACTATTAAGTCATTTGCCTTAAATTTATCGGATTGAATAACAGCTTCATTGGCTATGACTTTGAAGACCCTTGGAAGTTAAGCACTGGGATGTTCTCTGACAGTGACTGTGGGAAGAAAGTAAGAAGAGCTCAGGTTTTGTCCTTTCAAGTTTGTGGACGCATATGTATATATATTATACAAAATACACATTGTATTTAAGACAAACTATTATCCAATGCTTTTTTCTCTTGCTGGAATCTCTTGCAATATATATATCTACATATCTAACAGCTATCGCTACATAGAAATAGATTACATTTATTTTTATAAAACAAAAGTTCTTGCATTCTCTAGATTTAGGTATTCACTTATAAAAATTCTTATCTATTCTCTTTTAATACTTCATTATCTCTTTCATTGCATTTTAGAAAAAATGTTATTTGCTTCATGTATTTTACTTTCTTCTCAACAACACCAATTATTTCTTTATAGTTTACATTCTTAGTAACCATTGCTCCTTTATACTTCTTTTTTTTGTCTCATGCTGCTTTCTGTCACTTATTTCATTTCAATAAGATCTATTGTACATTTCACTTATTTACAAAAGTATTTATTATAATGCTCATTGTAGCTACTAGGCGTTTTACTTCATTATTTTTCAATTGATTTCCTGTAATTTCTTAAGTCACTTTTTCGAGTCTATATTGTAACACAGAGGTATTCTGAAACCTCTCTGTTTACAGGCCTGCCTATCTTGCATATACTCTTCAGCTGTCCTCTCCCTGCTGTGTTCCTTTAACTTCGTGGGTGTGTTTGTATGTGAAAGGGAATTTATAATCTTGGGGCATTCTACCTGGGTCATTTTATTAGTTATTTTAAAATGTAGATCATTCCGTTTGGATCTTTTACCTTCTTCTGAGTTAACATAAAAAGGGTGTTCTAAGAACATACTAAGTGGCAGCCGTGGCATCTGGGAGATGCAACCGTAGAAGATTCACTCATTGATTCTATCACTTTTTTTTGTCTTTTTCTTCAGACAGTCGCTTTTTTCACCTCAGTTAAGACTATGTCCTGGATAGAAAGACACTGAACTTACCCACTCTCATCATTGTATCAGTAAGAACCGTTGATGCAGGATAGAAAATTCAACCTCATATAAATCTTGAGTAACAGTTTACTTTTAAGTAGCACAAATACAAATCGACTCAGTTTTTAAAACAGGTGCCTAATGAAACAAGTCTTAACTATTTCCAATTCTTGCCATACATCTGGAATAATATATGAAATAAAATCCAACAATGAAAGAAATCTGTCTAAGAAGTATGTTTTTGAAAATTGTGAAAATACTTAGCACGGCTTTTATAGTCTCTTATTTGCGTTGGTTGAGCAGTCCCCAAATAGTCTTTCCCATCCCTGGAACTAAAACAAAGATTCACTATATCTCTAATAACTGAAAAATCTTGTGTCAGCTGAGGTCTGAGAGAAAAACTGATAATGCATGCAGGAGGAGGATTGAGGTGAGCTTAAAAGAAGAGGCTATTTAAGGTCATAGGCATGGTCAAGAGGGGCCAACAAGGCGTGAAGCAGGCCTTGGCCCAACCTGAGGTCGGAGCGGGTGGGGAGGAAGCAGCTGTCTGAACAGAGAGAGCTGGACGTTCTGTCCAACATCCATTATCCTGCAAAACTTAACGCCCAACACACAGACACACAGAGACACACAGACACACAGACACGACCCCCCCCCCCCCCAGCTAATGCATACGATAGTCTCCTGGGAGCAGAACATTGCCACAAATGGGGACTGAAGATTCGAAGAGACAAACAGAGAATACACTACATAACCCACAGTACCAAACTCCCCGATGGATTTACTGAGTCAATGTTAGGGGGAAGTGTGAAGGCTCCCAAACCTGAAGTCACTGTGGTTGAGGTCAAATAATCTTGGTGTTTGGTTTCTGGCAGGAGTAGCTGAGGGATTCCCAGGTAGCGTTAGTGGTAAGGAACCCGTATGCCAATACAGGAGACATAAGAGATGCAGGTTCGATTCCTGGGTCAGGAAGATCCCCAGGAGAAGGAAATTCTTGCCTGGAGAATCCCACAGACAGATGGAACCTGGTGGGCTACAGTCCCTGGAGTCATGGGGTGGGACAGGACTCTCTGAAGTGACTGAGCACATGTGCAGACCTGGATGGACGTCTGGGTTCACAGGTTAGCTTCTCTATTTGGACAGTTTCTACACTTCACTTATTAGAAAATGTTATCAGTGTGTTAGACGATTTGGCCTAAATGTGCATATCACATAAGAAAGAAACTACTATTTAAGCAAACTTTCATTGTATGATCAACAACATGAATAGGACAATAGGACCTAATAGGACGACAGGAACGCCAAGCCCTGGCTCGAAGTCAGAGCTCTGCAGCTAGCTGATCTGGGTCCACGCACGCGCATTTCCTCTTGTTCAGTGTCAGTTTCCCTCATTTGCTAAAAGAGGAATGTAACATGTCTACTACCTAAGGAAGATTGTTCCTGTACAGAGTTATTACAGTATTAACTAATGTCTTAACTCAAACTAAAGTAAATTATCTAGATAATGGATACATGAGGAATAATCAAATGAGCAATTCAACTGTAAATAATATTCTACAGGAATTTAATGTAATTTACTAGAGATATTTTTAAATGTCCTAGATAAAGCAAAAATACTTCTACTGCAGGACACATGTCTACAATAAGAAATTATCAAATAATTCATATGACATTATATATTTCCAATATATGTGCTTTTAAAATCTATTTTTTCCTGACTTGCATTTTTTGTTAGCTGGAGTCATGCCAAAAAGGACCTTTAAAAAGTGTACTGTGTATTCCTTATGAAGCTATTTCAATTCTGTGAAATTATCACATATTAAAAAAGACTACTCAGTGCTAGAGTTGCTCTTGTTTTTATATTAGACTTCAGAAAAACTATTTGAGCACAACAGAAAAAGTGTAATTTAGAAGAATGTAGAATATAATAGAGTTTTGTAATATTTTAACTAGGTAATTTCCTTCACAAATCAGTTTATTGCAGCATTATTTGCAAAAGTAAAGTACTAAAAACATCCTGAAAGTCTATAAACAGAGAAATCCTTGCCTAAATTATGGTTCCTTAACTCTGTGAAATAGTGAGGTTTATATGTACTGACTTGAAAAGTCATTCATGATGGAGTAGTGAAAAAAGCATAGCAGAGTAATATATATCATGCAATTCAATTTCTATTAAAAATTAAATAAATAAAACTAAATTAACTGTCTGTACATTTATATAAACATTGAAAAATAAATGAAAAATCATACTCTTTATAGCATTGTTTGACTTTTATGGCTGGGAAAATTAATGGAGAAGGGGAATAATTTTCCTCATACACATTGCAATGTTTGGAATTGTTGTAAACAGCATATATTGTTGAATAATTTTTGAACTCACAAAAATTATCATATAAATTAAGCTAAGCTATCATGATAATTCAAGAAAGCACCTGAATATTTTGTAATGTGTGATTAGTATGTTTGTTAAATTGCAAATAGACTACAATACTTGTCAGAGCATCTACAAGTAATGCTGAATTTTTAATTTACATTGAGATACTGTATGTTTTTTATGCATGTGCACATGTATAGTTAAATTAAGAATACCCATTAATGTTTAGGTTCAAAAATACAGAATAAGAAGTGCTATCTAAGGATAGCCATTCACTCCCTATCATCACTGTGACCAGGAAAATAATAAAATAAAATAAGCAATACTAATATTTTCTCCTTTCTTTGCTTATGTTTCAAAATCCATATAAAATGTCTACAACCAGAAGTATTTTGGGGTATTCCAAAGAAGCAAGATAATATTCCTTGCCTTATACAATGTAAAAAGACTCTGAATATCCTAGCAACCCCTATCATTTTCATAAAACAAAGTTAACATCACTAAAATATTTAATGTTACTTTATTTTTGTTAGAGCAGGGATCCAAAATAACGTAAGCAGACCATCACTATCATGGAGGTAAAGGTCTCATGGAGCCAGGTCAGTTCATGCTTTGTTCTGGAACAGCATCATCTGAACACCTCAGGATGTTGGCTAATCAATTAATTCCAATGAATATAAAAGTGCGCATTGCAAATTTAGCAAAGATATATGTTAGAGGAAAATGTACTTTGTAGTTTAATTAACATCTGAAAATATGATTTAGCAAGAAGTAAAATCTTGAGGATCTCCGTCACATAGCAAATGGGTATCTCTTTGCTGTCTTCATGCAGCGGCGCAGCTCCTTAAGCATCAAGCATGCCAGTAAAATACAGTGAGAGTCCGGAGGAGAGTCTTCCGGGTCTCAATACTTTTTCCAAAACTTGCAATAGGAATTCTCAACTGTACAGTCAAGGTTGGAGGCACTATAAGAAAATGTAGGGGGGGTGGTTCCCTGGGGGGTGAGCGGGGAAGAATTCGCCTGCCGATGCAGCAGACAGGGGCTCGGTCCCCGGCCAGGCCCTCACGCCCCAGAGCCACTGAGCTGGAGCGCCGGGCCTGTGAGGCCGGAGGTCACGAGCCCCGGAGGCAGGGCTGCCGAGCCCAGGAGAGGCGCAGCTCAGCGAGTCCGGGCCCCGGAGCCCGTGCCCCCCGCCAGAGACGGCGCCCCGGTGAGAAGCCTGGGCACTGCGTCTACCAGGAGCCCGCTTGCCACGGCTCGAGCAAGCCCCCAGACAGCGATAAGGTCTAGGCACAGCAGCAAACGACCAACTGCATAGATAAACAAGCAAATACAGTTAGGAACGAGGTTACAAGCGCCACAGTAACTGAGCAGAGAACTCCGGAGTGCGCTGGAAATTAGGACAGTCAATAAACATTCCTGAGTGCGTATTTAAACTTTTCACGTTCTAGTCACCCCAGGAACACTAACCAGCCTGCTCTTCTTTTGATGAGGTCACCAGTGAGTCTTAGGATCTAAGAAACCTTGAGTAAACACGTAATTCGGACCAGAAACTGATTCATACTTTAGCTACATTATTGCTAGTCTTTATGACTTCCGTATCTACATCAGTCCTCGCTAGTTAAAGCTGTGGTACTGCTCACAGTCTCATCTACTCAATAAGTACACATTATTGACAGTAATGATAACTCATCTTCTAAGATAATCATTGATAATAAAAATAGAATTAAATTATTAAAGTCCGTTTCATGATGCATAGAATAGTCAAACCAATTTGTATTCTTATTCATTCGAATACTTTTTAAACAACTGTTTATGGATGTTCACTTTATCCCAGTCCTGAGTCCAGGAAGAGAAGAACAAAGAAACACAGAATTTAAACTTAAGCCATGCTACCCAGAAGCTTTCATTCTAGAGTCAGAGCAAGCACACAAATTAAGTAGTCAAACAAATAATCCAAGCAAAGAAAAGCGTAAGAGCAAAGGCCCTAAAGTATTTGCAAGATGGATAAAAAGGAGGGTGGTATTGATGAAATACAATGATCAAGAGAGAATATGTCACAAAATGGGGTGATAAGGTGCAGACAAGGACCAGACCATGAAAGGTGTTTATTATAGGCTGTGTAAACATATTTGATGCTTTATAAAATCCCATTGGAAGCTACTGAAAATTCTTAAGCAGGGAAGTATTCGTATCTGCATTATATTTTTAAAAGTAGTTGGGTAAAGTACTATGACTCCGATGGAGGGTGAAATTTGGAAGCAGAGTCCTAAGAGGATATTGTGATTGTGAGGAAAAGATTTGAGGGCTGCTACAAAAAGGCTCCCCTGGTGTCTCAGATGGTAAAGAACCCACCTGCAATCCTGGAAACCTGGGTTCGATCCCTGGGTTGGGAAGATCCCCTGGAGGAGGGCACGGCAACCCACTCCAGCATTCTTGCCTGGAGAATTCCATGGACAGAGGAGTCTGGCGGGCTACAGCCCACGGGGTCGTAAAGAGTCGGACACGACTGAGCACACACAGTAGGGATGTAAAGCGGACACTTGGGAAATCAACTTAGAGGCAGAACTCAAAAGAATAGAGAAATCAAAATTTAAAATAAAAATTTAAAATGCCTGCTCTTCAAAAGACTTTATTGAGAGAGTGAAAGAAAAACCACTTGCAAATGATATACTTGATGAGAGAATCATATTGAAATATGTAAGCACAATCAAAGTGAAACAGTAAGAAAACAAGAAGCAATAAATAAAATTGGGTATGATTTATTTATTAGTGAATTCATAACTTTAACAAAGAATATGTACAAAAAACAAATATGCATATGAAATTTGTAAGCATCTTTAGTCATCAGGAAAATACAAAACAAAACTGTGATGAGATACCACTTTGTGGTTGTTAAGCTGCTCGGTCGTGTCCACCTCTTTGCAGCCCCGTGGACGGTAGCCCACCAGGCTCCTCTGTCCATGGGATCACCAAGGCAAGAACACTGGAGTGGGTTGCCACTTCCTTCTCCAGGGAATCTTCCCAACCCAGGATCAAAGCTGTGTCTCCTGTTTCTTGGCTGGTGGATTCTTTACCCCTGAGCCACCTGGGAAGCCTACAACATGCCTTTAAACCAGTTTATATTAAAAAGCCTATCATATCAAGTGCTGACAAGGTGAGGAGGTACACGACCTTGTAAGATTAATGGTAGGAATCCAAAATGTTAGAAACACCCTGGAAGACAGTTTGACAGTCACCTGAAAATACAACTTCCGTAGGATCCAACTATTTCACTGAAAATTATTAACTCCCTAAAACAAAAGAAAGAAAATTTGTCCACACAAAGATGTATCCACAAACATTCACAGCAGCTTTCTTCTGGAAGTGATCCTAAAGTTTAAACGACTTAAATATTAATCAAAAGGTGAACGTACAAACTGTGCTACGCCACATAAAATATTACTGCTTATCAAAACAAAATGTGAAATTTGATGCATGCAACAAAATACATACATTGTAAAATAATAATGTTGTATGAAGGGCCAACATAAAAGTTCATAAAATTCTACAAAATGCAAATCAATTTAAGTGAGAGAATAGATCAGCAGTTGCTTGGAGGCAGGGATGAGAAAAGGGGGAGAAGAGGTTAAGAAAGGGTAGGACAAAAAGTATGAAGAGCATGAGGAAGCTTTTGGGGTGACATATGTGTTTATCATCTTGGTTGTGTGATGGTTTTGAAGCCCATATATATGTGTCAGAACTTGTCAAATTGTACACTTTCGACATACCCAGTTTATCGTACATCAAGTTTGCTCTTAAGGAAAAAAGAAAAAAACCTATTTGTTGCCTTCAGCCAAGGAGTAGATTAAGTTTGCAGTTTCTGAAATGAGATAATACAGTAAAAGCTAATCAGTTGATATAAGAAAGAAATGGAAAATTTTATCCAACCAAAATTGAGGATCATAATCTGGGAAGAGCACCTTAGAAAGCTCTGAGAACTGCTCCACACATCAGAAGTCAAGGCAAGTAAGTAAGTTTTTGAGACACAGGGCTGTCTATCAAATTATGTCTTATTGACAATTTGCAAAGTCCAGATTTAAGACTCATACTGCTGTGATCCACCTAGCCAAAGGCGTTTGTGTAGTCAATGAAGCAGATTTTTTTATTTTTTTTTTCTGGAATTCCCTTGCTTTATGATTCAAAGCATGTTGGCAATTTGATCTCTGGTTCCTCTGCCTTTTCTAAAGCCAGCTTGCACATCTGGAAGTTTTTAGTTTACTTACTGTGACGTGTACCTGAAAGATTCGGAGCATTATCTTGCTAGCGTGTGAAATGAGCACAACTGCATGGCAGTTTGAACGTTCTGTGACATTGCATGGCAGTTTGAACGTTCTGTGACATTGCCCTTCTTTGGGACTGGAATGAAAACTGACCTTTTCCAATCCTGTGGCCACTGCTGAGTCTTCCAAACTTGTAAGTATACTGAGTGGAGCATGTTAACAGCATTGTCTTTTAGAATTTGAGAAGCTCAGCTGGAATTCCATCATCTCCATTAGCTCTGTTCATCCTAAGGCTGCCTAAGGCCCACTTGACTTCTCACTACAGGATGCCTGGCTCTGGGTGAGTGACCACACCATCCTGGTTATCTGGGTCATGAAGATCTTCTGTGTTGTTCTGTGTATTCTTCCCACCTCTCCTTAATCTCTTCTACTTTTGCTAGGTCCTTGTCCTTTCTGTCCTTAATAGTGCCCACCTTTGCATTAAATGTTTCCTTTGTATCTTCAATTTCCTTGAGGAGATCCCATCTTTCCTATTTATTGTTTTCCTGTATCTTTGCAGTGTTCCCTTTAGAATGCTCCTGACAGCTAGGGAGGGACTCTTCCACCTTGTCTGATACTTGGCCTCAGGGCTGATCAAGACACAGGGATCCTAGCAAAGAGAGTGTGGGAAGGGAGGTGTTTGGGCTATGCAATTACTCCCTTGCTCACAAAAGGAAACTGACCAGCCTCTAACCTCAACCTAAAAACTGGGTCAAGGCTGCATGTTCAAATACAAAATCTTCTATTACATTGCTTTCTCCTACAGCTTGCTCTGTCATTCATCTTTTTCAAACGCTCATGATTTCTCCTTCTTAATTGCAGTTGTTACCAGCCCTCATACTCAGTTCTTTAATGCCAACTGAACCCATTCACTGTGTATCCTCTGATTCTCTAGCATGGAACAGCAAATCGGGCGGCCAGATTAAAATGCTTCCTACATCACAAACGAACAAAACTCAAGGGAAGCTAATTATAGTCTTTAACGTAGAAATATTACCTTATAAATATGCAACCTTGAAAAACCAAAGTGGACTACAATGTAAGGCTTGCCGCTTCCCCCGTTAGTGGAGCAACAAATAATGAATCTGCTTTATAACCTAGTATTTGCATCAAGTCAATCGATGAGCATCGTAACATATGCACGAAAGCCTGCATTTCCTTGCAGCGCTCACGCACACGCACATCATCTCCGTCCGCTGTCAAGCTGCCCCGACAACTGCAGCCACAGGAGGAAGCATACCTGGCCTTGCGCTTCCTCAGTCTGCATCACAGCCCCGAGCGCCGCGTTTCTTCTCTCGTCTGATCTGGAAAGCATGATGATCTAGTGCTGATAGCTGACTCTTCCATCAGTGAATTGTCTCATTATTCCTAGAAATTTGGGATTCAGAGCAGATCCCATGACAACAGAGTCAGGTCTCTGTTATGTGGCAGCCGCTGTAGAGGTGATTTATCTGCATATTTCTAATACGGACATCAACATGGATCAAGGATGACTGTACCCGCTTTAAAGATAAAAACACTGAGATGATGGGGCTATGCCCTAGGCCACAGAACAGAAAGTGCAGAAGTTTAATCCAGCATCTATATTTTTTTCATTAAGCCAAACTGATTATTTTTATCTTTTTCACTTAAAGAGATAATATCTACTATCTAAAACTTCAACCAATAGGTTTATAATCCTGACTATTTACTAGTCAGTCACTGTTTTAGGAAAAATTTCCTATCTTTTGCAAATAAAATAATTATTTAAAACAAGGTGTCACGAAGCATACAGTTCTTTTGGGTCTAAGTTCATTTTGAAAGGATTTTGACAAAATTTACAATTTATGTTCATAGAAAATCCTCTATTTATGCATAAATTTGGCATATGTTATTTCCCCCTTTTCCTTTACTGTGGATCATGACTTAATCATTTTAGTAGAAACCAAAATTTAAAGCAGAGCATTTATGGTGATTACATTTACTTTGGCAAAGTTATTGTCAAAACCACCAAACACTGACCCATCTTTAGGCACTAAGCACTAGCACACAGTAAAATTCTGGAAAGATTTTTAATCAGACTGAGTTATGGCAAGTCACTCTAAGATTTTCATTCAGATAGGAACGGCAAATCTCAGCTCCTAGCCCTTTCTCCACTGTACCTCCACACTCTCTATACTCACAGTACAATTGACCGATTTATTATATTAGGATCATAAAAAAGAATCAATTCAATTGAAAGCCAGGCATTGAAAAGCAGAAGTACTAAAATGCGGTCAGATTTGAGTCATCCACCATCCCTTTGCCCAGTGACCGAAGAGTCTCCTTAAGGTAAACAATGAATATTGGTTAGCTTAGGTTCAAGTAAGACATTTGATACCCAGAGAAAAATAAGCAGGAGAGTGAATAAAGCAGTAGTCACATTTCTGAAGAATGAAATCAGCAGATTGCAAGTGACAGGTTCAATTACTGGTCCACGGACCACTGACACATCCGCCTTAGCTCTGAGGAATGGGCAGTGGGGAAAGGATGAATAACTCTTAAGATTTAGAGAAAATATGTAACCACTCAGGCAGAAAATTAGCAATTACATTTCTTGCCATCAGTAATAACTATTTCAACAAAGATCTTAGGTTAACGTCAGACTGTGTGACAGTGTATCAACCATTACACCTGTGTTCAATCAGCATCACATCCCTCAACGCGATAGTGAGCTGTTTACTTCAGATGTGGCTCCTTCAGTGATAAGCAAGATGGCTGACATCTGGTACAGAAGCATTCAAAAGCAATTTACTTCATGGTTTTGATGCTGACTGTTGAAAAGAGAAAATTTCTGTAAAATTTGGACAGTTGTGATTTCTCTTTTCAGGTTTTCCTTTGATTATTTTTTTTTCTGGTTATGAATAAAATTACAATTTTCATTGGAGATAAAGCTGCAAATTACATCAGTAAGAACTTTTTGTAGTGAGATTTTCAGATTTACAGTTACATGAAATATTATCTTTAATAAAAATCATGCATTCATTAAGCTTCACATTTCTGAGTAAAGGACTAAAATAATAGATGACACATTTTAAAAAGAGAAAGACAAATGTGCACATAATTAATGCATCACTTCTCTCTTAATTTAAATCTAGCTTGATGCTATAGAGCTAACTGGTAAGCTTATTTTAAATTTGCATATGTATTGACAGGGATGATAAATGATTTCTCGCCAACAGATAAATATACTTAATTTGCTCATGAACTCTATTGCCTTGTAGTTTTACTTCACAAATAAGCTAAATAAAAATAATACAAAGAATCAAAAACAAAATATAAAGAGGATTAAAGATGACTAACAACCCAACAAATAGCTAATCAGAAAATTATAACAAAACACCTATAAGCATATTGCTTAGTTGAGATAATAAATGACCACAGTTATAACAAAAAGTCTATTTGAAGATAGTTTTAATAAAATATGATAAAGGAGAAATGAGCTATTACTCATGAACTTTCAAGTACCCAACACAATATACCTTGCCATCCTGGTAGTCACACTGGTTATAAACATTTTAAAGTATTTGTGGGTGAAAGTGAATTGAATTGCCACAAATGAAATCAGTGACTGAAATTTATTATGAACGTTATTATTATAATATAAGATTCATGTTATTGAAGCCTTATACTTGGAGATTTCTTAACAATAGTTTAAGTTCAGTTCAATTCAGTCGCTAAATCGTGTCCGACTCTTTGTGACCCCATGAACCGCAGCACGCCAGGCCTCCCTGTCCATCACCAACTCCTGGATTCCACCCAAACTCATGTCCATCAAGTTGGTGATGCCATCCAGCCATCTCATCGTCTGTTGTCCCCTTCTCCTCCTGCCCCCAATCCTTCCCAGAATCAGGGTCTTTCCCAATGAGTCAGCTCTTCGCATCAGGTGGCCAAAGTATTGGAGGTTCAGCTTCAACATCAGTCCTTCCAATGAACACCCAGGACTGATCTCCTTTAGGATGGACTGGTTGGATCTCCTTGCAGTCCAAGGGATTATCAAGAGTCTTCCCCAACACCACAGTTCAAAAGCATCAATTCTTTGGTGCTCAGCTTTCTTTATACTCTAACTCTCACATTCATACATGACCACTGGAAAAACCATAGCCTTGACTAGACGGACCTTTGTTTAAGTTATTCTTATATAATATGCACCACTACAATATTGTAAAGTAATAAGACTCCAATCAAAATAAATAAATGAGAAAATCTGTTATGGCTGGTGTTGATTCAGTAATGTGTTCACACAGTATATATTATATATAATCACATATAATATCTGCAATGTATAATATGTTGCATATGATATCAAGAACAGCATATTTATCAAGAATCGTCCTTGAAGCCAGAGAACTGCCTGTAAACTCATGTGTGACTGTCCTATATAACTCTAGAGAAACACACACATAAATGATGATGACGATGATGACAATGATATACTGATAAGCTATATGAAGTGCTATAGAAAGCATGGTATCTTATGAGATTAGACAAGGAAAATTATAAATGAAGGATTGGAAGGTATGTTGCCTTACTAAATAGATGTTTTTCTAAAAATTTATGTTTAGAACAAATATTTGTAATTCACAGACATTGTGCATAATCTAAACACCATTCTATTTAAATCATATACAGGACACATTTCAAAAGTGAATTAATTGTCTCTTGTGTTCTGCTGATAAGTTCAGAATACATGCGTTTATATTTGTGTTCTCAAAGCAGGTCCATCTAAACTGACTTCATAAATACAGATCCGTGCCCAGTGGGGTGGTATCTCAGCACCCTTCTGCATGAATGGTGGTCCTCTAGGCAAGGAAGAGGACAGAGGATAAAACGCTTTTCCTCAAATGTAAGAACGCCACTGAACGGTTTACAATGCAGTCTTTCATGAACTCAGCAGACTCCCTCCAGTGACTGTTTGGCACCTGGGAGTCAGTGTCTTCGCAGCATTGTGAACTGTGTCCTTTAGTCTCAGCATTGTCCCATTTCCCTTTTTATTTTTTTCCTCCTTACTCTTGGTTCCCAACATGATTCTCTCTCATCTAATATCCCATCAATGTTCAATCTCAGATAATTGTAATGTTGGAAAGGGTCTGAGTGACAATTTCTCATTAAGGTATAAATGATTGATTGATTCTTATACTGTCTGTTCCGGGGCATTTGCATTTTAATAGAGGATAATTCCTTCATTCATGGAGAATGAGTTCTATAATAGTGTCATTTCAAACCAGAGTAATAGGACAGGGTGAGGGAAATTTGGATTTGGGGAATCTTCCTTATTCTTTATCAAGATCATATTCAATTTCCCATTAATTCAAAACTTCACCCTACATCGTGAGTCCTAACATCTCCAAAGTTGGCTTTAGTCTTTCCAAAGCTGGAGTTATTTTCTGGAAGTAGTTTAAACATGGACACAATCACGTTAATTCTTTCCTATCACTGAGGTAACCTTAAGTGCTCAGCAGTCATACTTCAGAAAGTCTCTGAAGGGGACAAAAATCAAGAAACAAAATAAAGTAAGCAAAAAAGAACAAGCAAATATAGAGGGGCAGAGGAAGTGCAGTGAGACAACCTAATAAGCGGTCCTAGCGGTGGCATTTATAGAACTCCCAGCATTGCAGTAAATATTGTTTTATGCACATACACTATTCCTTCAGTCTCAAGGAGGGATGGGATTTCTAAGCACTCTCTTGCTATACAACCCTAGTAAATAAAATATACAGTACTCCTAAAACTATCCCAGAGAGACATGGAGATCACATTGTAGGCCTTCTTATTTTCCCTTAAAACAATTTTTATGAATTATAAATCACATATAATTCTGGGGAAGCAAAATACACATGAAACTTACTGACAGCTCAGTTTTCTTTATATCACAAAGGACTGAATTTTAAATCACATTATCTCATGTATCGCCATGTTGTCATTTCACTGATGGGAAAACCACGGCAGTCCAAGGGTAATTTTTTTTAATTAGAATATTATAAGTAGGCTGAGTCTATATATATTGTCAGATTGAACTAAGAAAAGTCTAGTCAAGCCAAATAGACACCCTAATATCTACTGGAACATTCCAAAAATGAATGCACTTTCACCAGGTTTAAGAAAGTTTTAGTTAAAAAGCTAACACTAACTAGAGTCATTCTTCATTCAGGTCACTGAGAAAGTCATATCATCAAATTACGTATAAATCAGATAAACTTATAAACATTTTGCAAGTAAGTATTCTATCTAGAATATAATCTTAGATAAGTAGAGGCATTTCAGTTGTCTGGTACCATTTGGAAAAATACAGATATTCTAGGCATCAGAATTTTGTATTTTACATAAACTTTTGGTAAGCATTTTTACTAACATTTAGTGTTCTAAACATGTTTTAAATGTCTGTGGGTTGACTAGAGTTTAGGATCATAAACAACAATTTGTCATCCGTTCAAGCTCATTTAATGATTTGAAGTTATTTACCTATAGTGCCAAAGTCTGGAAAATGGCTGCTCCATTTTACATAGATTTTCTGGTGAACTTGAAGGTAATTTGCTTCTCAGAGAAACTTTCTTTGTATTTCTGATATCGCTTTAAAATAGAATGTCAAATATAAAACTTTAGTGCAAACGCTATATTTTAAAACATTTTGATTACTGAAAATCTACCCATTGAATAATAGGGATATCAATTCAGTAAACAAATAAGTAGATTTTTTATTTCACTTGCAATAATTAATGGGTTCACTTGAATTATGACTTTTAAATAAATTATTCACTTTTAGAGCAAATATGTTGTGCTGTTTTAAGTCCCTTCAGAGTCTCTGACTCTTGGTGACCCCGTGGACTGCAGCCTGCCAGGATCTTCTATCCATAGGCTTTCCTAGCCAAAAATGCTGGAGTGGGTTGCCATTTCCTTCTACATGGGATCTTCCTGACCCAGGGATCGAAGCCAGGTCTCCTGCATTGCAGGCAGATTCTTTACCATCTGACTTACCAGGGAAGCCCTCAGGAAAAATATAGAAACATTAAATCCCGACAGTTAAATTTCCCTTCTTTTCTCTCCATCCTATGGAAATAACAAAAGATCAGCAATTACTGACTTAATAATAAGTACATTGTTTGCAATTTCATTTAAAGAAATGTCATAAGAAACTCTGCAGCAGAACTGTAGTATGTGAGGGTGACTGAGGAAGGGAGGAAATTTTTAAAAAGTTCTCCCTTTGGTTGAAGGAAGTATTATTTAGTGAATAGCACAGAAAGATTCTTTCTTCTCTCCTAATGGACACCATATTTTCAACAGTGCATTCAATTCAATTTCATTTGAATTAAAATGTCTTTAATGAGAAAACAGTTGACCTGCTAACTAAAAGAAACTGCTACACAGAGGTTAATCAAGGTATATCTACCTCAATTCAGCTTAACAATTGGTTAAAATAAGTATTCTCTTCTAAGCATTCAATTCGATCATGTTTTTCAAAAAAACTTTAGAATGTGCTCATTGCACAAATCTTCATGTAAAAAATGGGCTGTACTTAACATGTATCAAAGGTTGCATATCTATTCAAGATATTATTGTGCTGACAGGTTTTAAAATAGAATCTTTTTTTGTTATAAAAATCAATTTTTTTAAAAAAATCTTCTAAATTTATTTTTATTTAAAACAGTGTGCTCTCAAACATTTCTTACTCTCAACTGTGATACTGATATTTTATAAAGAAAATATTCATGAGTATTGATCAAACATTTTTTGATGATATTTACTTAGTGAAATTTTGCTTTAAGATCCATTAAATATATTTCCAGGTATTCCTCACACTAAGATGATTGCTAGAACAAGGACTACAGAAGTTAAGATTTGATGATGCTATACACCAGTGGTAAAGCTCAGCAGTTTTGATTCAGGTGATCAGTCAAAGTTTATTTCATTCAATCTAAACATAGAGCTTATTTTGTTTTCCTTTTTCTAGGGCTTCTCTGGTAGCTCTGCTGGTAAGGAATTTGCCTACAATGCAGGAGACCCTGGTTTAATTACTGGGATGGGAAGTTCCCCTGGAGAAAGGATATGCTACCCACTCTAGTAGTCTTGAGCTTCCCTGGTGGCTCAGAGGGTAAAGAATCTGCCTGTAATGCGGGAGACCTGGGTTCAATCCCTGGGTTGAGAAGATCCCCTGGAGGAGGGCAGGTAACCCACTCCAGTATTCGGGCCTGGAGAATCACCTTGGACAGAGCAGCCTGGCGGGCTGGAGTCCATGAGGTCCCGAAGAGTTGGACACAAGTGAGTAAGAACAGCACAGCACATATAGAACACAGTATAACCACATAATGCTGTATATATAGTGGCAGGTATACGGCTTGGCAATGACAATTCCTTTGTAATTGTATTTCAGTTCAGTTCACTCGCTCATCATGTCCAACTCTTTGTGACCCCATGGACTGCACCTTCCAGGCCTTCCTGCCCATCACCAACTCCTGGAGTCTACTCAAATTCATGTCTATTGATTGAGTTGAAGATGCCATCCAGCCATCTCATCCTCTGTCGTCCTCTTCTCCTTCTGCCTTCAATCTTTCCCAGCATCAAACTTTTCCAGTGAGTCAGCTCTTCGCATCAGGTGGCCAGAGTACTGAAGTTTCAGTTTCAACATCAGTCCTTCCAAAGAATATTCAGGACTGACTTCCTTTCATACACACTGGTTGGATTTTCTTGCAGTCCAAGGGACTCTCAAGAGTTTTCTCCAACACCACAGTTCCAAAGCATCAATTCTTTGGCGCTCATCTTTCTATCTAGTCCAACTCTCACATCCATACATGACCACTGGAAAAACCATAGCCTTGACTAGACAGACCTTTGTTGGCAAAGTAATGTCTCTGCTTTTTAATATGCTGTCTAGATTGGTCATAACTTTCCTTTCAAGAAGCAAGCATCTTCTAATTTCATGTCTGCAGTCATCATCTGTAGTGATTTTGGAGCTGAAGAAAATAAAGTCTGTCACGTTTCCACTGTTTCTCCATCTATTTGCCATGAAGTGATGGGACCAGATGCCATGATCTTAGTTTCCTGAATGTTGAGCTTTAAGCCAACTTTTTCACTCTCCTCTTTCACTTTCATCAACATGCTTTTTAGTTTCTCTTCACTTTCTCACATAAGGGTGGTGTCATCTGCATATCTGAGGTTATTGATATTTCTCCCGGCAATCTTGATTCCAGCTTGTGCTTCTTCCAGCCCAGCGTTTCTCATGACGTACTCTGCATATAAGTTAAATAAGCAGGGAGACAATATACAGCCTTGACGTACTTCTTTTCCTATTTGAAACCAGTCTGTTGTTCCATGTCCAGTTCTAACTGTTGCTTCCTGAACTATACACAGATGTCTCAAGAGGCAGATCAGGTGGTCTGGTATTCCTATCTCTTTCAGAATTTTCCACAGTTTGTGGTGATCTACACAGTCAAAGGCTTTGGCATTGTCAATAAAGCAATAATTGTATCTAGATGTCTTTTAGATTGGAAGATCTAGATAATGGAGAGACTTGAACTCTCACTGTAGCAATGGTTGAACACATTTTGGTTCCAAGAACAGTTAATGATCAGACCCCTGAACTGACTATTTCAGAATCCTCAATTAAAGACTTTGTCTGGGTGTCGTGTGTGTGGTGTGTTAGTTGCTCAGTCATTTCCAACTCATTTGACCCCATGGACTGTAGCCCACCAGGCTCCCCTATCTATGGAATTCTCCAGGCAAGAATACTGGCGTGGATCGTATGCCCTTCTCCAGGGGAGTCCTCTTGACCCAGGGAGAGAACCCAGGTCTCCTGCATTAGCAGGCAGCTTCTTTACCATCCGAGCCACTGAGGAAGCTTAAGCAACAAGGTTCTACTGGATAGCACAGGGAACTATATTGAATATCCTGTGAAAAACCATAATGGAAAGGATATAAAAACTAATGTACACATGTGTAGAACTGAGTCACGCTGCTGTGAGGCAGAGAGTGACCCAGCACTGTTTCAGTCAAAAATTAAAAACAGTTAATATGTATTCAAAGCATCTGCTGGAAAAACAGAAAGACTAAGGCACAGACAAGTGTTTTTAATTGGATAAAATATAAACATTATTTATTTCCATTACCAATTTTTGGTTCTTGTTTGGCATTTTTACAAATGAAGGTATTTGATGAAGACAAAATATGTTGCCAACTGCTAAAAGCCAAAATAATGGTGAAATATTTGGGTGCGAAAAAAAAAGAAAGAAAGAAAAACATGGTTGAATGTATGTATGTCTGGGCCATTTCAAAGACAGGCTAAAACTGCTTAGGAAAACATTGTTTTGCATTATGATTACAACATCAATCAATGCTTCATTTACCAAGAACACTGTCATTTAAAGTTTAGTTTGTGGTTTCCTCTTTGTATTAAACTGGTAAAATATTGTCATATTTGAAAAGATCATTTTTTTTAATCTTCTTCCAGTACAATGTGCATCAAATTCCTTAGAATGCTTATAGTCTTTGACCAAATATTTCCTTCTCTAGGGAACCTATCTTAAGATGAGGTAAAATAATATATATGGGGTATTATTATTAGAGGAAGTTTTCAAATATTAAACATTCAGAAATAATATACCAGGGAAAGGATAATTTAGAATATAATGCATCTATAAGATGAAATAGAATTAAAGCTAATTAACTTATGTTTAACAGTATATTGTAGGATGTGATGCCATGGTCTTCTCACATGCCATAATAAAATACCACAGGCTGGGTGACTGTAACAGCAGAAATTTATTTCTCACAGCTCTGGAGTCTGGGAAGTACAAAACCAAGCATGGCAAGACAAGTTTGATTCTGAAGTGTTTTTTCTTGGCCTGGAGAGGCAGGCCGTCACCTCGCTGCGGGCCCACCTGGCCTCGTCTTCAAGCATTCTCAGAGAGAGGGAGAGGAGAGAGGAAGCTCTGTGGTATCTCCTATAAGAGTCCTGCCTTCATGACCTCATTGAACCTAAGTTACTTCCTAAGAGGCTGCATTTCCAAATGTATCTCTTAGTGTTAAGGCTTCACTATTAGTATTAGTGGGGCAAGGACCACACAACGTTCAATCCATATGCAAAGAAAACATGTCTGTGTACCATTATGGGGACACGCACTAAAGAGTTCAAATACTCTGTTATCTTACTTGTATAAGTACTAAATTATTTTTACATAAAGGAGAAAAGCTAGCCCCAAAGCCACCAATCACAAAAGGTAGCTGTCCATGGATGGTGTTATTTACTGGGCCTTTTGTTTTCCATTTTCTAGTTATAGTAGTCTGTGTTTTTAAATAATCATCATGTGTTGGCTGTGATAAAAAATATTTCAATACCTGTGAGATATTAAATGAGGGTCAAATGGAATTAAATGAAATAAAGTATATGAAAGCGTCTATGACAGTGTGTTAAGTACTCTAATAACTCCTTATGATTCTAATGTATGTGTTGTTGTAGAAAGCCCTCCTGCCAGCGCAGGAGATGTAAAGAGACCTGGGTTCAAGCTCTGGGTCAGGAAGATCCCCAGAGAAGGGTATGGCAACCCTCTCCAGTATTCTTGCCTGGTAAGTCCCATGGACAGAGGAGCCTGGCAGGCTACAGTTCATAGGACCACAAAGAGTTGGACATGGCTGAAGTGAGTGAATGATGTATAATGTACCACAAGGTAATTCTATTTTCATTATTTGAGCCAGAAACTAGGGGTGGGGAAAATACATATCATACTGAGAAATGATGATGAGATTAAAAAACTATGATCTGCTTAGGCTACACAGGTGAGAACCTTAAATGCAGAAACCTAATGTAAATTGATTATTTTAGAAAAGTTATAAAACATTCTCAACTCTTAGATGAGAAGGCAATGGCATCCCACTCCAGTCCTCTTGCCTGGAAAATCCCATGGACGGAGGAGCCTGGTGGGCTGCAGTCCATGGGGTCGCTAAGACTCGGACACGACTGAGCGACTTCACTTTCCCTTTTCACTTTCATGCACTGGAGAAGGAAATGGCAACCCACGCCTGTTTTATTGCCTGGAGAATCCCAGGGACAGGGGAGTCTGGCGGGCTGCCGTCTATGGGGTCACACAGAGTCGGACACGACTGAAGCGACTTAGCAGCAGCAGCAGCAACTCTTAGATAACAGGTCATAGGAGATAATCCATTGTTTTGATAGTATTTTAACAATTAGTGTGATTATATCACATGATCTATTTTTCAACTATTTATTGAGTCATTTCCATTTTTCAGAAAATACACTCAACTCTTTGAATACAAAAATCTACTGTCCTCTGAAGAATCAGTATCAAGTGAAATCAATTTTTTCAGGATGATAAATTCAGGCAAAGGGAAAGGATTTAGGAGAAACAGCATAAATGGCGAATAATTTAGCAATGTTTAATAAAGACAGTCGTACGTAAACTAGGTTTTAAAGAGTAATTGCAACAGCGGTCACAAAAACAAAGGTCAGGAGTCACAAGGGGGAAGAAGTCATCTAGATTGAGACTGCCTCGCAGTTACAGGTGGGGATCCTGGAACTTTCGTGACGGTGTCTTCTGCAATACAGAAAATATTGCAAGCCTCTGTCAAATGTGAGCTCAAAGATGATCCTATCAAAATGACAATTTGGATGCAAATAACTTTAGTTGCTGTCTTAGAAATTATTGGCAATTTATACTTCTGACTGTCCTAATGTCCCTTTCTCACTTTTCAAAATTAATTTTAAAATTGTTTGTATGTGCATTCTTAGAACATGGATACTTTTAATATTCTGTTGTTTTTAAAGATGTGTTATTGATCTATTTGTTGATTATTAATGAGAGCACATGAATTAAAATATAATTAAATTTTACAAAAATAAAAATGTTTAATATTAAAAGTGTATGCATCACATGCTATGAAAAAATTAAGAAATCAATGCTAACTTTAACTACCAAGTAACTTTTTTACTTTAATGATACAAGAAAAATAACAAAGTAAAATCTTGCAGAGTGATCAATGTTGTTCATGTATAAAAGCTACACATTTGTTGTCATCATTTTGGCCAGAAAACATAACGGAAACGTCAGCATGAACTTTCCCATAAATAATTTAAAAATAATAATTTAATAAAGTAAACTAAATTAAAAATAAAAAATTTTAAACAAAGTGTGAAAATTCAAGTGAGAAGATTAGAGTCTCATGTCCCCACATGGCATGGGAGGATTATGTTGATGAAGTTACTTCAGACATCTGCATCATTTAGATAACGCAAAGTACATTATTTGTTTTAAAAAATGCTGCTATAATTAAATACAAGATTTACATTATTTGTTTTAAAAAATGCTGCTATAATTAAATACAAGATTATCCATTACATGTATAAGTCACTAGAGCACAGCACAAGACAATAATTCCCCTGTAAAAATCAATGAAGAACAGGGGAATGAGAAACATGCAAACACTTCAATAAAACCTCCTAACTTAACAGATGTGAACAGCTTTCTAAAGTATGGAGACAAAGCAGGAATGCTTTAAAGAAGAGTGAAAGTAAAAGTCGCTCAGTCCTGTGGGACTCATTGCAAGCCCATGGACTACACAGTCCGTGGAATTCTCCAGGCCAGAACACTGGAGTGGGGAGCCTTTTCCTTTTCCAGAGGATCTTCCGAACCCAGGTCTCCCGAATTGCAGGCGGATTCTTTACCAGTTGAGCAACAAGGGGAGCCCAACAGAGAAGAGAATATCACTAAATTTGAAGAGATACATATAATTTGCTCACAGCTTACACCTACCTATTTCCATTTATGGTTAAAAAGTAGAAGCTAAATGATTTCACAAACAAAACTCTTGATCAGTTGACAGCCTCCAACATGGCTTTGGCACTTCCTTTGTGCTAATCAGCTGATAAGAGAACCATTAAGAGAACATAACTCCTTTAATAATGAATCATCAAAGGAATCATACAGAATATGTGCAAATGTATTTTAACAGCAAATCTAAAATAGGCACAGAAAAATCAAAAGTCAAGTAAAAATACTCACCAGAAAACCAACAGAAGAATAGATGAAAACTGTGCTACGATTCCAATTTTTAAAAATCTTACTCAAGTAATTGTTTCTACCAATAAAGTCAGAGTATGATTGGAGCTACAAGAGCTTAGCAAAGAGATGGTAAGAAAATATATGCAGAGAAAATGTCAGCTGTCTGAGTTTAATAAAACAATTGAATAAAAATGCAAAATAATCACAAAACATGATAGGAAAATTTAATGAAATATAATTAAAAAAACATAAAAAGAAACATGGAGGCATAAAAGATAAAAGTAAATACCATAAAACAGAAGCAAAGAATTTTAAATTATCATAGGTAAAATAATAAATCTGTGGAAATAACACAGAAATCAAAGCATAATATTGAAACCATTACTGTAGAAACTGACAACTATTTAGGTCATAGTTATTTCTCTGAGTAATAAGTCAATTGCATAAAATAAATTGTAATAAAATTTTTATAGTTATTACATTCCATTTCTGGATCTGCTGAGATACGGAAGTCACTTAAATATCCATCAAGAGATGAATGGATGAAGAAGGAATGGTAAATATATAAAATGGAATACTACTAAGTCATATAAAATAATGCAGTGTTGCCATTTGTGGCAACATGGGTGAGCCTAGAGATTATCATACAAAGTTAAGTAAGTCACAGAGGACAAGAAATACTGTATGATATCACTTACTTGCGGAATCTAAATAAAAAGTACAAATGAACTTATTGACAAAAAAGAAACTCACAGACACAGAAAACAAACTTATGGTCACAAAGAGGAAAGAAGAGGAGGGATAAACAAGGAGCATGGGATTAATAGATACCCACCACTGCATATAAATTAAACAACAAAAATTTACTGTGTGTGTGTGTGTATGTGTATGTATTTATAGTTGTTCATATCATTTTCTAGTACAGGTCACTACAAGATACTGAACATAATTCCCTGTGCTATACATTTTGCTTGACACTTGAAACTAACACAGTATCGTAAACCAACTGTTGCCGTCGTTGTCCAGTCACTGAATTGTGTCCCACTGCTAGTGACCCCATGGACTGCAGCAGAGCAGGCACCCCTGTCCTTCACTACCTCCCAGTTTGCTGAAACTCACGTTCATTGAGTTGGTTGTGCTCTCTAAGCATCTCAACCTCTGCTCCCCTTCTCCTTTGGCCCTCAATCTTTCCCAGCATCAGGGTCTTTTCTAATGAGTCTACTCTTCTCATCAGGTGGCCAAAATATTGATTTAAAAAACTGCAATTCTGAGCATTATTATTGTGGTGATAAAATATATTATGAAAGTAATATTTGAGAATCAAAAATATCTTAGAAAACTCTCATTCCACCACATATTAGTATGGATGTTTAAATATTTATATACACACACTTATTAGCTTTAGATCATCCAAGGATAGTTTTTACCCTCTTAAAAGTAAGGACAATATATATCATAAAATTGTGATAAAAAAATAAATGATATAATTAATAACAAATTTAAATTTAAATACGTTCTATTATCAAAATTTCAAGTACTGTATCATAATATTGATTTGAAATAAAAGATTAAATTATACATAATATGCATCCTTTTTGATTTTTGAAACAAAAATAAATGTAGATAAAGATTCTTCAAGTTATTCCAGAAAGAATAAAAAGTATTCCAGTGAGTGGATTAAATTCAGAACAACCCTAAATGAGGGATGAAAACATTTTCTGTCCTTGATGATTTTATATTTAGTGTCTCCTTTTATCAACTGGTAAAAACCATAATAGCAGCACTTATATCATCTGAGTTGTACGTAAAGGCAGAAAGATATGTCATACACCTTAAAATACGCTGACATGTTTTTGAAATGGATATGACACATCAATACAGTATTTGAAGGGGATAAATATAAAGTTATAGTCCTTGCATGAAAAATTGTTAATCTAAAAACATTTAGTGTATAACTTAGAGCATATGAAAAATAAACAACTATTTTAAGATGGTCACTGGTATTTCAATATTTCTTTGCTTTCACAAAACTATCAGAATTTACTAAGTGTAATAATACAAAAATAGCTATTTAGAATTGCATTGTTCTTAGTATGGATTCCTTTGAAAGCAGATCATGAAATAAGGATTTGTATGCTACTGTATATTTGGCAGAATATTCATGCATTCAGAAGCAAAAACAAAAAAGAAAGAGGAAATTGAGAACAAGATAGAGGACACATATCAATAAAATCATAAAAATGAGCGTATGATAATGATGGGCAACCGGAAACCCTCAAAATTCTTGTATCAGAGAAAGGAGATAAGGCAGCACTCACCCGTCAATTCCCATTCCATACTGATTAACTCCTCTGAACTTCTGGGTTGTGCTGGGACACAGCTGGTTGGCCTTGACCCTCTGAAAAAGCAAAACGGAGAGACTCTGCTATAACCATTTAATGTGTGATACTAAAAATAGTGGGGGCTTCTATGACGGTTCAGCAAGAAAGAATCCAATCCACCTACAATGCAGGAGAAGTGGGTTCTATCCCTGGGTTAAGAAGATCCCCTGGAAGAGGAAATGGCAACCCACTCCAGTATTCTTACCTGAAAAATCCATGGACAGAGGAGACTGGTGGGCTACAGTCCCTGGGGTGAGAAAGAGCAGGACGCAGCTGAGCGGCTGAGCACTGAGAAATAATATCCAGGACTTTTCATCACAGATGTACCAAATCAAATAGGCTGAAGCGATATAGCTGGTATGGCCACGAGTGTCTAATACATGTACTTTCTCTGCAGCGCTGTACTGTTTGGTCAACGCATGACTGCCATCCTAAGAGGCCTCACTATATTAACAGGGATCTAGTCAGAGTAGAACTCATTAAATAAAAGTAATCTGGATATGAAAGATCACTTCAACTAATTTAGTTTCAGAAAGTGGCAAAGTTATGTGTATGCTGCGCTCAGTCCCTCAGTCCTGTCAGACTATTTGTACCTATGGAACCCACCAGCCTCCTCTGTCCGTGGAATTTTTCAGGCAAGAACAATGGAGAGGGTCGCCACTCTCTACTCCAGGGGACCTTCCAGACCCAAGTATCAAACTGGCATCTTCTGTATTGACAGACAGATGCTCTCCCACTGAGCCACCTGGGAAGCCCAATGTTATGTATAGATATAATTATACTTGGGGGAAATATGATAGAAGGTTTCAAATACTGTGTTTGAAAGTTTTCATGAGGAAGATAGAATGCTTTTTTTCATCTGCATAGCTAAATGCATAAAGCTAAGGCAAATGTGGGGACATTAAATGGAGACAGATTAACCTTGAAATAGGAATGACTACACTGTGAAACGTGTGTAATAGTGAAGTCAGTTAAAGTGAAGGTTGCTCAGCCGTGTCTGACTCTTTGCAACCCCATAGCCTATAAAGTCCATGGAATGCTCCAGGCCAGAATAATGGAGTGGGTAGCCTACTTCTCTAGCGGATCTTCCCAACCCAAGAATCAAACTGGAGTCTCCTGAAATGCAGGCAGATCCTACACCAAGTGAGCTATCAGGGAAGCCATAATAGGAACTGGGAGCAGCCAGGGCTAACACATGTTCAATCACAGAAGGTTTTCAAATGGAGACTCATTGACCTCATAATCTTCAAAGATGTTTATAGAAGAATCAACCATCATATAGGTGGATAGATCAACCTCTTGTATATACCATTTTCAATACATTATTGTCTAATTCTATAAATGTCAGAAGGAATTCATGCTCAGTTATTAAATTTTTCATTCAGAAATACTTATGGAGAGCTGTTCTAAACATCAAGTGTTTGACGATGAGACAGAAATTTATCAAATGATTCTTAAAAAGATATTCAACATAATAAATACATGGGTTATCATTTCTGTGAAGGCAAATAACAGCAGACTGAAATTAGATCATGCAGCTTGGACTTACTTTGAATGTTTGAAGAAGTTCTTAAAAAAGAAGACAGCATTTAAATTCAGACCGCTAGGAAACCAAAAAGGAGAAAGACACCGGAAGAGTTGTCGAATTCTATAGTACAAAATATCCTATAATTCAGGGTTTAGCACTCTATGAGTCTCTACAGTCATGGATCTTTATGTTGGAATGTCTAGCACCTAATCATATGACTCAAATGCAATGTATTACAGGCACACAGTTTCCATTACAGTGTAAAATTCTACTGACAATTTACATTTAATAGCAATACAAAATTATTCTGCATAAAATAGAGGTTTGGTTAAAGCTTAATGAACGAGATAACTCTGATGGTGTGGTCACTAACCTAGAGCCACACATCCTGGAGTGTAAAGTGGACCTTAGGAACCATTACTACAAACAAAGCTAGTAGAGGTGATAGAATTCCAGCAGAGCTATTTAAAATCCTAAAAGATGATGTTGTTAAAGAGTTTCACACAATCAGTTCAGTTAAGTCACTCAGCCGTGTCCGACTCTTTGCAACCTCATGAAACACAGCATGCCAGGACTCTCTGTCCATCACCAACTCTGGGAGTCCACCCAAACTCATGTCCATTGAGTCGGTGATGCCATCCAACCATCTCATCCTCTGTCCTCCCCTTCTCCTCCTGCCCTCTACCTTTCCCAGCATCAGGGTCTTTTCAAATAAGCCAGCTCTTCACATCAGGTGGTCAAAGTATAGGAGTTTCTGCTTCAACATCAGTCCTTCCAATGAATACCCGGGACTGATCTCCTTTAGGAAGGACTGGTTGGATCTCCTTGCAGTCCAAGGGACTCTCAAGAGTCTTCAACACCACAGTTCCAAAGCATCAATTCTTCTGTGCTCAGCTTTCTTTATAGTCCAACTCACATCCATACATGACTATTGGAAAAAAAAAAAAAAAAAAACATAGCCTTGAGTAGATGGAGCTTTGCTGACAATGTAATGTCTCTGCTTTTTAATATGCTGTCTAGGTTGGGTTATAATTTTCCTTCCAAGGAATACGTGTCTTTTAATTTCATTGCTGCAATCACCGTCTGCAGTGATTTTGGAACCCCCAAACATTCCACTGTTTCCCTATTTATTTGCCATGAAGTAATGGGACTGGATGCCATGATCTTAGCTTTCTGAGCTTTAAGCCAACTTTTTCACTCTCCTCTTTAACTTTCATCAAGAGGCTCTTTAGGTCTTCACTTTCTGCCATAAGGGTGGTATCATCTACACATCTGAGGTTATTGATATTTCTCCCGGCAATCTTGAGTCCAGTTTGTGCTTCTTCCAGCCCAGCATTTCTCATGATGTACTCTGCATATAAGTTAAATAAGCAGGGTGACAATATACAGCCTTGACGTACTCCTTTTCCTATTTGGAACCAGTCTGTTGTTCCATGTCCAGTTCTAACTGTTGCTTCCTGACCTTTCTCAAGAGGCAGGTCAGTTGGTGGTCTGGTATTTCCATCTCGTTCAGAATCTGCTGCACTCAATATGTCAATAAATTTGGAAAACTCAGCAATGGCCTCAAAACTGGAAAAGGTCTGTTTTCATTCCAATCCCAAAGAAGGGAAATGCCAAAGAATGTTCAAACTACCATACAATTGTGCTCATATCACAAGCTAGCAAGGAAATGCTAAACATTTTTCAAGTCAGGATTCAGAAGTACATGAATCACGAATTTCCAGGTGTACAAGCGGGAATTAGAAAAGGCAGAGAAACCAGAGATCAAATTGGCAACATCAACTGGGTCATGGAAAAAGCAAAGGAATTCTAGAAAAACATCTACTTCTGCTTCATTGACTACCCTAAAACTTTGACTGTGTGAATCACAACAAACAGTGAAAAATTTTTTAAGAGATGGGAATATCAGACCACTTAACCTGCCTCCTGTGAAACCTGTATACAGATCAAGAAGCAATAGTAAGATTAGGACATGGAACAAGAGACTGGTTCAAAATTGGGAAAGAAGTACATGAAATTTGTATACTCTCAGCCTAGAATATTCACTGGAAGGACTGATGTTAAAGCTGAATCTCCAATACCTTGGCCACCTATGTGAAGAATTGACTCATTAGAAAAGATGCTGATGTTGAGAAAGACTAAAGGCAGAAGGGCATGACAGAGTATGAGATGGTTAGATGGCATCACTGACTCAATGGACATGAGTTTGAGCAGACTCTGGAAGATAGTGAAGGACAGGGAATTCTGGCATGCTGCAGTTCATGCAGTAGCAAAAAGTCAGACATGATTTAGAAACTGAACAAAAACTATCTGTTAAAGCAGTCAATAAATGTCATGTGGAAAAGTTTAGAAATTCTCAAGGAAATTATTTATTTTACATTGTTATTAAATAAAAAAATAACATTAAATCCACCTTTACTAATAGTTTCATCTCCCATGCTGGCAAAGCAATACTCAACATTCTCCAAGTTTGGCTTCAACAGTATGTGAACCGAGAACCTCCAGATGTTCAAGCTGGATTTAGAGGAATCAGAGATCAAATTGCCAACATCTGTTGGATCATAGAAAAAGAAAGAGAATTCCAGGAAAAGAATCGACTTCTGCTTCATTAATTACACTAAAGCCTTTGACTGTGTTAATCACAGCAAACTGTGGAAAATTCTTCAAGAGATGGGAATGCCAGACCACCTTACCAGCCTCCTGCAAAATTTGTGTGCAGGTCAAGAAGCAACAGTTAGAATCAGACATGGAACATTGGACTGGTTCCAAATTGGGAAAGGAGTACGTCAAGACTGCATACTGTCAACCTGATTATTTAACTTGTATGCAGGGTACATCATGTGTAACGCCAGGCTGGATGAAGCACAAGCTGGAGTCAAGAATGCCAGGAGAAATATCAATAACCTCAGATATGCATATGACCCCCTCCATATGGCAGAAAGTGAAGAAGAACTAAAGAAACTCTTGATGAAAGAGCTGTCTTAAAACTCAACATTCAAACAACGAAGATCATGGCATCCATCCCACCACTTCTTGGCAAACAGATGGGGAAACAACGGAAAAAGTGAGATATTTTATTTTGAGGGGCTCCAAAATCACTGCAGATGGTGACTGCAGCCATGAAATTAAAAGACATTTGCTTCTTGGAAGAAAAGCTATGACCAAGCTAGACAGTGTATTAAAAAGCAGAGACATCACTTTGTCAACAAAGGTCTGTCTAGTCAAAGGTATGGCTTTTCCAGTAGTCATGTATGGATGTGAGAGGTGTACCATAAAGAAAGTTGAGCACTGAAGAATGTGATGCTTTTGAACTGTGGTGTTGAAGAAGACTCTTAAGAGCCTTGGACAGCAAGGAAATCAAGCTAGTCAATTCCAAAGGAAACCAGTCCTGAATATTCACTTGAAGGACTGATGCTAAAGCTGAAGCTCTAATACTCTGGCCACCTGATGCAAAGAACTGACTCACTGGAAAAGACCCTGATGCTCGGAAAGATTGAAGGTGGGAGGAGAAGGGGACGACAGAGGATGAGATGGTTGGATGGCATCACCAACTCAGTGGATGAGTGTGAGCAATTTCTGGGAGTTGGTGATGGACAGGGAGGCCTGGTGTGCTATAGTCCATGTGTGGTCACAAATATTTGGATACAACTTAGTTACTGAACTGAACTCAACTTTAGGATTTAACAGCAGAAAAACAAACAAAGAAGCAAAAACTCAGTTTGATCACTAGAACAATCTACTTATTTATTTTAGTTTCCTTGTTATTTTTCAGTATACAATAATAAAAATATTTAATCTCTTAGGAGCTTTTGTGCTGTTATGATTTTAACCTTTGGTCCTGGCAATTATAACTTTACCTTGTACTGAGCAAACAATGTTGCATTTTGCATTAAAAAATTAGTGTGAAAAAAAGAATTCTGGACACAGTATTTTCAAGTGACATATATGATTTACTAGAATGTAATGTATATCATTCTTAGGAAATACTCTTGCAATATGACAAAATGGATAATTTTCTGATAATATAAAATTTAAGAAGTTATAAATGGTCTTAGGAAACAATCAAGCTCATTACCAGCAAGCACTTTCAATGTGTCATCTATTAATATACCTACCATAGAATAAAAATACTCTTTTAGTCTTCATACTTGAAAATGAGGTGTGAGCATCTTATGGAAAAGTAGTTACTGATGAGTACTTCTTATGAAACTATACCAAGATTTTTAAAGTCTTATTAAGAATTGGTATAGCAAAATATAGTTCTCATTCTTAGAAAGCTGAATGGCTCAATTATTAGGCAAAATGACTGCATTTTCAATGGCATAAAAATCACATAAGTAAATATTTAAGATTCAGAAAACTTTGATCTTCTTTGCACAAAAATGTCTGTTCCATACTATGAATCACTCTCCTGTACATTCTTTTCACCTCCTGGTAATTACTAAAAAGAAAGATTTCCATTCCATTTCATTCTAAGCAGTTTACTTTGTATTTTGTTTTACTTTGAAATACAAATACTTGGTATTTCATTCTAAGAAGTTTACTTTCCTTATGCTACATTAAGGGAAAAAGTGTTATTTTATTATGGTTTTATTATTTTAAAATTGTATTACTATTTAAAACTGCTGTTTATTAAGTATTGTGAAAAGTTCACAGGCTATTAACTAACAAGTCAGACCCCAAATTTATTTAGCTGACTTTTAAAAAGTAATTATCTGTATAGCATAAATAAATTCTGAAAAAAATACTTTTAGAAAAGCTTATCTGTATAACACTTTTATCATATTCTACGTATTTTAGTCCTTTGAAGTATTTTCTCTATATTTCCTTTTTGACAGAAAGTTCATGCCACTCACAATATTCCTTTAGTTTGACTTCTAAAACTCTATACTTATTGCAGAGTTACTCCTACAATGATTCTATTACTGATATGTTATTCATGATGACACTAAATATATTAAAACATGTTTCAAATACCTCTTCCCATCTTATAAGAACTTAACAACCTACAATTATAACTGTTAATATTTTCTCATGTCTTCTGTGTCCTTTGCTTTCACTACAAAGGAATATCATTTTAAACTTCCAGAAGGGCAAGTTTTGACTAGTACACTGTCAGCTATTTACCTTATACAAATCACTGAGAACTGTTTATGTTTTCCCATGTGTAAAATGGGAAATCTTAGAGATTATATTTGAATATACTGAAACATATGTTTACACACTCAGCTCATATTATGCTTACTTTTCTACTATCACAGTAAAGGGGAATACGTGTCTTGATAAAAGATAATTACATAATTTATTTCAATTATATTTTAAACCAATATCAAAAGGAAAAATTTATTCCAAACTAAGAGAAGGTACTGCAACTCCAACCAGTGTTACGAACTATGCTAAAGTGACATTCTTACACAGGTAGCACATAAGGATGGAAATTAAATCCTGCTTAAAGTTGTGTAAAAGGGTCCAATTTTAAGTGTAGAACTGAAGATTGAATTTAGAACAAATCAAGGTAAATAGATTTATGTATTTACACATCATTTTCTTTGTTAATGTTTGCAGGGTCACCGTCTACCAACACTACACCCCCTGCAGTGTGTCCTCAGTGCTTTTGGTTTACCTTTACTTCCCTTATAGATATATTAAGGCAAGGTTAGTTCTCCTTCTGATTCTGAAAACAAACTGCTACTCATTTTGACAAGATGTGTATTTGCAAACCTGAATCATTAGCTTTTTAAGTAAGTTGTTACTGGCATAATACGATTCCATTTTGATCTAATTTTGTAAAGACTTATGTAAAATTAAACCAAATTAGAAGACTCGGTCATTAGCCTCATGTTCAAAAATTGCAAAGATCTGGAATATCTATTTAATAAATTTTTATTTGTATACATTTCCATTCCATTTGATTATATTTATCAAAAGTTAGATTTGTCCTTATGTCATTGTTTTAAAATTGTTAAAAATTCCAGATGCTATCCTGCCTCCAATTTCTATTTTCGAAGTAAGTCAATAAGAATAAATCAAATTTTCATGTTAATTTCATTGATGAATTAGAAACATAAAACATGAACACAGTTCTTCCAAGACAACTTATTTCATTTCTAATAAGTCTTTGAATATCAGGCATAAAGTTTTATAGCAGAAGGCTTAAAACAAGAAGTTGAAACTACCATTTGCTGAAACTCACTCCTGGTTTCTGCCTATAAAGGATGTTGTTAATTTCACTGTTTTTTTTTTTTTTTTTACACTAACATAATTGTCTAGTTCTACAAAAGGTGGGTATATTTTTATGGACTTAAGTAAACAAGTGTCACCTGCTTTTTGAAAAAGTTTACTTTATACCACTTAGCTTTTATGAAAGATCTTCATTACTACCCATTTTCATTGATTAAAAAAAAAAAAGAGGACAAAATTGGCAGAAAGCATTAAATGTTTGTTTGTTTTGTAGTGAGCTATTAAAGACAAAGCACATATCCTGAGCACTGAGCATACAAGATCAAGCTTTTCCTCGAAATTACATTAAGCATCTCAGCTTTGAGTCGTGATAGCCTTGAAGTGTGTCTCTGAGGATCTGTGCTTTAACTTGCTTTTGTGCATCCATTAGCAAGAGTGTGTCCTAAGGTGACTGCTTCTTCACGTTGTGCCATTTCAGTTTATGAAAGGTTGGAAGAAGAATGCCCTACTTTTGGATAGCAGAGAAAATCTTTAATATGCTGCACTTATTCAGCCTTTTCTACATACAAATGCATCATTGCAACTAGAACTCAATCATGCTGGTGAATATAAAGACAAAAAAGAAGTAAAATTGTCACTATTTGCATATGACAGGATCCTATACATAGAAAATTGTAAAGATGCTACCAGGAAACTACTAGAGTTAACCAATGAAGTTGGTACAGTTGAAGGATACAAAATTAACGAGCAGAAATCTTTTGCATCTGTATGCACTAACAACACAAGATCAGAAAGAAAAATTAAGGAAATAATCCCATTTGTGATTGCAACATAAAGAATAAAATACCTAGGAATAAACCTACCTAAGGAAGCAAAAGATCTGTGTTCAGAAAATGGTAAGATACTGATAAAAAAAATAAAAGACACGATAAACAGATGGAGAGATATACCATGTTCTTGGATTGGAAGAATCAATGTCAAAATGACTATGCTATCCAAAATAATCAATTCCTATCAATTTACTAATGGCATCTTTCAAAGAATGTAAACAAAATAAATTTACAATTTGTATGGAGACACAAGGCTCCAAATAGTCAAATCAACCTTGAGAAAGAAAAAATGGAGCTGGAGGAATCAGGCTCCCTGATTTCAGGCTATACCATAAAGCTACACTAATCAAGTTAGTATTGTCCTGGCAAAAAAAAAAAAGTGAATGTAGATAAATGGAACAATATAGCAAGCCCAGAGAAAACGTACACACATATGATCACATAATCAATATCAAAGAAGACAAGAATCAGTTAAGTTCAGTTGCTCAATCGTGTCTGACTCTGCGACTCCAGAGGCTACAGTACACCAGGCTTCTCGGTCCATCAAAACTCCTAGAGTTTACCCAAAGTCATGTCCACTGAGTCGGGGATGCCATCCAACTACCGTCTTTTCCAATGAGTCAGTTCTTTGCATCAGGTGGTCAAAGTATTAGAGTTTCAGCTTCAGCATCAGTCCTTACAATGAATATTCAGGACTGATTTTCTTTAGGATGGACTGGGTGGATCTCCTTGCAGTCCAAGGGACTCTCAAGAGTCTTCTCCAACACTACAGTTTCAAAAGCATCAATTCTTCAGTGCTCAGCTTTCTTTATAGTCCAACTCTCACGTCCATATATGACTACTGGAAAAACCATAGCCTTGACTAGATGGACCTTGGTTGGCAAAGTAATGTCTCTTCTTTTTAATATGCCGTCTAGGTTGGTCATAGCTTTTCTTCCAAGAAGCAAGTGTCTTTTCATTTCATGGGTGCAGTCACCATCTGCAGTGATTCTGGAGCCCAAAAAATAAAATCTCTCACAGTTTCCATTGTTTGCCCATCTAGTTGCCATGAAGTGATGGGACCAGATGCCATGATCTTCGTTTTATAAATATTGAGTTTTAAGCCAACTTTTTCACTCTCCTCTTTCACTTTCATCACAAGGCTCTTTAGTTCTTCTTTGCTTTCTGTCATAAGGGTGGTATTATCTGCATATCTGAGGTTATTGATATTTCTCCCGGCAATCTTGATTCCAACTTGTGCTTCATCCAGCAAGATCAGAATATATATGAGAAAAGGCAGTCTCTTCAATAAGTGGTGCCAGGAAAACTGGACAGCTACATGTCAAAGAATGATATTATAACATTCTCTAACACCACACACAAAAATAAACTCAAAATGGATTAAAGGCCTAAATGAGATACTGGACATCACAAAACTCTTCAAGGAAAATATAGGAAGGGTACTCTTTGCCATAAATCATGGCAAGATCTTATTTGATCCACAGTTAGAGTAATAAAAATAGAAAGAAAAACTAAAAATAGGCTTAATTAAACTTAAGATATTTTTGTACATCAAAACAAACCATAAATAAGATGAGAAGACAACCCTTGGAATGGGAGAAACCACTTGCAAATGAAGCAACTTACAAGTAATTGATCTCTAAATTCTACAAAGAGCTCATGCATCTCAATATCAAAAACAAAACAAAACAACCCAATCCAAAATTGGGCAGAAGAACCAGACATTTCTCTTGAAAAGACATACAGATGCCAACTCACACATGAAAAGGTGCTCAGCCTCCCTTATTGTTAGAGAAACGCAAATCAGAACGACAATGGGGGGCCCCTCCCATCAGTCAGAATGGCTATCATTACAAAAACTACAAACAATAAATCCTGGAGAGGGTGTGGAGGAAAGGGAACCCTCTTGTACTGAGGGAATGTAAACTGACACAACCACTATGGAGAACAGTGTGGAGGTTCCTTAAAAGAACTAAAAATAGAACTGCCGTGTGCTCCGGCAGCCCCACTCCTGGGAATACATGCAGAGAAAGCCATAATTCAAAAAGATACGTGCACCCCAGTGTTTACTGCAGCACTGTTTACAATAGCCAGAACATGGAAGCAACCTAAATGTCCATGGACAGATGAACAGACAAAGAAGACGCTGTACATATGCAGAAAGGAATATTTCTCAGCCATTAAAAGGGATGAAACTGGGTCATTTACAGAAATGTGAATGGGCCTAGAGATTGTCATATAGAGTGAAATAAGCCAGAAATAGAACAAATATATATTCAAATAGGTAGAATCCAGAGCAGTGGAACGGACAACTTATTTATAAAGCAGAAACAAAACACAAATATGGAGAACAAATACATGGACACCAAGAGCAGAAAGGGGCGCTGGATGAACTGGGACTGACGTATATGGGTAAAGAGTACACGCCTGCTGATGAGCGTTGAGGACTTTACTCCGGGCTTTGTGGTGACCTAGACGGGAGGGAGTCTGGAAGGAGGTGTGTGCATGTGTACGGCTGACTCCCTTTGCTGCACAGCAGAGACTAGCGCAAGGAGGCGAAGCAACTATACCCCCCCCCCCCCCCCCGACTGAAAAACAAAACGAAATTGTCTACAAAGATACATTTACCAAGAGCTATTCAAAATGTCAGGTTTTTAATAAAAAGTCAATGATACTTTGTAGCCACAATGAAAGAAACTGATGCTTTGTACAAGAGTAGCGTGAAATTCCAGGGTTATAACCACACATGCAAACATACACATTTCTCCCATGCACTGAACAGGGATACACTAAGGTTTTATTGTATTTCCATTAACTAACCTTTTAGTTAAGTTCTTGATCATTTCTTCTGAATTCATTTGCTTCTAGAAAACCACCTTAAGGATCTTGCTTCCTCCAGCAGACCTTTACCACGTACCCTCCTTGCACTGTACATGGTGCCCTTCAACTGGGAACCCAATTCCCATCTACAGATAGTGTTTATATTTTTAGATTTCAACTTTATGTGTCTGTACTTTTGCATTTAATGTTTATCTCAATGGAATATTTAAATTTAATTTAAATGAAAATTTGTTGTATAGCAGAGATTTGCAAACACTGTGAATAAATTATGCTTCAATTATAAAAAGGATCACGGATTTTAAATATAATATTTATGCTAATTTTGCTTTACTTTTGTTATTTAAGAATACAGAAAATGTCAGTAATTAAATAACAATGAAAAATAATTCAAATGCTAGAAACTGATTGGTGTATTTACTTCAGCTTTCAACAAATCTGTAATTTTAAGAAACATGCAAATAATGCTAATTGTCTTTTTTTACACTTTTTTAAAGTTATTTATTTATTTTTTCCTTTACATTAACGTGTTGGTATTTTTAATTAAAGAATAATTGCTTTACAATATTGTGTTGGCTTCTGCCATACAATGTGAATTGGCCAAACATCCCCTCCGTCTTGAATCTCCTCCTTATCACTTACCCCATCCAACCCATCTAGATGCCACAGAGTAGTGAATTGAGCTCCCTGTGTTATACAACTATATAATTTTAAAATTAACTTATCCTTTAATCATTCTATCTCAATTATTAGACATAAAATTATTTTCTGTTCTATATATTCTGAGTAATTTCATTATTTTGTACAAATCTGTTTTTAAAAACAATATTGTTTTTTACGGTGACTTTTCAAATTTGGTGTCATAAAAAAAGACCTACTGGATAGCACAGGGAACTCTGTTCAATATTATGTAACAACCTACATGGGGAAAATTTTGAAAAAGGATACATGTATATTTAAAACTGAACCACTTTGCTGTACACATGAAACTAATGTAATATTGTTAATATTACTTCAATGTAAAATAAAATGTTAAAAAAACGGCATTTTATTTAAAAAAATACCTACACCCAAGGTAGGTGACCCACTTATGGGAGGATAGTTCCAATTTCAGAGGTTCTCCCCAAGGACTAAGGGGTCCACATCACACACTAGGCCAGGGATCTGGCACCAGGAAGAAGAACCCCAACACTGCTTGACTTCTGAGAGCCACAGTGACGTAGGAAACAGAGATGCCTCTCTTATGGAGCACACACAAAATCTCACACATTCCAAGATGGAATGCAGACAGTTTTTCAAAGAGGAAATGCAGATAGATGACCGCCAGGCATATGAAAAGAAGGTCAACATTGCTAATTATCAGGGAGATGCAAATCAAAACCACAATGAGATGTCACCTCACAACTGTCAGAATGGCTATCATCAAAAAGGACACAAATAAAAACATTGGTGAGGATGTGGAGAGAAGAGAACCCTTATACATATTGGTGAGAATGTAAATTGGTGCAGTCATTGTGAAAAATTACATGCAGGCCTCTCAAAAAACTAAAAATATCAGTAGAACTACTGTATGACCTAACAATTCCCATTCCTGGATGTATATCAAAAAAAAAAAAAAAACAGTGACTCAAAAAAATATACCCCAATGTTTAAAAGCAGCATTATTTATAACTGCCAAAATATGGAAGCAACCTTAGTATTCATCAATAGAGATTGGATAAAAAAAGAGGTCATATATACACTCGAATACTATTCAGCCATAGAAAGAGTGAAATTTTGTCATTTGCAACAACACAAATGGACTTGGAAGGTATTGTGCTAATTGAAGTAAGCTAGACAAGGATAAATATTGCATGACATCACGTACATGTGGAATCTAAAATATATAACAAACTGGTGAACATAACATCAACAACAACAAAATAGGGAACTCATAGAGAACAAACTAGTGGTTATCAGTTGGTGGGGCGTCTCAGGGATGGGAGAATGGCAGTAAACACAACTGGCCGTAAGGTAGGCTCAGGGATGCATGTGCGATGTGGGGAGTACAGCTAACATTGTGTAATAACCATAAATGGAAAATAAGCCTCAAATTATACCAGTAATGGCAATGAAGTGAAAAAGCAAACAAGATCTTTTTAATTCTTTAGATACTCCATTTTTCCTGATAACTGGAGTTAAAAAATAATAATAAAACTACACTGCACAATGATTTCATTCTTTATTGTTATACTAAACTAGTAGAGCATACTACTATCCTGAGAAGAGATAACCTCCTAGAAGATCTGGGGAAGAACTACAGCCCCACCATTGCTCACGCCCCACCCTCTTCCTACTCACCCGGGGAAGGATGGGGTTAGGAAAGCAAAGGAATGATTAGCACTAAGGTTGTCGACATCAAGTTAGTTGAAAGGAACTTTATTATTTTTTTATATAACCCAAATTAGAGAAGAATTCAGATTCTCATTTAGAGTAATAAGGGTAAGAAATTCAAGTCCAGATGGGGTAGTCTTGGTGGAAATCAATTTTATATAGAGAACATATGGGAACTTTGGGTAATATAGTCAGAGTTGTCAAACTTCCATAGGACATCAAAGATCAAAGTTAGCTAAATTGGGGAAAATAAAGCCTGCATGAACCTTCACGTGAGAATGTGTAAAAAATGGGGCTATGGTCTTTATTTCAACTTTTATTCTCCAATATAGTCTCCATACAGTTATGAAAAACTACATAAAGAGCAGTTTTTCAGATTTTCCTGCACTTCATTTGCAGAAAATGGTAGTTGAGGCAGGAACCTGAAGAGGGAAAACTAGACCTTCTGATCACATACAGACGTGAGTGCGGACATCAGGAATATCGCTGAAGATATCAAAATGCAGGGGTATTAGGATGGAGTCTCCTTGCTTTTTTAAACCCCTCTATCACCATATACAGAGCAGAAAGTTATAGCAGATATAGGATTCAAACTGCTCCATTTGTAAACAAAATAGCAACATCTTTGCTACATAGTCAATAAATGGTACAATATTGTAGATGATACTACAGTAAATATGTTAATTTTATTAGAGGTATCAAATACTAATCTGTGTAGTTGCAAATAATCTAAATAATTAGTAAAACATGCACTTTTTTACAGAGTGCGATTTAGAGCATGGCTGTTACTTTAATCAAAGGACTTCAGGTAGTAAGCTTCAACAGGATGATGGTTTGTCTGCACTGAGAACTGAGGCAACGACGTCAGTGAGATGCAAAGATCTCGACTCTAGTGTGCGCTTCTCATTTAAGGCATTCACAATTATCACTACTCAATAAATGAAATATTTCTAGGATAGAATTAAAGAATGTGCAAATGGCTACAATTCAAAGAAGAGTAAACAGAGAAAATTTAGGAAACTGACATTTGAAAAAAATCTACTAAAGGTTCTCTGATCTACTGGAATTTAAGCACCTAGGTCTTGGGGAAATGTCACGTGTACCAATAATTCTTCAATCAAACTGTTTCCATTGTGATGACAAAGGAGCTCTAAAATAATGAACTGAGATGCTAGGTGATGGAGTGTCTACTTTTGGAAAAGAGCAAATTTTTCCAAATGCATGGAAGTTCTTGCCAATCTGATGTGATTCCAATCTTGATAATCTTGTCCTATGCATTTTAAAACTCCTCATTGGAGATTCTCTTCAGAACTCACTGAAATGTTGGCTTGTTTTACATGGTGGAACATTTTCAGCTCTCAGACATGAATTCTTTAAATAGACTTATCTTATTTTGAGCAATGTTTAGTGAATAAATATATTGACCTATGTAATACTTTTAGAGGTAAAAAGGCAAGTGGACTGAGTTCTGAAAGCAGTTCCCTCATTATGTTCATAAATTGATTCTGAAAATAATTTTGCGAAATGTGTAGAAAATATTTTTGAAAAATATAGTAACATCAATGGGAGAGATTGTAAATGTCTTCCCACTTTAGCATTTATTATGTTTTCCTTTATATCATTCTAATGTTTCTTTCTTCAAAGACTAGTGAATTAAAGTCCCTCACGAATAAGCATTGTTTGTTTTCTTATTATTTTCCTCCTCTCCTTTTTTAGTTAATAGTCAATAGACTTTAAAGTTAGTTCCATTCTTTGGCTTCACCTATATTACACTCTCTGCTATTTATTCCTTTTTTTTACATATTAATATTGCTTTTACTTTATTTTTATTTTTTTATTGGAGGGTACTAGATTACAGTGTTGGGTTCCTTTCAAGTATACAGCAAAGTGATTCAATTATACATGTACATTTATTTCTTCCTTTTCAAACTATTTTCCATTTAGGTTATTATGAATATTGTGCAGAGCGCCCTGTGCTAGACAGTCGTCCTTGTGGGCTATTTATGTTAAATGCAACAGCGCGTACATGTCGGTCCCAAACTCTGAGTGCCTCCTTCCCTATGACAGTTCCCCCATTCACTCCAGGGACTCATCATATCTGTTTTGGTCATCTCTGTAATTTCGGTAAGTGTACCATTTAAAGGACATCACATGGTTTTATAATGTGTTTACTTAGTTCCTGCCCTAATGGATAGGATTATTGTAGGAGAATAAGTTATAATTTATTCAACTTTGTATTTCAAGATCTTACTTCCTGGTGATATTCTTATTCAGAGGGTTTGGCTTAACTTGACCTGTATAACACAACACGGAGAAAAGAGGGAAGCAACAGGACACTGTGGAACGAAAAGCGAAGGTAATGTTACTCACAGATGTACAGAATTAATAGATTAAAACCTCAGGATCCTTATAGCTTTAAATTCAGAAGTGAAAATGGAGAAAAGATGAATATTCAACTACAAAATGATTAAAATACCTTCTTGATAAGCGAAAAAATCAGGAAATCTAAAGAAAGAAAAAAAAAAAAACAACTCTGGAGACCAACATTAGGGCTTTAAATAAAACAAACAAACCAACAAAACTTTAAAGTCACTCTGGCTTTTGTAAACAGGAACAACAACGGCTCAGTTTGCAAGGAGAGAATGAATTATGTAGAAATATGTTCTACAAGGAAAAATATCAGTGAGTTGAAACTGGGAAGTTTATTTCAAAGAAGTGAGTCATAGAGCAGGTATACTTTAAGTAATAGGCTCAATTATTGTCTTGCCAAATAAGCTGAAAGCGTTGCCATTATTTGCAAAAGTTAAAGTGTTTTTTCTAAACTTAATATCAATTGTGTGCCTGACAATCATGGTTGAATGACTTGGAGTCTCTTGACTGGGAAAATGAAGGAGGGAAGAGAGGGAGAGGAGCTTAAGTTTTCTCAGTGGATTTTCAGGTGATAAAAACATAAAATATGAAGTATTATTGAAACGTACTTATTCTAAAGGATTTCTGAATCTGTGCTGGCAAGAGCAAGGATGGCAGAGGAGGTGGTAGATTTGGGTGGGTTCTGTTCAGGGCTCTGCATGATCCCTTCAGAGGTATCTGGGGGAGAAGACTGTCCCATCACCATCAGGACACACAACAGCTCATTGACAATGACATATATCAAGAGAACCTCAACAGTATTTATAGGACATACTGAAGTTCAATAAATGAGTGGGATTTAACAGGATCTTTATGTTTCATAAAAATGTAAAAAAATGTTGTTCATTACATTAAGAATAACTGCTTGGGAAGAGAATAAGAGATTAAAACCAACACACAAAAGGATATAATAAAGACAAATGACAGGATATATAAGCTAAAGAATATGTAAGATATGAATATGTAAGTACACAGAGGGCTCCAGGAAAACGACAGCCTTGAGGCATTCCTGTTCATTTTTACTTCCAAGTGCTGAGATGCAGCAGTTCCTTAGCCAATTAGCATCGGGGTCCAATAGGCAAGGGGGAACTCAGACTCTGCTGGAAAGCTGGTGCAGTATTATCTTCCCCTGTTAGATGTGAGCATGTGATCCAGGGCTGACAGTCCTGTGCTGAGAACCAGAACAAAGTGGATCCAAGGTCAGAGCGGGCCCACTGAGATTTGTAGGAGCCCTCGGAGAAGAGTGAAATAATTCTGCACGAAGGTTTCTGAACCCTTTCAGTTGGTGCGGAATCAAAGAGACTGTCTGAATCCTTTCCAAATCTGCAGCTAGAAAAATGTGCAGAGCCTGAAGAGCAGAAGACTTTTGATCCGACAGGAAACTGCCATCCCACGGACTACATGACACCCTCTGTGAGATGTCTGCATTACCAACACTCTTAATCCCACAGAGCATGATGACATCTTGTGGGAAAACTTACACAATTCATGACTCTGAGTTGAAGGCATTAGTAGCAAGTGACTTGGAAAATGAAGAATTTTCTCAACACCTTAAATCATGCTTATAACTTTTTTGATATATTGAGTGACATATTAGAAATATTCTTAATTAAATAGCTTTAAAAATGTTATTTTGGCTTTTACAAAATATAAAAAAAAATCTAGGGGATGGGAACACTCTGCTATAATTTTATGAGAAGGATTTCATTCCTTTTTAGAGAAAAAAATAATGTCGTTAAAACAATGTTGTGTCTTAAAATTGATAACACCATGAATGTTATATACTTTTAGATAATGAGATAGCATGGGAATGTATTGCCTAAGTGTTTCCCAATAATTCTTGAAATAGAAGAGTAATGGAATAGAAGAGTACTGATATAAGGAAATGTTTAAAAATATTTTCAAAGTAAAACACTTATTTAACTAGAGAAAACAAGAAATTGTACATCTGGAGCAAGAGAAAAGGAATAGAACTCCCAGAGTTTCATTTCTAGTAGGGGAAAAGAATACCACTGGGACATTAAGTGTTCAAATATCTCATATTTAAAAGAGCTAAAAAAAAAATCAGACATAAACAAGAGCAACTTGATTGAGAAAAAAGCATTTTCTATCATATGATGTGGAAAAGTTTTTCTCATGAGTCCTGAAGAAAGGGGACAATAAATAGTGAAAGCATAAATAAAATGTTACCCATGGTAAGCTTAAAATTAAGATATTAAAATGATATTTTGTTCAAACTAGGGGTAAAAAAGCAGAAATTATAAAATAACAAATTTAAACACATACTTAGTAGGAAACATGAAAGGAACAAAGTCAATTATATTAGTTGCTATATTAAGTATAGTATTTCAGTTCAGTTCAGCTGCTCAGCCGTGTCCAACTCTCTGTGATACCATGGACCGCAGCACACCAGGCCTCCCTGTCCATCACCAGCTCCCAGAGCTTGCCCAAACTCACGTCCATCGAGTCTCTGATGCCATCCATCCATCTCATCATCTGTCTCCCCCTTCTCCTCCTGCCCTCAATCCTTCCCAGTATCAGGGTCTTTTCCAATGAGTCAGCTCTTCGCATGAGGTGGCCAAAGTATTGGAGTTTCAGCTTCAGCATCAGTGCTTCCAATGAACACCCAGGACTTATCTCCTTTAGGATGGACTGGTTGGATCTCCTTGCAGTCCAAGGGACTCTCAAGAGTCTTCTCCAACACCACAGTTCAGAAGCATCAGTTCTTCGCTGCTCAGCTTTCTTTATAGTCCAACTCTCACATCCATACATGACCACTGGAAAAACCATAGCTTTGCCATCTCCTGTTTGACCACTCCCAATTTGCCTTCATTCATGGACCTAACATTCCAGGTTCCTATGCAGTATTGCTCTTTACAGCATCGAATTTCCCTTCCGTTACCAGTCACATCCATAGCTGGGTATTGTTCTTGCTTCGGCTCTGTCTCTTCATTTTTTTCTGGAGTTATTTCTGCACTGATCTCCAGCAGCATACTGGGCACATACCGATCTGGGGAGTTCATCTTTCAGTGTCCTATCTTCTTGCCTTTTCATACTATTAATGGGGTTCTCAAGGCAAGAATACTGATGTGGTTTGCCATTCCCTAGTAAGCATTCTTTAAAGATGAGAGCAGTCAGAGTAGATTAAAAACATGCATTCCCACAAGTATTTAGAAGCTCCAATCTCTCAGCTCCCATTTGCCTAGCAATACCAATGCCATTGACTTTATATTTGACCTTTTATAAACCATTTCTGCATATATGAGTGTATGCGGAAATATATTTGAAGATGAGTCATCTTTGTAAAATAGGATATCATTCTAAACTCTTACTTGAAATCTGTTTCTCTCACTAAAATATATTGATTTTACCCATAATACATACAGATTTACCCAATTAAAAAACTACATGGGTTATAGGTCATTTATGTAATCAATACACTTTTTTAAGTGTTTTCTATGAAGATGTGTTTCAGATTTCCTACACAAGTAAATATAACTGATTGTGCCCCCTCCCCCGCCACTCACTCTGAAGTGTTGCAGTGTGTCCACCACGACCATGCTTCCTATGGACTTCACCCAGCTAGCGACTGAGTGTGGCAGGCCCATTCCTGGGGGACACATGGGCCCACTGCTGTGTAACTGTGGTTTGAGTGCTTCCTAACAACTTTGCTGTACATTTCTCAGATTTGTAGCAGGCTACAATGCTTCTCTTCCTTTCTCTCCTCTCTCCTTCACTCTAGCTCATATTTGCATCTGATATGCAGCTGGCTACTTCTGTTTTCCCTTATAAGCATTTCTAATAAATTTCTTGAACATTTATTCTCATCTCAGTGTGTACTCCTCAGAGGGCCCAGATCAACACAACACATTTAATTCTTCTCAGCTTTTTGGTAATATATACACACACACATAGTTCTTTTTAAATATGCTATTTTGTCACCTTAAGAAATTTTAATCTTAAGGTTTACCACTTGTTTTCATCTATTATGCTCAGTCAGATCTTTTACACCTAGGTGAGGGTTGGGTTACTTAAGACAGAAAGATTTGATTGTGCTTTTCAGCACAGTTCATTAAAACTATGTTTGTTTTTAAGAGTTGTTTGTTTTACATCTCCCAAATCTATGCTACTTAACATGATTTATTGATATAGAGAGCAAGACTATTTGTTATTAATTACATCCTAAACAATAACACTTCATCAGGAGTTTATTTAGTGTTAGTACCAGTCAATTGGGAGAAAATACTAAATCAAACTAATTGTCCTGTCTTCGTTTCAATCTTTTTCTCTCTCCTTAATTGCAAATCACAATATTCCATGATATTTTGCTTTGAATCTCAAACATTTAAACTTTTTTCTTGTGTGAGTGTGACTGTATAAAATAATTAAAATGTTATTGGAATAGTAAAATATTATTTAGGCAGTTTAGTACAGAATTTCACTGTATTATGGTTAAAGGAACAAAATGAAAGTATCATATAAAAAAGGGTTATTTGAGTAAATGACTCCGATGCAGTGATTTACAGCTCACACTCAAAGGTCTGTGGGATGTCATTACAAGTCAGACTAATGATCGCCACAGGTATTCACAGAAAATCTTGAACACTCTAAGTCTAAGTGGTCACATTTCAGAATCTGAAATTGCTACGGAAAGAAGTAGCAGAATGAAAAATTGTTGCCAATTACACTTCATTTATTTGAACGTTAGTCTTCATTTAACCCAAGAATCTCTCTGTTGACTATTAACTCTGACAGAGACAAGGTGCCAGTGTTCTTTAAACAATTATAATTCACTTAACTATTGAGTGAACAAAACATTTTAAAGCCCACTATATCATGTAGCATTAAGTAAGCCAGTTTTTAGCAAGTACATTTTTGGTCAAAGTTAGCCAAATCTCCTAATTGTCAGATGATTAACCTGAATGAATAAATGTGTAAATTTAGGTTTAGTCTAGACTAAATCTGAAGAAGCTGATGTCATGCTGCCCGGGTGCATGAGAAAATCAAATGCAATTTATAAATTAAAACGTGCCAAATAAATACCATAGTAGCAAACTAAATAAACTAAAGGCATGGTAATCTTGGTAAGATGAATATTCAAATTTTTAGGATAAGCAAATACCCAATATTGATTAAAATAGTCTCACCTCCCTGATATTCAACAATTTACTTGATTAGCTAATGATCTATATTTTAGAATGGTTAAGATTTCTTCAAGATCATATTCTAGACAACATATCTTCAAATTGGCTGCTATATTTATAACGCAATTACTTTCATGGAATTAGTTTTTATTCTTACATTGGTAGCAAGAATAAGTCTAGTACTTCTATAACAACTCCAATGATTCAAAATTCTTATGACTTAGTAAAATAGATGAAATTGGACCCATATGAAAACTTAAAAATTCAATGCTTCAAGGATACAGTCAACAGAGTGTAAGGCAATCTAGGGAAAGGGAGAAAATACTTCCAAATTGTATATCTGAAAAAGACTATATAAAGAATCCCTATAATTCAGCAATGACAACAAAACAAGCTAACTAAAAATTGGCAATAAATTTGAACAGACATTTTCCCAAAGATTTAAAAATAGCTAACAAATACATGGAAAGATGTTCAACATCATGAATCATTGACTGCAAACCAAAACCAGAGTGAGATGCCATCCTTCCCCCATTAGGACAGTTACTATGCAAAAACCAAAAATAAGCACAGATTAACAACAAACTCCAGAAAATAGCAAGGGTTAGTATGGATTTGGGGAAATGAGAACTCTTATGCGCTGTTGGTAGAAATGTTGAAAGATGCTGCCAACATGGAAAATGATACAGTGGTTCCTCAAATATTTTAAAACGGATTATCATATCCAGCAATTCTACTTTCAAATTTTAAAGCAGGATTTTAGAGATATTTGTGTACTCATATTAATAGCAGTGTTTTGTTTTTCTTACAAATACCCAAAAGGTAGAAGCCCCCTAAATGCCCATCAGTAGATTAATGGATAAATAAAATGTGGTATATAAATATATCAGAAAGTTATTCAACCTCAAATAGAAGACTATTTTGATGTAGCCTTTCTGATATGTTCTAAGCATGGATGAAATGTGAGGGCACTGTGCTAAGTGAAAATAAGCCAGTCAGTCGCACACAGATATAGTAGGATTTCACTGATATCCAAGGATAGATACTTTGGATACCTAAGTTTAATAGTCAAGTACATATGCACAGAAAGGAGAATGGTGATCAACAGTTACCAGGAGGAAAGGTGAATCAAGAGCAGTTTAATGGGTACAGAGTTTCAGTTTTGCAAGATGAAGGTTTTGAAGATTGGTTGTACAACAATGTGAATTTACTTAACACCGCTGAACTGTACACTTAGCATGAGTTAAGACAGTAAATTTTATGATATTTGTATTTCACCACAACTGAAATTTTAAAAAATTTCATTGAATATATTCTATTATCAGCAATATCTACATATATATATGTATATGCATATATATATATATATATTTATAAGTTATGATGAACAGGTATTCAGTAGGAACAAAAAATGCTGTTTTTAAAAACTTTTTGCCCCAGTGCACTGGCCCTGAGCACCGTGCCTCATCCATCAAACCTGGATTGGCGATCTGTTTCAAATATGATAACATACATGTTTCCATGCTATTCTCTCAAATCATCCCACCCTCACCTTCTCCCACAGAGTCCAAAAGTCTGTTCTTTACATCTGTGTGTCTTTTGCTGTCTCGCATATAGGGTCATTGTTACCATCTTTCTAAATTCCATATACATGCTTTAATATACTGTATTGGTGTTTTTCTTTCTGACTTACTTCCCTCTGTATAATAAGCTCCAGTTTCATCCACCTCATTAGAACTGATTCAGATGCATTCTTTTTAATAGCTGAGTAATATTCCATACACGTATACCCATGGCTGATTCATGTCAATGTATGGCAAAAACCACTACAATATTTTAAAATAATTAGCCTCCTTTTAAAATAAATAATTAAAAAAAAACCTCAACATACAGAAAACTGAAAAAAGCTAAAAAAAGAATAAAATAAAGGCTTTTTACTTTACAGTAAAACCCTTTTACCCAGAATAACACCTTCTGAAAGGTATTTAAGTCACAGGAGCCTCCTCAAGACTCAGCTCCTCCTCTCTGCCCCTCAGTGCCTGAGGTCTCAGCCCCCTTCTTCATCTTATCTCAACCAGTCTCTTCCCTCGTGATATGGGGTGAAGTCAGTTTCTTCCACTGTACAGAGCATGTGAATGATGCAGCCAAACAGAGGGGCAAGTAAATCAAAGTGAAGGACAAATGAAGTTATGGCAGAATTGAAACAAAGCTAAAGGAAAGATTTTGTAACATGCTCATTAGAAAGATTAGTAAGCTGTGACGGAGGTAGTGAAGTCTGCCCCAAACTGAACAGTTAATTGAGAGCGAATCACACAGAAGAGCCGGAGTCCCAGTCTCCTTTTACCATGGAAAAGCTGATCTGTACACATCCTGCTTTAAGCAATTATCCTCAAACTTTATTACACGCTGGAGCTTGAGATGCAAGATAATTTTAGCGTTCACTTCTATGTGATGATGTGATGAACATTTTGATCTTTCCAGTTTGGTTTTCAGGCCATTTTGCCTGTCATTCATAGCACAAATATTTTGATGAGAATTTTCAGTTTATTTAGAAAACATTTTTCAGATCAAATTAAATCTCTTTAATTTGTTTATACTTATAAACAACACAGTAAACACATTTCCTTTTTTCTAGCTTCCTTTTATATTACTATTTTTAAGTTAATAAGGATTATTTTTGTTATAAATTTTGCAATGAAGATTTCTTTCACTGTTTAGATAATTGCTCATTTTAAATTTCATTAATTAGAATTATTGCCAAGAATCATATTTGCATTTTCTACCAATATTCCCAAATGAAATGTGTTTTATTTAAAGTTACCAACAAAACGTGATCTTTTTCTGTGCAATTTGGACACTTATTTTTGTTTTAAGTACCAGTATAAAGTCACTGAGTTGGGGAAAAACATGAGCGCTTGTGTTTATTTCTTACCTAATCTCTGAAAACATGTGTGCAGATCCTCTCAGATATTCTAGACTTGCCTCATGGACCAAAATACTTCCAGATACCCTGCCTTTAAGTAATAACAAAGAGAAGATCACCTGCTCACAAAAACAGGGTAAAAATCTCAGAGTTTCATCACAACCTTTCACAAGATGCTTCACCGACATCCGAGCATCAGCTAAGCCAAGACGTGCAGGGAGGATGCTGCCCTTTATTAGTGAAGATGAGCCTGTGAGGGGTGTCTGAAGCCCCCTTCATAAAGATTCCATGATATGACAGGGTTTTCCACGTCATCTTAGTGGAATCGCAAACACCTGGAGAGCAGGAAGCAATGTCTGAGAAAGAGTGATTTAAGTGGATGTACCGTGTCCTGTTGCAGCTGCTTTCACCTGAAAAACTGCGAAGCAGTGCCTGTAACTTTGAATAAGCTGTGAAGGTAGGAAGTGATAAATAGAAAGGATGTTGGGTCAGCCCTTACTGCAAAAAATGACTTTCACTGGGAGAAACACTGTCATCAGTAATGATAACAGAAAACAATTTATTAAATACAGCTGTGTAAGTGTAATTCTAAGGTCAGGAGAATGATTCTGAATATTTCTGTTTCCTGTAGGAAAAAACATATTAATTTATTCTCTATGAACAAATCTGAAACAGAAAGGACCTACTCCGTCATGTCCCAATCATATCAAATTTCAAGGAAGGCAAGAGTACAGTCAACTAAGATTTGATATTAATTGTGATATCTAATAATTTTATGTAAAGATGATGATGCAGTAAAGTTGTATTTTAAATGCTATATGTAGTTTATGTATGGCTGAATTCTACAATCTGCCCCTGCTTCTACCACTTAAAATAAAAGAATAAGGTGAGCTTCCCTGGTGGCTCAGTGGTGAAGAATTTCCTGCCAGTGCAGGAGACGTGGGTCTGAGCCTGACCCAGGAGGACCTCGCACGGCCCGCAGCCGCTAAGCCTGTGAGCCGCAACTACTGCACCCCTGCTCTAGAGCCCAGGAGACGCAGCGTCTGAGCCCAGGCGCTGTTGCTACCGACGCCTGCGCACCCTGGAGGCTGCGCTCTGCTTCGAGAGGAGCCACTGCTCTGAGAAGCCTGTGCCCTGCAACTAGAGAGCAGCCCTACTCACTTCCACAAGAAGAGCCGGCACAGCCAAAAGAAGTAACACAAATAATCGCGTTAGTCTGAATGTGTGAGTCCCCCTTAAATTCATATGTTAGGATACTAACTCCCAAAATGATGGTCTTAGGAGGTGGGGTATTTGGAAACGTGCTTAGGTCACAAGGGTGGAGCCCTCATGAATGAGATCAGTCTCCTTGAAAAAGAGGTTCCACAGAGCTCCCTAACCCCTTCCACCATAGGAGCAGACGCTGAGAAGGAGCCAGCTGTGAACCGGGAAAAGGACCCTCACCAAAATGCAACCATGCTGGCTCCCCGAAACCAGGTTTCCCAGACTCGAGAATCGTGAGAAGTAAATTCCTGTTGCTTATAACCAACCTAGTCTGCGGCATTTTGTTATAGCAGCTTTAACAGACTAAAAAAAAATAAACAAGAAAGCTGTGAAAGCAGCAATGAATAAGGTAATGCAATGTGATTTCAATTTGAAGTTTAAGAGGAGAGAAAAGATATTTTCAGCCTGGCTATGCATTTAATTCTAAGAAGAGCTGCAACAGAAAACAAAATTTAATGGTTACCATTACAAAAATTAAAACAAATACTTTGGGGTATAAACACAAGAATGCAGAATGGAAGAGCTGGCAGCTCAGGAGGGACTCAAAATATCTTTTGTATTAGACATTGCTATGACATAATGTGAGCATTTTAGTGGAGGCAAGAGAAATCACTGCTTCATTTCTGTATGGTGAACTGAGCTGAATTTCTAAGCCACAAGACTGGGCACATTCATCAGAAAATAATACACCCAGTACTATTTACTGAAAGGTGCATATGATATCTGACACAATTTCAGAAGAGAAAGCGGAAAGCATTTGTATCAATTTACAAGGGCTGATAAATCGAAGTATCACAGATGGTGGGCTTAAACAACTGAAATAGTTTTCACATGGTTCTAGGCGCTAGAAGTCTGAGGTCATGGTGTTATAGGCTGGGTTTCTTCTAAGGCCCTTCTCCTTGGTTTGCAGATGCTTGTCTGATCCCCGTATCTTTACACGGTCTTCCTATCTGTGTGCCTATGGCCTAATCTCTACCAATGAGGACATCGGTCATGCTGGATCATGGCCCGTGTGAGTGTGCCTTCACTGTGACTCAATTTCCTCCTTAAGGACGCTTTGTTGCTCACTGGCTCAGTCCTGTCCAGTGCTTCCACCCCGTGCACTGCAGCGCGCTGGGCCTCCTCGTCCGTCACCATCTCGTGGAGTTCGCTCAAACTCATGTCCATTGATACAGGGATGCCAAGCGCCATCCAATGGCCTCATCCTCTGTCATCCCCTTCTCCTCCTGCCTTCAATCCTTCTCAGGGCCTTTACCAAATAGTCGGCTCTTTGCATCAGGGGGCCAAAATATCGGAGCTTCAGCTTCAGCATCAGTCCTTCCAATGAATATCCAGGGTTGATCTCCTTTAGGATGGACTGGTCGGATCTCCTTGCAGTCCAAGGGACTCTCAAGAGTCTTCTCCAGCACCACAGTTTAAAGGCATCAATTCTTCAGTGCTCAGCCTTTGTTATTGTCCAGATTTCACATTCCTATATGAATACTGAAAAAACCATAGCTTTGACTCAGACAGACCCTACTTCCAAAAATAGTCACATTCTGAGTAGTGGGAGTTAGAGATTCAACATGAGAAATCTGGGGCAGAGGAGCATAATCCAGCATTTACTAGCACTAGCCACTCCTGCCAGAAAGGATGACATTTAACACCTACTCATTATTTTTCCTCCCTTAGTTTTGCTTCTTCACAGTGGCAGAGGATATAAAACAGAGAATACATAACACAACACTCCATCTTTAAATTGCTATTCAGTAAACAGTTCTCGTTTATATTGGAAAGAAAATTATGTAGGACACATACATTAAGTCAGAACAATTTGAAAATCTGAACAAAGGTTACCATATTAATGTTGAGAAGATTAAGAAGAAAAAGCATGTGGCACAATGCAAATATGAGCTACTTTTCTAAAGGAAAATCGAGAATTTTTAAAATTAGGCAATTTCTTTTATAAAAAGTATAAAACAGACCATGCTGAAAAGAAAATATGCAATGATAGAGAATAAAAAATGTAAATTTCCACAAATTAAATACAGAAAAAAACATAAGAAAATTCACTAAAACCAGAGGTCCAAAGTAAGGTGATAAAATCATAGAATGAGATAAAAGGGTGAATTTGGGTTAAGAAAAAAAAATTCAAAAAAACAAATTAGAGAATTAAGAGATTAGGAAATTAAGAGTTTCTCCAGCACCACAGTTCAAAAGCATCAGTTCTTTGACACTCAGCCTTCTCTATGGTCCAGCTCTCACATCCAATTACAAGGGCTCTACTCTCATGCCCTAATCACCTCCCAAAGGTCCCCAATACCTACTACCATCATTTGGGAAGCTAGAATTTGAACACATGAATTTGTGGGGGAACACAAACATTCGTTTTACAAGCTGACACTAAAAATGTTTGAAATATTCATTGTGAAGTAAGAAATAAGAGATGACTTGATTTAAATAATGAGAAAGAATGTAATAAAACAAACAAATGTTCACAGTTTAGGACTGTGGCCCACAAAACAGAGAAGATAACCTCTTTTAGAACCCCTAAACATGCCATAAAGTTCTCTGAAATTCAGGAGGAACTACGTCCGTCACTGAGAGTGCTAGTTTCTCCACGATTCAATCTTCCATCTTGCAACAGAGCCATCTGCCGTTTCTCACACAGCATTCTCCAGCTGGAGAATGCCCTTCTCCAGCTCTGCTGGAGTTATGTGTGCCCACTGACCGAGTTTGTGCCAGGGGATGCCACCAGAAGTGAGATACACAACTTTCAGGTCACATTTCTATAAGTGACATTTTTAATCTTTTTTGAGAATTCATTAGATAATAGTAAAATAATTAAAACTAGAACATGGAGAGAATAGAAATTGATCTACCAACATAAGACTTTTCAATGAATTGCTGCTATCCAGGAGAAAGATATAATATGCCAAGCAGTAAGTAGGGCATGCGATTTAAAAGGTCCCTGGATGTAACGTAGCTTTCATTCTTACAAGACGCAGAGGATCCGATCTCATACGATATGGACAAGGTGATACAGTGAGACAGCACGGCTCCGCTTGCGCCACTCGGAGTCGCTCACAACAGCTGGGTAGCATCTCTGGCCCCACCAGCGAACCCACGGTGACGTAAGTTCCCAGTGGGTACAGCCCAGGAAGGGCCTGGTCGCGGTTTCTCCCGTCAGCAGATGACACACACGTGAGATTCTCTGGTCTGTGATGCAAGCGGTGTCAGCAACACAGACTGCTGCTTTGACATCACTGACACATTCAGGAAGCTTGGCAACTCCACACTGGCCAGAGGGCAAGCCACGCAGCCCCGCGGGCAGTGGAAGACGCACGCGAGTCTGGAGTAGCAGATGATTTGCGATGCCCACGGTTTCAAGGTCAGGGGTAGCTGCAGTCTCTGAACATGAGATTGGCTAAGGCTGAACAGGAGACTTGCTAGATCAACAAACCAAGTTCCTGTCCTTGTGTCCATCTGGTTCTGGGTCAAAACGGGTGTTTTCTATTTCCTATCTGCACCTCTCTCTCTAGAATTCTTCACACTTGGCTAGTGTAGCTCTTAGCTCTTAAGACAGGCTAGGTTGCTTGCCTGGTAAATTGTTCCAGAGTTTCTTCTCCAAATATTCTAAAACATTAACTTCCTGATCTCAGTTGATCCCCATTTTTTTGTAATTTTCCATTTAGATCTATCATTAGCTGTAATCCAGGTAGATCCTTTGGATTCAAATCCATACTCTTCCCTGATCAACTTTTCTGTGACAACCAACTTTTCAAGATAAACCAAGTTGATATACCATGGTGATATCAGTATTCTTTTCATTGTCCAATAATTTGATAGGATGAAAAATCCATAAATGGTCACTTAATGAAACTTTTCTATTAGTGGAATTCTCTCTGTGTCTCTTGGCAGAAGCACACTTTCCTACCTGTAAATCAGGACTTCTAACCCTGAAGAGCCTACGTTTCAAGGAAGAGAGCAATTAAAAGGATTGGTAATAAAAAGAAACAACACTATTTCTATCTCTGGATTCTTGAACTAACATGTTTCAGCTCTTAAGGACACAACACTGCATTTCCTGTTTATTTACCTATATCGCAGCCTATTAGGCTACATCCCAAATGTACACAGTGTTGCTTGAAATTAGTACGTTAGTTTTATCACTGACAGGCTATTTTGTGATTTTTTTCAAGTCAGAAATTTCTGGGGTTTGGAATAAAATAGGAGAAAAAAACCATAGATTCCATGATTGTAAGTCAATTTTTTCTTTGCCATGAACAAATTATTTGATCTGAATCAATGCTCTGAAGGATACAATATGAATGTTGTCTGTCATTCAATAAGTCCTCAAATGGTGGAGACACTTAAAAGTTTCAAAGTCAGAAAAGGAAAGATTAAATCTAGAGTATAAGTGGACTCCAGTGAGTAGACATCGCTGTCCCCTCCAGACCAGAAGGAGTTCAAACTAACTGTCAAGAGCTGATTTAGGTAGCTGGTTTCCTGAGCAAACATCAAGGATGTAAGCCTCCGATGCCAGAAACTTTGATTTACAAGAGTAGAAGCAACTCATCTCCATCTCGCTAACAGAGGGTTCTGTCTGTGTCAGTGAAGGCACTGGGGGTCAAATCGTTTGACCTCCAGAGGATGGGCTGTCCCAGTGACCTGCTTCTAACATCCTCTTTGAGTAAATGCTCCCTGGCAGTCACTGGAGTGGGAGAGAAGTATCTGTGTAAGTCTCCCCCACTCCCAAGTCCATTCACATAAATATGTCTCACAGAGCATTTCCTGACCACTCGAAGTTGTTTTCCCAAGCTTCTGACCAATGCCCCAATCATTTATTACAGCTGAGAAGTCAGTTCTTATTTCCATCGCAGGTCACATCTGCTGCCCCTTCAATGGTCAATCAAGGGTACCACTCACAGTCTGCACCCTGAATCTCTCACTGCTTCGCTTCACAGTGGTCCATGAGAACAGCTATAACCTAGCAGCAGTCTATTTCTGGCTAGAGTTAACATATCACATCTTTTTATTTGTAAGCTGGACCTAAGTCCTTTCCTCCTCTGCAACTGATCATAGAGAATGGCCTAGGAGACCCCTGTGTGTTCTGGGAGCAAGACAAGTAAGTGACAAGGGAAACCAGACCACTGATGCATCTAATTTTTTCATGCCATCTGGAAAGGCTTTAGCCTGATCCTTCACCTACCATTTCTATTTTCAACAGGCAGTTGCTGCGTCTGCTCTTGCAAACATGTGACTCAGTTGTTCTGATATCAGCCAGCTCAGCACTGGCTGCTCTTCCTCTCATTTCTTTGATGTTTCACGTTTAGTTGCTCAGGGCCTGCGAGAGCCTAGGGCGTTCCACGAGCAGACTCCATCTAGGATGAGAGGAAGATGAATCTCTGCGAAAGCTATCATAGAAGCCCTCTGGTTTTCCGGGCTTCCCTCGTGGCTCAGATGGTAAAGAATCCACCTGCAATGCAGAAGACCCACGTTCAAACCCTAGGTCGGAAAGATTACCTGGAGAAGGGAATGGCTGGATAACCACTCTAGTATTCTTGCTTGGAGGATTCCATGGACAGAGGAGCCTGGCAGGCTATAGTTCATGGGGTCACAAAAAGTCAGACATCGCTGATGGGCTGGTTCCACTGTCTGCCTTTAAGATGACAATGCACTGCCATAGACCTGTCAATCTTTTCCAGACTTCCGCTTGCCATGAGAAACAGTCAGGCCATGCTAGTATCTTTTGTAGTCATAATTGTGTCAGACCCATCAGTCATGTGTAGCAGTCACCTGATCTCCTACATTTTTGACATCTATGCCACCGTGACATCACTGCATATGAGGGATAATCACTATTTCTTCAACAATAGCATTGTGGTTTCTGTTGCCTTCAGACTGGAAAGCAATACAGTTTCAAAATTTGGACCCCAAGAGTCTACTTTCTAGCACCATTCTTGGTGCCAACTGTACAAATTCTGAATTCCCTCAAAGACAAGTCCTAGGGGGGAAAAGAGAATATATGTTAACACTTCATGAGGACAGGGATGCAATTTCAGAGAAGCGGGCCCGAGAGAAGCAGGAAAGAGAGGCAGGAGGAGGAGAGTGACTCCCAAGGGCTGCATTATTGAACTGGCCACAGTCTCACAAATGGTTGTTTGGCCTCACTGGCCATCTCCAGACAGCCTGTGCAAATCTGCTGAATCCTGAAATAGGCAGAGAATGAGGGTGAGGAAAAGCTATTCATCAGCTGTTCTTTCCCTCCTATCCCCAAGTCTCAGTAGTAAAGTCAAATCCAGCAGTCTGAACTCTGCCTAATTTCCAGGTTGCATCACCTGACCGACAGGCAGCATCTGGTGAGACCAGAGTCTCTGCAGCCCAGCCGGCCAGGGAGTACACGTGGGGCCCCTCCACAGGCACTGCTTACGCAGCTCTTTGGTCTACGGGGGGCCAGCGTCCACAATTTCACGACCACTGAAATGGCCTCTTGCTTTGTGAAAGCTGTTCTGGTTGGGAAACACAGCCCGAGCTGAGGCCTGAAAAACATAGGATGAGAAGTTCTGGGAAGTTCCCCAACCTGGATCTGGTAGAGATCTGCAGCTTACTTTCAAATGATTCAGGGAAAAACAAAACAAAACAATAGCGGGGTAAAGCAAACATGGCAAGACAGTAACTGCTGTTGATTCTATAAGATACACATACACGCGGACACCAACATTCAGATTTTCTAGGCTTGAACATTATCAGAAGGCAAAGTTGAAAAAATAATACAGCATTATTTCTGAGAAAGAGAAAAGGTGGAAATAAAATCCAAGGAAATTTCACAAAATAAATCTACAAAAAAGGGTTCTTGAAAATATAGGAGCTATACAGGATCAGGCTATAGCAGTTCTTTTTGTAACGTTTGGCTAATGCTTCTTTGTATGTTTTATTTAGAACTCAATAGATGCTGCAATCTATTTTAAACACACGTCTCCTGTAATTTTATCTGTATATCAAGTTAACAGAAACTCTTTCCAACCCAGGTTTTACTGAGTCACGGAGGCGAGGGATGCTACTCCAATCCAAAGTGAATGGTGAAACAGTCCAGAATGACAGATCTTGTAGCAAGTGGTCACAAACCTCTTAAAGGTTCCTCACTAACATGGAGAGAATATAGGGATAAGATTTTTGAGAGACTGGAGAGCTTTTGGGTTTTGAGGTGAATTTGTGCGGAAAATTTTGTGGATTGCTCTCCAGTGGAGGGAGCTGGCTGCACTTCACCTCGTCTGCTGAGTGAGTTTTCTATGGGGACTTGGCACGTGTCCCCGGCAGTGAGTGGACAGTGTTCTCAGATGTGGGCCCCGTATTCTGAGGCGTGCCCACATTTAAGTTGACTAGAAGAGGAGAGCCTGGCTACAGCACCAAAGTAGCAGAGGAGGAGAAACTCACGCCCCTCTGATGACCGGACGTAGGACTTGTGGGGAAGCTAGGGGATCCATGGCAGGACCTGTGGCCTGAGGGCATCTGAAAGTTAAGTGCTTCTGATTAAAGCTGCTGCAAAACAGAGGTGAGCTAGTATTCAGCCTCATCTGGGAAGACCAGATGATTTCACATTAAATTAGTTATTACATGTTGCTAGCATTTTTATTGATTGAATTGGGACAAATTTTGCTTCTTAAAGTGACCATAAAAATTTATGTTATCTTAAAGAAGACGACTCAAGGGGCCTGCACATATTAAGATTTAAGACGGAGGATACATTTAGAATTTTAAAGGGCAATGTGAGGCCAAAATATTTCTTATTGTATCTTATGCTTATTGGTTTGTACGGCAAGACTTTTCCACTATTATGGTTGAAAAGGGATGCAATTTCCATGCAGATATTTTGGCTTATTTCTCTTAGTGTACTTAATTTTCAAATAATTGCATACATAGGGCCATTGTATGAAACATATTTTACAAAGAAGCAATTTTAAATTTAAATTTTATTTTGGATTCTTCAAAGTAAATGTGTTTATAAGCCTATTGTCCTGAGTTTGAATCATTAACATTTGAACTTATTATGGACAATCCTGAAGATTATCATATTAAGTTACGTAAGTCAGAGGACAAATATCATATGGTAGTGCATATATGCTGAATCTAAAAAAATGACACAAATAAACTTATTTACAACACAGAAGTGGACTCACAGACTTAGAGAATGAACTTACAGTTACCATGGGGGACGGTGTGGGAGGCAAAGACTGGGAGTTTGGGATTAACTTGTAATAACCAACAAGGACCTACTATACAGCACAGGGAATTCTGCTTAATTTCCTGTAATAACCGAAACGGGAAAAACATTTTTTGAAAAAAAAATAGATATATGTATATGTATAAGTGATTCAATTTGCTGTATACCTGAAACTAATAATCAACTGTACTCCACTAAAATTTTTAAAGAAAATTAAATAACATTTTATAATTATATTAAACAATGGGGAACTTTAAAAGTAAAATAAAATTCTTATGTATATTTGTAGATTCTTCTAAGATATTTTATCAATACCTTAAAGAAAATGATTTTAACAGCCTTCCTTTGGAAAGCTATAATCCACTTTTTAGACGTTACGATTCTAGTAATGGAAGGAAGGAGCTGTTTACTTGTCTGTTTCTAGAAAGGCTAGAGAAATTGAAAGAGATCAGAAAAAAATAATAGGGGAAGAAGTAAGCTAGATGGCAAAGCAGGAAGAGTCTGATCCTCATGCAAATCCCTTTTTTTTTTAAGGAGTCACACTTAATCTGTGAAATAGAGCTGAAGTGCAAACCACTGGCTTATTCTGTGCCTTGAGAAGCACCACATTCGGAAGACCCAGCTCCAGCTGCAGTGCTGTTTAGCTTGCCTCTCTCTTCACACGGAACTCTGAGCAGGGCTCTCTCTTCAGAACAGAAGCAGGTTCACCTCTGCTTTCTCATTCCCCTGCCCAACCCACCCCACCTCTCCCAAGGTGCCACTGAATCACCTGGACTGAAGTGTTCACAGGCAGGTACCTAAGGGACTGAGCCCAAGTCCTAGGGCATCTCTCTCGTCTCTATTAAACACACACATATGCAAAGACCCTGGCTTACTAATCATGTACAACCATGAGCAAGGCATTTAACACTGCTAGTTTCTATTCTCTTACCTACACACACTTTAAGTATAATTACACTGGCTCTAAAACCTGTTATATACATAGCAAGTGAGATATTTGCCATGTGCATTTAAACACTGAGAGATCTTCTACATAGGGTTTTCCTGGTAGCGATACTACAAATATTAAAAGGCAACAGTTTATCACCAGGTTTTCAAATGTGATTAATTCAGAAAATTATCTTAATTCAGAAAATGACCTTAAATGAAGTGAATTTTAGCCAAGTATAACCATTGTTTTGTTTTTGTTTTGCATTTTTGTTTTGTTTTGTTTTTAACCAGAGGCTGAATCCAGCTTAGCGCACATAGATTTTCTAGTACATTATTTTAATTTCTCTGCAGTAAAAGAAATGTGCAAAGTACAATTTTGAAAGTACCATGGAAATATTTTAGGTGAATTAATCTTTCTTTGTGTATAAAAAAACAGACAAAATATCATTTAAAATCAACATCTACCGATTCGAAGTCATAATGACTGCACAGCATTGAACTATCACAACATTATAGCCCTTCTCAGCAAAAGACTGATGAGTCTACAATACATAGTAGTCAGAGAAAATCGACAAATTTTTATCTCTACTTTTATAAATTTTGGTCTCAGAAAACCTATGATAAAAGACTACTGCACCTCAAGATTTTTTTCTACTCATTTTTGAAATGTAATTAAGCTTCCGCTCTATTATTCCCTGACAATGGAAAAACCATTGATTGTGCTGCTTTTGAAATCCTGTATCACACTTGGCACTTTCTAATAATGATGGCCTTGGCTTAAGAAGAAGAGAAAATTGACTTGACCCAATTAAAATCTCTAGAGAGCCTCTCTATCATCTCTATCATTTTTTCATAAAACTTATTTGGGCCCTATGCCAATTAAAGGATGAACATTAAAAAAAATTCTGTCCAATGGAGATAAAATAAAATGATATATGTTAAAGTAAATCAGATTGTAAGAAGTAAGATTTGTCAGACTCTATAAAATTTCTAAGCAGAATGAACAACAGTGAAGTTTCAAAACGGGAGCACATCCATCTCTGGTAGTCTCAAGTGCCTCAGATCCAAGGGAAAGGACAGGGCCCTACCAAGAAAGGTGACTGTGTAACATAAAAGCCTCTCTCTTCAAGCATAATCACTGCAAACTTCAGCGAATAATGAAGACTTTCTTGCTATCTTGGCACCATCTCTCTATCTCCTTCCATTTTCTCATACAATGAGATAACCCCTATTATTACCTCTGAGTGAATCCAGAGCAGGGAAGCTACAGAACGCTTGGAAGGTTTTCAACTTGCAGTGTTCATTCAAAGTCAGAACTACTTAAATTCACGTGATGAGCAAGCCAAAATGTGAAATAAAGTTCAGTCTCCTGTTGTGCTCAGACTGTAACCATTGTTTAGCACATGGGAAACTCTCCTGAAATCTCTGACACCTATCTTTCTTTTTATCTGACATATTTAGAATTGTCTGTTTTTCCCCTGGGCTCTGTGATTCCCTACCACGTCATATAAAATGGTCAAACAACATATCTTCTTGGTTTTGTGCATAATAATTTAGGTCAATGCATTTTGTCTTCTGCTATTAATTCTGGGCCATGCGTATGTATATTCATTTCCCTAATTTTTGTTTTGTCTCAGATATGACTTATTTAGGTATGATTTCCTACACATAATTATATAAGAAATACTTGATATTACATTATTTCATGGAGAAGGAAATGGCAACCCACTCCACTATTGTTGTCTGGAAAACTCCATGGACTGAGGAGCCTGGTAGGAGTCCATGGGGTTGCAAAGAGTTGGACATGACTGAGCAACTTCACTCACTCCCATTATTTCATAAAACCATATTTTAATATAAAACTATAGAACACATATGGTAATACAATACAATTCTAGTTTCTCATTGGCTTCCAACTGAAAAGATAAAAAATTAAAATCCTGCCACTCTTACATAAATGACTTTCTACAATATGCCCCCATATTAACCTTCTAACTAGTTTCCAATGAAAATTTTTGTCTCACTTTACACACCGGTCAAAATCCAAAATGAAAATTTGGACTTAATCCTCCCCAGATTAGAAGGCAATTCTGTAATGCCGCAGTGTCTTCATACTATTCTCTTTCATCCAGTCTTTGAGGCTCTCTGAATGTCAAATAGTCAGTTCTCAAAGTACATTGTTAACGGTGCTTTTATAATTAAACTTTTCTTATCTGTTCCTACGAGGGGGAAACCATGACTTTTTTATTCTCTTAAAACCCAATAACAGTGCATTGGTGCCCCTTTCATGATGTATCACCAACTTTCATAATTCCTTATATGTATCAGGTCTTAGGTACAAGTTGTTCACTGAATTTATATTTTTTAAGTGACACAGAGAGATTATTTGATATACACCATCTATATGTCATAGTTGTGAAATGCACACCTATAAGAGGAAATCTGGCTTCTGTAAAGGAAAAGATGAGTAACTAATCTCTCATACGCAGGAGGGCAAGACAAATGGAGAAAAATTTAAGCAATGTTAATTAGTACAGTACAATTAAATCAACAGGGCGAGGTGGGGAATTGGAGAGGGAACTATTATAAAAGAAGAATGGCTTAGGTATAGCAACAACAAAACGGAACAAAGGGTCTTCTTATACGTAAGAAACAAACTTCCTAAGCATACAACGGTGGGTTGCTCTGGAAAAGACTTTAGTGCAATTAAACGCACACACAAAACTATATTCACATGACACTAAACAAGGTGGAGACAGATGAGATACTGAATTGGCTGATGAGTCTCAAGTTATTGGGTCAATGCAACACAGGGTGAATAAAAATAAACTATAAGAAAATTTGAGATAATCCATAAATATTAGGCAATGAAGCAAATCAACTTCAAAAAAAAGTGGCTAACAATAATGCATTAATGAACCACAATTATCAGGATAATTTTAGATTGATTAGTATTCACGAATCAATACAATAAATTTTTTAAACAATGAACTGTGTGAACCTGTTCAAAATAATGAATAGTAAATATAATGCAAATAGAAGGAAGATATACTTCAAAAATAGGCAGCAAATGTTGAAAATCATTAACTGTGAAGGGATTATATAATCCTAAAAATGCAACAGTTCATCCAAAATTTATAGTGATGTTAGTGCAAATACACCAATATGGTTGTACACTTTATTATCACATAAATTTGGATTTAATAAATTTGCTTCTGCTTATCTCTTCCACTAGTCTGTAAGTGTCCAGTGACCAACTGAGATTGTCTAGTATACAGTGTAATAGATGCTCAGTAAAAGTTTAATCAGTTTTCATTCCAATCCCAAAGAAAGGCAATGCCAAAGGATATTCAAACTACCATACAATTGCACTTTCACATGCTAGTGAAGTAATGCTCCAAATCCTTCAAACTAGGCTTCAACAATATGTGAACTGAGAAATTCCAGATGTACAAACTTGGACTTAGAAAATGCAGAGACACCAGAGATCAAATTGTCAACATACATTGGATAAAAGGAAAAGCAAGGAAATTTCAGGAAAAAAAAAATCTGCTTCACTGACTATGATAAAGCCTTTGACTCTGGTCAGTTCAGTTCAGCTCAGTCACTTGGTCACGTCTGACTCTTTGAGACCCCATGGACTGCAGCACGCCAGGTTTCCCTGTCCATCACCACTCCTGGAGTTGACTCAAACTCATGTCCAGACCACTCTACCTGCCTCCTGCGATATCTGTACGCACATCAAGAGGCAACAGTCAGAACCGGACATGGAACAACAGACTGATTCCAAACCAGGAAAGGAGCACATCAAGGCTGTATACTGTCACCCTGCCTTTTATCTTCCATACAGAGTACATCATGAGAAACGCCAGGCTGGATGAAGCAGAAGCTGGATTCAAGACTGTTGGTAGAAATATCAATAATCTCACATATGCAGATGACACCACACTTATGGCAGAAAGTGAAGTAAGGACTAAAGAGCCTCTTGATGAAAGTGAAAAAGGAGAGTGAAAAAGCTGGCTTAAAACTCAATATTCAAAAAATGAAGATCATGGCATCCATTCCCATCACTTCATAGCAAATTGATGGAGAAACAATGGAAACAGTGAAAGACTTTATTTTCTTGGGCTCCAAAATCACTGCAGATGGGGACTGCAGCCATGGAATTAAAAGACATTGGATGCTTAGAAGAAAAGCTATGAGAAACCTAGCCAGTGTATTAAAAAGCAGAGAGATCACTTTACCAACAAAGGTCAGTATAATCATAGCTATGATTTTTCCATTAGTCAAAAACTGATGTGAGAATTAGATCATAAAGAAGGCTGAGCACCAAAGAAGTGATGCTTTTGAAGAAGACTCTTTTGAAGCTTTGGAGAGGACTCTTGAGAGTCCCTTGGACTGCAAAGAGATCCAACCAGTCCATCCTAAAGGAGATCAGTCCTGAATACACACTGGAAGGACTGATGCTGAAGCTGAAGCTCCAACGCTTTGGCCACCTGATGCGAAGAGCTAAATCATCGGAAAAGACCCTGATGCTGGGAAAGATTGAATGCGGGAGGAGAAGGGGACGACAGAGGATGAGATCGTTGAATGGCATCACCAACTCAATGGACATGGGTTTGAGCAAGCTCCAGGAGATAGTGAAGGTCAGGTAGGCCTGGCATGCTGCAGTCCATGGGCTTGCAAAGAGTTGGTGATGACTGAATGACTGAACAGCAACAACATCAATCGGTACATCAGTGAACCAAACACTAGGGAGATTCTATGGGCTGCACTATAGTCTTCAACATAGCACAAAAGCTAGAATATTAACTTTGAAACAAAGTCAATGGAAACACTTAAAAATGATTTTTAATGAGAATATTGAGTAAAGAGTGGATCTACAGTGTAACTACAGCACAGGGCCTCACCCATCAGAAATGATGCTGATTGTAAGCATCAGTCGTGACTATACTGTGTGTATAAGGAGATTACCAGTTCAGGTGAACCCAGCTAGGACATGCTTGCACTCCCGTTGTATGCCCAATTCAAAGTGACCTCCTCACCTAACTGTTGGTTACCCAGTTTAGGATACTTCGTGCCTTGGCTGTGCCAAAGCAAGCAGTTAGATTTCAAGGTAGTTAAATTAGTTCTCTTAAGCTCCACTATAACAGACTAACTGCCTCTGTACTCCCTTGTTCGACTCTCTAAAAGTTCTCATGTTTAACCAGAGTAGTCAATGAGCAGAATAAATGGAGAAATCACCTTAAATCTTTTAATAATTTGAATAAAAAGATAAGATTCAAAGTAATTTTTTTCAGCTACTGATAAAGTGGAAGAATTTTTGTGTTGCCTTATTGTGTTTTGATTAAAAATACATTACGTAATCATTAAGACTGTTCAGAAAGTACTGGTAAGTGTGAAAACTATACTGTATAAAAACTATATTTGTGTATGTAGCACAAATGAAGGATAATGAAGGTGGCAACATTACCTAGTCAATTTGTCACTACTTTGGGTGAAACTGATATACACATAGCAATGTCACAGGTTATAGAGCCTATGATGAACAAACAAAACCTAGTTAGCCAATAAAAACCCCTCAAATTGAGTTTTCATTAAATATCAAGAATCATGAAATATACAAATACATACACATATCAAATATCTTTACTGCATTATAAGCAATGCATATCATATTTTTTACATTACCATGAATAATTAATATGTTTTGCCAAGGTGTGGCTAAAGATATTATGCACAATCTTAGATTGAATTCAGTTGTTATACTTTGAAAAGTATAGTATAAACAAATATAAATGCATATGGACTGCTTCTGTTTTTAGACCTCTGCTCTCTGGGCTTTGCAGTATCATATAAAATCACATTTAAAATATACATGCTTTCCTAACTTGTGAAAACCAACTGTATACTTGCTGGTGGTTTTCTGTTTGATGTTGTTTTGCCTTTATGCACATGTGGGTTTGGGGGCAAATGAACTAGAATTTTTAGTAAAATCTCCCAACATTTCCATTCATGATGCAGGCTTCCCAACTGAGGTACACAACACAGTGAGTCAGCTATACAAATCCTTACTAAAATAATTAAATCTTAATTGGGGGAGTTAAAAGCCATAAAAATGAGTTCAGAAGACAATAAGTTAGTCAGAACCTGAAACATTAAACAGATTCAGCCCTACAATTTTGCTTAACATGCACATTCAGAAGCCAGAATCAGAGGGGAAATTTCATACATGCAGATGAGCACTTGTGAGCAACTCACAAAATAAATGCTATTTAGTCTGAAAAGCCTTGTGATTTGGGAGCCAATCTACTAGATGGATGCCAAATTAACTGATAATTGCCCTAAGCTTAAACTAGCCATACTGTCTGGGACTGATAAGTACTTGAAAAATAACATTTTCATAATTGCATGAATCTCTATTAAGTGAAATAAACCTGTAAAAATCAGAGCAACACCAAAAACCAATGGCACTGCTAATGCAAATTACTCCTTTGTTAGAGAATAATGTCTTTTTTTTTTAACATTGCTTAAAGAGATTCAATTGAAAAGCTAAATCCACAATGATATAGCACCTTATGCTTGGATAATGACTCCATTCACATAGTCCGCCACGCGTGCCCACACATGGATGCTACACTGTGGCTGTGTAGGGGGTTAAAGGAGTTTATAAGATAAAGAGTTATTAATGCTTGGCATTCAGAAAAATGATTGGTTTTGCCAAGCACAGCAGTAAAGTCATCTGCAGGGGTTTCTCCCCTCCCTCCTGAAGATGATGCCTCCCGTAGAATGCTTGTATAGTCAAATATCATACAGCCCACATATCGTATATATGGTTCTTGTTGCTATGAAGAAGAATATAGACATAATTGTATTGCCTTTCAATTCCTGTGAAATTTCTCCAAAATATGAACTTGTCACTTTAGGTAATTATTTGTCTCCTATATAAAATATGATGGGTATGTATTTGCAAATTAGAAAAGCAAAAAATGAGTCATAAGATTTTGTAGTTTAGAAAAAATGTTTACTCATAATTTCTACTACTGTATTGCCATATTTTCTTATATAACTTTAATGTGCAATGCTAATACGTAACTTTCTGTGTAACTTTCTCTTGAGTAGAATAACTGATTTTAAATTAAAAGAAGATGCACAAGCTAACTTGTTTAAATATAAGATAATTTAGCCATGAGCATATCAATGAAATTGTTATTTACAGAAGGTGCCCTTTTAAATGTCCGTGAACATAGGGCTGGCAGGTAGGCAGATGTAGCTTGTTTGGAGAGAGCTGGAGATGCTCACATTCCGGTCAAATAATGTAAGAGATTAAATTAGTTTGCAACTTTATCTTTGAAAATCAAAGTAATATTAAGCTACATTTTCTCTATGGCTGTAAAAGAAATATAGCATATGATGTAACACATTTCTACATAATGTGAGATTTCTGATCCTAAACAAACCAAAGCACCCAGTTTTCAATGTCTTTAATTCCGTAATATTGATGGTATTAAAAAATACTTCTTGTTCTTCCTTTTTGCCACTCTAACTTTTCCACAAAGAAAGTCTGCTATCCCACATCTAAATCCCAAAATATGACAAAACTCATCGCAGTAAATGCTCAAAAACAAACAAACAAAAAAATCCAATAATACAGTTATATACCTATGGTCAAATCTACTCCAGCACCATGTCGTCTGAGAGTAAGCAGTTACCCTGCAGTTGTTCTCCAATGCTATTATTTGCTTTAGCAAGGAAAAGATACTGACCGAACAGACTGGGGGTAAAAGAAACATGACGTGGAACTTCAGGTTTTCAATTCTGTGCTGAAGAGCGATACAAGAGTTAAACATCGTGTTGTCACTTAGCAATACATAAGCGTTTTCATTCCAGTGATTCCTCCATGGTGGTAATTCTATGTGAAGGTTTTTTCTTTTTTCTTTAAGGAGGGGATACAGATGGAATCCTCTGCCTAACTCTTAACATATTCATATCTATGTTTGTGCTAGAGAAATAAATCCAAATTCCCTGAGCACAAGAGAGTGTGCACTCATATCTCCTTTTCTGAGTATACACTGCCTTCCTAATCTCTCTGTCAATCATTGCTTTTTATATATTAAAGACATATTATTAAACACAAACACACACGTTAAGTACTTCTAGATGACGAATCATTTATTTTATGCATATCCTTTATTAATTTCTTTAAAATTTATCTTCTCTAACAAGACTATATCAGCTTTCTTTACACTAAAAACAGCGCTTTGGATTAATTTACTGAGGGATTCTTGGAAATCTTCATTTCAACACAAAGGCATCTGTTCAGTTCAGTCGTCACTCAGTTATGTCCGCATCTTTCCAACTCCATAAACTGCAGTATGCCAGCTTTCCCTGTCCATCACCAACTCCCAGAGCTTGATTAAAGTCATATCCATCAAGTCAGGGATGCCATCCAAGCACCTCATCGTCTATCGTCCCCTTCTCCTCCTGCCTTCAATCTTTCTCAACATCAGGCACTTTTCCAATGAGTCAGTTTTCCGCATCAGGTGGCCAAAGCACTGGAGCTTCAGCTTCAACATCAGTCCTTCCAATGAATATTCAGGACTGATCTCCTTTAGGATGGACTGGCTGGATCTCCTTGCAGTCCAAGGGACTCTCAAGAGTCTTCTCCAACACCACAGTTCAAAAACATCAATTATTCGCTGCTCAGCTTTCTTTATGGTCTGACTCTCACATCCATACATGACTACTGGAAAAACCATAGCTTTGACTACATGGACCTGTGTTGGTAAAGTAATGTCTCTGTGTTTTAATAAACTGTCTAGGTTGGTCATAGCTTTCTTCCAAGGAGCAAGTGTCTTTTAATTTCATGGCTGCAGTCACCATCTGCAGTGATTCTGGAACCCAGAAAAGTAAAAGTCTGTCACTGTTTCCATTGTTTCCCCATCTATTTGCCATGAGGTGATGAGGCTGGATGCCATAATTTAGTTTTTATGAATCTTGAGTTTTAAGCCAGCTTTTTCACTCTCCTTTTTCACTTTCATCAAGAGGCTCTTTAATTTCTCTTCACTTTCTGCCTTAAGGGTGGTGTCATCTGCATATCTGAAGTTAGTGATATTTCTACCAGAAATCTTGAACCAGCTTCTGCTTCATTGAGCCTGGCATTTCTCATGATGTACTCTGCACATAAGTTAAATAAGCAGGGTGACAATATACAGCCTTGACGTACTCCTTTCCCAATTTGGAACCAGCCTGTTTTTTCATGTCCACTTCCAACTGTTGCTTCTTGACCTGCATACAGATTTCTCAGGAGGTAGGTCAGGTGGTCTGGTATGCCCATCTCTTTCAGAATTACCCACAGTTTGTTTTGATATACACAGTTAAAGGCTTTGGCATAGTCAATAAAGCAGAAATAGGTGTTTTCCTGGAACTCTCTTGCTTTGTCTATGATCCAACAGATGTCAGCAATTTGATCTCTGGTTCCTCTTCCTTTTCTAAATCCAGCTTGAACATCTGGACATTCACGGTTCACATACTTTTGAAGCTTAGCTTGGAGAATTTTGTGCATTACTTTGTTAGTGTGTGAGATGAGTGTAACTGTGTGGTAGTTTGAGCATTCTTCGGTATTGCCTTTCTTTGGGACTGGAATGAAAACTGACCTTTTCCAGTCCTGTGGCCACGGCTGAGTTTTCCAAATTATCTGGCATATTGAGTGCATCACTTTCACAGCATCATCTTTTAGGATTTGAAACAGCTCAACTTGAATTCCATCATCTCCACTAGCTTTGTTCATAGTGATGCTTCCTAAGGCCCACTCGACTTCACATTCCAGGATGTCTGGCTCTAGGTGAGTGATCACACCATCTTGGTTATCTGAGTCATCAAGTTCTATTTTGTATAGTTCTTCTGTGTATTCTTGCCACCTCCCCTTAGTACCTTCTGATTCTGCTATTCCATACTGTTTCTTTCCTTTACTGTGCCCATATTTGCATGGAATGTTCCTTTGGTATCTCTGTTTTTCTTGAAGAGTCTTTCCATTCTATTGTTTCCCCCTGTTTCTTTGCAGTGATCACTTAGGAAGGCTCTCTGATCTCTCCTTGCTGTATTTTGGAACTCTGCATTAAGATGGGTAGATCTTTCCTTTCATCCTTTTCCTTTCACTTGTCTTCTTTTCTCAGTCATTTCTAAGGTCTCTTCAAACAACGATTTCACTTTTTAGCTTTTCTTTTTTCTTGGAGATTGGGGCTTTCTAGGTGACTCTAATGGTAAAGAACCTGCCTGCCAATGCAGGAGATACAAGAGATGTGGGTTCAGTCCCCGGTTTGGAAAGTTCCCCTGGAGGAAGAAATGGAAACCCACTCCATTATTCTTGCCTGGAAAACTCTATGGACAGAGGAGCCTGGCGAGCTATAGTACATGGATCGCAAAGAGTTGGACACGACTGCGTGACTAACACTCCTTTCTTGGGGATGATTTTGATCTCAGCCTCCTGTACAATGTTACAAACCTCTGTCTACAGTTCTTCAGGCACTCTGTCAGATATAATCCCTTGAATCTATTTCTCACTCCCACTGTATAATCATATGGTATTTGATTTAGGTCATACCTGAATGGTCTCGTGGTTTTCCCTACTCTCTTCAATTTAAGTCTGAATTTGGCAATTGGTAGTTCATGATCTGAGTCACAGTCAGCTCCGGGTCTTGTTTCTCTTGACTGTATAGAGTTTCTCCATCTTTGGCTGCAAAGGCATGGCCAGGTTTTAAAAACAAGAAGTATGAGTTTGAGATATTTTAAGGTTGGGAGTAGTGTCTTCTTCTTTGGTATGTGGGACAAGTTCATATAGAAACATCGCTCTTGTAGAATCCTCCCCTTACGTATCTGCTAATATAATCACTGATATTAATTATTTCTCATACCTTTGTGAAATGACAACCCACTCCGGTATTCTTGTTGGGAAGTTCCATGCACAGAAAAGCCTGGTAGGCTACCGTCCATGGAGTCGCAAATTACGTCGGGGAGGAACACTATTCCCCATTTCTATCAAGACACAGGCTCTTGAACCCAACTCTGGTTCTATTCTGGCTTGCTTCCCTCTTTAATACATGCCCGTGAACTCATCTTTTACATTTAGCTTGCTGTGCCAGTTAACTTTGTCAGAGTAAGTCGCTTGAAAACAACCACAAAATCTTTGGGGATAAGACAACTATTTATTTTTGCATACGTGCAAGCCCACCGTGTTTTATCTTTTTTTGGGCTGGATTTGGTCCAAAGCTCTCCAAGTTTGGTGGAGAGGCTACAGCAGCTCTGCTTCCCACATCTTTCCTGCTTTGGACAGGGAGACCGTGTGACCGGGATATGTTATTTTTATAATAGTGGAACTGCAAAGGAGCATGTAGAAATGTGTGTGATGTTTTAAATCCTATTATCAGAACTATCTGCTGATGGAAGTCATATGGCCAGACTGAAGTCAAAGAATGAGAAATTAAATCCACCCCTTTAGTGCAAAGTAATAGCATGACAAAAGTTGTGGATTCCAAGAGGATTAAAGAGTGTAGATCAATAATGAATCTACCACATCTTCTCTCCACGCCTCTTAAGTTTTTATTTCTCTCATCTGCTTGAAGAAACTGGGGTTACTTCAGTGCTCAGGCAATAAGTAGTAGTCTGGGTCTCTATTTTTGCATTACTGGGAAATCACAGAAATGTGTCTTATAGTTGATATTCCATGAGAATATTTGGGATTTAATACAAAATAGGATTTATAACTAGATGATGGTTATGCCTGATAAAATTAATGGAAACATAATATATACAGTCTGAAGTCATTAAATATTTATGTTGACTGACTTGCAAGATTTGTCTTATTTCCATGTAGCTGTAAGTTCATGATATTAATCAAAAACCACTTCTAAGTACTGGGAAGATTTTAATAAGTATGTTGCTGATGAACCTTTTTAACAACTCTTTAATAACTTGTCTTTCCTTGGTCCCCCAATAAAAAATATTTCTTGTCATCCTTTGTCATAATCTTTCCTAATTTCCTAATTGGTTTCCCAAGATTTCTACTATGAATTTTGAGATGAAAATGCATCTTTAGTGTGTTTATCAACTGCATCTCTGTTTCAGATGTTGAATAGGCAATTTATGCTTTTATTTCATTTTAAGCTCTTGAAGATGACAACAGTACTTTGTGTATGGATGTGTATAAATATGTGTGTGTATGTGCCTGTGTGTATATATCCCTCTCATTGTCTCCCATAACATGAAGCAAATTTACAGAGACTTCCTTATGTTTGAAGCATTCTTCTTATTCTAGCTACATCAAGCTATGGTGAAACAGAAGGTGATAAAATAGAAAGTCCCCTTGAGGGTCTTGATCTCCAAACATAATTTCAGTAATAAAGCTATTGAAATAAGCACTTTAGTTAAATGTTGTAATCTCATCATTCTTTACAAGTAACATGAATAATACACTTACATTGAATTTCTGTTTATAAAGAGCTGAAAATAAACAAACAAAAATCAAAATTTTAAATATGGTTAGTTTTACTTTTCAAAACTCACTCAGTCTTTGCCAGAGATTAAAAATGTGTTACTTTTAGCTTAAATTCAGCATAGAATTGTATCTTTCTGGTATTTTTTGCTTCTCTGTCATGTTATCTTCCTTTATTCATTGGATCAACTGAAGAAGTGAAGAGATTTTCCCAATTCCAAAAATGGAAGCTAAATGGGGAGACATTAACCCTATCCTGCTTGCGTTCAGTCCCTCAGTCTGTCCGACACTCTGTGACCCCATGGATTGTAGCCCACCAGGCTCCTGTGTCCATGGGACTCTCCGGGCAAGAATTCTAGAGTGGATTGCCATCTCCTCATTCAGGGGATCGGCCTGACCCAGGGATCCAATCCATTCTCTTATGCCTCCTGCACTGGCAGGCAGGTTCTTTACCAACTGGGCGACCTGGCAAAATTATTAAAAAAAAATGAATAAATAAAAAGAAAAATGATTATGATTTATTTGACCTGAGGACTTTAACATTCCACACAGGCATTAAAACTTTGCACGTGGAATTTGTCAGTATGCAAATCTAATCATATTAGGCATTTTAAATAAAAATGTTTTTCTTCTCTTTAATGTTATTTGTATACTGAAGAAAGTATGTCTGAAAAACAAATCCATGTTTAACCCTTTATTAATTTTGTCTTCTATGCAGTGACTCAGTAACATAATGCTATTGGAGGTAAAGATGCTCGTCTTTGTACTAGAGAGCATAAATATGTACATGTGTTATATTATTATTTTATATTTGTATTAATTGATTTTTTTTTGCCTCTGTCAATGTTCATGTGGATACTTGGGTAGTTTTCATATTTAACTCTAATTTTTTTACTTCAATTACTGAGAAAACTTGATAGCAATTTTAGAAAGTATAAATACTGTGCTAAGGCTTCCAGTACTTTCCTGAGAATGCATTTTAGAAGGCCTAGATCATGAAGTTTTTCACTATGATTTACAACTTCAAGACAGGTGTCTTCAGAATCTTCACCCAAGAGTTATATTTATTTACATACATATGTCAAATACAAATTGAGCATGTAAATCTGGGAGACAGTCTAGGTGAAATCCAGCTCTAACTAAAATTCTTTCCTATATCCACTCAAAAGTGAAAATCTTAAATTAGGGAGAAATTATTTCCCACTTCAGGTGATTCCAATTACTTTACTTTGCTTAGAATGTTATGGAGGCATTATTTCTAATTCAAAAACAGCAAAGACAGATTGACTTTTAATCCACACCACCGTGTGTCTAAGTAAATAGTCGTGGTAAAGTCATTGAAGAGCCAGTGTTTAGAGTATGCATATAATATATCATCTTATCATTAACTGAATACTAAAATCTGTGGTGCAATTTACGACCTTTTTCCAGAGTTGAAAACATTGACACTCAATGTAAATATCCCATGTTCACAAAACTGGTAGTAGAAGGCATTTAAATTCTAGCCCAAGTTTCTTCTCATTCTGACTCCGTGCTCTGAACTATTCCTTACATAACATCCATAGGAAGAATACACGTTTGGGTAGGGAAAATATCTTAACTGAATGCTTATATGTTTGGCCTTCAATTAAGGTTTACATTTAAACTGCTTTCGTTTCACAAGACCTTTTCTGGGAGCTGTCGTTTTTCTCGTCCTCTAGGTGAGGAGTGTGAATCTGGGAGAGATTAGCCAACCCACACGGCTAAACTCGGCAGAACCACGTGATGGGCACGTGTCCTCCAGGCTCAGGTCTGCGCATTTTTCAACATCTGCGCTTCTCGTCATCTGTTCTAATATAACATGATTGTTTCTCCCCAGATAGAGACAAATCAAGGAGCTGGCACTTTTAAAGAAACCTTCATTTCTTTTTTTCAAATCAGCAGTCTTTCCCCTAATAATATTGGTATTGCAGGATATGATAGAAAGTTCTTTGGACTAGAAGAGATGAGACCTTAATGGATCTATCGGATTCTTTCACTAATCATTTACTATCGGATATTGTTTCATTCATTTCTTGTTTAGTGTCATTATAAATAAATCTGCTACACGGCACAATTTGGGATACGTCTTTTGAGTGGACATGAGCTTCCATTACTATAGGATAAACGCCAAGGAGTACAATTCCTGGGGCAGATGGTAGTGAAGATGAAAGTTGCTCAGCCGTGTATGACACTCTGTGACCCCATGGACCATACAGTCCATGGAATTCTCCAGGCCATTCCCTTCTCCGGGGTATCTTCCCGACCCAGCAATCAAACCAGGGTCACCTGCATTGCAGGTGGATTCTTTACCAACTGAGCTATCAGGGGCACATGATAAGTTTGTATTTATTTAGCTTTTAAGAAACCACCAAATAACTTTCCAGTGTGACATTTCACATCCCCAACAGCAGTAGATGAGTGATCTAGTTTCTTCACATTCTCACCAGCATTTGGAATTGTCATTATTTTTTATTTCAAGCTGTTCTAATAGATATGTAGGGAACATATGGGGTATTTAGAATAACTGCTTTAATGTGCTTATCTAAAAATGACATAATCTCTATCAAATTATAGACGTTTTAGATAGACAGGTTTTTATTCTCTTCATCAATGGTAATTTCCTTTCTTTGCTTGGCTGGAGTATTAAATTAGTTTATTCTAGAGGTCCTGGGAACAGCCTGAAGAGGTGTATTTTGGTCTAATATTAATTCCTGGACAGAGCATGAAATGTACTGATTAAACAGTATTGTTTTATAACTCTGGGTCAGACTCAAGATTCTGAGTGGTTTTGTTTGTCTCAATGGAGCACAGCAGCATTATTTGATGATAAAATCATGGTTGACAGCTTGTATATTATTTTGACAAGATTCTCAAGGGTCAAAACTGGTCACATAGCAAGGACCTGGCCAGGAGGTTGTGTGAAATCCAAGCTAACATTTTATGTTGGGCTTCTTGGATCCAAGGTGTCCTGTGAAGAAAGTGGTGGTTTCCTGTAGGAGAGAAAACACATTCTATATACCCTGTAGAGGAGGGACCACTGGACCTTGCTTCTGCAAAACTGCTGGGAACCAGCTTTTAGCCGTGACATGTACTCATTTAATGTTCTTACTGTATTCTATACTTTTACTGAAATAAACTTGAAACATTCAAGCATTGTTATTTTGGCTCCTATGCACCCTTTTCTACAGTTGAAGTTTAGTTTGCACACCTGGTAATTTTTTATCAGATGTCAGACATTAAAACACACCTTTGCTGAGTGTGGGATATGTTTGTGTTCCTATAAATATTTACGAGCTTTTATCAGGAGAGCCAATATTTAATCTTGATCGGCACCAAATCTGATTCTTTTGATTCTTGATATAAGAATTTTAATTCAGAACTGGAAATATTTGTTATCATTTTTCATTCATGAAGTCATGTCTGCTACCCCATGGACTGCAGCACTCCAGGGTTCCCTACCCTTCACCATTTGCTGGAGCCTGCTCAAAGTCATGTCTTTTGAGTTGATGATGCTATCCAACTAGCTCATACTATTTTGCCCCCTTCTTCTCCTGCCCTCAAGTTTTCCCCTCATCCGGGTCTTTACAAACGAGGTGTCTGTTTGCATCAGGTGGCCAAAGTATTGGAATTTCAGTTTCAACATCAGTTCTTCCAATGAACACCCAGGACTGATCTCCTTTAGGATGGACTGGTTGGATCTCCTTGCAGTCCAAGGACTCTTAAGAGTCTTCTCCAACACCACAGTTAAAAAGCATCAATTCTTCAGCTCTCAGCCTTCTTTATGGTCCAACTCTCACATCAGTACATGATTAATGGAAAAACCGTAGCTTAGACTATACAGACCTTTACGACACACAGTTGGCAAATTGATGTCTCTTTTGGAATATGCTCTGTAGGTTTTCCAAAGCTTTTCTTTCAAGGAGAAGTCATCTTTTAATTTTATTTGAACAGTTACTGTCTGCAGTGATTTTAGAGCCCAGAAAAGTAAAGTCTGTCACTGTTTCCATTGTTTCCCCATCTACTTGCCACGAAGCGATGGGACCGGATGCTATGATCTTAGTTTTATGAATGTTGAGTTTTAAGCCAGCTTTGTCACTCTCCTCTCTCATTCTCATCAAGAGACTTTTCAGTTCCTCTTCAATTTCTGTCATTAGAGTGGTATCATCTGCATAGCTGAAGTTGGTGACATTTCTCCTGGCAATCTTGATTCCAGCTTGTGCTTCATCCACCCCAGCATTTTGCATGTGCATTCTACATATAAATTAAATAAGCAGGTGACAATATACAGCCTTGACATACTCCTTTCCCAATTTTGAACCAGTCCATTGCTCCATGTCCTGTTCTAACTGTTGCTTCTTGACCTACATACAGATTTCTCAGGAGGCAGGTGAGGTGGCCTGTTATTCTCATCTGTTTATAATTTTCCACTGTTTGTTGTGATTTACACAAAGACTTTGGCGTAGTCAATAAAGCAGAATTAGATGTTTTTCTGCAACTCTCTTGCTTTTTCGATGACCCAGCGGATGTTGGCAATTTGACCTCTGGTTCCTCTGCCTTTTCTAAATCCAGCATGAACCTCTGGATGCTCATGGTCACGTATTGTGCAGCACCTCTCTAGATTTCCAGGTCTGTCCCCACAGTTAGGGCATATCCTGCCTGGATGTCCTCTTCCTGTGCTTCAGAGAGCAGGATGTGACAGTCACACAGCTCTCTTCATCTGTTTCACCTCTCTCAGGAATCACTAACTTTTGTTGTCTGTGGCCCAGCGAATCTATGCTTGTTGAGGGTTTTCACCCTTTCGAAAAAATTTTAGAAGGAGGAGACCAAATCTCTCCCTCTTACTCCATGTTGACTGAAAGTAGACACCTCAGAAGAATATGTCCGCTCATCTTAAGACTGCATTAAGAATTTAAGAATGCATTCCTCTCATTAGGAATGTACTAGATCTTATTAGTTCCCAAAGTTTTTTTTACTAAAATGCTATTTGATAAATACCTTTTAGAAGTCCATAAAAGAAAAATATTACTTATGGTAAAAAAAAATGTTTTTCTTGGTAATTCTTTAGCAATAATTTGGCAGGTTGTTTCTTTTCTCCCTTTCCTGGCTGGGTTGCAAAGAACTGGTGATGTGAATTCTACAATGAAATGCAAAAGTTATACTTAGAAGCCTATTTCAGTTATTTCTCTAATTGCTCCCTATCTAGTATTTGTTCCTTACATACATTAACTTTGCCTCAGTAGCTCTGTTGTATCTATCCTCTTTGTCAAGACAATTAGAATGTATGGTTTGCATAGGATTCAACCAACATTTTAATGGTGCTGTTTCTTGCAGTCTGTACACCACTACCTGTATGTTCTGTGAGTTCTCTGTGTCTATGAACAGCTCTTTGCACCAATATACGCTACCCTTCTGGAGTAAATCTCCCATTACAGCTTGAAATCTGGGGACGAATACTGACATATAATAGCTGTTGAATAAATATCTTTTGGATTAAGGAATTAGTGAAGTAAGTCAAGTAGGGATTATAGCCCCATATTGGAATAACAGAATGACACACTGTATTATATATAAACATGGCAAATTCTAATTTTGTTGTAGATTTTAACACCCAAGAAATCCTCACAAAGAGTAGTTTTTTGCTTTTCTTCACAGAGAAGGTGACTGTAGACAGTTGATCTGTAGATTTACATACCACAAACTCCTCCAGTGATATTTATGTAGCAAGGAATTTAGGTTTTGTTAGTAATACTGGGATCTCACAGTCTTCTCATGTGTGTGTGTGTGTGTGTGTGTGTGTGTGTTGTGTGTAAACAGAGAAAAGTAGAGCAGAGACACAGAGCTAGAAAGGGATAATAGAAGTAGATATTATACCTGATCAGAGATTGGTTAATTCCTCAGAGTTCTTTATTAGGAAAAAGAAAAAGAAAAACTACCAGTGGGCCTCTCAGCATGTCAGACCATTGGGTTGCTTCCAAAGCAATTAATTCTCAGCGGGGTGCAAGTGAATTCATTAAAATAAAGAATTATATTGCCTCTGAGGATTTGTGGGAAGATTCAGATTTTGAGAAGAGAAACAGCTAAATGAGCAAGTAAAGCCAATTGTAACTTTTCCAGTTTCTCAGTTATAATTCAGGTTGGTTCAGGGAGAGATACAATTTAGGATGGGGAAGGGTAACGATTGTTTTATCTTTATAGCTGAGTAGAACCACCAACTTATATGTGTATTTTTACAAATCTTTCCTTTGATTGATGCCATAGATTAAATCAGAGAGACAAATGGAATAGATCAATTTTTTAATAAAGAAAGTCTGAGGCAGGAAATTAGTTTACAGTAAGTTGCCTCTGAATTCTAGTACCTTTGTGATTAGCTCTAAATAGGAGTGGATCTGTCCGCAGGAGTGAGTCCATGAGTACTTAAGCAAGTGGAGGCACATACACTACATATACTAGGGGTGGGCATGTGGAAACACATTAGAGGTTCAAAGAAAACCAGAACATGTTTTTTCATATTTCATATTTCAAACTTTTCTAGCACCAGTCTTAAACTTCAGTGACAAAGATGAACATGAAAAGATGGGTGTCACTGGAGGGTTTGATTCTCACGCCAAGTCAGTCTTCTCTATAAAAATCATTAAGGATTACCAGAAAGCATCCACCTTTATTTTATGTTACTTGTCTTAATATTGATTTCTGATTTCCTAATATGATGAGTTTTATTTTTTTAAGTAAAATCTGAAATGTTATGTGGTGACAAAGGATTTTCATCCAGAAACTATTTATATTTTAGCAATCTGTTACTATCATAATATATTGGGTTGGCAAAAAAAAAAGTCCATTTGGGCTTTTCAGTAAGATTTTACACAAAATCTAAACAAATTTTTGGCCAACCCAGTACTATGATGTATTTAATAGCTTTGTCTTACATATTTACTTATATATGTCTGCATAGATTCTTTAAAATTATAAAGATAAAAGCATATTATATAGGATTCTAAACAGTTAAAAAATGCTATATGATAAAAAATGAATGTATATGCATAATGAATTCTTCTCCTTTCTGTGATAAATTGGGCTCAGGTACTATGTCAGCGTATATGTATTCCGAGAGACAAATGTGTTTCCAAATAAAGCTACTGTAGACCTACCAGTGATAGTGTTCCTATTGAAAAAGACGATGTTCAGACTGCCATGCACTGGACAAGGCTTGCCTCAGTATCCTAGGTGAGGATCGGTTAACCTTGCTGTCACTTTTACTCCATAACCTTCTGACCCTAAAAGGCAACTAGGGTGCCTAGCTGGCTCAAGGTAAAATTGTCATGTGAGTGCAGATTTATTTTCGGTCTTTACTTTTCTTTGCTGTTCACTCATCTCCCACCGATACCCCATGGTCTTCTGCTGTAGCTCTCACCTGTCACTTTGTAGAGAAATGATAACTCAGTTTCCCTAAGGAAAGGTCCATGGGTTTACTGCACTTAAATGTCTCACTGCTCCCAGATGCACCTGCCTTCTAGAGAAGGGTGGCCAGGGTGCTTCTGTTTCATTCATTCAAAGATTTCGGTAGAAATCCCCCAACTCCTCCTCACACAGTGGCATGCCTTTTTAGAAAGCCAACCTGGTGTCTAACTGCAAGCTTTTTGAGCTCTACTAGGCACTGGAAAGAAATCAACACATTACTGCTTTTTGTTCTTAAACTCACGATGAGTTGGCGCCCACTATACCTCATTTGTCACTGATGCATCTCCCGCTTCCATTCATTTGTGGGTAGTGATTTTCGTTTCCGTTTAACTGGTCATCTTCCCAGGGTCCAGCTCAGTAGAGGTATGACACATACTTGTTGATGAAGCCATTCTATACCAAAATATCTGACCTAAGATGTCACTTATGGTTCCCCAGATACTGCTGTTTAATTGGTTTCAATTACCGCACCCCATGTCTACCCAAGCAAAATGAAGTGGTGAGTCAAGCAATCGTCTTGTGAATGGGATCAATACAGAAATTCAATATGGATAATTAAGGGACCCTCCCCAACTCACTTTTTCCTTAGTAACAAGCTTTCTTTTCACCAGAATTGTTTGGATAATTGTCTCAACTGTCCATCTGACTTTGCATCGTAGACACAGGTCTGTAACTAGCTTAAGGGACCATGGAAAAACTGAGTGGTCAGTGCAATTCAGAGAGAGATCACCACCTACTCCATTCATCTGTGGTGCTTCTGAGTAAATCAAGGTGACGGCCTTGGGAAACTGCATAATTTCTGTCTCTTCATGGTGGACGTCCATAGGACAGAGAGATATGGTCTGGCTTCTGTGTCCTTGAAAAGCTTCATATCCACCATTGTTCCCATGTACAGCAATTGCCAACAAACACACAGCACAGGAAAGGTGTGGCAAATAACTGATGGATTTGTATCATACAAGGCACCAACAGAAACACTTCAGGCCACAAATGGATATTATTCAGAGTATGACAAAAAAAGTAAAACATAAACTTATATGTCACCAGCCATATGCAAATATTCATTCAGCACTTTAATTCAAATGTTTGGTAAATACCCACATTTGGTTATGTCTGTATTTCTGTTTTAAAATTATGACCAAAATGTGTAATAAGCTATATGGGCCATGTGACTGTAGTATTATTTTTCCTATATGCTCAGCCACATCTGACTCCCGGCTACCCCATGGACTGTAGACTGCCAGGCTCCTCTGTCCATGGGATTATCCAGACAAGAAAAGATTTCCTTCTCTTGGGGATCTTCCCTACCCAGAAATCAAAACTGGGTCTCCTGGGATTGAACCTGGGTCTCCTACATTGCCAGTGGATTCTTTACCAATTGAGCCATTAGGGAAACCATGCTCTTTTCCTGTAGTTTTCTGCTTCTCCTGACCAAGCTGGTCACATAGCATTTGTTTTACAAAAGACTGGAAGAGGCAGTTTTTTGGGGTTTTTTTTTTGTAACTGCACAAATATTTTGGTTTCACATTTCTTTGCATTTAGCCCCCTAACCTTTTTGTTTCTAAGGATAAAAGATTTTATATACTTTTTGGCTATCTACTGGCCTTTGCAAACATATACTTTAATAGCATGTTTATGAAAGAATTAGAAACATATGCAAGGATTTTCATCATAAAACACAGATGGGTTTAAGTTTTTAGGGAAAGCATCCTTAGAAAAGCAGATTCATTTTAAATGAATTCAAACAAATTAAACTTAGTTTTAGATAATCACTGAGCCATCTCAAACCCTGGCAGCATTTCTCATCACATATCCAAGGTAAAGATTTATGAAGGAACGGAGGAGTAAGATGACCATAGTAAATACCAAGTTGTGAACATTTAAAATATTAATCCTGCATCTAAATTTTTGAGTTTTTCAGTGATTCTCCTCCTTATTTACCTCACTTCAAAAGTTCTAAGTTTGCATTTTATTTCCATATAGGCAAATGAACATACCCTGTGCTAAGAAACAGGTATTAAATTTAAAAAAGACGGAACTCTTAATTTTATCCTGAAATGATTTGTTTTCCATTTTACCAATTAATTTGCTTGAACAATCTTAATGAAGTGATTCCGTGTGCTTATTTCCTATGTTTGCCTAACCAGGTTGGGTTTCCTGTTAAAGCTGATGATTTTCAAAGTATTTGAAATACAACCCAAGTACCAGCCAGACACAAGCCAGATCGTTCCTGTCATAAATAGAAATGCCTTCCTTATTGACTGCTTTAAACAGAAGTCACTTTGTGTGGAAACAATCCTTTACAAAATGAAATCATTAAACAAAGGAGCATGTTATCGTTGCATTATTCTGCCAGCTTACTACTGTCAGACAGTATTCCAAACCATTACTGAAAGATGGTATGTAGGATAGTAAATGTTACATAGTACGTTACAAAATTCAAAAAGAAATTCTAGTGATTATTCATATTTAACCAATTTCACTTGTTGTAAACCCATAAATCCACTGATTTTCATTGGCCTCACTCTGGTTTACTGTGCTTAGTAGCCAACTGTGTTTTTGAAGAGAAGAGCCCATTAAAAACAATTATGGGCCTAAGCAAGCTACATATCCTGAATATCAAAGCACGCTTATTATACAGTACTTCGAAACCCACAGAGACCAGCTGGGTAGCATTACCACCTTTTAGCAAATGTCACTAAGTGGCATGCTAAAGATTGAAACATTTAGCAGAATAAGCTAACTAAAATTTTCATCAGTGGACTAAGGAAAAATTTCAAAAGTCTCTAGGTCTATGAAAAAAGTTTGACACAGTCAAGTAAATTTTAAGGTGGAATTTTGATGATCTAGTAGATAGCCTAGTATGTGTATTCTATGTGTAAGGTGGAAATATTTGTTCAGTGATATCAGATTGGTATCTTGAAATTATCCATATAGAGTGTATTTTATAATGGGAATAAAAAATTCTACAAATCAAGGTTCCATTTGTCATTTTTTGATCATATAGAAAGAGATAGAGAAAATGTTAATAATGCAGGCTAAACACAAATTTGCAATTACATTGTAAAAGGCATAATAAATTCAGGAAATATTCTTCCAGTACTCAAAAATGACTCTCTGACTCAGCAAAGCTGTTTCACTCATTGAAGAACAAGCCAAGTTCCAACATAGAACCATGCCATTTTCTTAGATATTAATGTAAACAAAATATCAACCATTATATATTAGAACTATGCTTATTAATAGTAAACGTAGTAATAATAAATAATCTTATGTTTCATATATTTACAAAATTTTAAAAAAGTCAGTGAGAGCTTCTGTGAATATTAATTGGTTATACAGAATTTACAAGAAGAATACAAACTATAATTATTTATGTGCTACACATCTATTATAAAAGTCCCAAAGGCTTGGCTACCCAATTACATGCATAGTTTTTTGAAGAAGTCATTGTTAAGCATTTGTTAGCATACCATTGTGTAAAAATCAATCAAGCAAAAAAATGTAAACCTTGAGTTTGATACTCAAAAGTATGAGACTCTGCCTGGAATCATTAGGATGGCAGAGAAAACCACTGCCAACTTTGTCGCTCATTCAAATCGTAGGTCCTATTTTTGAAAAAGGATGATAGAGTCTACGGCCATACCACCCTGAACGCGCCCGATCTCGTCTGAAAAAGGATGAGAGAAAGAAAGGGATTTGGAGAACTGAACCATGTGTATGTTTGTATGTTTTAAAATATCCAGGGCTTTCAGGTATAACCGAATGCATTATTTTTCAAGCTAAAGCACAGTTTCATTAAATGGTGTAATTCAGATAAGATTTTTTCCGGCGGAATCTAAACTGATTGCTGGTACAAAAGTAGGGGCTGCAAGTAATTACTCCCAGGGTTACTCAAAGGCAGTGATTGCAACAGCAGGCGGGGAGCCAACACTTGCCCACGGATGGAGCAGGGAGTGGGAAGTTAAATGGGTGAGCCACTGCTCAAAAGCCCGTTTTGCAAAGTGCAAACATAATTTCAAGGCCAAATCTTTAACATTTACTCAGACTTTATTGTGTAAAAGGTCTGTCTATATATAAATTTTAGAAGGTATTCAAGTGGATTTGTGGAGTTACTTTGATGAAATAGTTCAAAAAAAAATACAAAACAGAATCAAATGAGTATTCTGTATATAGTTTTATCTACAGAGATGGACACACTGAAAACATTCAACAAATGCTTTTTAATTGATGTTGATACTTGATATACAGGCATATATTTGTTGCTGTTGCTTTATAGCAACAATAATTTGGCCACCAAATCCATGGTAGACTTATTTTTGCATTCACCTCAATTGGTGGAGCAGTGAGTTTTCTTATATAATGCCTTAAATGTTAAATCATAAAGGATAATTTATATGCTATTTTTGAATCATAATGTCTATATTTCTAAACAACTGGAGAGTCTTAAATGAAAAATCATCATTGCTGTTTCCAATAATTGTTCTAACTTTAAATGTCCATGATATTCACATTAAAACTTCAAACATATAAAAATTTGTGTGTGGTATTACTACCAAATATTGGTGACACATCCAATTGGAATAAATTGAAGAATAAAACTTCAAATGATAGCTATATATCATTTCTGCTACTAACGTTAAACCCCCACAAGCAAAGAATAGTGGTCTATAAAATAATTTATAACTACCAGAAGAACTAATAAGAGCATAAAAGAAAAAGGAAACTGTTGCAAAAGTTAACTCCTTTTTCAATTACTGCTCTTATTCTTACAGATACACTAATAAAAAGCAACCAATTAAACAATAAAAGCAAAGTCTAATTCAAATAATTGTCAACTACTTGGTGTGAATATGAGGGCCTGGAAGAAACTAGAAATAGCTATGGTCTACAAAATTATCTAGGAACAGAAAAAATACTTAGCAAAAGAGAGAAAATACATTTTTAAAGATTAGTGAGGTTACAAAGCCCCATAGATCAAAGGTGAATATTGGTGTGGGGTAGTGAAACGCTTTTATATTGCTAACACTCAGCAAACACCTTCTCTGAGCCTGACACTGTCCATTACGCTTGTAATATGACAACACGCTAAACAGCGAGGCTGTTCCCTGGGGAAACTGCATTTCAACAAGTGGAAGCACTGAATAATAAACGTGTTAACTCATCAAATTACATAATATTTTAGAAAATGTTAGGTACTACACAAAATGTGTAGCACGTTCATGGTGAGTCGATGTCTGGATGTTATAAGATTTCACAGTGTGACAAAGGCAGCTCTTTGAGAAGGTGAGATTTACCCAAGATTACAATTTGGAGAGAAAATCCGTCATGGCTAGAGCTAAGAGTGGGCTTCCCAAGCGGCTCAGTGGTAAAGAATCCACTTGCCAATACAGGGAACAGGGATGTGACCCATGGATCGAGAAGATCCCCTGGAGGAGGAAATGGCAACCCCCTCCAGTGTTCTTGCCTGAGAGTTCTACATGGCTGAGCACCTGCGCACGCACATGCACGCACACACACAGCCAGAAGCATAAGATGGCAGTGTTGCAGAGAGGCCAGTATAGCTGGAACAAAGTAAGTAAGCAAGAGATGGTAAGGTCATTGCAGAGGTTATTGGGTGAAGATGGATAATGTGTGGCCGCGCAGGCCAAGGCAAACACTTGAGTATATCTCACTAAGTAAACTGGAAGTCTTCAGAAAAGAATGCAGTAGAGCGACATGATATCACCTATAATGGTACCATTTTAAGCATATTTAAATCACAGTGTTGTGCCACCATCAATATCATCCCTCATCTTCCCAAATCGAAATTATGCCCCTAAAGCAATAACACCCCATTCTCTCTATCCAGCCCCAGTCCCTGGACATCACAATTCCATTTTCTGTCTTTACGAACTTGGCTATTCTATGTACCTTACGCAAGTGAAATCATGCAGTATTTGTATTTCTGTGACTGGCGAATTCACTTAGCATAATGTCTTCAAGATTCACTCATGTTGCAGCGCGTGCCAAAACTGTCTTCCTTTTAAGGTACATAATAGTGTCGCTTAACATTTTGAAAAGAATCTTTCAGGCTTCTGTGTTGAAAATAAACTGTTGGGATGTAACTTAGAAGCCAGGAGACTTTTTGTTATGAATATATTAGCATAATTCGAGAACAAGATGATGTTGGCTTGGATGCTGGCAGTAAAGATAGACAGAAGTAACCAGATATTGGTATATTTTGTAGAGAAGGAAAAAAAGAGATGTTGACAGATTGGATAATGGGTGTGAGAAAAGGGGCTGGGGTCAGGGGGATCTAGGTAGTGAGCAGTGGCATGTGTCATTTTTAACTCTGGAATTAACGGCTCCCTTTTCCAAATAGTGGTTGCCCCATTGGTGTTGGATCCCAAGCGAAGGCCAAGCAAAGAGGAGACTCCAAATGCCTGGATGACTGTGTCAGAGGAAGGACAGACATGGATGACGGAGTTTAGTTTTTTTTTACTGTTTCATAGCCCAGATAATTCTGACTGATATATGTTAAGGAGAGGTAAGTAATCAACTGTATAAAAAGCTGCTGGTGGTTTCTGAAAGATTAAAATTGTATAATAGCCAAAGGATTTGTCAATGAGGCAATGGCTGGTCATATTGAGAGTCATATTTTGGATAGAAGACTCTTTGGCACAGAAGTAAATTTGTTGCTAAGAGAAGATAGAAAAGAATTGAAATTACTGGCATAAAAAACTCTGAGGACTTATACAATTTTCCATACAAATTGCAAACATTTTTGTACAATTCTGTAATTCTGTGAAAAATATAATTGGTAGTTTAACAGGGATTGCCCTGAATCTGTAGATTGTTTTGGGTAGTATAGTCGTTTTCGCGATATGATTCTTCCAATCTGAAAACATGGTATATTAGCATGGAAGCACAAAAGACCCCAAATAGCCAAAGCAAACACGAGAAAGAAAAACGGAGCTAGAGGAATCAGGCTCCCAGACTTTAGACTATGCTGCAAAGCTACAGTGATCAAAACACACAACTGTGTCATTTGCAGGGATGTGTATGGACCTGGAGCCTGCCATACAGAATGGAGTGAGTTGGGAAGACAAAAACAAATATCGTATGCTGACGGACGTATGTGGAACCCAGAAAAAACTGTAAGACAGCCTTATTTACAAAGCAGAGGTAGAGACACAGGTGTAGAGAACAGACGTACGGGCACCAACAGGGGGGAGGAGGGTGGGGTGAACTGGGAGACTGGGACTGATATATGCAACATCGCTTATATGTATGAAACACACGGCTGATGGAACCTACTACATAGCGAGGGGAACTCTGCCGATATTCTTTGTTGTCCTAAATGAGAAAGGAATCCAGAATGAGTAGACATCTGTACTCACATTGCTGATTCATTTTGCTGTACAGTAAGTGCTAATACAACACTGCAAAGCAACTATATTCCACTATCTTTGTCTGCTTTTCTTTTTTAATCTGAAGAAACACGTTGCCAGATAGAGCAAAGAAAGAGGGCAGCAACTGGCATGGGAAGGGGGGGTCAACGAAATGTTTTGTTTTCAGATAGGAAAAAATATTGGCATAATGCACTGGGTAAAAATAGTTAAGTATAGAGAAATGACATGCAAAGAAGAGGATAAAATTGACTAGAGACGACTCTGAGTTGTCAAAAATGGTCAGGACTCAACACAGCTGTAAGTGCTGTCGGTGGACATCGTCGGGGTGGGAGAATGTGGTTTCAGGCGTCAGCAGATGGGTAACTATGGATCGGGTTCTACCCTATCACTTTAATTTTCTCAGGAAAGTGGAAAATAAGGTCAACAGCTGAGAGTAAGGAGAGTAGGACTGAGGAAGAAAGGAAAGTATACGAAACAATGTTCAAGGCATGAAGACACCATGAGTTTCAAATTTTGAGCTTACATAAATCCTGAAACTTCTGTTTTCCCAACCACTATGGCCTCACAGGTCAAGGAACTGCTGAAGACCAACGAGAGAAATGGAGCAATCTTCAATTTAATTTTTGATGGGGTACAGACTACCATTTGATCACATGTGCTAACAAATAAAATATTTAGAGTCTGTTGTGAAGAGGAGTGATATAGAAGGTAAACTTTCTTGAGTGATATCCTAAATCAGGTTACATTTTCAGTTCCTCTCCCAAGGAAGGAAGCCTCTCCCTAAAAAGATTAAGGAGATAAGCTTGTTCATATGAGGCAACAGCAACTTATTATCGCCTAATTATAGTTAACAAATTATTCTCCTAATTACATTCATATTGACATCATATTATGGGTAAGCAGAAGTACATATGGAATATGCATTGTTTATAACCATTAACTTGAAAATATTTGTTTCTTTGCTTTTTCTCTGGCTTCTATCACCTTTCCCCAAAAAAACCTGTCAAGCTTTCAAGAAATAAATACTATCTTTTAACAACTTCTAGGCTTCCCTGGTGGCTGAGACAGTAAAGAATCTGCCTACAATGCGGGAGACCAGGGTTCGATCCCCAGGTTGGGAAGATCCCTTGGAGAAGGGAATGGCAGCCCACTCCAGTATTCTTGCCTGGAGAATCCCAAGGACAGAGCAGTCTCTTGGGCGACAGTCCATGAGGTCACAGAGAGTCAGACACGACCAAGCAACTAACGCTTTCAACAACTTCATATTTCCTAGTATGAAGCCTGTGTTCTGTTTTCATTGTATTGCCTTGTGTAACAGATTTGCTAAAATATTCATTGTATTGCCTTGTGCAATACATTTGTTAAAATATGAAGGATATTTAATAAGATATACAATGTAAAACATACAAAATTCTAAGTTTTGACTTATGGATTCAACTCTAAAACCATTACTCTTATCAAGATAATAAATATAGACATCTCTCTTGAAAGTTTTCTTGGTTCACTTTATTGTCACTTTTTTCAATCACATCCAGCCACAACCCCAGATAAGCAAGGATCTATTTTCTGTCATATATATTAGTTTTAATTTTCAAAAAGTATAAATATTTGAGATCATGTAGGCACCATTCTCTCTGATTATTCAGCATTTTTGGAGATTATTTTGTTTTGTGTATCAGTGGTTCATTCTTTTTATAGCTGACTAGTATTCTTTTGTATGGATATACCGTGATTTGTGTATCCATTCACCTGTTTCTGAACAGTTAACATTTCTAGGTTTTGCTGATTTGAAATAGAGCTTCTGTAATATGTATGTAAAACTCTGCACACTTTTTATGCTTTCACTTCTCTTTAGTAAATGTCTAAGAGTTGAATGGCTGGTTCATATAGTATGTGTACATTTAACACCATTAATAAAGCAGGCAAACTGATATCCAAAATGCCTGTGCAACTTTACAGTCCAGTTGTAGTGGTTTAAGAGTTTCTATTGCTCCACTTTAGCTAATTGAAATAAAGCAAGACCCTGATCACTTTCTCCAACAACTACAATACACTAATTCTGGAAACTTGGGTTACGGGTGGCATGGTAGCCCATTAAAAGAGAGAAATACACTATACTTCTAACATCGACAAGATCAAGAAGATCTCAAAGATAAGACCAAATAGCGGGAAAATAATAATAGCTTTAAAAAGCATACTAGCCAAATGGACATAAACTTGAGATTCTTCCATTAGTAACTGCATTACTGTTGTAACTGATATGTTTAGCTGGAATAAGGAATTTTCTCTAAATGAGAGGTAGGGGGAAATGTTGGGTAAATAGATTTTACAAAAACTTTCTTAGAAAGAAGAGTAAGCACATGGTGCCCAGAAAATTCAGGGCTGGAGGGCAGCTCTGAGGGGGGAAGAACCCTGGGGACCAGGGGGCAGTCTACACACCCTGGACGACTAGACAGCATGATTCAGAGCCAATGGCAGAGTTTGTCCCTGGAGAACTATAGAGCTAAATCCTTTAGCTTCTTAGTGGAAGAAAAATGCTACTGAAAAAGGCAGACTGTTTTTGAAGGTTGCAATAAGAAGTCTCGCAGTTTAAAATCAACAGGTTTAGAATCGTGGGGTTTCCTTGCCACCATGTCACTAAAATTGAGTCTGGGTGTGTTGGAATCTCTAAACACTAGGCTTTCCTTAACACTTGAAGAAACTTTCTCTCTTTTGCCTTTTCACAAGCCTAAAAACATCAGAATTGGCCAAGCAAAAAACTGTTTTGAATACCTAAGTGGCACAAAGAGCACCTAGAAGTCAATCAGCATGAGGAAAGGTGGGCTCAGCGGGATTTCGGCTGCTCTTTATGCTCTCCTTCACTCACTTTTCCAGCTTCCGGGTACAAGGTGGGAACTCACTGACACTGAAGCGAGAGGTCACCTCACCAAGTCCCGACTATTTTGCCCGTTTGTAAGACTGCACCGTTTTTCTGCATTTCTTACATTTCCAACCCGTGTAGGTGACCAATGTCTCTTCACATATGCTTCCCAGCAGGATCTGAACCATTAGAACACTTTCTGCTAAAGCTCTTTTTCAACGGAGCATGTAAATGTGACCCCCTGATGGGTGGTGTTTCTACAGACATGATAAGAATCCCCGACTCCACCACTATCCCAAGAAAGGAGAACGGTAGCGGGCGACTTACTTGTTAAGGTTTCACTGGCAGTGGACGACAACAAACAGACCACACATTACGTTCCACGATGGGTGCTATGTTTACACAAATAACCCAGAGAAACAGGTGAATGACAGAAAATCAAACTGCCTACCAGTTTGACTCATGCCTTACGTAGCCCGAAACAATCAGTAAACAACCTTAAGCAGCATTTAGATGACTTCTGCGTATCTGTTCATGGAAGTGACCTGGATTTGTCAAAACGCGATGTTGCAGAAATTAGGTATCTTTAGTGAAATCAGTCTTAGAACATTTCTGCTTGATTGAATTTCTCCTCTAAGTATCCCTGGAACTTCATCCTTATTTTCAAGAACAAAAAATCTATACAAATATAAGGGGCCTCAAACAATTATGAGTTTTTAATCTTATACATTTTGGTCTAATTGCACTCGAAATCAGATAAATAGGGTATTCCAAAATATTCAACAAAAACAGTACTAAAAATTTATAATTCTATGAATCTTCATTTGCTCTCATTTGATTCTTTCAAGAATCCTGCTGAAGTTGAATGGAGCAGGTAGTCAAGTGCTTATTCCAAAAATGAGGAAACTGAGCCTTAAGTTACCAACGTGATCACACAGTCAGAATACGGTTTGTTTCCGCATGCTCCCCACTGGAACTTTGACACCGTGCTACGCCACAGCATGAAGAGTGTTTTCTCTACTGTGGGTAGAATGATGATATAGATAATTTTTCTGTTTTCCTCTTGCTAATGCCCTTCCAATACCCAGATAAATTTTAATCTGTCCAAGACCTCAGACACACATTCACAGCTCTTGCAAAAAGTTAACTGTTTCATGAAAAGAAAATTTTGAAGAATGTAATTAAAGAGTTTACCAGTTAGGGTTCTCACAGGAAACAGAAAGCAAACTCAATATATGATAATTATAACTCTAGAAAACTTTATTTATAATCACTTGCAAAGATAAGAAGGAACCAGCAATAATTCAGTGACCAGGAATTCACTGCCCTGAGGTCCTCGGGGATGTAGGTATGGCTTGTATTACCAGAAACTGGGATCAGAAAAAAGGGGATAGGGTCTTCCTACTTGAGAGAAAAGTAACCTCTAGGAGTTCAAGGAAATCTTACAGGGACAGGCCTACCCTATTGTTTAAAGACAGGACAGCATCAGATGCACTGATGTGTTTGGGGCGGGATGGCCTCTGGTGGAGAAAAAAAAAAAAGAACAACACGAAGAAGGATGGAGGGAGATTTAGAAGAGGGAAGAGTAACAGGAAAGCCATCAGATGAGCAGACCACTTAGAATATTTCTACCTAAGGGTAAGGAAGTCTGTCTGTTCTCCACCTCCTGCCTCCTGGTAGAGGTGTCCTTTGCACTAATTTTAACACCTCTTATGACTGTACCTGTGCACAGACAGGCATCTGATTCCAACCTTGTAAGAAGTGGAAACAGCCAGGCACTTTTCCCGCTACTTCTATCATGCAAATGTAAGTGACGTTACACGTGCTCACACCTGATGTCCATTTGGTGACAGTTTCCAGGAATATCATTAAAAAGTGCAGGTGACTTTGAGATCCAACCCAATGTCATGAAAGAGCAAATTCTGCCAGATTTAAGGATATGAAACACTGTATGCTAGTATTTCGTACAGTGACTTCTACTATTACTTAAATTAGACAGGGGAATGGCTGCCGTTCTAGTCTCTCCTTTTATTTCTACTTGAGAAGGAGGACATGATGACAACAACACACACACAAAGATACAATCAAAGCCTCGGCAATCCAGTCCTAACCCACTCCTGCTCAAGAAAACTTGCCTTATCTTCTGGCTGCCTGCTAATTTCAGGGGGGAACCCCAAAAGCCCTGGAAACGTCCCTGTGGTCAGGTGAGAGAAGCGATTCCGTTAGTGGCTCACAGGGAGGCCACAGCTTTACACAGGCAGAAAGATCTGTGTTCGCTTAAGCAGGCTACCCTGAGGAAGTGATTAGACGGCATTTCATTTTGTGACTGTAAAAAGGTTGTACTTTGGGTCATGAGCTGAGTATATGTTATCTGTTGACACGGCAGCGTTGCCTGACACAGCACCCACCACCCAGAGGCACGCAACGATAAACAGCGACGTCTGGCAGGTCTTAACGGTTTTCACTGCTCTCCACGGGGCTTAGGTGTTATTGCTCAAGCCTCTCTGAGGTCACCTACTCTTTGAATAGTCTTCCCAGTCTGCTCTGCTGATATGGACAGGTTCACATACCTGAGGCTTGGCTGGTGATCTGTTCACTGAGGATGCTCTCAGTGAGGTTGGTCAGGGCAAGGCAGATCCTTCATGTTGCTTATCTTCCAACAGGTTGCTTGGAGCAGGTTCTCCTGGAAAAGGAAGGAGCAAGGTAAGAACCAGACTCTTTGCGAGCATCTTATGTTTCTACTTGAGTCATAGCCACCATCATCTTATGGGCCAGAGCTGGACTGAGGTTTCCTTTTTAAAAATCTTTTTGGGTTTGGTAGCAATCTTTTTACTCAAAGTGCTCCAGTTAATGAAATATTTTCTGGAGTGCTCGGAAACCTAGGGGGAGGGAAGGGGGTACGCATCTACAAAGCACCTGGAAAAACTCATCTAGTCAGCTGTGGGAAGAAGAATACATTTATGAGAAAGAGGAAAAGGTTTTATTTTTCCTTTTGATCAAGAAAAAGACTTTTATGTTGGACAACCTCCCATCCATTTCAGAGACATGATGGAATGCCAACTGACAAAGCCTCAAATCCAGGCTGAAGCGCAGTTACGCGCCCTCAGTGTTTACTTTAGAAAGAAACCCTGGGTCTGTCAGAACCTGATAGTCTGGGATTTATTTGACTGACTTCATGATCTGACCCTGGGGCCTGGCTGGGCTTCTGAATTCTGTCTTCTTAAATCCTACTCATTCTTTGGGGCTTCCTTGGTGGCTCAAGGGTAGACAATCTGCCGGCCAGTGCAGGAGACATGGGTTCGATTCCTGAGTCAGGAAGATCTCCTGGAGAAGTAAATGGCAACCCACTCCAGTATTCTTGCCTGGGAAATCCCATGGACAGAGGAACCTAGTGGGCTACAGTCCATGGGGGTCACAAAGAGCTGGACATGACCTGGCTACTAAACAACAGCTCATTCTTTAATGCTCAGTCCATGTCCTTCTTTACTCACTCCTGTTGTTTTTCTATATTGCTCCAGCCTTTTTGATTCTGAAATCTCAATGTGTATTTTGAAATTCAAACCATAACATTTACTTCTCAAAAACTACTCTTTTTTTTTTTAATCTCTAGTATCTTGATAGGTGTTTAATATGTAGTAAGCGCTTGAGACGTGTCTGTTTAACAAAGAGAAATTCTAGTGTTTGTTGAGTAATGTGTCTTATTTCCAAAGATTATTTGAAAGATGAAGATACAATAAAACCAAAACCACATTTTAGTTATAAATAAAGTGAGAATTTGTACTATTATTTACATTACTTAATAATGGCAAAGACCTGAATGCAGAGAATGTAAGTATACTGGCCACTAAAATTGACTTCAGCTTGGGAATTCTGAGAATGTTTTCCTCTCAAACAGAACGTATATCAATTTGGCAACACTAAATAAAAAGTTTACTGTGAATTTCTTTGGAACTCTCATTTGCCTCTTTCTAAATGCAATCTTTCAATGAATAAGTAACCTGGAATGAGAGCATACAAATGACATTTAAAACTTAAAATTTTCGGAGAAAAATCCATTCTTGACTGGGACATAGGAAATGAAGAGGGGATGCTGAAAACGAAGTAGGATGCAATGTGGGGAAAACCAAAACTGTCTTGCCAGTTCCGGCAGAATCGCCATTTCTGGCACTAATTCTTGGAGGGCCTGGTGTGGAAAGGAGTGACGTTGCCAGCAGAGGCATGTATAAGCCTGGTGTGCGGAGGACAGACCGCACCCACGGAAGTTGTTTCCCCCCCCCCCCCAGGGGTCTCTTGAGCAGTGAGGTGTCATAAAGAGGAAAACGTGAAAGTCATCAAGGGATGGCAGAGGAATAAAGGAGTTCTGAAAGAGAAGGTGTGACGGGAAAAAGCTTCTCCGCTCTGGGTGCCGTTTAAGGCACCTGGAGCATCTCCCTGTGTAGCTGCCTGAGACACTGGCCAGCAGCAGAAGCCGAACAAACAAACAAACAAAGGCGAGTAAGAAGCTTCAAGTGGAGACCTGGAGAATGAGGCGGGGAGCCAGGAAAAGCCTGGCATGCTCCTGGGAGCCCGGAGGGCTGCCCGGTGTGCATGCTCAGCAGAGGCCTGAGGAGGCCCGCAGCCCTGAACCCTCTCCCGGCTAACCGCGAGGCCCTCCCGGGCAGGAGGGGAAGGCTGAGACACAGGGGGCCGCAGACCTGGCAGGCGGGAGTGTGCCCCCGGCGTGGCAAAGGGGCTTCCTCGGGTACACTGTCCATCAGGTTGAAATGAAAGACCTCTAAGCAGCAAAATTCTAAATTCACTACAATTCACTGAATACATAGCTTGCATCTATAGGAAGAAGGAAAAAGAATGAGTAAAGATGCACTGATTAAAAAAAAGACACAAATGCATTCTGGTCTGTAACACTCTTTCTCTCTTATATCATTTAAGAGAAAACTCCTTAAAGCAATACATTTAATTTACATTTTAAGGCATACAACGTATAATGATGCAATTTTTTATGATAATAATAGTACAAAGGAGAAGGTGCAGAGCTACTATGTAGGGAAAATATTTTGTATATTATTGGAATTAAGTTGATATTAACCTGATTGTTACAAATTGAGGTTTTAATTGTAATCCACAGGGCAGTCATTAGCAAAATAAATTTCAACCATTTTAAATGATGAAATAATACAAGATCTCTCCTCTGATTAAAATGGAATCAAAGCAGAAGTCTGTTAATCAGGAACTAACAGAAGGTAATTTGGGAAATTTACAAATATGTGGAAATTAAACAGCAAGCACATAAATTTAGAAATGACACAGAAAAAAATCATAGAAGAATTTAAAAATGCTTTGAGATTAATAAAACATACCAAAATTTATGGAATGAAACTAAAGCAGTAGCACTTAGAGGGAACTGTGTATCTGAAAATGCCTCAGTAAAATCAGAAAAAAGATCAAATCAGCAGCCCAATCCTTCAACCAAAGAAACTATAAAACAAGAGCAAACTAAACAAAAATCAAGCTTAAGTAATTTTAAAAGATTAGAGCAGAAATAAATGATAAAAACAATAGAGAAAAATCAACAAAAATTTTGCTCTTTGAAAACTGACAAACTGTTAGCTGGATTTAACAAGAGGAAGACAGAAGACCTAAACCACCAAACTCAGAAACACAAGAGGGAATGCAGACCTTACAAAAATAAAACAAATTATAAGAGAATACTAGGAATAGTCCCATGGCAAAAAATTAACTATCTAGATGAAATGGAAAAATTATTCTAAAGATACATACTACCAAGCCCAATTTAAGAAGAAACATGAAGAGAACAGTAACAAGTATAGCATTCCTATACCAAGTAAATTGACTGAATTTTAAACACAGCTAGCATATGCAGAAATCACTTTCCTGGACATATACCTACAAGAATTGAACATATATGTTCATGACAAAATTTGTATACAAATGTGAAAGCAATATTCATAGGATATCCTAAAGTAAAAGCAAGTCAAATATCCATTAGCTGATAAGTGAGGATAAACAGAATTGTAATATGTTCATATAATATTTTTTAGCTATGAAGGGAATAAAATACATGCTAAGACGTAGATGAACATTGTCATTAGGCATGTTAAAGTAGTCAGATGCAAAAGGACACCTGTTATATGATTCTATGTAGATGAAATGTCCAGAGTAGGCAGAGGTCCAGAGACAGGAAGTACATTGTTAATTTTCAGGGGCTGGAGGGAAGGGAGAATGAGAGCAAGGATTGATGGACTGTGATTTCTTTTTAGGGTGGTGAAAATATTAACGAATTACAAAATGATGATGGTTTTATAACCTTGCTAAGCATACATTAAAAACACTGAATTGCAATTGAAAAGGGGTCAAATTATCTAAAGCTAATAGTTATAGTGTCTAAGCTGTATTTCAGTAAAGATAAACCTTATTGAGGTATAATTAATGGCATTTACTCATATTTTAATTCTTGGATATGTTGATTTGATATCTCTATTCATTTAAATTATTTAATTTTGTGCTTCTCACTGTGCATTTTTATACATTCACTATTCAATTTACCCCTTATTTTATATTTTTGATGGCATTTAAATAATATTGAACTTATTTTACTTTCTAATTGTTCAATGCTACTATATGGAAAACAGTTTTTTGTATTAATCTATCAATATAGTGTCTTCAATTATTATATCTTGTAGTTTTTCCTCTTGCTGGCATAGGTTCCACAGAGTTTTCTGCATAGTTGATCATGAAACCTCTAAGAGAGTTTTATTTATTCCTTCCCAATTCATAAACATTTTGTTTCATTTCAATCTATTTAGCCATAGTAGACTTTTGTTTTTGCCCAAGAATAATGTGTAACATTGGTATATATCCAAGTGGACTTAAAGAGAACTTACTTTTAGGTTGAGTTTTCCATAAATGTCAATAAGTTCACAGTGTTCTTCTTAAGTTTGTGTTAATTATTTTAACATTTTTTTGAGAGAAGTGGTTTTGAAATTTAACTATAATCGTGTCTATTTTTCCTTTTAGCTTTATTCATCGTCAGCTTCATATATTTTGAAGTTATCTTGCTTAAGTTTTATTATTACAATCGCTCTCTTGATAGAATAATTATGGTGACAACAAATTGATTGCTTTATCATTACAAAATTTTCTTTATCCCAGTAATATTTCTTACTTTAAATTCTACCTTGTCTCTTAATATTCCCCTTTAGCTGTTTTTATCGGTGCTAAGCATGGTATGTACTTTTTCTATACTCTTGTTGTTTTTAAACATGTTGAAACTGAAATATAGATAAAATGTGTTAATTTCAAGTGTACCACAAAGTGATTCAGTTATACATAGCTAGGTATACATATATCAAGCTATGAAAGTAACCAGATAATCTGCTGATTTGCAGGAATAACGCAGTCTACATCATCTCTGGTGAAACACTGACCAAGCCCACTGTGAATATACAACAAGCATGGTGCTAAAAGAAGAAGGCCATGGCAGCCCACTCCAGTGTCTGGTGGGCTGACGTCTATGGGGTCGCACAGAGTTGGACATGACTGAAGTGACTTAGCAGCAGCAGCAGCATGGTGCTAAAAATAGTCATAGAATGTGTTTTTCTTGTTTAAAAGATAGGGGGGTCCATGAAGTTAATTACTGTGAATATTGCCATAATTTGAATAGATTGGTTTTTATTCTATAGTCAATAAAATATTAACTTCCCACATACATAAATATCTAAAATAAAAGCAGATCATATTAACCAGCATTTTAAAATGAGGACATCATACATATTTCTAATAGAATTCAAATAAAACAGAAAGTAAATAATTCCAAACTGATAAGTTTAAGTGTCCAAATTGGAGACATTCAAGTTACAGCTATATAGATAAATAGATGGATAGATAGCTTAAATAAAAAGTAATTATTTACTTTAAAGATAGCAAACTCTTGAAACAATACCATCTTTCACTTCTCTGTCACTGTTACGTTTCATGTGCTGCTAGCTATAAAGAAAAGTTTAGAATTTATGCAGAGAATAGTAGAGTACAATTGGATCAAAGATGGATCTGAATGTCCAATTCCATCGTTATTTTTGCCTCCTTTTTGAATTTACAGAGATGTTTTCTCTCTCTCTCCTTTTATATTCTCCATATAAAGCAAGAGCAGTTCAGAGATATGGATCAAGCCCACATGTATATAAAGCATTAACTTTTTCACTGATTAAAACAGAGCATGCTTGAGTTTGGTGCTCCCAGTGTGCCAAGACACATGCCTACACTTAGGATTCAAGGACAAGTTTTCCCTGCTGACAGGGACCACACGTTTTCAACTCACAGGTCAGTTTCATGGCAATGAAGATTATAGGAGATCTTAGGTATTTGTTAGGTTTCTAAATGCTATGAGATTCAGAACCACTATTCTAGGATATAAAATTTGACTAAAACCGGAAAATCTTTACTACTGCTCAAAATCAGTAACAGGAAAAACACTTGATATTTTATTATGAGACTTAAGAGTTGTTTAAAAGTTTAGTGATCATTAAATTCAATGCCTTGGAGTTATAATATAATATTACTGCTTTTTCAGTATGTGAAATGATGCATATATTATTTAAACTGCTGCTAATTTGTTTGCCACACTGAAATAATTGCTCTGGAGTCCATATTATCATTTGTTGAGAAATCAAGATACCATTGCTTCATTAGTCTTAGATTTAATCTTAGAAATTAACCTTAAAAGGCTTTCGTTTGATTAAACACATATCTAAATTATAACTAGGAAATGCAAATAATATTTTCATATATTTACTGATAGACTAGGATTTTAAATTAATACAACATTGAAATAAGCTTCATCAGAGTATATATTTTAATCAATATAACTGTTATAAAACCGAGCAAGTAGAGTTAAAATATGAGAATATGGAAGAACCAAATAGTAAATTTGAAAATCATATTTCAAATAAATGTCATACATGTATTTGTTATCAATTAAACAAGTGGAGGATTTCATTTCAAGGTAACATAATAATATACATTTTATTGGAAAATACTTGGCTATTGAGAAAACATATCGATAACACTTTACTATGCTGGCTCATTTAATACTCACAACAAGCTTATGAGATGCATATTTTCATTATACACATTTTATAGTTAGGAACCAAGTCCCAAATATTGGTGAAGTTTCTCTTGACCACATGCTCCATGTTTTTCTTATCTTTATCTCAAAAGCAACCACTAGCAAGAGTTTGGTGTACGTGCATACATTCATTTTTTAACTTCTACATTCATATATTTATCCAGAAACAATATACAGCAGTGTGTTGAGTATTTTAAATGGATATAAGTATTATTAAATTGTGTGTGCTATTTAAAAAACCCTTTTCTCAAGAACTGACATGTTGATATGTCTTATTTATTCTTTTTAATTGTTATCTTTTAGCCCAGCTGATATAATTTTACAAATAAAAGATGTGGAGAAAGGTGAGAAAAGTATTTTATTTAAAAAGGTTACACTTTCTAACACCATACACAAAGATAAATTCAAAATGGATCAAAGATCTAAGCATAAGAGCAGAAACTATAAAACTCCTAGAGGATAACATTGGGAAAACACTCTCTGACATCAACCAAAGCAGGATCCTACATGACCCACCTCCCAGAATATTGGAAATAAAAGCACGAATAAACAAATGGGACCTAATTAAAATTAAAAGCTTCTGCACTGCAAAGGAAACTATAAGCAAGGTGAAAAGACAGCCTTCAGAATGGGAGAAAATAATAGCCAATGAAGCAACGGACAAACAATTAATCTCAAAAATATACAAGCAACTCCTGCAGCTCCATTCTAGGAAAATAAACAACCCAATCAAAAAGTGGGCCAAAGAATTGAACAGACGTTTCTCCAAAGAAGACATAAAAATGGCTAACAAACACATGAAAAGATGCTCAACATCACTCATTATCAGAGAAATGCAAATCAAAACCACAATGAGATATCACTTTACACCACTCAGAATGGCTGCAATCCAAAAATCCACAAGTAATAAATGCTGGAGAGGATGTGGAGAAAAGGGAACCCTCTTACACTGTTGGTGGGAATGCAAACTAGTACAGCCACTATGGAAAACAGTGTGGAGGTTCCTTAAAAAACTGCAAATAGTCCTGCCATATGACCCAGCAATCCCACTGTTGGGCATATATACCGAGGAAACCAGAATTGAAAGAGACACGTGTACCCCAATGTTCATCGCTGCATTGTTTACAATAGCCAGGACATGGAACCAACCTAGATGCCCATCAACTGATGAATGGATAAGAAAGCTGTGGTACATATACACAATGGAATATTACTCAGCATTAAGGAAAAATTCATTTGAAGCAGTTCTACTCAGATGGACGAAACTGGAGCCCATTATCCAGAGTGAAGTAAGCCAGAAGCAAAAACAACAATACAGTATATCAACGCATATATATGGAATTTAGGAAGACGGTAACGAGAACCCAGCATACGAGACAGCAAAAGGAACACAGATGTATAGAATAGACTCAGGGCCTCTGTGGATGAGGGAAAGGGTGGGATGATATGGGAGAGTGGCATTGAAACATGTTAATTATCATGTGTCTAAGCAATAGCCGGCCCAGGATTGATACTTGGGACTGGTGCAACGAGATTTCCTGGGGGGAGGGAGGAGGGAGGGGGGTTATGGAGGGGGAGCATATGTGAACCCATGGTGATATCATGTCATTGTTTGGAAAAACTAATAAAAAAAATGTTTAATAAAAAAAATTAAAAAAAAATAAAAAAAATAAAAAGGTTAATTTAGTGAATTAATATTCAGCTCCCTTTATTGTTGGGCCAATACCTCTTCTACAACATAGCAGCCACTTCTACTTGCATCCTATGTTATCTTGCATAATGCACTATTCTGGATTTCTGCATTCTCATTAACAGAAATAGTAGATAATACAGTTGAATTTGATGATCTTTACTTTCAAAAGTCTAAAAATAACAATTTTGAAAATTCTGTTTCATTGGGATGATTTTTTATTTCCTCATAAATATGTTAACTTCCTGATATGACATTTTGTGTGTTCTCTTGAAACATCTCATATTTCTTGGCACATACATAGGAAGGAATCAAGATTTGTGAAGTGTATCTGATGACTTCCATTCTTTCATCTATTTTTAATGTCCTTGACCAGCCTTTCCAAAAAAGCATCTCCTTTGTGTATACTGCAATTATTCTCTTTATTTTGTCTCAGGGACTTAGTGATATTAAAAAGAAAAAGTGACTAAAACTTTTGAAATCATCCTTTATTTTGCCATGGCTATTAAAATCATTCTTTGCACTTAATGTTATGTGTGTGTGTATGTATATGCCTGTGTGCAGTTTCTTGCACTTTAAAAAAAAAAAAACATTTAAAGATCAATCCATTAAATGATAGTTTTCTGTAATCTGTTAAAGGCTCATGCTTCCATTTTAATCCCAAATATATACTTTCTAAGTGACTTTGTATATTGTGATAAAACCCTTAAGGTCAAGAAGGGCTAGGATTTTCTTTATTCTCTGAATATACTATTTCTAGACTCCAATGTCCTTACAGTCTCTTGCTTCTGATAAATAGCCAGAGGATTAATGTTTTAGTGAAAGCTAGCTTGTCACCTTCAAAAGGAAACCTCTTCAAATCAAAGTCTCTTATGTGGCTTGACTACTAAGTGAATTTTAAATAAACACTCCAGAAAGAAAGAAAAATTACCTTTCCAACTGTTTGTCTCTCTGTACCAATTTGTACCTATGTTATACACACACAAACATATAGATATCTTAATGCATACAGTTGCTAGCAGAATTTTTTATTAATACATATTCTTGTAAGACAAGCTTCTCTTAAGTGACAACAATACCAATAAAACTAAATAACTGTAAATTACTTTAAATAATGTAGCAATCTATAATGTATACCTTAAGGTAATATGCATAAAAAAAACTACACTGTGAATAGATCTTTAAAAGTTATTCTTCAATCTAAGGTTGTTGGGTCCTAATGTTAAAATTTGATTTTTCTAGCACAGTAAGTTTGTAGATCCAAAAAATTTTATTACATCTCCTAAATGCTGATCACATAGAGTTATCCAAATAGGAAGACAAAGATACAACTGTTTCGTGTAAATAAAGTCCGGGAATAATATGAAAGATGTCACTCAAGCTATTAAATCTTATTCTTTTCTCTTTCCTTAGTTTCTGACTCATTAATTTTCAACCAAAATCCAAGGTGAAAAGTAAAATTATATGGTAAATACATGCTGAAAGCAATCACTGTAAAGAATAAATTTAAAAAGTTTCAGAAAATCTATTCTGATTCTATTTACCTGACTTGATTTGTCAGAGAAACATGTGGGGACTTCATAATCATATAATTTTTTACCATTCATCCTATTTTTCTGAGATCCTTTTAGTTTTCTCTTTTTCTAATGCTTTGGGGGTAGTTAATGATGATTCAAATTCCTTTGTCTAAAATCCCTTATTGATCTACATATACGTGCATCCATTCTCCTCCAAACTCCTCTCCATCCAGACTGCCACATAAATTGCACAAACTTCCCTGTGCTGTAGAGGGTGCCCTTGCTGGTCATTCAATTCAAATACAGCAGTGTGCGTTTGGCTGGATCCCTTTGCTGCCACCTGAACTATCACAACATTGTTAATCGGCTATGCTGCTGCTGCTGCTAAGTCGCTTCAGTTGTGTCCGACTGTGCGACCCCACAGACGGCAGCCCTCCAGGCTCCCCGTCCCTGGGATTCTCCAGGCTGAACACTGGAGTGGGGTGCCGTTTCCTTCTCCAGTGCGTGAAGGTGAAGTCGCTCAGTCCTGTCCGACTCCTAGCGACCCCACAGACTGTGGCCCACCAGGCTCCTCTGTCCCTGGGATTTTCCAGGCAAGAGGACTGGAGTGGGTTGCCGTTGCCCTTTCCGTAATTGGCTATATTCCAATACAAAATTTAAAAGTTGAATAGCAAGCATAAAAAACTAAAAGTCTTTTTGATCTATACATTACCAGTTCTCCCTACAGAATCAATAACTTAGAGATGGTTGACTTTATCATTGCAAAATCATACTACATAGTGTACGTGTCATTTACTAACATACCTGACGAACTGATTTTTCTCTAATACGTTTTCATTTCGCTCCTTAACAGCGCCCAGGGGGGCGCCTTGAATGTCTCCAAGTCCGCTTTAGGCTAGCTTCGTCCAGAAGTCTGCATGTCGTTAGCTGACCACAGCCCTAGAGACTGAATTATTGTTCAACAACAACGACAAAGCATTACTGTCCTGAGATTTGCCTTCTGCCCCTTCTCCTCTAATTCTCAGTGCCAATCCAGCAACAACCCTCCTGGGAGATACGAAGTCTTCTGTAGAGTGAGCTGAGTACCACATGAGGCACATTTGCACACCTGACATAAAAATAATCATGACCAAATAACTGACAGAACAGTGTTTAATATTTTGGTATTTTTCACATGTATGTATGTGTCTGTGTGTGTGTGATTTAAATGCTTTACCCTGTAGAGTGCTACTCTAAGGCTTCTCTCAAATAAATTGAAAATATTAACTCAATATATGCTCACAGTCTCATTATACTTTCAAGAACCATTCTCACGCTAATGCCATGTTATAATTTTAGCTTCATGACGTAATAAAAGAGTTGTGCATAGTGAGTAAGGACACACTAAGAAGGATGTTGACCTAAAACACAGAATGTCCAGTTCCGTTCAGTCGCTCAGTCGTGTCCGACTCTTGCGACCCCACGGACTGCAGCACACCAGGCTTCCCTGTCCATCACCAGCTCCTGGAGCTTACTCAGACTCATGTCCAAACTCATGTCCAAACACAGAATGGGGATCTCATAAAAGCTGTCTCAAGAGCAACTTCCACAGACATGTCGAAGACAAGACGTGTACGGTCGGATAATCCGTGATGTACTAACAGATGTCAACTGCATTAATTTCCCTCACAATTTTCTATATTAACTCTATGTTATCTCCTTGTTTTGGTTTATGAAGTATGAACATAGCATTCCCTGAGGGATGCCAAATCTTTGGACCAAAATGCCAAATGCACGGTTTTAAATTTGAAGGACACTTGCCTGGCAAAAGATACAGCTTAAATAAAATAAAAATAAAATATGCAGGGAAGAGAAGATCAGGCACCAGCAGATAGCTCACACCCCTCCGCCTCTGCCTCTACTCTTTAAAGGGGAGGCTTGAAAGGAATGCCCCAAGAGAGACACCCACATCATGGGCCTGCATGCTTCCCGTCCTCTGGCCCAAATCTGAAGTCGAGACAGTCAAACCTTCAAATGAACTTAAGACTCCTGAAGAAAAGACTTGCACCCACACTTCATGTGGAATTCTGGGAGCGGACAACGTTAAGATAATCCCTCTCGCTGCAAACAGTTGGAAAGAGTAGAGTAAAATGGCTAAGCAGGGTGTGAGAAAGGGATTGGGCTAGGTTATGGCTTCTGCAGAGAAAACCACGGAGTCTTCTTAAAGCCACGAAGACTGTGCGACAGCTACAACCACAGGATGACCTCTGGCCTGAACGGCCTTTGCTGGCAGAATGAGAGGCTGAGGCCATAGCTTTCTCACTCATACTTCAGAAGTCTGAATGAAAAATGGGGCATTTCCATATATACACATCTAATGGGGAATATGTTAATTTCTCTGACATCAAATGAAATATTACTTGGTACAGCATTGTTGAAATGTGACTTACTCATGGTGAGGAGGAAAAAAATCAATTTGTAATTAAAATAAAAAATATCAATACTCTATCTCATAAACAAATAGGATTTCTCCTAATAACAGCATTATATAACATCTAATTTAGAAGCACATTAAACATCTAGATATATGAAGTTTCCATATATCGAATGCATAAAATTATTTAAAAATAGTCCATATTTTAGAGTCAAATACCTATTATTTTATTATTTTTAGAAAATGATTGTTTTGGCAAATACTGTGGTCAATTTCAAACTGTTTAAGATAAATGAAAGTTTGGATGACTAATTATAATTGTTGTTAGACATGAGCAAAATCTCTACACGTATAGAAAAATCGCTTCCTCAATATTGTGAGACTTTTTGAAAATGTTTTGGTTTTCATTAGCCTTTCAATGTGTGATTTTTCTCCAGACATACCACATTAAAATTGACCTTTATCTCAGTTTTATTAAAATACTTCAGATTTTTTAATAACTGGTTTTCTCTCAAATTATGTTGAATTCTAATTAACTCTGGTTAACTCCTAGTGCTATTATTTTAATATGCAAGTACTGTCAAGTTTCTACATCACATGCAATAAATGAAGCTCATCTGGTGGCTCAGATGATAAAGAACCTGCATGCAATACGGGAGATGTGGATTCGATCCCTGGATTGGGAAAATCCCATGAAGAAGGGAATGGCTACCCACTCCGGTATTCTTGCCTGGAGAATTTCATGGACAGAGGAGCCTGGCAGGCTCCAGTCCATGGGGTCACAAAGGGTCAGACCCAACTGCACGACTCCCACAAGGCCAGTGGTCTACTTGACCCAGAGGATGTAGGCACAAGGAAGCGGTCAAGGGGCATGCACAAAGCACTTCACATGGGGGGAGCCTGAAGGCCTGTGCCAATTCTGCTCAGAGAGACGGAGCCCTCATTTGTCAAGTCACTGTTTCTCCAGGTTTGACAGGTGTAGGTGTGTTTAACAAGGATACCAACCGAATCGGAACACATTACATTCAACATAGTCGACTTTACAGGGTACCTCTAACACATTCAACTTTTAATAACTGTAAAAAGTGGACATAGAGTTAGATGTTCAAAACTGCTATTTACGTGTCTCCACAACAAACACCTTTAAGAAGCAATGGCCGAAGGACTATAGTGAGAGGATACTGGAGAGTATTTTGTTTTTATTTATATTACTTTGTTTAAATTTTAACAAACATGAATTTTGTCACTAAAGCAAAGTAAGAAAAAGAAAGTTTCTTTGAGCTATCTCATCTGCATTACTTGAATCTAGGGAGATATAGCTACTTTCTACTTCTTTAACTATAAATTAATTATTCCAGTTTAAGTAAGTTTAATATTTATGCTCAAGGCCAAAATTAAAAGACCTTTAGTCATCTAATTACAGAAGCAGCAGGTTGCTGACGAGGGTCCAGTTTCTGTTACAAACTCTAATTTCAACTTTCCTTAGGACTGTCAGCAATACGTCACGACTGCAGTTTTAAATTTTACAATCAGGTCAATTATCCGTCTGAAAATGAATTTTACATTGACATATGATATAACCTGTGAGTTGAGGTTTATTTTTATATGAAGATTAAATTGATCCAACATCATTTATTCAAAAGACTTATTTTTCCTAGCATCCTTCTCTTTGTTTTGTAAATATGAATGTATTCCTAGACACTATATTCTATGCTATTGATCTAGATGTCTATTTTTCTGCCAAGTTTCTGCTAGCTTAATTAGTTGACAATTTTTTAAGCTGTTTGGTTAATGTAGCTCCTCTACACTTACATATAGAGTTTTGAATTGGTTACCAATGTCTGTAAGAACCCTGCTGATATTTTAATTGGAATTGCATTGAATTTTCAACTCCATAAACTCAGTAAATATCTGTTTATTTGGATCCACTCTAGTTAATCTTATCAGTGTTTTATATTTTAAGCATGCAGTCATTTTGCACATTTTCTTTAGATTTATACGTATTTTATTAAAACCACTACCAAAATAGTTTTTTCTACTACTTTTAAATATCGTTGCTAACATCTAGAATGCATTTGACTTTTTATTGATCTTTTGTTCTGAAATCTACATAAATCACTTAGCGTGAGTTGGGTTTTTCTCTCAGATTATTTAGGGTTTTCTTATACAGGTGTTCATGTTGTGTTTTTCCCCACCCCAGCCCCCTTTCTCTATTTCTCTCTGTCCCTCTCACAAATACACAATCAGTGCTATCTCTTCTTTGCAATCGTTATGATTTTATTTGTTTTTCTTACATTATTTTACCACCTAGGACCTTCAGTCCATTGTTAAGTAGAAGCAGTGAAAGTGAACACCATCGCCTTAAAATTTTAGGGGCAAAGTATTCAGTCTCTCACCATTAGGTATGATGTAAGTATATTTCCCATAAATTACCAAGTTGAAGAAGTTGTCTTTCATTACAAGATGCTGTAAGTTTGTATAATGTATATATGTTAAATTTTGTCTATTGCTCTTCATCTATGCAGATAATCATTAATTTTGAAACTGGGAGGATGAATAACAATAATTGTTTTCCAGATGCTGAACTAATTTTGCACTCCTGAAATAAATTCTATATTGTCAAGGTTTGTCATCTTTTTAATACACTGCTGAAGTGTAATTACTAATACTGATGAAAGATTTGTACATATTTATGAGGAATATTTAGTCTATAGTTTTCTTTTCCTGTAATCCGACACTGACCAAGAAAATGTTGAATTCATAAAAAAATCCAGGAAGTGTTTTGCTAAATTCAAAATATATATATTGTGAGTTGATGCAAATTGCTATGCAAGGTCTCTGGCCGATCTAAAGGTCTCTGAGTTGGCTGTGTGGCATAGCGAATAAAAGAATGAAATTTCTTTATTTTCTGAGTTAGTATTCAAACTTTTTTGTGATGACTGTTATGCCTGTTTTGCAATAAGTAATATACAGTTATCCACTATATGCAACAAAAGTAGGAAACAATGAGAAATCCAGAGATACATTTTATACTATGGACTCTATATAGATAAATATGTATTTTTGTAAAGCAGACATTGGACCAGTTTTATTAACTAAAGACATTTTTACTTTTTCAGAGTTTTTTTAGGTTAAAATTAATAAATTGAGCCTATTTTAATATTATGAAATATACATAAGAAAGGATTTAGGAGTTTTAATAACTGCACAAAAAGCTGTGGAAAAGGGGATACTGCTGGCTTTGTAATACTTAAAAGATGATGCAATCTTATTTGAAAAACTGTGCTGAAAATAAACATCTTCATTCATGAAAAACAAAACCATACTAAAGCTATAATCCTTTTCCTAATAGGAGTAAGAAGAAATATGTTTTAAGCATGGGGCAAGTACATCATATGGAAGACATATGACTAGAAAAATTTTATCAGGAAAGCCAGCATAGTTCAGTTTCTTTGAACTGCAAATGGCCAATCTCCACGATCACCCACTGTGCCAGAGGAAAATTAAATTGAATTTAGTTTTGCTTCAATTTATTTGCAACTGAGGGGACAAACCCTGTGCACACCCATAACATCTTATCTTTGAACCAATAACTAAAAAGTCTAAAGTTGTTAAGGCATCTTGTAGAAGTTGGAGAGGTCAGTGAAGGGTTTGAACCTGAATAACACAGCGCTCCTTCAATCTTTTAGTTCAAAACAAACAGAGAAGACCTGGTAAGCTCACTGATAGAAAAGCTGTTCTGTTTCTCCAGTGTAGATAATTCACATGACCTGTTTGGGTCACCTCTCTCTTTTTATATAAATAGTGTACTCTCTTCACCTTCAGATCCTTCTGTGCAGATGGCCTGGGAGACCGTCTTTTCTGCCAGTGCCCTACCATGGTGCGCATGGCTCCGGAAGCGGTTCTCTATTGCAATTCTGAGCAATTTCTTTATCACCGCTATTTTACATGCATGCTTATAGGAGAGACAAAAACGCCTTCGTCAAAAATGTTACAGGAAGAATTCGTCAGCATGATTTAATGATAAAACAAATATTTCTTGAGAACCTATCACACGTGTTAGCCAGTGTTTTAGGCACTCAGTATGCAGTGGGGCTCAACTACCCCCATCCAGCCATGCACGCGTGCACGCACACACACACACACATACCTGACAGTGGTTTTATAAACACACACACACACACACACACACCCGTGGTTTTATAAAAATCAGAGTACACACACACACACACACACACACACACACACACACACACACCCCTGACAGTGGTTTTATAAACATCAGAGTACACACACACACACACATGGT
>ML660765.1:5102728-5414191 GCA_007570785.1 Antilocapra americana | reverse complement strand
ACCCGACAGTGGTTTTATAAACATCAGAGTACACACACACACACACACACACACACGCCTGACAGTGGTTCTATAAACATCAGAGTCCAGCACCTTAGTGTCCGTTGCTTAGTCGTGTCTGATTCTTTGTGACCCCGTGGACTGTAGCCCACCAGGCTCCTCTGTCCACAGGATTCTCCAGGCCATTTCCTTCTCCAGGGGGGTCTTCCCCACCCCAGGACTGAACCCATGTCTCCTGCATTGCAGGCAGTGGTGGCCTCCAACAAATGTACTCATTACAAATTGAGCTTGATGTTTAGATTTAGCATGAAATGTGCGTGTGTGTGTATGTGCGTGTGTTTTCATGTGGATTACATAGTCACCTAACTTCTGGAAATTTGAATGGCATTATAAATATTAAATTTTTATTGCTTAATGTTAGAAATTATAGCACATAATCATTTTCCTGTTTCACATGTCATTCAAGTTGAACTTCACAGAATAGATTCTATACTCAATTATGCTACATTACCACTTTCCATTTGCCCTATAGAACTAGTTTTAAAACATATTTACCTCCCCAATTCTATACTTAATTTCCTGTTCCCTTAGGATTCAAGATGATACAGTTTTTGATTCTGCTAAAAGCTGATGTATATGAAAGTCTTTGGGAAAAAAATGCAATTATAAATGCCAGAATCTGGTAATTGGGCCCAATTGGGCTCATATTACTTTAAGGCAAGAGAAACCATTAAATGCATTTTAAAGCAAAACTTCTTTTATCCTTAATATTAAAATGAAATATTCTACAAAAAGTAACATAAATATTAAAACAAATATGTTAATGTATGTAGTGAGTGACATTTTTGATGAAGCATGTTCTCAGTAGTTTAAAGTCCACCAACTTTTCTTGTTTCACATTCTTCCTACTCAACTTGTTTTTTAGAATGTTTCTGTAGCTTAACCCTTTTAATTTTTTAGAAGATTTTTTTAACCTACTGTCATCATTCACTAAAATATAACTAATATTTCATAATTACTTGTTTTACTTCTATAATTTAGTTGCTTGTAAGTTGAAGGATAACAAGATTTCTAAGAGATAATTTAAAAACTTAAAACAGTGAAAATAACTCATGCTTTAGAATTTCACAATATAAACTTCATGTGAACCTGTTGCTCAGAGAAATTACCAGCTCAACAGTGGCATAACTTACTGGCATTGCTTAGACCACGTTTAAGATTTCTTATAACAAACACAGTTAAGGAAATGTCAAGTAGTAACTTATACATCCCATGTAAATATTTGTATGAATATGATATGACCTATAGAACAAAGTAATCCACATGCATTGTTTAAATTCTTCAGTAATCTAAGATATTTTTATAATATAGTGTCATTTTAGATTTTAATATTTGGCTTAAAATATATTTTGCAACATTATATTATCATTATTGAAGCTGTTAATCAAAACTAGAATGTACTTACCTTTCAAAAATACATTAAAGATGCTTAGATTGCAAAAATAATTGACTATCGAATTCTGACATATTATACCATTAATAATGCAAAAGTAATATGTGGTTAATTTTAATTGCTTAGGATATATGGTTCTCATTTGTTTTCACTGATTTAAAAATATCATTTTTGATACTAAATATTTCCAGAGTGAATAATAAAAATTTATAAGATTATAATTATTAGAATACATAAACCTATTTCCTAAATATGTGTAACATTTTTTGCTTAATTTTAAATGCAGGCATAGTCTACAACTAGACTTAAAATATATTAAGTTGTCCTTTGATACGGAAAGACTTTTCTTACAGAATGTAGAGTGGGATTTAATTCAACAATTTAGTCAAAAATCCACTAAGTTGGCATGTAAGCTTCCATGTAACCATGGTACTCTGTGAACTAGTTGACTTAAGCTGAAATATTACTAAAACTATTAATTCCATACTAGCTAAGGTCCAGGCTATTCTTGCAGTAATGTAGTAACTGGATGTAGTTTGAACTGATAATATATTTACATTTTTTAATTAGTTTTAGTAAGAGATTAGATACTATCTTAGTAAGAACTTCAGATCAGAGCTACTGCTTATGTAATTATTTTAATAGAGGAATCAATCAAACCTAAAATTATTAATACATTGATATGATTTAAAAAATAAATATATATAAAGGAAATTATTTTGCCCATTCCCCAGCACATTCTTATTAGCAACTATTTTAAAGTGTTTCTTACAGTTTTTGGTGGCCAGTTTTTATTTCTAAATAATATATTATGCTTTTCTTTACTAATTTATGAAGTTTAAACATTATCTATTGAATGTATACTATAGTACAAGAAAATTTGTCTTAATTACACACTTGAACTGTCCTTTCCATTTATATATTTTTACCATTCTTTTAAGTTCCATATATCAAATATCTGACATAGAATAATAATCTTTTATTTCCTTTCTATCAACTATAGACAGCATTTCTTGAATTCTCTCTTTGTAAAATGAGACTGTTTTTTCATATTCTGTTCTATTATTATCATTCCCACCTCCTAATCTCTGTCAAATAAACTTCTTACAGTGTCACAACCGGTTCACTTTACATTCTGTTCTTTAGTCATAATTAAGATCAATACAAAAATTATATATATATATATATTTATATATACACAAAAACAATGTTACTGAACAAAAGAATATATAGATTCATTTTATATGTGAAATAAATCAATATATGTATGGTTCGCATTATTTTGATTTCAAAATCTCTCTTCATAGATCAGTCAAGTAATTCAAAATGATTACATTTCCTTAAGATCCTATGCTACTAAAAACATGTTAAGTTCTAATGAAACTGTACAAATGTCTGAATTTACTTTACGAATCTAGTTTCCATCTTGATGTTACTGTTTAAATAAGTAACATCGAGTTCATTTCATATGTTCTTTTCATGAACATATTGAAACTCTTTTACCCTAGATAAAATATTTTTCACTTTATTCTCTGCCTACTCTCCCTGAAAAAAAGAGCTAATCAAAAAGTATAATTTTATTTATACTGATCACAGTGGGTTTTATTTGAATACAAACTTTTGGATTTCCTACTTTCTTGATTTTTTGGTAAGCTGATTTGACCTTACGGATTTTGAGTCCACTTCCATTTCATTGAGCTGTAAATACAATATTGCATGTTTCTAAATTATATTATTAAGTTTATCTACTTAGACTAGTTAGAGGTTGTTTTGATTTTCTATATTTGCTTTTCATCAAGGATGATTCATGCAGCTTACAGTTTTGAAATTAACTCCTCAAAGTTCCTTGCTGTGTAAACAAGGATAAGTTAAACATCTTTCATAAAATGCACCTTTTAAGCTGTGTCATATTTGATTTGTTGAATCAGTGTACCCTTGTGATCAAGTGATTAAGATATTTACTGCTCTTTCACAGAAAGCCATTAAATAGATCATAAACACAACATTATGGAGTGGGGGTCTGGATCTCCGAATCCTACTTACCAGTTAGTTGTGTGACCTTGAACAAGTCACTTAATCTTTTTGACCTCAATCTCTTTCCATACATAGCAAGGGCAGCAATTACCTCTATGGTTTCTTCATTTGTAAAGCTCTTTGATTTTATTCTACAGTTATCTCTGGAATGGATTTAGCATGAGGCAGGAAAGCTTCATTGCAATGGTTATGCAAATAATCTCGTATGTATTATGGAGTTAATTTAATAAGCCTCTTAGCTTTTGGGGGTGTAATTTTCAGAAAAAGTAAATATTCGTTTAAAAAGATATGCACTAAAGATGACTTTTAGTGGAAATGTAAAATGTTTCCTCCGGTAACAGTGTTTCTGGCAGCTGCTTATCAATATGAGTTTCAAACAGTCTGTAACTGTGATAGACAAAGTTCTACTTTACTGGTACTAATATTTAAAGAAAAAAATAGTGAAACGATCCATTTCATTATAAATTTGTTTTACTTTCTCTAATTTTCCACATATAATTTCTTAATATAACAACTTATCCATATAAGTGCATTTCTAAGGAAAAAATTGAATTTTATATGTAAATATTTTTATACAATAGAAAAAAGAGAGTCCCAGTTCCTGAGGTCTTGCCCTTATTTGACTGCTCTTGACTTGCTGGGTGGCCTCAAGGCAAACTGATCAAGTTACTGTTTTGTAAAGCTTGCCAAATATTGTCAGGGATTTGGAGAATGTAATGAAATCACAAGTGTAAAATGCTCTACAAATAGCAAGGTCAAAGACCAACATATGTGAAACACATTTTCATTCTTAATGAGCAGTTGGACACTTAGTAGGGAATGCTAAAACATCTAATTTTCAAGAGCCACTTCATTCTGGAGCAACACTGAGAATTAGCATTATTTACTGAGTAAGGTTGTCACATCATTATTTGAAATATCAGTATTTACTTGCATGCTTTAGCAAAAATAACATTCATGTTAATATTAATGCTAATAGTTAATAATAAAGGATATTAATGATGTGTTAGAAAAAGCAGAGGCTGAAGAGTTTGATGGACTAGGTTCAAGTTACAAGGTTACTACTTATTGACTCCGAGGGTCAAATTTCTCTGCCTTTCTTATCCACTTGACTGTGTGGTGAAGCTGTTTTAAGGTAATTTTCGAAGAGGAAACACGGCTTTGCCAGCACCTCAGCTCAGCACAGGCCGAGACGGACTTCTTCTCAGGCACGAGGCGTCATTAGCCTCTGAACCTTCTCAAAAGGACCTCCATTCTTCTCCCATCGTGGCTGCAGCATGTCTACACATGTGAGTCTCTTCTCAGTCGGCAAGCTACAACTTTGGAGAGGAAGGCTAAATCGAGCACCTGGTGTAGCTCAAGATTTACCTGAAGTCCAGCTGAATTCAGCTTGCCTCTTCTAAAATATCCCCCTGGGTGACAACACTGCCTTCTACTACATTTCCTCTCTCACCCTCAATCTCTGTCTCAAAATGTACCTACAAATGAATTGCCCTTGCACATAAACTGTCCATCTTATATTGATGCTGTTAGATAGGATGCTGCTGCTGCTGCTGCTGCGTCGCTTCAGTCGTGTCCGACTCAGTGTGACCCCATAGACGGCAGCTCACCAGGCTCCCCGATCCCTGGGATTCTCCAGGCAAGAACACTTGGGTGGGTTGCCAGTTCCTTCTCCATTGCATGAAGGTGAAAAGTGAAAGTGAGGTCGCTCAGTCGTGTCCGACTCTTAGTTACCCGTGGACTGCAGCCCACCAGGCTCCTCTGTCCGTGGGATTTTTCAGGCAAGAGGACTGGAGTGGGTCGCCAGTGCCTTTTCCAAGCTAGGAAGTAAGGCATGAGCAATGAGGTATGGCCCAGCCTAAGAGGATGCAAGTTCATCTCTAAACCCCACCCCAGACATGGCCAGGAGAGCTCACCGATATGCTTCAGAACTAACAACAGAGACTTTCCAATTCTTGGGTATGTGCCCCAGGCCCACAGAGGACACGAACTAACCACGGGGGGCTTCCCCAACTCCCCCCATGTGCCCTTGATGCAGAGTTGTGTCTTCCAAGTAGGAGCAGGCAGCCAGGAGCCCATTAACAGTTCATAAATATTCTACATATCTGATTATAACAGACTTAACTATGGGAAAGACATACACTTGAGTCAGTTGTCATGTGACGTGCAGCTATCAATCAGAACTCTCAGCGCACGCCTGCCTAGATGAATATGTAAAAGCCCTGCTTTGCACGGGCCCAGATGTTTGTATTCCCTCTCCTGATTGGTGGTAGATACAAGCCCTATTTTACACAGGGCAGAGCCAAGAGGTATAAAAAAGGAAGCCGAGCGGACTCCTACTCACTCCTTTGGAAGTGGCCCACTCCCTTCTCTGGGGAGTGTACGATCGTATCTTTTTAATAGAAGTTCTGTCTGCTTATGCTGTTACTGAGCTGTAACTAGTCTGCTGTTTAAAATCCTTGCTGCAAGACAAGAGCCAAGAAACCCTGCCTGCTTGAGCTGTAATTAGTCCATTATTCCAAATCTTTGTTATGATGAGATTAGAATCATAGGAGAAAAATAAACTGACCTGACAACACCAATGTTATAAACAGACACCACACAGCATCTTTCCAAAAAGCAACACAAAATAAAACTAAAGCCTCATTAAACTTTTGCTTATATAAAATGATTTGCTAAATGTGTTATCCAACATGGCAAAGATTTTGATGAAGATTTTAGAGAAAATGTTTCTATTGATTTCTTGGCCTGTGAGCTATTGAATTTCTTCACGGAATATGCTTTCCATTTAGACATATGAATTGCAATGGATACAATTTTCCTCTTCATGAATTTTTACACAAATGTGTGAATTACAATATTGTATAGGTGATTATCATAGCATATATTTTATTCCAAAACTCATATCATTTTCCCTCACTCTAATTTTTATCTTTTCTTTCACATACCTTTCTTGTATACTGTGTCACTTTATAATTTTCTAATGTTTCTGAAGTAAGTAATCAGATATCCTTCTGAAAAAGAATAGGGTATAAATCAATCAGTTAATTAATTATACTATATTGAAGGAGCCAATACATTTTAAAAATCAATGCATATAAGGCCAGTTCTGTGTTGAACTAACTCTAAAATACATAACAATAATGAAGTAACCTGTTGCCAGGGGGAGTGAAAAGGGTTTCTCTCTTGGCTCTTTTTAGCATTTGATGAGAGCAAACTAAATTCGGAGGGCAAGTGAACTGGTTGAGGAATTCTGTACAGGTCAGCCTTAAGGGACAAAATCTCGAGCGAAGAGCAAGGAGTAGACCTAGAAGGTCAAATCAAAGCTATGTAGGACAGAGACAGTCTGAGACAAGAAGACAGGTCATTATTCATTCTTCCCTTCTAAAGAGCCAATCTAACATGTCACATCACAGAGCATCTTTGGGGATGGTATCAGAATTTTATTAATGTTACAATTCTCCTTTAGCTGTATACAGTATGCTGAGGAACATTTCACTTAAACAGCAAATATTTCAACTGGAGATCAACTTATTAATCACCTACCACCACACTGAATAGTAAGTTTACCTGGCTGGATTTGATCAGTCACTTTCTAAATGCAAAACCAACAGAATGCAGTCACTGTCCTCAAGCATCTTATCTAATGAAAGAGAGATATAACCCAGTAATGCTAGAAGAATGTCATACTGTGATTCATCTACTAGGTGGAAGTCTCCTTAACAAGCTACAAACACCTCAATATTACGGATGCCACAGTATTACTTTCAAAAAGACCTGCAGTGTGATTTGCATGCAAACACAAAACGACCACAGGTCAATGCATCGTTTGTCATGTTGGTACGAGAAAAGGCAGGGTGATAAAGCTGGTTCAAATGAGAACGTGGGAGAGCGAGTGTATATGGACTCGAAAGAAAGAATGCAGGTGTAAGGCGCACAGGTCCAATATAAAATAAATTATTCTCCTACAGGACAGTAATGACACAGAGTTTAAGATTTATCTTTACCACCACACAAGTTATGTTCATTTCTATAGGGAAACACCTACGTGTTAACATGGAGCTCCACGGAGTCTGGGTTCTAACGAAGTGTGAGCGGGAAGTCAAAGGCGCTGTCCTGGAGAGTCAGATAACCCCTCGGCGTACCTGTTCAATAACATTTCAGTGCCATGGTGAACCAAGAACCATTCACACGGCTCTCTCAGTGTTAGATAATGTCTTCTATGTGGACATGTTTTTTATGTGAGCGGATACGGATGCAGCTTTTGTGAATCTGGGCAGCAGGTATATAAGCACAAATATGGCTCCTGGTTGTATGTAGTCGGAGTCACGTGTCAGTGGTTTATGAACAACTACTTTAGCAAATTTAGAGTAGTAGAGATGCACTGAGTAAAACTGATTTATTTGTATATATATATATATATATATATATATTTTCCTGCTGTGCTTATACACAGAATCAAATAGTCAAATAAGGCTCATGAATCAGAGATGTCACCCAGAATAAAATCTACTAATGATTTCAAAAAAACATGTAGGTGATCCAGAGGCAAAGACAAAGAAGATAAACATTAAATACCTGAGACATCCCAACTGTTTCTCCACACCGGGGTTACCAGTTACAATATGAGAGACCTAGTTACATTTAAATAGTCGAAACACAAACTCAGTTTTTAGCATGAGTAACTCCCAAATATCGCAAGGGCTATACTTTCAAATTTCTCCAATTCAAATTTAACTGGGCATCTGTATTTTACTTGCTAAATCTAGCAACTCTACGGTACCCTTTCTTTCAGTATTGAACACTCTTTCTCACCCAGAATAATAGATGAGGTTTCCAAAGCTTTTGTGGTCTTACCTAACACAGCAGGAGGCATTTAAGTTAAAAAACATCTCTATTTTATACCCACAGAGCTGTATGACTTACATGATACTCTCCAGGGAACCATTCCTCATAAATCCAGTGACTGCAATTTTATTTACTATAAGTAATCCTTTAGCCAGGGAGATCCTGCTAAGGGGTTCTATAGATAAGGCCGGTTCCTCCTAGTAAATATCATTTGTCTATTTACCCAAAGGTCCAGGTGACAAGATTAGGCCAGGTCACCTGCCCACCCCCCTTTTTTTTTCTTTTCCTCTAGGGTTGTATGCTGGTAAAGGGAATAAATGGATCTCAGGTCAGACACTTTAATTGCTTGCTTGCCAAGTACATTCATGAATTTAAGGAAAAACATATATTGATTTATGCCAGAGTAAAATTAATAGCAGATAAAACCTTAAAACTTCCATTTTTATGTTAGTCACCTAACATCCTTCAACTGGGGAATGTTCTTTTTTAATATAACCATAAACTTGACCCTTAATAAAAATTTTGTTGTACTCCATATTTAAAAAGTCTAGTACTGAGTAAAGAAGTTGGAGTAGCTATCTGAGAGGAAACACTGAAGAGCCGTCTGTTAGTTCCATCAGATAGACCTTTTATTTCTCCAAAACTGTGTTTAATCAAATACATGACATCTCGTAAGTGTCTCAAAAGAAGTATGACAGAAAGTTAAAAATGGGCAATTTGATGACTAGCAGCCATGGAGACCAACGTATTATCCTCAAACCAGTGAATACAGATGCAGTAGCTTCTGAGAACTTCATCAGAATGAAAATCCTCGCTTTAACTTAGGCTACATAATTTCTGTGTACATAAAACAAAAGAGTCTGTCACGTGCACAAGTAGAACTATAATGATTCAATCAGTAATTTCAAAATACTTAAAAAAACGCACAATTGCATGGCTTACATTAGAGACCCTAAAATCTCTTCCTCAAAACGCCCTTTTTCCCTTCCGTGTTCAATAAGCAGTGGGGAGAGGTGTTCACTGCAGACTTCCTGGAGGGAAGAGCGATAAACAGTGTCACAGGCAGCTGGCTTACTGTCCTTGCACATCTGAGAGACGTGGTCTAACCTCACGTCTTAAAAATTGTGACGTGATATTTGATAAGTTAGTAAGAAACCAATAGTGGCATTTGAACAAAATCATGGAGGAAGAACATTTATCCCCTTTATACATGGATACAAAACATGTTAAAGGAATTTGGAAATAGGAAAAATCTCCTCTCCCATCCATCCCAAAAAGTGCTCTATGTCTAGAATTTAAGAGGAAAGGACAATAGTCTGAAATTAGAGAGAGAGAGAAAGAAATGTTTTCTTTTCACTTCTGTTTGGAAACTTCTCATTAACATGTATGGTCAAATTTAATATACTGATGAATTGATATCCCCACAGCAAAATTTGAAGAACGCTTAATAAAATACTTGATAAAGCATTGATAAAATTTTTTACAAGATGCTAGCATCTAGAAAATACTAAAAAATATTGAAAGGCATAGTTAAATATTTAGATATATCCAAGTCTACAGATTGTTGTCATCATTTATTTTTCATAAGGCATACTTTTAACCTAGAAAATTAATGACTTGAATATAAAATAGTAAAAGAAAATATAATAACAAAATTAAACTTTTCACAACTATTTTGACAACTCTGAATCTCTGATGTTTCATATATAAGATGATTATCATAGCTAAATCAGCATTTTGCCCGATTTCTAGGACTCCCACCAACGTGGAGATACAATGAAGATGGGCTAAGACCTGATGGTCTTGCCTCTTTTATAATTTTTGCATTTTTCTATATTAAAATAATAAATTTCATTTTTAAAACTTCAATAAGCACACTCTATTGCATATTATAGTTTTCTTCTATACATTTTTAGTAATACATAGTTTTATTTTGCTTTGGCATAAACTGGTAAAATAAATCTTCATATTTATGTAACTTCTACTAGTTTTGAATGTGTTCTCATTGCTAAACATTTTCATGTTACAAGTTTCTATGGAGGTAAAAGATATTTTGTGATGTCATAGATGAAGAAATTCAGTATTAGGTCATTATTAGTCCAAGATAGCACTGCTAATGAGTAGATCCAGAACTAACTTTCAGGACTCTGGTCATATTGTTCAGTGTTCTTTACACCACAGGGAACTTTATCTACTCTGAGGGCCAAAAGATTTTTAACAGTCAATGATTACTATGCAATGATTGTCCCTTCTTCTCTTTAACAACCGTAACTTGAAAAAAAGCAAAATGTATAGTAAATCACTTGAACCTTTCTATCGAATTTCTCTCTTTGCACCTTTTCACAGGAAGAAAAAAAACTGCAAGGAATTACATGTCCTCAGTATTTTAGTATTCTTACCTCCTTTAAATACATCCATCCTTACCCAAATAGCCGTGATTCTTTTATCGTACCCTATATATTTTCTGTTCAGTGCATATGATTGTTAAATCAGAAACTGTAAAGGAACTGGGTTTTTACTCGATTTGCTTATTAGTTAGCCAGCCAGAATGCTACAGATACGGATACACACACACACACAATGGCTATAAACATATACCCTGGGGGGAGAGGAAAAGCCCTCTAGATTTACTATTGTGGAATGCAAGCAAATGCCTTTGGGGAAAAAGACAAAGAGAGATTTATTTTTACTACCATGGACATCTCCATGCATATATCTTAAAATCATTCCAGAGGGAAACATTCCCTCTAGCTTCCAAGGCTGCTTGTCCAACTTATCTTCTGCTCAGACTTAACTTGTATACAAAGCTGAGAAATCCATAGAGAATTTTTTTCCAGTAGTGGTTTTTTATAAACGTATATTCATTTATTTGTTTGTTGTCTCTTCCTAGAAATGTCTGCAACATGCGTGTCCAGATTCTATGTTTTGTGGTTCTGAATTGCCTTATATCCCTATTGTTTAAAATATTCCCTGGCATGTAGCAGCAGGCATTACTTAATATACAAATGAACTAGCAAATGAATGAGTAGATGGAAAATAAATAATTGATTAATAAACTTTTTAAATGCTGGATAATTTTGTTTGTTTCTGGTGCTGCTTTAAAGTTTAGCTTTCCTCTCTGCACCTGTTCTGAAAGATTTTATTGACCTGTCACTGCTGATAAAGTCATTCTCAGCAACTTAGGGGTGTATGACTCTGTATAACAAACTCAATATACTTGTTGAGCTTATCTTTAAGTGTGAATTCTGAGAACACTTCAGGCAAAAATGTACGAGAAAGTGCAAGTGTAGGCCTTCCTCTTTAGACATTTTAAGAAACATCAACAGGTATAAGAAAGTCTTACTGGTGTCAGAGAAAGTGGTCAAAGTTGTCCAGTGAGGGAAGAAATGGCTGCCATTCTAAAAAGAAGACGAAAAATAAAAAAATAAAAAAAGAGAGAGAGAGGGAACACTGGATTTTTAAACTTTAGGAATGAAAGTTTTAAACATGCTAATGTAAACTGTGGTTGCTCATGAGGGAGAGTTCAGTTGTACCAAATTTACGACCACAGAATCATTTTTTCAAAATCTATTAATAGTTCATGAAGAACTTCTGTAATACAGTGTGGGAAATGCTGGTTCAGGAAAACAAGTAGAAATACAGAGCAGAACAGCAGGGCTAAAGTCTGCTCATTAATTTAGTCTATATTTACTAAGTGTCAACTGTGGGCTTGGCCTGAGAACACAATGGTAAATAAAACAGACATGGAAGACCGTAACGAGAACCCAACATGCGAGACAGCAAATGGAACGCAGATGTATAGAATAGACTCGTGGACTTTGTGGATGAGGGTAAGGGTGGGATGATATGGGAGAAGGACATTGAAGCATGTTAATTGTCATGTGTCTAATCAATCGCCAGCCCAGGATTGATGCTCGGGGCTGGTACAGCGAGATTTCCTGGGGGGGAGGGAGGAGGGAGGGGGGTTCCGGAGGGGAAGCATATGTAAACCCATGGTGATATCATGACAATGTATGGCAAAAACAATAAAAAAAATAAAATAAAATAAAATAAAATAAAAAAATAAAAATAAAAAGAAGATGAAATAAATTATTGTTCATGTGAAAACTGGGGCAAATAGAATCATTTGGCAACAAAATCTGAACACGGTAGCACCAAGATGGTGATAATCATTCTATTTTACACACACAAACAAACAAAAACATCAAAGTCTACCACCAACTACTTCCTAGGAATCCAAGAAGACAAAGTGAAAATTTCAAATGTCAGTGCTTTAAACATATATTATAGAGAAAGCAAACAAATTTCCAATCAAAATTCTAAACATAAGAATCAATTAATCTAGTTTAAGGGAAGAAACATAAAAAAAGGCTAAAAAAAAAGCGATGATAGATTAATGGTAGGAGTTCTATAATCTGAATATGCAAATCTAAAATTCTATCTCTTCTTATAGACTATGTTACATGGGACAAATAATCAAATCCCTCTTTATCTGAACAAAGGAGGAGGTTATTTAAAATATGATATCATATTGGTAAGCATCTCATAAGAAGGACTTTTGTCGGCATTAAATCAGTATAGGCAGTGGGCTTAGAATAGTATTTAGGAACTTATGGATTCTAAAATTATACTATAATTTCAAAATTGGAAATGCAAAATTGTGTTTTGGCCAGAGAAAGATGAAACCCTTTCTGATACAGTTAATTAGAATAACTGAGGCTATTTTGGGGTAAATGGATGTATGGACAGATGGATGAATGGACAGACAGAAAGAAGAGAACAGATTTCAATAGACAAGAGGAGAAATTCTCAAGTTCCAGAAACAAAAGATTCTGAAACTAGTTATCTAGAAACATCTTCAGAGTACAGAGCTGGACTTAGACCGACAGGAAATATAACAGTAGAGTTTCAACAAAAGCATAATTTTGAGGGAGAATCAACAAGTTTAACTAAAAGGTTTACTAGCACACTAAATGATGGAAAAATAGAATAGTTTCAAAATCATATGTTTTAATTTTTAAGGCATAAAAACGTAAAAATTAACCATATGGAAGGAGCAGGCATGGTGGCTAAAATCCTACTAGAATTTCTATTAAAAAATAGCCATGAAGATAGCTTTTACATGAAATTTGGTGCTTCCTGAGAACTCTTTCTGAGTGTGCGCACGCACACACATGCACACACACACACACACACACACACACATGCGTGTATAATGCTGTTGTTCAGTCACTGGTCATACTAGACTGTGCTACCCCACAGACTGCAGCCCACCAGGTCTTCCTGTCCCTCACCATCTCCCAGAGTCTGCCCAAGTTCATGTTTATCGCACAGGTGATGACCTCCAGCCATCTCATCCTCTGACACCCTCTTCTGCTGTGCTCAATCTTTCCCAGCATCAGGGTCTTTTCCAATGAGTCAGCTGTTTGCATCAGATGCCCAAAATACTGGAGCTTCAGCATCAGCCCTTCCAAGGAATATTCAGGGTTGATTTCCCCTTAAGATTGACTGGTTTGGTCTCCTTGCAATCCAAAGGACTTTCAGGAGTCTTCTCCAGCACCACAGTTCAAAAGCATCAATTCTTTGGCATTCCCACTTCTTTTAGGTCCAGCTCTCACAACCGTACATGACCAGTGGGAAGACCACAGCCTTGACTATATGAACCTTCGTCAGCACAGTAATGTCTCTGCTTTTCAACACACTGTGTAGGTTTGTCATTACTTTCCTGCCAAGAAGCAATCGACTGGGGGCAGGAGGAGAAGGGGACGGCAGAGGAGGAGATGGCTGGATGGCATCACTGACTCGATGGACATGGGTTTGGGGAGACTCTGGGAGTTGGTGATGGACAGGGAGGCCTGGCGTGCCGCAGTTCATGGGGTCGCAGAAGAGTCGGACATGACTGAGCGACTGGACTGACTGAAGCTCTTCCACTCTCCTCCTTCACTCTCGTCAAGGGGCCCTTTAGCTCCTCTTCACTTCCTGCTATTAGAGTGGCATCACCCACAAACATGAGACTGTTGATGTTTCTCCCGCCTAGCTTGGTTCCAGCATTTCCAACGATGTGCTCAGCGTATCCATTTAGCAGACAGGGTGACAGGAGACAGACCTGTTGTACTCCTTTCTCAACCTTGAAGCGATCAGTTGTTCCATATCGGGTTCTACTCCTGCTTCTTGACCCTCAAATAGCTTTCTCAGGAGACAGGTAAGCTGGTCAGGTATTCCCATCTCTCTAAGAGCTTTCCGCAGTTTGTCATGATCCACCCAGTCAAAAGCTTTAGCATAGTCCATGAAACAGAGATAGATGTGTTTCTGAAAATCCCTTGCTTTCTCTGTAATCCAGCAAAAGTTGGCAATTTGATCTCTGGTTCTTCTTCCTTTTCTAAACCCAGATTGGACATATGTGTGTGTGTGTGTGTTGATTTGTTAATATTTTGCACTTATGTACAAAATTTCTACATTTCTATTTGTAAAGTTTTTATAGATATAGAATAAAAGTTATTCTGTCCTCAAAACACAAATTGGAAAATGTTGCATTCTTTTATATTTGAAAAAGTTTAAGACTTTGTTAAGAGCTATTTTTGTTATATTTTATGAAATATTCACTAGGAATGCCATTTTCATCTAGAGTTTTCACTATAAAGTTTTTATAATAAATATAATAAATGTATTTCCTTTATAAGATTTAGGACTATGTAGCTTTTCAATTTCTTCTCACACCTCTAGTTTATCATATATTTCAAGAAATTTGTCAACTTTATAAAGGTATATTTTAAATAGAATGATATATAAAAGAATAAATATAATCTATATGTGTATTTTTATTTGTGTGTGCATTCATTTATTAACTCTGTCAATTGAGAGGTAAGGGAAGTACTGGCCTGACAAAAAAGAAATAAGGATGCCTAGCATTCATATCTTAGTTATAAACACATATTTTAACTAAATGGAACTAAGGTTGCTTTCATAAATGGTTTTTCTGGCTTGGGCAAGGAAAGTGCAAGGATGCAATATATTTCTGTGATAGTAAGTAATTGGTAAAAAAATTAAAAAATGGTTGGACATACGAATAGGACACATGACTACCTTGATAGGGTCTTCCCTTCACACATTTATAGTGAAGACAAATAATGATAAAAAATAATGATAACTCAGATTGAAATGAGAACCCATGTGTCTATGCATAAATAAATATATCAATGCATAAATATAGCAAAGGAGAAAACTCTTTCTTGGGGTGTACTTATAAGTATTAGTGCTTCTCTGGTGGCTCAGAAGAAAAGCATCTGCCTGGAATGCAAAAGACCTGGGTTCAATCTCCAGGTCAGGAAGATCCCCTGGAGAAGGAAATGGCAATTCACTCTAGCACTCTTGCCTGGAAAATTCCACGCACAGAGGAGCCTGGTGGGCTACAGTCCATGGGGTCGCAAAGAGTCGGACACGGCAGAGCGACTTCATTTTCACTGTAAGTATTAAATATAAGGTAAATAACAGAATTAAAATCAGCCTTTAGCAAACAACATAGTAAGGGCAGTTAGAAAAGGATCGTTTACGGATGCTAAAAGTAGTAGGTAGTTTGATGAGAAACAGGATTTCAGTATCTTCACAACACAGTTAATAAACACAAAGGAAAAACTCTTTACATTAGAGAGCCACAACTTAACCAAGTACTCCCAGTTAATGTCACTGGTAACAGAACAGACATTATCTACCTCCTGATGGTATGCTCTAAGAGGCATAATATCACTTCTGTTAGGTTTCTGAAAAAACGCACACTTGAGTGTAATCATGAGATAATATTAGACAAACCCAGTGTGAGGAACATTCTACAAAATAATTGGCCTGTCCTCCTCAAAAATGTCAAACTGAGGTAAAAGCAAAGATATAATTTGAAACATTGTATCTTAAAGGAAATGAAAGAGACAGCTCAATGCATCTTGTAATACTGGACCAGAAAAGACAAAAACAAATTTCTGTTTGTTTGATTTGATATGAAGAACATTTTGGGTTCAAGAGAACATTTTTGTCTAAAACTATAGATGACTAGATATCAGTATTTAGAAATGGTAATATCTGTATTTTGATAATTGTACTAAAGTTATTAATGTCTACTCTTAGGAAAGACATATTTACTAATTTAAGGGTAAATTGTATTATTTCAGCAACTTATTTTCAAAGAAGTTCAGAAAATATATATCTAGAAAAAAATCATATAACAGATGTCACTAGGTGAAATGGCTGACTTTATTTTTCTGGGCTCCAAAACCACTGCAGATGGTGACTGCAGCCATGAAATTAAAAGAGGCTTACTCCTTGGAAGGAAAGTTATGACCAACCTAGACAGCATATTTAAAAGCAGAGACATTACTTGTCAACAAAAGTCCGTCTAGTCAAGGCTATGGTTTTTCCAGTAGTCATGTATGGATGTGAGAGTTGGACTATAAAGAAAGCTGAGCACCAAAGAATTGATGCATTTGAACTGTGGTGTTGGAGAAGACTCTTGAGAGTCCCTTGGACTGCAAGGAGATCCAACCAGTCCATCCAAAAGGAGATCAGTCCTGGGTGTTCATTGGAAGGACTGATGTTGAAGCTGAAACTGCCACCTGATGCAAAGAGTTGACTCATTTGAAAAGACTCTGATGCTGGGAAAGACTGAGGGCAAGGGGAGAAGGGGACGACAGAGGATGAGATGGTTGGATGGCATCACCGAGTCAATGGACATGCTGCTGTGATGCTGCGGCTAAGTCGCTTCAGTTGTGTCCGACTCTGTGTCTGACTCTCTGCCTCATAGATGGCAGCCTACCAGGCTCCCCCGTCCCTGGGATTCTCCAGGCAAGAATACTGGAGTGGGTTGCCATCTCCTTCTCAATGGACATGAGTTTGGGTAAACTGGGAGCTGGGATGGACAGGGAGGCCTGGCGTGCTGTGATTCATGGGGTCTCAAGGAGTCGTACACAACTGAGTGGCTGAACTGAAGTGAAATGTTTATCTTTGGTGAATATGGGTGAATGGCTAATGACAATTATTCCTATTATTTTTGTAAATTTCCTGTACATTTGAAATTATTTCAAAAAAATGTTTAAAGAATCTTTACCACAAAATGCCATATTTTCTCCTTTTGTGGCAGTATTATTTTCACTTTCTCTGTGCCTTTAAGAATATATGAGATATGGAGAAGTTTGAAACCAGCATTCTGAAATTGGCACTTAAATCAGCAAGTACTTCAGAATATTAGGGACATTACATGTTTGCTAAGTTTATCATAAATTGCCTTCAGGAATTGGGAGTATACAATTTCTGGACTGTCAAAGTCTTTATTCAGGTAGAAGCATCAGTGAAGCCTAGAGGCAAACTAGAAAGAGAGAGAAAAAAATCACATATACATTTTCCTATCTTCAAATTTAGTATTTGAAATATTTTGGTTTCAAAAGTAAATGAGCAAAGGAGGGTTGGACTAACAAAAGTAAAATACTTTAGGAGTCAGGGAAGTGATGGAACCCTTCCATGAAGATTAGAAGTTAAAACGATCAATTGAGATAATGAAATACAGTGTGTGTTCTTCGATGTGTGTAGAGAAAGAATTGTGTTCAGGCAAGTTTAAGGAACCCATAAATTGTAAAAATCAATCAAAATTGTCTATAGGACATGGAAAACAGCTATCAGTTGAAGCCAGCTTAGTATAGCTATTATTTAAAATAGAGCTATATCTGGCAAATACACACACATCTATTCAATTCAGTAAAGAAAACTATCAGTCCAGTTAAAAAAAAAAAAAGCTGTTTCCTGTAATACTGTCATCTGGACACAACAACTAACTGAGTGATGAATAATGTAAAGTCATGTGGTCAGAACTCTTTTTGTGAGAGTGATTATTAATGGATGTTACCTGGTACTAAATTAAAACCAAAACCAAAAGACAGTCAAACGTCATAAACTTCTAGTATAAGATAAACTTAAGTAATGTATCTTTTAAATAACTAGGGATGTAATGTACAACATGGTAAATATTCAATATAACTAACACTGCTGAATATTCTATATGCAAATATCATATGATAGATGAGATGATAGATGCTCACTAAACTTACTGTGGTAATCATTTAATGATGTATGAGAGTCAACTCTATGCTTTACACCTTAAAATTATACAGTGCTATATGTCAATTATATCTTAATAAAACAGAAAGGAAAACAAACATAATGCTGCCTTTAGAACCGGTTTTCTTAACCCAGAGCTCAGCAGTAAAAAAACCTGCCTGTCAGTACAGGAGACATGAGATGTGGGTTTGATCCCTGGGCCAGCAAGATTCCCTGGAGGAGGGCATGGCAACCCACTCCAGTGTTCTTGCCTAGAGAACCCCATGGACAGGGGAGCCTGGTGGGCTACAGTCCACGGGCTCCCAAAGAGTCGGACACGACTGGGCGACTTAGCACATACACACAAATGTCAATTATATCAATAAATCAAAATGAAACACGCTGCTGCCTTTACAACCTGTTTTCTTAATTGGGAAGGTAGGATATTAACAAGTACATACTTTGTAGTGTCAAGCCTGAGGGCTAGAGATATTGAGGGCAATGCAGTAGCATGGAAGGGGGAATGGCCAGCAGCGTTGGGGTGCGACCGAAGACCTCTGCAGCGCGACACTTCTGAGTGGCCCTGGTCTCGCTCGGCCACGGAACTTAGGTGCCGATCAGGAGAGCCTCTAGCACTCTCTTCTCCAGCATGCACCTTTTTTTTTGTTTCAAATTTATTTAGTTAACTTATCAGGTCCACAAAATACGTATTTCAAATATTTAAATTAAACTTCTTTATCTGAAACACGTTTACATGGAGGACAAACAGAGGATGTCAAATAACTGCTGGTACCGTCCATCATCCTGGAGCACTGACTGAGGGAGTTTGGAGGCTACTCATCAGCTGCTGAAGCACCGGGTGTTTCCTGGAAACTGCTTCAGAGGACACAAAAAATACTAAAGCCAAAGAACAGAAGCCCTCCTTGCCTAAGGTGGAAGGAAGAGGGTCTCAGAAAGATCTAGGTGTTAAATAAATCAGACAGTCTGCCTTACTCAGTTCTACGGTTAGTAAAAACACGCTGACTTTCCTGGCTGATCAAAATACAGCCAGATCAGGTCTCCTCTAACTTGTATGCACTCCTAAAAACTTTTAATCAATGGTTCTCTCTGATTTCCAAGACTCTTGTGTCAATCATGTATGTCTTATGCAATCTAATGCAGCAAAACACTGAAGTTTATTTTTAAAACAGTGTTATTTATGGGCACCCCTGGTGATTCAGCAGTCAGGAATTTGTCTGCCAATGCAGGACACACACACACACACACACACACACACACACACACACACACACACTCCATCTCTGGTCCGGGAACACACACACACACACACACACACACACAAGCTCGAGCTCTGGTCTGGGAAGACCCTACATGCGGTGAGGCTACTACCCCCGTGTGCCACGTCAACTGAAGGCTGGGTGCCCGGGGCCTGTGCTCCGCAGCAGAAGCAAGGAGCCTGCACACTGCGACTGAAGAGCAGATGCCACTTGCCATAACTAGAGAAAGCCCACGCGCAGCAGAGACGGCCCAGCACAGCCAAAACACATGCAAGTGTCAACAACAGTATGCACTGGGAACTTCAGATATTTGTTTCAAGTCTCTCCAATTTTATAAAATATTAAGCTCCAAAAGAGGAGAAACGGTAGCTTCAATGTCTTCCTTTCCCATATAATCCCAGAGATTATGTTTTTCAGTAGATGTTAAACAAACGTTTACGGGTGGGTTAGTTTAAATAAAATGCTCAATTAAACGTGTCAAGGATCCGTACTACCTGAATGCCCATGACAAAACAAAGTAGAGATTCTGTTTTAGAAAAACATACAAAGCAGAATCAGCCACACCTGATGACCGACCGCTAACCAGAGGACTGATGGCTGAAAATGGCTGAAAGAGCTCAGTGTGGCCTGGGTGACTGGACAAAGAAGGTCGCATCAGTATAAAGAGGGAATAAGGAGGAGGATGTTTGGGGGACAAAACACACATTTTCTCAGTTTGTAGGAAAAGCCGGGTATAGTCAAACAATTTGTAGTCTCATAAAACCGACCACCATTATTCACTCCTGAAACGGCAAAAACAAGACTCAGAATCCAACATCACCTGAAAGAATGACTGAGACTCCAGCCCACAAGATCTGACTACAGAGTGTCTGCTTTTCACTCCTACTTTTCCTGAGCTGCTTCATAAGTACTATGCTAACAATTAAATATGACTGCAAAACTTCTGTAAAGTCTCACAGACATATTTTCTACACATTAATTTTCATAATATTTGTGAATAAACTTGAGAATTAAAAATAATAGAACATTTTTTGAAGAACTACCTAATGAAATATAATAACAAGGATCTTTTTTACTTTGTCAAGCACGTTTAATCTACTTGCCATTTCAAGAACAATACCTATATGATTGAGACTTAAATTTTAAACACTTAAAACACTTATGTGCGTAATGGTAGGCACATAGTAAACACTCTGATAATGTTTGTTGGACAAATGATGAATGAATGAATGAAAAAATGGCACAGAAGTAAGGCATATACGGGGCCATTACTTAATTACTTTATGTCTCAGTTCTTCCCTTAAAAGTGGAAATAATAAGACTTAAAACATGTTCATTATAATAATTAAAAAGATTATATGTAATTAATGATATGCTAATAATTCATACATGTATGGATTAGTTTTGTTATTACAATAAGGGTAGTAAAGCTGATGAGATGGTTTTTAGTAGGTATATAAGACTACAAGCTCAAAGAAATAAAACAATATTGGTTAAGGATTATTGATTCCTCCACCAGTTCAGTTCAGTCACTCAGTCGTGTCTGACTCTTTGAGACCCCAAGAACCACAGCATGCCAGGCCTCCCTGTCCATCACCAACTCCTGGAGTCCACAGAAACCCATGGCCATCGAGTCGGTGATGCCATCCAACCATCTCACCCTCTGTCGCCCTCTTCTCCTGCCCTCAATCTTTCCCAGCATCAGGGTCTTTTCCAATGAGTCAGCTCTTCGCAGCAGGTGGCTAGAGTACTGGAGCTTCAGCTTCAACATCAGTCCTTCCAATGAACACCCAGGACTGATCTCCTTTAGGATGGACTGGTTGGATCTCCTTGCAGTCCAGGGGACTCTCAAGAGTCTTCTCCAACATCACAGTTCAAAAGCATCAATACTTTGGTGCTCAGCTTTCTTTATAGTCCAACTCTCACATCCATACATGACCATGGGAAAAACCACAGCCTTGACTAGATGGACCTTTGTTGGCCGAGTAATGTCTCTACTTTTTAATATGCTGTCTAGGTTGGTCATAACTTTCCTTTCAAGGAGTAAGTGTCATTTAATTTCATGGCTGCAATCACCATAAAATGTTTATTTTTTTGCCTTATGGCTTCATCATTAACTATAGGAAAACTATGCATTATAAGACATGACATAATCATTAGATGCTAGTTTAAACCACAACACCTGTGATTAGTGATTGTACAAATATATATTTGTATTAACACAAGATTTTTGCAATTAATTAGTTTTGTATATCTACAATCCCCAAAGAAAATTCCAAATGTCATTTAGTATAATTAAAAATAAGATTCTGTTATTTCATTTTTCAGAGAAGAATGTAAAACAAAAATAATTTCTTATTTAATGCCATATATAAATATTATTTATTAGCAAAAAGTAGAGAATTGTTATGGCCTTCAAATACTCAAAAAAAATGAACAAATGCACAGGCAAATAATCAAAAAAATTAAGATAAAATTCAGTGATTTTTGAAGTAAAATAGGTACACAATGGTGAATTTAATGTCTCACTAATTAAGAGAGACATCATGGGGACAAAACAGGGGTGTCTGAACCTATTACCTTAATTTCTTTTTAAAACTGGAACATCAGCAAAGGTCACTTAATGGTAATGAGGCTGAGTGGGAGGCATACTATATAATCACTTTTAACAAGTATATACTCCTTATTATGTGGTCAAGAGATTGCCATTGTAATAAAAGAAGAGTAAAAGAGGAGATATTTATTTTACATTCAGACTTACCATTTGCTTTAAGATACTGGAATTCTTCAAGGGCCATCATTTTACTCTTCCCCAGCCCTTTTTTTTTGCTTCTGGTGGGCACTATTAATGTTTTTTAAAAATATACTGATTTTCAAAATTCATGTAAATGTCCACACTCAACTCTTGTATTCCTCTTTACAGTTGGAAGTGGAAATTAAAAATCCAGCCACTTGAGTATGTTATTTTTATGCTCAAGCCAACAGAAGTCTAATGAGCTATTTTCTGCATTATTTTTAAGGTACAGCCTCCATAACTGTATGATGAATGGTAACATCTGAGTGCAGACCTAAGAGAAACACATGTGCATCACTCGTACGAGATGAAGATGATGTGTCATGTCTAATACATTTGGCCCTTTCTTCCAGTTTTTAAGTATGTGCCAGACTTCCACAGAAGGTGGCATAACGGAGTTTCTTGAACAAGGAATTGTTGTTTGATTTGCAGTGTACAATATAAAGACTGTTCTCAAACTGGGAAAAATAGATGCTGAAGTTCAAAGCAACTGCATTACAATAATCATTTTTGTTCATTAGGAGAACATACAATATTTAATATTTTGGGAAATGAGTAATTTAAATATGTAGACTCTGATAGAAATGAAAGAAAAGAAAATAATATTAATTAAATAATTAATAAATAAATATTTATTTATTAAGAGGGGGAAAGAAATGAAAGGATACACAAATTTAAAGGTATATTTGGATTTTGCTGCACTGCAATCAGAATTATTATAACAAGTAAAAATTCAGTAAGACTTTAGAAGATCTAAAGAACTTTACCAACTAACTTGAACTAATTGATACACTTAGAAAATACTTACGAGTAAATAACAAAATACGTGTTCTTTTCTGTCACAGATCTCTCTAAAGTGGACAGTATTTTACATAAAAATGCCTCTTTTAAGTTTCAAACTTGGAAAATCACTTCTACTCTTTGGCCATAATGGAATTAAACTTAAAATCAATTATGGAAAGGTATCCAAAAATTGTCTATATATTTGGGAATAAAATATACATTTTAAATAAGCAATGGGTCAAAAAAATCACAAAAAATTGCTTTAAAAAAAACTGGAAATGAAAATATAACGTTAAAATTTTGGAAATGCCATTAATCATAGGATAACATTATAACATAAAATGTTTTTGCTAGAAAATAAAGATTCAAATAAATCCCTGATTTTCTATTTAAAGAAATTATAAATTAAGAAAAATATTATGCTTATAAATATATAAATGTTACATCCTATACAACATATACAAATAAATATCTATATATATATGCACAGAATAGAGAAAAGTCAAGAAAATAAAAAGATCTATAAAAATAGAGAAAAGAATAAAATAAAAAATTGCTTCTCTAAAAGAACAAGTGAAATTTTAAATATTTTATCCTGAAAGCTAATCACGTGAAAAAAAAAAAAGAGAGAGGGAACAAAGCAATGTCAGAAAAGAATGAGAGAAAATTGCAAAACCTGTAGATATTAGGATAATAGTCAATATTATAAACAATTATTGCCTATATATTTGAAGTCTTTGAGGAAAAGCACAAACTGCCAACACTCAATAAAACTCTGATAGATAACCAAGCAGAATGGGTCTGTGTCTATTAAAGGAGTTAAACTTTCCCATAAAATCATCAACAGCCCTCTTCATGTCAAGTTGCTTCTTAATACAAGCTTATGAAACATTTAAGAAACAAATAATTCCAATTCTATACAAACTCCATCACAGAATAAAAAACGATCACTGGAAAATAATTTGATGACACCAGTACTGTCCTGACAATACAACCTTTCAAAGACATTACAAGAAAATATAATTATTAACTAATATCCCTCAGGACAAATGTCCTCACCAAAATTTAACAAGTTCATCCCAAAATACATTAGACAGATAATATACTATGACTAATTAAAATTCACTTTAGGTTGGAAAATTGTCATTGACATTTTAAAAACAATGAGATAATTATAAAAATAGATGAAATAAGATAATTCATGTAACAATTTTAATAAATAAGAAAAACTTTCAACAAAATTCAGTTACCATTCATAATTTTTCAAAATCTCCATTATTTAGAAGAAAATATACTCAAATTATGAAGCTCTCTCTGTAAAACCTACATTTAACTTTATCCTTAAGAAATCAAAGACTAGATGCTTTTCTATAAGCTCAGGAACTAGAAGAGGAAGCTTGCCTGATTATTTCTATTCACCTCATAATGGAGGTACTATGCAAGGCAATAGATCAGAAATAAATAAATCCACACAGACTGTACAGAAGAGATAAACTCTATTTCCCAACTGCATGGTCACCTATTTGGAAAGTCCTAAAGAATCTCAGAAAGCTCCTGTAACTTAGAGGTGCATTTAGAAAGGTTGAGGATTCACAGCCAATATGAAAAAATCAGTCATATTTTCATTTCAAGAAATGAATACTTGGAAATTGAAATTTTAAGAAGGACCATTTATAAGAACATCAAAAATACAAAGTACTTAGGCATGAATATAATGAAATATGAATATAACCTCTACGTTGAAGATGATAAAATACTGCTCAGAGAAATTATAGGAGACCAAAATAAATGGGGAAAAATATTATGCTCATAGATCAGATACAATGCAACCTCAATCAAAATCCCAGCAGGCTCTTTTCTATAAAATTGACGAACTGCTTCTAAAATTTTTATGAAAAGACAGAGGATCTCAGAAAGCCAAGCAACTTTGAAAAGGAACAAAGACAAATGATTCACACTGTGTGCTATCAAGACTTACAAAAAAGTCACAAAAATTTTGAGTGTATAGTATTGTTTTAAGGATAAATAAATAGATCACCAGAACAGATTAGGGAGTTCGGAAAAGGCAAACACACACAAGGTCAAGTGATATTTCAAAAAGATCCCAAGGTAATTCATCAGGTAACACTGAGTCTTTTCAGTGAATTACACTAGAACACTTAGATATGCGCATACAAATGAAAGGGCTTCCCAGGTGGCCTTAGTGGTAAAGAAGCAGCCTGCCAATGCAGGAGGCAGAAGAGACCATGGGTCTGATTGCTGGGTGGGGAAGATCCCCAGAGGAGGTCATGGCAACTGACTTCCATAATCTTGCCTGGAGAATCCCAAGGACAGAGGAGCCTGCTGGGCTGTAGTACAAAGGAATGCAAAGAGCTGAGCATGACTGAACTGACTCAGCACACAGACAAACAAACGAAGTGTGAACTTCTACACTTCTAACTGAAATCAAAAATTAAAGTGCATCATAAACCTAAACGTAAGGACTTGTATATAGAATGTATAGAACTTGTATATAGAGGAATAGAACTTTGGGGAAAAATTATTTGTGATATTGAATTAGGCATATATTTCTTAAAAGATTTGAATAAATACATCTCAGAATAAGATGCAGGCAGAAGAATGGCATTTAAGCAGAAAAAATGTACTCGGTATCATTTGGAAAGCAGAGGTTTGAGCAAGTTCCAAACATCCTCAGGACTAACTGCAAAGACTTTTCATGGAATATTTCCAGTCTCCATTTTAAGCAAGGAAACGATGGCTAGAGAAAAGCAATTATTTGAATTCTGTCTTCTAATGAACAGCTGAGATATAAATAAAATAATAGATATAATGAAAATAATAAAAATAAATTTAATAAACAATTAAAACAGAAATATAGTCAAAGTGTGAAAATACAGCTTCTGATCAGATACCACATTTAAATAATTTTAACCCTAAACTTTATCTAACATGTTGAAAAGTCTTGAAAGAAAAGCTAAATCTAAGATTTTTACAGCTCCATAAATATCACGTTGACACAGTGTGTTCCATTTGAAAAAAACACTAGGGAAAGGCATACCATAATTCATATAAAGTTTAAGTTTCATTAATTAAAATTGTTGTATATTTTTATAAATTTCACAGCAAAAAGTATGCATGTACTTTAGTTAATGTTTTTTTCCTCATATACTGATAATGTCTAGCTTCCAAATTATTTACTTTATCCTTTGTTTGAAATAAAATAAATAGGTCTTTGTATTTTAAACCCAGAGCTGTTTGAGAAAACTTCCCAGAATAATTGAAAAGCTAACTGGTTCCCTTCACCACAGTTAGTGCATGCATGCGGTTCTGTCTTTTTTTGCCTTGATTTCACCATTAATAACCTAATATATGAAAAATTCAGCATCTAATCTCCTTATTTTATCCTCCATATGATATTTTAAGGTGTTCATACTATAAACTGTCTAGCAAACATCTTTTCTTTTTCTTAAGAAACTGTGATTTCTTGTTTAATAACAATCAAGACCTTGTGTGTGTCTGTGTATGTGTTTTAAATGTATGTTTTCACAGAATAATTGTCATGAAGATAGTATGGAGAAGTTAAGATAAACAATTATGAGTAGCTATTTTTACTATTTTTCTGGAGAAACAGACCAGATGAATAAATTATTATTTATATCTGTGAAGTTTTATGAACTGCAGCAGAATTCTTAAGTTTCTTACAATGGCTGAAGTTGTATTTCTTCTTGCAAATCTGTTATTCAACATGAATTAACAAAAATGTATTATTTTAACTGGGCTAATTGGGCAGGGAGACTTGTACTAGTTAAGCACATTCCTAAACTCTGAAAGACATATAACATTTACATACTTATAGTCTAATAAAATTTTTCTAAAATTTTGACTGCGGATGGTTTGCTTCGTGAATTGACTGCACACACATGTATGTGACCACAGGCATCTCTTTAGGCACGTACCTTTAAAATGCTAATAATTGCATATAAAAGTAATGAGTCATGTGATGTTTTATACAGAGTAGTGTTATTAGAACACATCTTTGTATTTTTTTTTCTAAATAAAGGGATAAGAAGGTGATGACAAAGATCTTTACTTTGAGTGGGTTTCAATTAGGTGCCTTAGCTGCTTAGAGTTTGTGCTAATGAGGTCAAGGTTAAGGGTCTAATCCCCACATGGGCCAATTAGCATTGTTCTGCTTCCAGTTCTCAAGCTATGTATCTTGCAAGGTGCCCCACTAACAAACGGAAAGCAAGGTGATACAGCGTTGGTGGGTCAGTCAAATCCAGAGGGTCTCTGGTGGCTAACACTCAGGCTACAGCAAAACACTGCACGATTCCAACTGACCCGGTCATTCTGGGGTCCGAAACCATGTTCTCTGATTTTCAGCTTCTTTACATTTTTAATCCTCTATGTTGTTCCTATCTTAAGAAATTCAAAGTCTTCTTATCCCTTAAATATTCAGGATATTTGGATCTCTTCTACAAACCATTAAAGCTTTATTCTCTCAAATTATAGGACCCTTCTTTGTAGCAATGATGTGCTGTTGGTCTGACAATTTACATATGTGCAAGTGGCAGAAACACTCTAGGAAAATAAATCTTTGATTCAATTATACTGTGTTGTTATTCACCTTGATATCTGTGTGCCCTGGACATTTTCTATTTCTATAAACATTTGCTGAAAAATGAATCAAAGAGACAGTGAATACATGAAAGAATGAAAGTCGCTCTGGAGTTGCAGTTAATTACCTGACCACTAATCCAGAGCATATATTGCACTTCATAGCCTACGTTTTTACTGTTGAAAAGCTCGAAGAACTTTTATTATAAAACAGCTTTTATTATGAAAAACTTGTCTTTATGCCCAGTTACTTTATATCTCTAATATTTATGAATAAAGTTCAAGCATTGGCCATGGTTAACTTTTTTCACCTTTGTCCAAAATGTTTATGATGTATTGAGTATAAGTGTCTCAGCTTCAATTAACATTATCAGACGTTGTCTTCCTCTCAAAATATAATGGTAGTATAGTTTGGAAGAATATGAGACTCAGAGAAAGAAAGGGAATGGGACAAACCAGATTTGGAAAATAATCTTTAAACTTAAAAGGCAGCAAAAGCAGACAGACACAAAATCATCTTTAATATGGAAAAGTCTAGCCAGAAAGCCAGCATATTACAGCTATCTCTACAGCTTATGTTTTAACACAGCTCAGTAGCTACTTTCTTCTGTATTATTCACTTAAGATTCAAAGCTCCAAAGAGCGGGGTCCTACAGACGGGGCCTCAACTACCAGGAGGTGGAGAGAGCAAAGTTCTAGGTCTGTGCTTTTGGTATGACAACCACTAAACATAAATGTCAATTATAGCCTCTGAAATGTGACAGGTCCTAAGTGAGATGTTCTGTGAGTGTAAAGCACACTAGGCTGTGAAGGCATAATAAAAATGAAGACAATATATAAATGTCTCAATAAAATATCTAAATAGTTTAGACTGTTCAGTGTTCAAATTGATTAAATAAAATATATTTATAAATTTACCTTTATATTCATTGTGACAACTGGAAAACAATTATATATACAGTACACTTTAGATTTGTTTCTATTGGACAGTGCTACTGACTCAGATTTTGTAGGCATTTTTAGTTAGCAGTAGGGCCCAGGGCCCTACCCCCAGGGCCCAGACAAGTCTACAGACAGTGGTGAGGTAGGAGGTGTAGAGAGGCTACTTGTATGCATCGTGGTTTGGAAGAGAACACATAATCTGTGGGAGATTGACACCCTGATAGTGAAGCTCTGGTATCAGTGGCATCATCATTCCATTCCATGGCATGGATGTCACAGAAATATTAAGATTTCAGCCCTCAACTTTTGGTTCAAACAGGGTATACTTAAATCAAATTCCTTATGATTACAGGATGGGTCTAACAGATTCAAGGGATTAGATCTGATAGACACAGTGCCTGAAGAACTATGGATGGAGTTGTGTAAAAGTTTACAGGAGGCAGTGATCAAAACCATCCCCAACAAAAAGAAATGCCAAAAGGCAAAATGATTGAGGAGGCCCTACAAATAGATGAGAAAAGAAGAAAAGTGAAAGGCAAAGGAGAAAAGGAAAGATAAACCCATTTGAATACAGAGTTCCAAAGAATAGCAGAGGGAAAACAAAGCTCTACTAAGTGATCAATGCAAAGAGGGGAAAAAAAATATAGAATGGGAAGACAAGAGATCTCTTCAAGAAAATTAGAGATACCAAGGGAATAGCACATGCAAAGATGGGCACAATAAAGACAGAAATGGTATGGACCTAATAGAAGAGAACACATCAAGAAGAGGTGGCAAAAATACACAGAAGATATTAATGACCCAGATAACCACGATGGTGTGATCACTCACCTAGGGCCAGACATCCTGGAGTGCAAAGTCAAACGGGCCTTAGGAAGCATCACTACAAACAAAGCTACTGGAGGTGATGGAATTCCAGTTGAGCTATTCCAAATCCTAAAAGATGATGCTGTAACAGTGCTTCACTCAATATGACAGCAAATTTGGAAAACTCAGCAGTGGCCACAGGACTGGAAAAGGTCTGTTTTCATTCCAATCCCAAAGAAAGGCAACGTCAAAGAATGTTCAAACTACCGCACAATTGCACTCATCTCACATGCTAGTAAAGTAATGTTCAAAATTCTCCAAGCCAGGCTTCAGCAATATGTGAACCGTGAACTTCCAGATGTTCAAGCTGCTTTTAGAAAACACAGAAACCAGAGATCAAATTCCCAACATCTGCTGGATCATTGAAAAAGCAAGAGTTTCAGAAAAGCATCTACTTCTGCTTCACTGACTATGCTAAAGCCTTGGACTGTGTGGATCACAACAAATTATGGAAAATCTGTCAAGAGATGTGAATGCCAACCACCTTAACTGCCTTCTGAGAAACCTGCATGCAGGTCACTTACAGCAGGTCAGAAGCGACAGTTATACCCAGACACGGAACAATGGACTGGTTCAATATTGGGAAAGGAGTACATCAAGGCTGTATATAGTCACTCTGCTTATTTAACTTCTATGCAGAGCACATCACGTAAAACACTGGACTGGATGAAGCACAAGCTGGAATCAAGATTGCTGGCAGAAACATCAATAACCTCAGATATGCAGATGACACCACCCTTATGGCAGAAAGTGAGGAGGAACTAAAGAGTCTCTTGATAAAAATGAAACAGGAGAGTGAAAAAGCTGATTTAAAACTCAACATTCAAAAAACAAGAGTTAGAGCAACCAGTCTCATCACCTCATGGCAAATCGATGGGGAAACAATGGAAACAGGGACGCACTTTATTTTCATGGGCTCCAAAAATCACTGCAGATGGTGACTGCAGACATGAAATTAAAAGACACTTGGTCTTTGGAAGAAAAGCTATGACAAACCTAGGAAGCATGTTAACAAGCAGAGATGTTACTTTGCAAACAAAGTCCACATATTCAAAGCTATGGTTTTTCCAGTGGTCATGTATGGATATGAGAGTTGGTCCATAAAGGAGGCTGAGTGCCAAAGAGCTGATGCTTTTGAACTGTGGTGTTGGAGAAGACTCTTGAGAGTCCCTTGGACTTCAAGGAGATCCAACCAGTCCATCCTAAAGGAGCTCAGTCCTGAATATTCATTGGAAGGACTGATGCTAAAGCTCCAATACTTTCCTGGAGCCACCGATGCAAAGAGCTTATTCATTAGAAAAGACTCTGATGCTGGGAAAGATTGAAGGCAGAAGGAGAAGGGGATGACAGAGGATGAGATGGTTAGATGGCATCACCGACTCAATGGACATGAGTTTGAGAAGCTCTTGAAGATGGTGAAGGTCAGGGAATCCTGGTGTGCTTCAGTCTCTTCGGTCACAAAGAGTCAGACATGACTGAACAACCAAAAGGTAAAATGGTACAGTATAGGATATCCTAATAAGAGAGAAACATTAAAGTTCTCATTAATCTTGAACAATAATCTTATTACCAGATTTTAGTGCCTATTAAAAGAAGTCTTATTAATGTATAATTACGTTATTTTTTGTGTGTATATTAAAATGTTAATATGCTCAATGTATGCATTTAATTTCCTCATGGTATACATTTAAAGTAAAATTTACATAGTATTCATTTCTGTGAAATTCTGTGTATAGCTGTTAGAATTTCATGTTGAAAAATAAATCCCTACTTTAAAATTCAATATTTCTTATTAAAATTAGATGAATTCATGTCTTCTCTATGTACCTATCTTCTTATCTTTTTCATTAGTATTCATTAGTGTCCCAAATAATTCATTTCCTTTTACCTGCATAATGCCACCTGATAATTCCATGAATATACACACTTTTCTTTCTTTTAATTATTTTATGGCTAAAATACTGTTTATATTAGTTATATCCCCCATCTCTGATAAGTCCATAAAATATTCTCAATTAAAAGACTACCCTCAAAGAAGAAACTATGCAGTGCTAGAAAAAATAAATAAATGAAAATGAAAGAAAGAAAAAGGAAACCATGAACGTCTAAGAATTGCACTTCAAACCACTTCTCATCATGGAAACTATTTTCATAATTAGGATTTGGAAGTTAGAGGAAAAGGCCCTGCCTCTTCTGTTATAATAAACATTTTAAAAAATTTAATCACTTCATCAAGGTGAAATTTCTGTGGAAGAACTGAATGAGTATTAATGTGTCATCTGTATAATGGAATGTTTTCTATTGACTCCCAAATACATTCAAATCTCTATAAAGCTTATTTTTCTTAACAGGATTAATACATTGTTGTTCCTGCTTAGTAGGAACTCTTCTTGCAATCTTATGGACTGTAGCCCACCAGGCTCCTCTCTCCATGGGATTTCTCAGGCAAGAATATATCATTGGGTTGTCATTTCCTTCCCCAAGGATATCTTCCCTACCCAGCGACTGAACCCATATCCTCTGCATTGGCAGGTGGATTCTTTACCATTGAGCCACAAAGGAAGCCAGGATTAAACATACTTCATGTTAAATACAACATAAAAAAAAGATTTGTATATGTAGCTTTATTTTGCAATGTTATCTGTATCTGATGTTTCCATGGGCATATCCTAAACCCTATTAATCATACTAAAAACATGAAGATAATTTTGCATTTGACTTATACATAATATGACTCTCTCTGTATTTTTTTTGACTTCTTTTATTTTTACAGGTTATTTTGGTATTATGGTTATACAATGATCTGCTTTCAATTTACAAATATTCACATAAGGCAATTCTAATGGAAAAGGGTGAGTATATCATTGATCTGTTAAGATTATTGGAATACGTGGAGCTATTTCCTTATAATGACTTCCAGAGTGATTTCCAAGACAAAAGACATAGTTAAAAAAGAAGGCAAGTAGAAAAAGAAGACTTTAAAAATTTATCTTGTTGAGGACAGTAGTAATCACACATCCATACACACATCCTAGAGCTATTTCACAAGATAAACTTAGTGTGGGGTTTTATGTCTTCACAAATCAGGAAATCTAACAGAAATTAGAAATGCAATCATATGGCAAAAATAGAACTATAGAAGAACTTCTGATTTAAATTTCTATGCTAGGGTTATTAAGAAACTAAGAAATAGCTATTTTTACTAGAAAGGGAAAATATTCCTACTTTGAAAATTCATAGAATATGTTGTTTGAAAAATAAAGTGATATTCTATCACTAAGAAATATATTTCTAATTATTCTGTACATGTATATATCATATATACATAGAGCTAATTTGTATGGTATTACTGCTTATTTTATACATAAATTATTATTATACTATGTATTATATAAATTTATAGGTAAGTATAACAGATACTATATGCCATATAGCAGATATGCAGATGACACCACCCTTAAGGCAGAAAGCGAGGAAGAACTAAAGAGCCTCTTGATGAAAATGAAAGAGGAGAGTGAAAAAGTTGGCTTAAAGCTTAACATTAAGAAAACTAAGATCATGGCATCTTGTCCCATCACTTCATGGCAAATAGATGGGGAAACAGTGGAAACAGTGGCTGACTTTATTTTTCTGGGTTCCAAAATCACTGCAGATGGTGATTGCAGCCATGAAATTAAAAGATGCTTACTCCTTGGAAGGAAAGTTATGACCAACCTAGACAGCATATTAAAAAGCAGAGACATTACTTTGCCAACAAAAGTCCATCTAGTCAAGGCTATGGTTTTTCCTGTAGTCATGTATGGATGTGAGAGCTGGACTATAAAGAAAGCTGAGCACTGAAGAATTGATGCTTTTGAACTGTGGTGTTGGAGAAGACTCTTGAGAGTCCCTTGGACTGCAAGGAAAGGAGATCAGTCCTGGGTGTTCATTGGAAGGACTGATGTTGAAGCTGAAGCTCCAATTCTTTGGACACCTGGTATGAAGAGCTGACTCATTGGAAAAGACTCTGATGCTGAGAAAGATTGAGGGAAGGAGAAAAAGGGGATGACAGAGGATGAGATGGTTGGATGGCATCACTGACTCAATGGACATGAGTGTGAGTAAACTCCGGGAGTTGGTGATGGACAGGGAGGCCTGGCATGCTGCAGTTCATGGGGTCGCAAAGAGTCAGACATGACTGAGTGACTGAATTGAACTGAAGTAACTCACACACACCAGCACAGACACACACACACGCTAGTTAAAATGCTGGTTTTGTGTCCCTTGTATTGAATTAAAGGTATTTTACAGTTTGTGGTCTTTTAGCTCACCATTTTATTTTATTTTCATCCCCTCATCATGCTTCCTTTCCAACATTTTCTTGAATTGCATAACCAATACAATATTGTAAAGTAAAAAAAAAAAGAAATTAAAAAAAATTTAAAAAATAAAGAAAAAGTACAGCAGAGTAATGAGCAAAAAAATTAAATTAAATTAAATAGAGGGAGTTGGATCCAGATGGCAGAATAAGAGGATGTGGATCTCACCTTCCCCTACAAACACATCAGAAATTCATCTACACATGGAAAAGCTGTTGTGGAGCACTAACTGGAAACAGAGAAGAATGCTTATACAATTAAAGATGCAAGAAAAATCTCCCTACAACTCAGTACAGTCAGAAAAAAACAAAAAAAGCCCTATGGTTGGGACGTATGCCCCTGGGATGGCTCTCTAAGGTCTGTACAAGTGGACCGTCACCCTGGGGAGTAAGTAGGTCAAGCCAGTCTGGGCACCCCACTCTGGAGTCCCCCATGGAGGAGACAGCCCTCCTACCTGGTGAGAGATGATGAGATAGACGGAAGGCTGAAGGAACCTAGACTCTGCTCCAGCAGGGCACACGTGCCAACTTGCTGGCAATCAGGGTGGCGAGAGCCTTGTGCTGACAGGTGCCATCTTTCCAAAGGAAGCCATCTGAAGGCTGAACACCCCGGCCCTGCTCACTCCACAGCATAGCCGGGCCTGGGATCAGGGCAGAGACTCAGTCGAGCTGCCCAGAGACAGACCAGGGTACCTGGTGGCCACGGCTGGGTCACACATCAGGTGGCGAGTGCAGCCATGGGGGACCATGTCAGCCTACCTACCAGGTGGCACCCCAAACGCACGCAGCAACGAGGTACTGCCTCTCAGGCAGCCAGGCTCTGGGAGAGGGCTGGGCAGACAGGAAGAGACAGCGCTGAGTGCCTGGGGGCAGCTTGGGCGGGCCACAGGGCCACGGCCAGGGTCCCCGTGACTGCACAGGGGTCCTCTCCCGGCAGGAGTGCCCGCCCTCCCCAGGCAGCAGTGTGGTGCCGATTCGGGGCAGGAGGGTCCTGGGAAACGCCTTCCAAGGGGTGGCCCCGATCTCTGGTGGCAGCCTGGCAACCTCAACCCTGCAGCCACAACACCCCTACCCCAGCCCCCACCTAGTGCACACCACGGCCCTGTGCTGGACCTGGGATGACCACGGCAGAGAGGGCGGCACCGCCTTGGACGGCCTCTGAGCGGAACCGCGCGGGCACGCTGACGGCCCAGAGGCCCTCTGCGAGCGCACGGACCTCACTGCTTCGGCGACCGCCTGGGTGCAGGAGGGCCCGCGCTCCAGCGCTCGGCCCGGGGTCAGACCTGACCCGCGTGGGGGAGCAGACCCCGCGCCCGACGGGGCGGCGACAGATACCCCCAAGGGGAAGGGGCCAGCTCACCTGGAGGAAGCACACGGCTGGTGTCCAAAACCAGCCCTGCACCGAAAACACTGTACAGACACAGCCTATACAGGGATATTCCCGCAAAACAACACCCCTTCCAGACCAAAGTTGGTAGCTGTTTCTCCTAAATTCACAGTGACATAGAAAGTTAAGAAAATGACAAAGCAGAGAAGTACTCCCAATTCAAAGAACCAGAGAGATCCCCTGAAAGAACAAATCCTCACTAGTGTACCTGACCCTGAGTTCAAGAGGAGGTGGTAAAAATGGGGACTCAATTAAGAAAGGCTGTCAGGAGAGATACAGAATACTGTAATAAGGAACAATAAGCTATAAAGATGAACCAGTCAAAATTAGTTCAACTGCCCTGATAAAAATCAGTCTAGAAGCAATAACTAGAAGAACAAATGGCAGAGAAGAATGTACAGGTGATCTGGAAGGTAGAATAATGGATATCACTGAATCAAGACAGGAGACAGAGAGACAATTTTTTTTTTAAAAAACAGCAATTTGGGGATCTAAGGGATAAAACAAAATCTGAAAACTACACATGATAGGGGAAGGAGAGAGAGAGAGAGAGAAAAGAAAGTATTCAAAAATGTATTTGAAGCAAGCATGGCTGAGAACTTCCCAAACCTAAATAAGAAAAGAGATATCCAGGTACCAGAAGTACAGAGGATCCCAAGTAAGTTGAATCCAAACAGACTCATACCAAGCCAAATCATAATTAAAATGGCAAACGTTAAAGAGAATATTCTAAAGACAGTAAGAGAAAAACAAAATCAATTGTAGGGGAACCCCCATAAGGCTATCAGCTGATGACAGAAACTGCAGGCCACAAGGGAGTATCATGATATATTCAAGGTCTTGAAAGGGAAAAATCTGCAACCTAGGATACTCTACCTAGCAAGGTTACATAATGATGAAAAGACAGTCTTTTCCAAAAGTGATGTTGGGAAAGCTGGACAGCTGCATGTAAATCAAAGAAGTTAGAACACTTCCTAACTTCATTTGTACTTCGGGATACAAAAGTAAATTCAAAGTGGTTTAAAGACCAAACTTGAGACATGACACACTGAAAATCCTAGCAGAATACACAGGCAAGATATCTTGGACATAAATCATGGCAATATTTTCTTAGACTCCCCAGGCAAAAGAAATACAAGCAAAGACAAGCAAATGGCACCTAATCAAATTTATAACTTTTCGCACAGCAAAGGAAACCATTAACAAAACAGAAAGACAACTGATGGAATGGGAGAAAGTATTTGCAAATGCTATGACCAACAGGAGTTAATACCTTATATACACAAACAGCTCATACAACTTGATACCAAATAAACAATCCAGTCAAAAAAGGGCAGAAGACCGAAACATATTTTTCCAAAGAAGTAGATGGTCAACAGGCCCATGAAAAGATGCTTAACCTCACTAATTAATAGAGAAATGCAAATCAAAACCACACTAAGGTATCACTTCTCATGGGTCAGAATGGCTATAATGAAAAGTCTACCAATAATAAATGCTCATAGGGCTTGGAGTAAAGGGAACTCTCCTACACTGTTAGTGGAAATGGAAATTGCTGCAGCCACTATGGAAAAATAATAGGGAGGTCCCTTAAAAATCTGAAAATAGAGTTACTATATGATCCAACATCATTCTCATGCCTGGTTATTTATCTGGAAAAATGAAGACCCTAATTTGAAAATACACCTGCGCCCCCAACATTCAGAGCAGCACTGTTTACAATAGCCTGTTTACAAAGATATGAAAACAACTCCAATGTCCCTTAGCAGATGACTGGCTTAATAAAGTGGGGCACACATCGTCTGCTAACGAGCATTCGCGTTTGTCCCATGTCTTGGCCATTGTGAACAGTGCTGCTATGAATGTTGGGGCGCAGGTATCTTTTAGAATTAGGGTCTTTGTTTTTCCAGATGGATAACCAGGCGTGGAAATGCTGGATTGTATGGTAACTATATTGTTAGATTTTTAAGGGACCTCCATACTGTTTGCCATAGTGACTGAATATATATCTAGAAAAATGAATCACTTCACTCTACACCTGAAGCACAATTTTGCAGTCAACCATAAATCAATAAAAACATCAAATGGACATTAAGCCTTATTTATTTTTCTTTATTTTCCTTTGAGAGTATGAGATAAAGTTAATAAGCACATAATCACACACACTGACATAAAGAGAAAGGTTTAGATAAGCCATATGAGTTTGCAAGTTTTAGAGAACAGGACTTTGGAGGTCATACAGAATTTATCTCCTTTCGTCTTAGCCCAAGCAATTTTCTTTCATGAATCTATCAAATGGGAGAAAAAACACAGTTCTAATTTTTACAGTTGGCTCTCCAACCAATTTGTAGTTCAATTTTGAGGCAGGTTTTGCATTTATTGTTTTTCAGGGTCTTACTAATTAAACTGTTTACCAGATACTGCTTTGAAGATTGTATCAGTTTAAAGTATAATATTTTTATTAAAAAGTTTAACATTTCCGCTTGAAAATAGGAAGACCAAAAATCTGTTTGAAAATCCACAGGAATAGCGATCAAGACCTGAAATAACTTTGGAATGGACAAGTGGAAAGGAGTATCATTCTAAGGTTATCTATACCAGTCCAAAGATTCTTAGGAAAAATTTTGATGCTGATAGTTTTTCAAAAAAGTAACTTTGATGATGTCTATAATAAACAAATTCAGCTGGTAATTGGAGACAAAATGAACCTCATTATGGAAATAAATCTGCATCATTTTTGGTGCAATTGCATTGGGAAAATTTTGTTCACAAAAGCAAAACAACTCAATTCATCCACTTGCAGAGGACAATACTATCTGTCCAGAAGTGCCAAGAGGGACTAGCTGAGCTCCACAAATAGTCCTGCCTGAATGTGAAGCTTGAAGCTTTAGTGCGAATGTGTGTGGTCCCAGATGAACAGATGTCTGTGAACAAAGAAAAGCACTAGGGTCTAGCATTACTGAAGTTTCAGCCAATTCAGTTGAGTCATTTAGTCGTGTCTGACTCTTTGCGACCCTATGGACTGCAACACACCAGGCTTCCCTGTCCATTACCAACTCATGGAGCTTGCTCAAACTCATGTCCATCGAGTTGGTGATGCCATCCAATCATGTTTCAGTAGGGTAGAAAAATTCTAAAATGTATTTGAGAATCAATGAGGAACTATCTATCTCTCTGTATATTACTCATAACGTACAACTGATAAAAGAATTTGATGCTTAACAAGAGTTATTCTTAAAAATTGTAATTTTTGAATTAAAGCATTAGAACCAAGGATAATGTAAATATAGGACATATTTATAAGACTGAAATGTCAACACATAGGTACATAGATGGTGAATACTTCAGAGTCCCTACTCATAAACTCAAAATATGGCCCTAAGATTCTTAAAAGCCAAAGGAAAACACATTTCATTGTGTGATTTTTTTTAAGCCTTTCCTGACTTCCAGGTGGAAATATTAAAGTTTTGGATATAAATATTATATATTAAACTGATACAGTCTTCAAAGCAGATTGGGTTTATAACACTGATTAATGTAATTAACCAGAGAATGAGAAACTGCCCCAAAGATATATAGAAACTGTCCCCCAAATTCTTCAGTCATACCATCAATCTTGAAAATGCTCACAGTCCTACAGCAAAGCTAGGTGAAAACTTAAGAAGTATTATTTGTTTCATTGAAATACAAAACAATCTGAAAGATTACAGATGTTGTGTTAAAGCCTGAATGCATCAGACAAGCCGAAGTCAAGAGGAGCAAACCCCATGGCTCCCTTCAGAAAAGACGATGAGCTAAGACGTCTCAGTGTCTGTAACAGAGGGCGTAAACCACTAGGGTCTCGCCATTCAGTACAACAGAGAGTAAACTCGGAAAGCATCAGAGATGCTCCTGATTGAGCCACAGACACCGCCGTGCTGGCCCAAATCAAAGGTAAATGCAAGACCGTACCTACTGGTGCTGGGACACTCCCTCCTTCCGCTCCACCGTGGCCGCAGGTAGTCTGTGGAGGGTAATGGTCAGTGATGCCGCTAGGGCTCCTTGTCTCTCAGGGGGATTCAAAGGCCATAATCACCTCAGGAATTCTGGGGAGGGGAGGGACTCACACTGTGTGGTTCCACTGAATGCGGACCCCAAGGCACCACCATGCCTGCCCTTGTTGGGCATGGCCGACTCTTTGCCATCCCCAGGACTGTAGCCCGTCTGCCCGTTTGTCCATGGGATTTCCCAGGTAAGAATACTAGGGTGGGTTACCATTTCCTCTTCCAGGGGATCTTCCTGACACAGGGATCAAACCGGTGTCTTCTGCCTCTCCTGCATTGGCAGGCGGGTTTTTTACCACTGAGCTGCCTGTGGGGGAACTCAAATTTAACTGGCAGATTTGGGATAAGAGTCACAGCGAAGGGAAACTGAAGTTATCTTGCGTGCTCAGTCGTGTCTGACTCCTTGCAACGCCATGGACTATACAGTCCATGGACTGCTCCAGGCCAGAATACTGGAGTGGGTAGCCGTTCCCTTCTCCAGGGGATCTTCCCAACCCAGGAATCAAACCCGGATCTCCTGTGTTGCAGGCAGATTCTTTACCAAGTGAGCTATCCAGGAAGCCCATCTTGTGTGTGGGGACCTTTAAAATGATTCATGCACTATTGTGACTTCTGCTGAATTTTTAATTTTGATCAATGTTTAACATTCTTGTAATAAGAATGTTCATAAAGATCAGAGGGGATCCTCCTGATTGGAAATAATTGAATGTGAAGAAGTCAGTGGGATACATAAATCACTTCCAAACCACCTCCCTGACCCTTCTCTGATGGGCCAACAAAAGTAATATAGAATGCCAGAGAGCGAAAGGGAAAACTCAGACTTGATTAGTCCTTAATATCAGCAGGAATAGTCAAGAGGTGAAATATTTCAACACAGCCGCCATGATGCCAGTGAAAAAGGCTCATGGGACCTGAAGACTTAAAGAAGGTTACTGTCAACTGAATTGAGTTGTTTGGCTCGCAGAACCAACTATTCCAGAAATTATGGTTACAACTGCCAGGCTGACGGCACTGGGCATGCAGTCTTAGACACTTGAACAATGTTTTTATGTCCTACCAGTACCCGAGGGCCAAGGCCACTCTCCATTCAAGTGGCAAGTCCTCTAACAGAGGACCACAGCGGTTTTCACAGGTGAGGATTACTGCATGTTCTTTACACCAGAAGACAAGGGTTAAGGAATGCTTACGTGGGGGTTAAAAGACACACTAGCATCAAACTGAGAATTTTTCATAGAAAGATTGTAAAGAATTGAAATGGGAATAACTTGCTCACTATGCTATTACTCCTATCTAATGCTGCTGCCATGGAACAGCTAAAATCATCTTGAGAATTGCAACTCTTCCAATATCCCCATAATGTGGGAAACAACAGTGTCAATACAAGACTCAGAAGACCTAGATCCTCTGCTCGATTCTGTGACTTTGAGGCAAATCTTCCTCCGACTTGTCTCATTTTTCCCATTTATAAAATGAACTCTTATGGGCCCTTCGTACTTGACAATAATGAAACTTTCTGCTGTTGGATTTAAGTCACATTTAGCCTTCAGAAATTTCTCTTTAAGAAAAGACTTTGTTTCTTTTTGTGTAGCTTACTTTGCTTGTCTAGAGTAGGAGAGAGAGAGAGAGATAAACGGAGTCTTCAGAGAGAAAGGCAGAAGTCAGCAACAAACAGCAGCTCAGCTGGGCAGGGATGAGCAGAACAGAGGTATCAGTAAAGTACAGGTTCTACAATCAGCAAAAGTGGGTTTGAATCCTGGGTTTCTAAACACAGATTTACATGGGCTTATGGAAGCTACTTACTTTTCTCATTCAATCTGTTGAGAGGCTAGTACTTAGTATACAAGATTGTTATAAAGATTAAATGTGTCACAGTGTAATTAGGCTGAAGAAGGCATGTCTGGTTCCCATCCCATCGGGGATATATACATTTGAATGCCTCAAATAAGGAACTTTGACCATTTTTATCCTGTCAGCCTCAGGAACTTGGTTATGCCATCTCACCTCTTTAGAGTATCAGACTTAGAGTGGGTATTAAAGATGACATTTCTCTTACTAATATTAATATAGTTAATAACAGAAATATTGGGGTGATGTCAACTATTAACACTGAAGACAAAAATAAAGCCTAGACTATGGTGATTTATGTGTGATAAAATAAATGTTGAAAGAAAATATACTTTTAAATTTATATTAAAAGTAAGAGGATAACAGGAAAGAAATAGCTGTTGCTTAAGTATGTTATAATGCTATTAAATGATATGAACTGGAATAATGCAATTCACTTCACATTGTGCTAGTTATTTCTAAGAATGCTTATAGTTATCTTTTAAGTTATATAATTAATATTAGGAAGAGAGGGTTGATATTCAAGGTAGCTGAAATTTTAAAAGAGGATACTGCACTTCTCCATGTGTTCATGTTTTACATATACTGTGTAAAACATCATAATATAACTATTTAAATCATGGGTTTCTTTTGGAATTTAAATGGGATAAAGTTCTAATAGTCATGTCAGTAACAAAATAAAAGAGAGTCTAAAGTTCCCAAGAATCCCATAAACCACAAGTTATTTATCTCCAAACACTAAGCTAGCTATAGGATCCACATCATGAGATTCTGGTGACAATGAGTGATAGAATGCATGTTAAGTATTGGTAATGGCACCGACACAGTTAAGAACTTACTTAGTGTTCTTTATTGATATGTTTAATATGATTTATAAATCCTTATCTACAATTTGAGAACTCATGAAGAATAGGTGAGGTATTTCATGTCAGAATGTGAGTTAACACGGCAATTTAAACTTTTTTTATTGAAGGATAATTGCTTTACAGAATCGTGCTGTTTTCTGTCAAACCTCAACATGAATCTGCCATAGGGATACACATACCCCCTCCCTTTTGAAACCCATTCCCGTCTTCCCCCATCCCACCCCTCTAGGTTGATACAGAGCCCCTGTTTGAGTTTCCTGAGTCATATAGCAAATTCCCGCTGGCTGTCTGTTTTACATATGATAATGTAAGTTTCCATGTTACTCTCTCCATACATCTCACCCTCTCCTCCCATCTCCTGTGTCCATAAGTCTATTCTTCATGTCTGTTTCTCCACTGTTGCCTTGCAAATAAATTCATCAATACCTCTTTCTAGACTCCATATATATGTGTTAGTATACAATATTTCTATTTCTGACTTACTTCATCCTGTATAACAGGCTCTCTGTCCACCTCATTAGAATTTACTCAAATTCATTCCTTTTTATGGATGAGTAATATTCCATTGTGTATATGTACTAATACTTCTTCATCCATTCATCCATTTGCTGTACGGCTCAGCAAACTCAAATGGGGCCTCTGTACCAACCTAATGTGACATTTTTTAAGAAAAAAAAGATAAATTTGTTAAATATATACCAATGAATCTGATGCTGATATCCACAAAAAATAATGGAGATGTTTATAGAACCTAATCTATACTATAAAAGTTATATAACTACAAATTTGGACATCTTTAGGTTTTAATTAGCCTATAAAAGGCAGGACAGTTGTCATTTTGAGTATAGGGTAGTGGTCCAAATGAAGCCTCCAAAGTCAGACTACGCAAATTCAACGTCTAGCTCCACTGATATCGAAAGGCATTACCTCTAGTAAACAATAAATCTACTGGTCTCTCAGTATCATCATCTATGACTTAAAAGCAACACAGGTACATAGTAAATTTTCCAGTAAAATTTAAAATACTGCCTGACACAGAAGTACTCAGTAAGTATAATCTTCTATTGTTATTTTTCAAAACTATTATGAAATATTTTGATAAAGTTCCTCTAGACTTTTATAGATTGGAGTAGAAGTGACACTGACTTTTTAAATTTTAGTATTCATAATCCCAGCCTTTGGCTTCTAATTAACTGTATATTACTCAGAGAGATGCAGATGACATCACCCTTAGGGCAGAAAGTGAAGAGGAGCTAAAAAGCCTCTTGATGAAGGTGAAAGAGGAGAGTGAAAAAGCTGGCTTAAAATGCAACCTTTGCTTTTTTGTAACAGGTTTGCTGCCAGGACGTAGGTGTTGTGAAAACCACCGCTAAACCTAAGCAAAAACAGGAAAGGAAAAGACCCGCGTCAACATCGCTGTCACCAGGCACATAGATTCAGGGAGGGCTACCACGACTGGCCATCTGGTCTACAAATGTGGCGGGATTGTCAAGCGAACAATGGAAAAGTGAGAAGGAGGCTGCCGGGATGGAAGGGCTCCTTCAAGCACGCCCGAGTCTTGGACAAACTAAGCTGATGGCGAGCGCGGTATCACCACTGCTATCTCCCTGTGGGAATCTGAGGCCAGCAGGTACTGTGTTACCATCGTTGGTGCCCCGGACAGAGACTTCATCAAAATGCGACTGCCGGCCCCACCCAGGCCAACTGTGCTGTCCTGACCGTCGCTGCGGGTACTGGTGAACTTGAAGCCAGTATATGCAAGAACGGGCAGACCTGTGAGACGCCCTTCTGGCTTGCACTCTGGGTGCGAAACAGCTAATTGTTGGAGTTAGCAAAATGGATTCCACGAGCCACCCTGCAGCCAGAAGAGACATGAGGAGACTTAAGGAAGTCAGCGCCTACGTTAAGGAAATTGGCTACAGCCCCGGCTGGTAGCATTTGTGCCAGTTTCTTGCTGGAATGGTGCCAACATGCCGGAGCCAAGTGCTCACAGGCCATCAAGGTTCAAGGGATGGAAAGCCACCCATAAGGATGGCAGTGCCCGTGGAACCACCCTGCTTGAAGCTCTGGATCGCTTCCTGCCACCAGCTCGCCCGACAGACAGACCCTGGCGTTTGCCCCTCCAGGATGTCTGTTAAGTCGGTGGCATCGGTGCTGTCCCTGTGGGTCGCGTGGAGACTGGTGCTCTCGAACCTGGCACGGTGGTCCCCTTTGCTCCAGGCAGCGTCACAACTGAGGGGAGGTCTGCAGAAGTGCACCATGAAGCACTGAGCACAGCCCTTCCTGGGGACAACGTGGGCTTCCAGGGCAAGAGCGGGTCTGCCAAAGAGGTTCATCGTGGCAGTGTGGCTGGAGACAGCAGAGATGATCCACCCGTGGAAGCCGCTGGCTTCTCAGCTCCGGTGATGATTTTGAACCATCCAGGCCAGATCAGTGCTGGATTGTCACAGAGCTCACACTGCTTGCAAGTTTGCTGAGCTGAAGGAGAAGACTGTTCGTCATTCTGGGAAAAAGCTGGAAGATGGCCCTGAATCCTTGAAATCCAGCGATGCTGCTATCGTTGATAGGATTCCTGGCAAGCCCACGTGTGTTAGCTTCTCTGACTGTCCTCCCCTGGGCCGTTTTGCTGTGCCTGACGTGAGACAGATGGTCACTGTGAGTGTCATCAAAGCAGTGGGCAAGAAGGCAGCCGGGGCTGGCAAGGTCACCAAGTCTGCCCAGAAAGCTCAGAAGGAAGGCTAAATGAATATTATCCCCAATACCTGCCACCTCAGGTCTTAATCAGTGGTGGAAGAATGGTCTCTGAACTATTTGTTTCAGTGGGCCATTTAAGTTTAATAGTAAAAGACTGGTTAATGAGAGCAATGCATCATAAACATTCAGAAGCGAAGGAGAATGTTTGGTGCATGGCAGTTACTAGTATTTTAAAATCAATACCTTTTAATGAAAACAACCTGACTAAAAATCTGTCACAGAATTTGAGACCCATTAAAAACAGCTTAATGAGAAAAAAAAAAAACTCAACCTTCAGAAAACTAAGATCATGGAATCAAGTCCCATCACCTCATGGCAAATAGGTGGGGAAACAGTGCAAACAGTGACAGACTTTTATTTTTGGGGGGCTCCAAAATCACTGCAGATGGTGACTGCAGCCATGAAATTAAAAGATGTTTACTCCTCGGAAGAAGATCTATGACAGACTTAGACCGCATATTAAAAAGCAGAGACATTATTACTTCACTGACAAAAGTCCATATCATCAAAGTTACAGTTTTTTGAGTAGTCATGTATGGATGTGAGAGTTGGACCATAAAGAAGGCTGAGCACTTTTGAACTGTGGTGTTGGAGAAGACTCTTGAGAATCCCTTGGACTGCAAAGAGATCCAACCATTAAATCCTAAAGGAGATCAATCCTGAATATTCATCGGAAGGACTGATACTGACTCTAAAGCTCCAATACTTTGGCCACCTGATGCGAAGAACCTACTCATTGGAAAAAACCCTGGTTCTGGGAAAGACTGAAGGCAGGAGGAGAAAGGAATGACAGAGGATGAGTTGGTTGGATGGCGTCACCAACTCGATGGACATGACTTTGAGCAAGCTCCAGGAGAGAGTGAAAGACAGGGAAGGGGTTGGGGAGATCCCTGGATCAGGGCATGGCAACCCACTCCATTATTCTTGCCTGGAGAATCCCCATGGACAGGAGAGCCTGGTGGGCTACAGTTCTTGGGGTCGCAAAGAGTTGGACATGACTAAGTGACCACCACCACCACCACTGTGAGATAGAGCTCTTATTTTCTTGCTCAATTTTTTCCTGCCCACTTTTAGACCTTTCTAAATATATATATATATATATATATATATACACACACACATATATACATATTTTAATATATATTTGTGTCTGTGTTAATTGCTCAGTTGTGTACAACTCTTTGCAATCTTATGGATGTGGACTGTAGCCCACCAGATTCCTCCGTCCATGGGATTCTCCAGGCAAGAATAGAGGAGTGAGTAGCCATCCCTGTCTCCAGGGAATCTTACTGACCCAGGGGATCAAATCCTCTTGTCCTGCATTGGCAGATGGATTCTCTATCATTGAGCCACCAAGGAAACCCTTAAATATGAGTGTGTGAGTATTTTTTTAATATATATATTTTGAACAAATTTCAAAAATCTAATTTTAAACAGAGTTGATTGGGTGGTCAGAAAAAAAAAATGACTCAACATACTTGCATTTGAAGATGTTTCATCTCATTCATTAGCCACATAACTGTATAATTAGATCAAAACTGCAATTATTATAGAATCACAGAACTACAGGATCTTAGATACTACTTGGAAATCTATATTAATGAATTCCATATACGATTCTATATGATTTAAATTTTACAGTGTTTCATCCTAGCATACCATTAAAAAACTTACCTTTGATGTAAGGAGCTATATCCCAGCTTCAGCTTGCTGAGGCTGTTATTGGGTTGTTCCCAAGGATAACTTCTAAGATGTAAAATAAAGATGTTAACTTATCATCTAACTTGGATAACTTGGAGACTGGGGAAATTACATTGATATAATGAAAGTAAACTGGGGTGATCTGGAAGGAAGAGGGAGGTATGCTACTGTGCATTAAACACTAGCAACAGCTAGTAGCTTATGATGTAATTATTTGAAAAGTTTTCCCCTTTAGTTTTATGCATGAAACTATTACAGCCTCCCAAATAAATATTTGTATATTTTCCCCACCATTATATTTACCTATTGGCATCCTGCTGAGTATCTAAATCAAGAACTTTCTCTCAGAAACAAATCAAAATTGCTCTGTGTAAAGTTTTAATTTTCCAGTTCCAAAGCTTAGAAGAACCAATAAGCATATGATCAATTTTAATTTAAATTGAAACCCACAGCTGTATTTACTGTAGATGGTCTTTCAGGGAACTGAATCTAATATAATTTCTTCACTTATCTAATCATATTGCAGGGGTGTTTTGGCCAACTTGTTACAAGGAGAATGTGTAATGAAATAGGAAGAGATGATGTTATGTTTTATGATGTTTCATACTGGTTCTGTTACCCTTCGATTGTGAGAAGTAGTGAGTCATTTGGATTAAACATGTCAGAGTATATAATGTCTGCTGATAATAATACAAGTAAAACCTGACGTTGTAGCTCTGAATGAAATTTCGGCAGTGTTACAGATGTCCACACGAATAGCACACTGTCAAGCTCTTGGACATAATTAGACACATAACTCACTTAAATTTTAATGTGAAGCTTTCCTTCTCCCCTCAGAGGTATGTGTGATTCTGCTGTTCTATACCCAGCATTTAATAGATTGTTTCAATATGAAATCTGGAAAAAAAAATCTATCCTTTTTAAAAATTTACTTATTTGATTTAAGTTTGTCCTAGAGACTTTCAGGAATAAAGTGCTATATCTAGAGGCTAAAGAGGAGATTGACTGAAAAACTTAAAAAGCTTTAAAACTTTCCTAATGGAATGAATGAGCAACCCATCATTTAGAAAAAAAATGATAGAAATGATAGATGATAGATAAATGGTAGGTAGTCAATAGGTAAATTAATTGATTGATAGACAGGGAAAGACCTAAAGAATGTTGGTTCTCAGTGCTTACCATAAGTACTCACTAGACATGTAGTATTAAAAATGCATAGCTCTTAATGACATACCATACCAAAAAATGGGAAAAGTTAGGAAGATCTGGGCTATCTCCAGAATAACAGTGGCGATTCACAATCTTATGGGGAAGAGTCATCTTTAAGAGTCAGAGGCTAAGAAGGTCATTCTTTTAGGATGGGAAGAATTTGTCACTCAGGAAGTTGAAGTTGTCATAAGGTTTTAATTGATCCTAGATGGAGAGAGGATTATCGATTTAGGCTATATTTTCCAGATATTAATGATTGTACCTGGCAGATCCAAATCCAAAAGAATGAATCAGCGTCTTTTCCACGTGACACAATTTTTTAATTTTAATATGACTGCTAAATAAAAGAAAATGCTTTGGGAAAACTGGCAACTCAATGAGCTAAACATAAACTCACAAGGTTGTCACTCTGCATGTCCTCCCTCCACCTGCTCTTCTCTCCTGCCTCCACAACCACATAACCTGAAATCCGACTGTCTCCTCGACAGAACTAGCCAGTGACACCCATGAAATGGTCTTCTGAAAACAAAGCCATGCTCATGAAGTATACAGACATGCAAGAGCAGAGTCCTATGAAGAAAAACTCGACTTATTTAGAAAATAAATTTTAATTTTAAAAAGAGGGGTATTGGATTTAATTTATAATAGGCAGGACTCTTTAGCTAAATATTGACTCAGATATTAAATGGATTTATCTTACATTTAAAAAAAAATACCTTGGGCTGCTGAATCCCACATTGATTCAGGATCATACATAGAGCCACCCAAGGGGTTTCTACTATATCTCTGAATTCATCCAGACCTTTTCTGGTACTCCCTTCTAACTCTGCGCATGGACTTAAAACTCTTTTGTCAGAGTTCTTTTTTAACAAAGACTTGATAAACCCAGTAGAGGGGAGTTAAGTTCAAGTCTGGAGGCCAGACTCAGACATGACACTAAATAGCAAGGGGGTTTGGGGAGACAACGACAGTTGTGGGGGGCTGGGATGCTTGAGGGGTTTTTGTATGTTTTGAATAGTTTTCCTCTAAGTATTTTGTATTGTGTGTAACTTTATCTTGTTTTTGATGCATTTATCTGAATGTTTTACTTTCAGATACAGCTTATTTTAAGGAAGGTATTTAGGGAAATTTCTCTCCATTCCATCCTCCAAGTCCCACTAGGAAGCTGGGTTTCCAGGTTGGGTAGAGTTGAGAAGTGAAAGTTGGGGATTTTTTTTTTTTTTCCTGGAAAGAATGCGAGGTGAGAGAAAATGTTTTAAATCATCTTATGTTATATTACTTTTGTAGATACTCTGGAAAAATCAATGTGTATAGCAGACAAATGCTTCTTTCTTTTTCCACCTCTATGTTCTATGGTGGGGAAATGTAAGAATTGTAAGGTCAGTTAGATGAGCTTCCAAATAAATGTTACAACACGGATGAAGTGCCAAATTACTGAATAAAAAATTCCAGAAGTGTACATGCTATAGTATGTCACTAACTTAAAATTTCAGGATATGCCATCTAATATATAGTGTCAGAAAGCAGATCAGTGGTTTTCTGAGACAGATAGACTGTTAGAGAAGAGGACAGGGAAGGACTTCAAGGGAATGCAATAAACTTTGGGTAATGATGAGTATGTTAATTACAGTGATTATTTTGTCAATTTTGCAGACATATATATGCATCAAAACAAATTATACACTTTAAATGTTTGTTTATTGTATGCCGTTTTCTCTGCTAAACTATTATATTAAAATAATAGATATAATAAGGAATTGAAAACAGTTAGAATGATATTAGAAAGTTATAATGAAACCTTTGCATGCCTACTTTTGAGATGTAAGAAAGAACCCAAACAAAATTGATGTTCTATTAGGCAAACATTGTTTTCAGACTTTTTCCATTTTCACAGTACTTCCAACCTTTTGCTTTTCTTATTATCATCAAAACACAGGTCACTTGAAGCCAAATAATACTTAAAATAATGTTATGAATACAGTTTTATAACTGCTTTTTCAGTTTCTCTAATTCATGTTAATATTCTAATGGTACAATGAAGCCAGTTTACATTTTTTAGATGAAATGATTAATTGTGGACCTCTTAATCTAAGATTTTTGTTTAGTTCTTTAACTCTTTAGCCTGAAAAATATATTTATATAGAACAAAGTTTTATTTTAGCTTATAATTTTTTGTTTGACATTTCCTAACCATATCTGAAACTATAACTGGATTATCAATTTTTAGTAAGTAATTTGAAAAATAAAACTGATTTTGACTAGAAAATCAAACTTTCTTCAGTGCGATTTCCCAGGCAAGAATACAGGGGTGAGTTGCCATTACTTTCTCCAGGGGTTCTTGGCAACCCCGGGAACAAACCTAGGTCTCCCGTAACTGGCAGGCGGGTTCTTAACCACTGAACCACCAGGAAGCCCCTGCTATTTTAAATTGGGCTATTGTTTACAGTTCCCTTCCACTGTTGCGTGTTTCCTTTCTTATATATGGCTTTTGAAGTGATGCTTTGGAACACTGTAGATAAATCCTCCTTTATCTCAACCAATTACATCAGAATGCATTTTAAAGTCAAATCAACTCATTCAAATATAAACATTTCATAGGAGTGTGTGCGCAATTTAGAATTTTGGACTATTAGAGAATTTTGAATTTATGAGTAATTTGTGGTTGCTAGTGCCCTTCCCAAGGTAGCTGTCATGCATAAAGGACTATTCACATAATATTTGCCAATTAACTATTGGCACTCGCCATCCGACTCTACAAGAATTAAGTCACAAGCAACTGTCACCACTGACCTTCAATTCGGCTGAAAAAAGTTCAGGGTAGAGATCAGGAATAAGGAACTCTGTGCTCTGGGAAAAACTGCCAGAATGGGGCTTCAGGCAGTTAAATGTTTTCAGGAGAAGATTTTATGAGCCCAAGTTTTTGCATCTGCTCGAAAAGCACTGAAATTATTAACAGTGATATCTGCTCCTCATGACTAGCCAGAACCCTCTGCCAAAATGTGCTTGACTGCACACACCACCTCCATTAAATCATAAATAATTCTGACCTCTCCCCCTACCTCATTGGAAGTGGTACCTCAGAGCTAGCTCAGATGCTGTCTCCCACGCTATAGTCTTTTATTTCGTCCCAAAGGAAGCAACTCACGTTATGTATTTTTTTTTCAGTCAATATACTCTAAAAATTATGAAAGGTACTGACTTAGAAACTTAGGACCCATTAGTATCAAATGCCCCATCGCTTAGAGCAGCTTGGTCACTTGACCAACAACACTGACGTTACCTGGAAACTTATTAGAAATGCCAATTTTGAATTCTACCCCAGATCCACTAATTCAAAATCTCTGTGCTTTAACGTGCTATTCAGGTGATTCTGATTTGTACAAAATCATTCTCGTAGAAGAACATTTTCACTGTCAACAGATTAAAAAAAAAAAAAACACAAACAAGAAATGGGTAGCAACCTTTGAAAACAATTACAACTGATCCAGTGGTGAACACATACCCATGTAGGTATGCAAGCGCGCACACACACAGACACACACACACACACACACACACACCCCTTCACAATTACTCAATCTGTGTGGGCTAAGTCACTTCAGCTGCTTCTGTCTCTTTGTAACCGTATGGACTGCAGCCCACCAGGCTCTTCTGTCCATGGGATTCTCCAGACAAGAATACTAGAGTGGGCTGCCATTTGCTCCTCCAGGGAATCTTTCCATCCCAGGGATGAACTGCGTTTTATGTGCCTCCTGCGTTGGCAGGTGGGTTCTTTACCACTACCGCCACCACGGCCAGAGTCAGTTAGTTTCTCGTTCAAAGTTTGAACTTAATCATGTTTTGAGTTTGACATTTTTACAGATTAAATTTGAATACAAATCTCTAGGCAACGATTCCAAGACCTCAGACTAAAAGAATTCATCTCAGTGGGAAGACATCTAAGCAACACAATGTTTGTCTCATTTGAAATCTGCAAAAATATAGTCAAACAAACAATAAAAAAAAAAATCCTCAAACGTCTACCCCTTCAAGTTTCGACCGTTCTTTTTCAACAAAGCATGGTAAAAATGCAGAACACGGAGGTAAAACAATTGAAACTCATATCAGAATAGATCAGCATGTTACGGAGACTCAGAAAATGCTACAAGCTCCCAGCTGGGAAAACTTGTAATTGCAACCAGCCAGAACACTGATATAGAGATAGCAAAATTACTAACAAGGGAAAAAGAAAATTTAGGAGACAAATAGAGGAAGCGTTTTCCTATGTATGACAAGAACCCTAGTAAATATGACAAAGTGCTCGTCAAAAGCAGAATGTTGAACTGGCGTGAAGAAAATATAAAATTGATTACTACAATGACAAGCCACATAAAATGCCATAACAACAGCACAGGAACTCATTTCAAATAAAAGTGAAATAAAAACTCTCTTCCAAATTAAGGGGGGGAAATGTGAGCAAAACTAAACTTCTTGCTTAGGGCAATTCTGTAACCATCGTCAAAAGCAATCAAGACTAATGGTAACATTATCATAATACAAGAATACATATGGCTCTAGGGATTTCTTCACTATATACATCTACAGCCCCAGCTCCTGAAACATCAGGAAAACAGCAATCGAGGAGCTAATACCTCATTACAGTAGAATACAAACAAAGCTGTGTGATAAATTCATTTCTAAGCCAAAAAGTTTCTCTTCCTTGACTTCCAGCCATACCAAAACACAGAGAGACAGAAATACACTTCAGCTAATGTAGTCAGGATGGCAACACTCTGTATGTAAACGGCGACTCAAAAGTTTATCACTGCAGCTATTTATCAATAAATTTTTGTTCCAAAGTCAGAGAATTAAGAGTTTGGAAGGCTCTAGATCTTATGGCAATGGTTATCCCAGAAAAGTTGTTCAGCTGAAAAAAAAAAAAAATTGCCTAGGGCTCTAAGTGATAGTGAATAAATCGTCTGCTGAGTATGAAGACTCTTGCTGTCTTAGAACTGCCTACTGCTTACTCGAACCAGCCGTATGCTGTAGGACAAGACGTCTTACGTTAGGGGCAGCAGTGGTACTGGTTATTAGCAACGGCGGTCCAGAGCATTTAGGCAAGGCCGCGGTCCGCGTGACCGGCCTGGCTACCTGCCTGCGCCCGTGTTTTCAGTCTGTCTCCTCTCTGAAGCCCTTTCTCAGCGCCTACGTCTTACTTGGGTTTCTCTTACCTTGGATGCCGGGGATCTCTTCATGGCTGCTCCAGCAGAGCGCAGCCGCCACCCCTGACCTCGGGCCGGGGTAGCCCCTTCGGGACACGACCCCTGACCTCGGGCCGGGGTAGCCCCTTCTGGACATGACCCCTGACCTCGGGCCCGGGTAGCCCCTTCTGGACATGACCCCTGACCTCGGGGCCTGGGTAGCCCCTTCCGGCCACCGCCCCTGACCTCGGGCCTGGGTAGCCCCTTCGGGACACGACCCCTGACCTCGGGCCGGGGTGGCTCCTCTTGGCCCACTTGTGCCCGGTGGCAGCCGCCGGCACTTGCTCCCAGCCCAACGAATTGGACGCTAGCCAGGCAGTGGATAAGCAGAACTGTGTGGGATCCTCGCAGCCTTGCCAAGAGAAAGGCTGGGAATTAAATGGTGAGCTCTGCGCTGTACACTAGGATCCGTGTGGCCCTTTGCTACAGTTCTCCCTCACGTTAATGGCTGTTTTTTGTTTTGTTATTGTTTTGGGCAAGCTATTTAGTCCACCTTCTGTCGTGCTCAGATCCCAATCTCCACAAACCACCAGGAGGCCATTCACCGATGCAAGCGCAAGAGGGAGTTTATTGCAGACCCGGGTCTGGACTGCACACACACACCGACGCAGCGGAGTGAGGGCGGCACCCCGAGCCGCATGGTACAAGGCTTTTAAGGGAAAGAGACAAAGGGCAGGAGGCCTCGGATGGGGTAATGTGTTTCAGCGTCCGGTGACTGGCCAGGACGGGAGGGGAGGTCAGAGGATTTTTCGTGCGCTAACCCCTGATTGGCAGTCGTGTCTAGGGTGGTGACCTGGGGGTGGGGGAACTTGGGTGTTTGCCCTCTATTACAAGTTGGCGGCTCCTTTTTTAAGACGGAGTCACTTAGACTCTACATTCCCCCCTTCTCTAGTCCCAAAGGAGGCCAAATCATGGGCCTTCAGTGAACTCTATGTCATCGCTCAGCCAAGATGGATGTCAGCGAGGATTCTGAGAAGTGCAGTGTCTCTTTTAGACTTTTTCCAAATTTTTCTGGTCGGTGGTGGCTCATCAGTTCCATATTTCTTATTAGGATCTCCTGTCATAAAACAACTCATGCAAATGGTTACCATGATGTCTGGCCAGGATGGGTGGTTTCATTCAGTGTTGTTTTGTTTTGTTTTTTAACAATTTTTCTCTGAGAGACTTCATACTCAAGATACTTTTTGGGAATTGGGGCAGAGGTCTATTTCTTCTCTAACTTCTTCCTGCTGTGCATGGACGTAGGTATGCCTAGCAGAGCAGAAGTCTCTCTCTATCTGATCTAAATCAAGGTATATATATATATATCTTTTCTGAAACCAGCATTTACCCTTGTAATAACAGCAATTTAGTTTGGAACTGCTGGTTTCTCTCAGAGATGAAATAGAAAGGGGCCAAACAGGAGACCTAACAGGATTGTCATCACTGGTCCCCAGAAACAGGAGGTAACATTTAGGGTGAGGGCTACAGGGTTTATGACTTGCCTCCAGTTCTGTAGAACTCAAAAGACATTGTTATGCACATTTCTTTGAGTAGGAACCAGGACCCTGTCTCAAGGCTGTACTACCATTTTTTCCAGTTTAAGTATCCCCTCTCTTCCCTGATTAGCAATTGTTTGAATCTACCCTTTGAACTCAGAGAAGGTAGAGGAGGCTGAATGAAACCTCTATCTTACAGGTAAGAAATGGAGAACACTGAACAGACTCCAGAGCCCCACAGAGTCCTGTTCAGTTTTAATTCAGGGAACAGGGCAACTATGACTATGATAACTTCTTGTCAAATTGGGGCATAGGACTGCCTCAGCTTGGAGAACAGACACTGAATTTGAAGTATTTCAGAGTCCCAAGTCCTAGATCTGAGCCTTGTATGATTAAAATCTCAATCTCTTGGTCTGTCATTTTATTGTAACAGACCCAGTTAGAAGTAGCTGGAGGAGGGATATCTGGAATTTTAATAGACAAAATAAATCTCATTTCTTTTTAGACGAATAGGCCTGAAACCCAGTCTAGACCTGGCACTTCAGGGAGACTTGTAGCCAGGTAGCCAGTTGCCTAGTTTTATAAAAAGTAAGGTTGAAGTCACTAACTTCCAGCAGACATTGTTTTGAGAATGGTAGCGTCTAAGCCTGACATGACTCAGAAAACTCAAGTGTTTAGCAATACAGCATCTAATCTGAAAGTATCACCTAGTTGTTTCTCAGGATGTCTGAACTAAAGCAGATGTCACCATTAATGATGTCAGTGTTTTTCTAGATATGAGAAGATGCAAGAATTGGAACTCAAAAAATCTTTTCCTGAAAAGATCTAACTATCTGAAGGCCTGTTCTGCCAGTTTTTTCCAGAGCACAGAGTGCCTCATTCCTGGTTTTCATCCTGAACTCCTCTCAGGGGTGTTGAAAGTCAGCAGTTGCAGTGGTCATGATTTAATCATTGTAGATGTAGATGACAAGTGTCAGTCTTTGTTGGCAGAGCCGCTTTTTGCTCAAAAACTTGACCATGATTTTGGGGGGGGGACATTTCATGACCATTTTATCTCATGGTGCTGAGAATGTCCATTCTCAGGTTCGGAAAAGATTCCATTGACAGGCCACTCAATGTGCTGTTACTGGACTAGGCCATAAAACAATATCCAAAATTCTCTGGACCACCTGTCTTACTAGCCTCTTGGTCCAGGAAAATATTTTTTTCTTGTTGCTTTCTCTCATATCTAGAGTTACACTGTTACCATCATCGATCTCATATGGGACTATATATTATTCTATTAGAAGCCTCAGACACACATTTGGCAGTGTAAAAAAAGGGCAATCTTGTAAAACAGGTGAAATACAAATAACATAGCCAGCAGTATTAGTAAATTCACAAGTAAGACTTAGGTTAACAGCTTCTATTAAATGTAGCCCAATATATATCAGGTCATCTGACTTACTCTGTAGAATCTTTATCTTCTAGGGAAATTGTATATTGACACCACTATCTATAAGGCACATAGTCCAGTTTTCTAGTGTTAGTGTATGTTTCTAATCATACTAGATTATCCTTAGTATGATTTAATTATTTTTAACACAGAGTAGACTTTAAATTTAAATTACCATAACCTGGTGTTATCTATATAAATCCATCCCATAATTGCAGGAGATTTTTAGAAAGAAGTTCAAATTTATGGCCAGAGTCAGAGCAGGCATTATTAATTGGCCTAATATCACAGTGACCTGAATATGACTATAATTTTTAAAGTAAATTTTCTCGGGGCCAACCAGTTAGAGTCTTGTAGTAGAGAAATTTACCAAGGTAACCCAGAACTAGACACAGGTAATTGGCCACAAACCCAACAATTGGATTGATTTCTAAAACTAGTATAGGATCAGGCCTATGACAGAAAAGCATTTGATTTACATGCAAAGGTTTAAGAAGTCAAGAAAACATTATAAATGATCATGCGAATCAGGCCCAGCATCTTAGGCAAGCTGTCTGTCTCTGATGTCGTCATCTTTTCATCCTGGTGTAGTGTAGTTTCTCCTGATAAAAAGTCTTTTCATCCAGGTTGGAGACAGTCCCTTAAATTATGTCTTTTTTCAGTTCTGGTTGCAGATCATGAGGCATCTGATCTTTATCCAAAGATAGATTACTGAGATAAGCTTCATAAACAAACTTAGGATGTTCTTTAAGAATTCAATTAAAGTTTACATTAATATCACATAACAGCAAAGAACTATCTAAGAACTGAGTCTTACTACCTCCATTGGTAGACCTTCATTAACAAACTGGGATTTAACATTTATTGAAACATCATTTTTTTAAAATTACCCTCCCTTTTATCAAATTTAACCAAATTAAGGCTAGTTTGTTTGCAAAACAGGTCTGTTCGCACTAATTTTGGTCTGATGACTTATATAACCATAATTGATCATAGACTTTTTTATTTTGTTGAAACATTTATAGAGTCTCAGACTGAATTTTTAAATTAAAACAAGGTTGGGAAACTCACACCAAAGGCTTATCACAGACTTTGCCTAACAAATCTAGGTGAATTGTTCCCTTAAAGGTCTCAAAATTCCTTGGCATTTTTGTGCCTGTTAGTGAGATAACCTTCTTAGCTCATTTGATAAGCTTACTGGAAACCTAAGAATTTCAAATTTCTGAAGAAGTTAGATAGAAAATATTAATTGTATTGTTTATAACGTATAATTTTACCAAATTATTTTCATAATTAGTTTGAGGAAGGTTTTCCCTACTCCTGGAAAACACAAGATTTTAACCTGTAATTTTTCAGATAAAAACCATAAAAGTTATAAGCATATTTGCGGTTCATTCAGTCCTTTTGCGAACTTTTGTGAAGTCATCAGGCTTTCCATTAGAATACCAGGACACATCAGAATGTGAAGAACTCCATATAATTTCTAGATTATCTGTATTAGTAATTTTATCATACATTATAACATGAGTGGATTTATTACTCATTTGATAATATTTTTATGTAATTTAACCCACTAAATAAATGCAACTGGTTTAATATCTCTCTTTGGGATGTTTCAAGGGCCCTCTGAAGCACTCCAAAGTTAGTTAGAGGTCAGTGACCTATAAAATATTGTCGATAAATATGAAAAGGGTTTATAACAGTCAGATAAGATCATGTAAGTCACTGTGAAACAACAGTTACTCACTTAGCTGAAATTAACAAAAGATTTTAAAGGTAAACATAGAACAGATCACCTCAGAGATAAACTTAAAATCTATTATCAAAGGTAGTTCAACATCTCAAGAAAACTTGTATTTATGCACAAAACTCTTTCCTTGGGGTCCACTTTCCACAAAACATTCGTGTCACTTTCTGTACCCATTCCTTTGCTCTCTCATCCTGAAACAGCCACCTAGAAATCAGACCTACTTCTTTTTTCCTTCATAAAATGTAATTTCACTCTTTATACCTTCTTTACTGAAAACACACATCATACTTTCCTTAAGCAACCAAGAACTGACCCTTATATTAGCATTCTATAGACTGGTGAACATAAATAGCAGTGATAATTTCTAAAACCCTTGCTTTCTTAGAACATTTTAGGATGGCACCAAACATTATTCACTTATAGTCCCGAATCACTTTAGTTTCTCTGTAAAAGGAAATTAGTGTTTAGTAGTAAATGTTTCAAAATCTTTTTTTATCTGGAAATGACCTAACTATTTAATAGACTTCTAACACTTAGCACACTTAGCACAACCCTTAAAAATTCAAGCTATGCCAATCTGGAGAGACTATTTTAGTCGGATATTCTTAAAGAATAATATAAAAGCTCATATCTCATTTACATCTTTAGAAGTTTTCTCTATTTTTTTTTAACTCGAGGTAATTACAGATGTAATATTTAACTTATATTAAACCTAGGTACAATGAAAATATTCTACTTGATGTTAATGATCAACAAACATTAACATCAGGTATTTAATACTGAGTATTTCCCAGTTCACATGAACCTGAAATTTATCGTTTAATTTAGAATTATTTGATTTGTAAGCGCTTATCTTTCTTTAAGATAATTAAATAGAGCTCATTTACAAATTAACCTCAAAAATTATTACACAGAGACAAAGACATACCAAAACATATTTAAACAGACACAAAGCAGGATCTAGCTCCATTTTCTAAGTTTAGAGGTCAATAAAGTCTCTTGTTTCTTACAGGTCGGGGCACTCTGGCCAGCTGTCTGCGTCAGGAGGAGACCAGGGACAAAAGGGTCCCAGTTGCGGCCGCTGGGTCCAGTCCATTGGCAGGCAAGCCAGCCCCCGAGTACCCCGAGTGGTCAAGACAGTCTCAGCGAAGAAGAGGGGGACACCTTCTAGGGCCTGAAGCTGGGTTCTTGTCTAACACTCGGAAATGGATTGTCCGAGACACATGTGCTGACAAAGCAAGAGACTCTACTGGGAAGGGCACCCAGGAGAACTGCTCAGCTGTGTGGCTCACAGTACAGCCACACGGACAGACAGAGAGACAGAACAAACAGTCCTCCGGGAGTCCGGAGGCAAAACTGAAAGTAGGACGACGGTGTAATCTGTGACCCGGTAGCGACCCGGGAACGTCTTCATAAACAAGGGGCACTCACTCTTTTACATCTTTGAAATGTCCAGTTACCAGGTCTAGGGGAGTGGAGGTTGACTGTCCCATAATGTCCGTCAAAGTCAAATTGAGACACAGACACACAAACAAGGACAAACCAAGAGCACAGATAATCACCCCAGACGGGGTTTGTAGACAAGAGGTGAAAACAGAAACTGGTGAGGAGCGGTATCTTGCAACCGCCCCCTCCAGAAGTAACCTGATGTGAGGGCGAGCCCAGGACGTCTCCTGGGACCGGGCAGCCGTGACCTCGCAGCGCGTCCGCCTATAGCCACTTATGACTGCCACCAGAGCGGAGCGGTGTCTTGGGACAAATCCCTCAACCGCCTCCTGCCGACTGAGGAGCTTCTTCCAGAAAGTAATTAGAACCAGAGTAAACTAAGCAGCACAGTCAGAGGAGCTGAACCACACAGGACAAACGCAGACACACACTCACCAATCGGCGGAAAGTTCCCTCCGGTTAAGGCGTCCTGGTGCCGCGGAAATCCCAGACGAGCCCCCAGAAATGTTGTGCCCAGATCCCAATCTCCACAAACCACCAGGAGGCCATTCACCGATGCAAGTGCAAGAGGGAGTTTATTACAGATCCGGGTCGGACCGCACATACACACACCCTACGCAGCGGAGTGAGGGCGGCGCCCCGAGCCGCATGGTACAAGGCTTTTAAGGGAAAGAGACAAAGGGCAGGAGGCCTCGGATGGGGTAATGTGTTTCAGCGTCCGGTGACTGGCCAGGACGGGAGGGGAGGTCAGAGGATTTTTCGTGCGCTAACCCCTGATTGGCAGTCGTGTCTAGGGTGGTGACCTGGGGGTGGGGGAACTTGGGTGTTTGCCCTCTATTACAAGTTGGCGGCTCCTTTTTTAAGACGGAGTCACTTAGACTCTACACTTCCAGAAGCAAACAGTCTACCACAATGGATAGACTTGCTGACATTTAAAGATACAAAACTCTGAATATATTCAATTAGAAATCGCAAGAGTGCAAAAACTCTTCCTATTAGTGCTTATTGTACATCATTTTTTATCATTTAATGTCTTTTTTTAGCATGCCCATGTGTTTATTGCTCAAGTGATTTCACATTTATACATTCAAAAGTGAAAATGCAATCGCTAAGTTGTGTCTAACTCTTGGTGACCCAATGGACAGTAGTCTGTCAGGCTCCTCTGTCCTTGAGATTCTGCAGGCAAGAATACTGGAGTGGGTTGCTATTTCCTTCTCCAGGGGATCTTTCTGACCCAAGGATGGATCTAGGAATTCCCACATTGTAAGCAGAGGCTTTACCATCTGAGATACCAGGGAAGTCCCATATGCATTCATAAGTCTTCCTCAAATTTATTAATCCATGTGATCTAAAAATCTCTGTGATAAAAAATGCAAAAAATAAGATACAAGTAGAAAATAAAATTTCTCATCAAAATAATTTTATTAAAACAAAAATATATACTTACAGTAAAGGTTTATATGATTAAATACATTTTAATTTCTCACTGCTACTATTGACTATCTCTAAAAAAATTTTAGAAGATAGTATGGGTGACAGCCTCCCCCTGCTCCTGCCCCCCACCCCACGCTCAGTGCCTTTTTTGTTTCTCTAGATTGCTGTCTCCTTCCATACATCATTATTTCCTCAAACACACAGGAAGTAAGATATATATGAAAAGCCATGGCTATACTCTGATTTTTCTCTTTATATTTCCTTACCTTCAGAAGGGTTCAATTCCTTCCCTTCTAACATTCACATGAGCAGAGTGAAACAGCATGAAAAAGTGCTGACCAGTTTAAACTGATCTTGCCTCCTTAAATATTGTTGTTGATTAACTGAGATGGTGCCAGCTTAAACCTTAAATAGGCTGCTGATTAAACATATGCGCTATTTCACAGAGACAGCATTGTACACATGTACGACAGGATCCCATGTCTCTAAAATAATCCTGGAAGCCAGAATCTTCCTAAATCAAAGAAGAGAAATGTAGCCACAGGAGCCCTTTATTTATTTTTCTTTTAAATGAATTTATTTATTTTAATTGGAGGCTAATTACAAAATCATGATGGTTTTTGCCATCATACATCAGCATGAATCAGCCATGGGTGCACCTATGTCCCCCATCCTCACCCCCCCTACCCCCCTACCCCACCTCTCTGGGCTGTCCCAGAGCACCGGCTTTGAGTGCCTTGCTTCATGCATTGGCCTCGCACTGTCATCTATTTCACATATGGTCATATACAGGTTTCAATGCTATTCTCTCAAATCATCCCACCCTCGCCTTCTCCCACAGAGTCCAACAGTCTGTTTTCACATCGTTACCATCTTTCTAAATTCTGTATACATGCATTATTATACTGTATTGGGGTTTCCCTTTCTGACTTCAGTGAGGTATCTTTCCATAAGGAAAATCTGCCTTCCAGTAGGAGAAGTAGCTAACAGGGACTGTTTCAAGGTTAACCAATCAAACTCCAAGTGTGAAATTTCCCTAACTCCTTACATTTTTCCTTAAAATTTGAATCACAGAGACAGATTTGAGTGCTGCCTCCTATCTCTTTGCCAGTGAATCGTGCAATAAAGCTCTCTTCTCTCAGAAGCCAGTGCCATTGTTTTGGCTTCCATGCACAACAGGCAGAGACCTGTGCTCTATAACAACAGCACCACTACTTTGAAGTATTTTACTTTCATTTCTTTCATATGTCCTGATACCATATTGCAATGACCTATGTGTCCCTCTTCCCTCCACCTAAACTGCTTTTGTGTACTGTAAACTCCTGGACTCCAAAGGAAGACCCTATAAATTGGAAATGATAGCAGGCCACTGGAATCAGACAGGAAATCTAATTCCAATTATGTCAAACATAATCAGTGTTTTTCACTTTAGGAAATTCAAAGCCTGTGAGTCTCAGTTGCCCATCCATAGACTAGTTTGGAAGATTAGAGATGCTTCGGTCTATACAGAGAAAAATCAGAATGTGTTATTTCAAAATGTAGAGTGTTACAAAAAATTGGTAGAGTTCAACGCGGCCTCAATATATTAAAAAGGAATACTACACATCACATTATCTGCTCCAATGCAATTAGATTAAGTATTAATATAAAGGATAAACAAACCAAGGGAAATCTTTGAAAATAACTCTATTAGTTGCCTCGGTCAAGGGGAAAAAAAATCACATGGCAGTTGCAAACTACTTAGAAAGCAAGGAAAACTGCAATATTAAAACTACTAAGCCATTAAAAAGGATGAAATCTTGCCATTTGGGATAACATGGATGGACCTTGAGAGTATTATGCTCAGTGAAATGTCAGACAAAGAAAGACAAATACCTTATGATTTCACTCATAGGTGGAATATAAAAAACAAAAAAGCAAGAATAAGTGAACAAACTAAATCAAACCAAAGCAAACACATAGATACAAAGATGAGAGTGGCGATTGGGGGAGGGGAAAGGAGGGGAGAGAGAAATGGGTGACTGGGATCAACTATAGCCTGCCAGGTGGAAAATAAAATTTTGGTGGTGAGCACGCTGTAGTGTGCACTTCCCCTGATAGCTTACAGTGAAATCTTAGAATCTTGATCTCCAAAGAAGAAGATTTATCTTCCAGACCTCGATCAGGCTTGATCACTCAAGAGCTTTTGTGTAGCAGTTTCATTAGTATAAAAGGGACAGAGTAAAGCTTCTAACATAGACATCAGAAGAGGGTCAGAGAGGGCCCCTCCCGCTAGTCTTAGCAAGGCCTTATATGCTTTTATCAGAGCCACTCTCCCAACATACACCTTAAGATAACAGGATTAGTCAGAAGGTGCTTGTTAAGGAGAAACATATCCTCGAGCAAGATACATTGTTGTTACATAATCCTTACTAAAAGGAATGTAGAAAAAAAAGTTTGTACTTTCCTCCTTCTTGAGAATTCCAGACCCTTCTTTCCTCCTGGGGGACCCGGGACTTGTTATCAACCTGCCTAGGAACTGACTCTCTCACCCCCATGGTTCAGGGCATAGAAGAATCCTCCCTCAAGGCAGGAGACACAGGAGATACGGGTTGGATTCCTGGGTCTGAAGGCCGCCATGAAGCAGGAAAGGGCAAGGCTCAAGAACGGTGCTTGGGCTGCCTGCTGAGCCTGGATGCTGGGAGTTCACCTCCGGGTCAGGGGGTCCCACCTCGAGGGCACCTGGCAGACCCCAAGAAAAGTCATGTGATCCAGAAATTGTACGACGTACTGGACTTCCCCTGGAAATGCCTGCCCACGGGAAGGACCAGCGGGCTGGGGCAGCGGCGGCAGGGCGTGGAGGCCTGCGTCCAGTGCATCCCGCACTTGGCCAGGATGTGCCGGAGGAACGACCAGAACTCCTGAGCCTTCCGCCCTGGCCCACGGCCCCCAACGCCAGCGCTGGTGTTCCACAGCTGTTCCCTGGCCCGTCGCCAGCTTTCTCAAGGGTCCTTATATTTGGCTCTCATCCGCAGAGCCTCTGCCCGACGTGGTGGTGGCAGGCGTGCTTCAGGGCCTAAAGGGTTCAGCGCCAGCCAGACGCAGCCCAGCTGGAAGCCGCCTGCCCCCTATACCCTGGCTAGTCCAGAGGCCTGGGGTCACCTGCCAGGCCAGCCATGTGCCTCAGACCCCAGCCTGGGCCACCCCTGGCCTGCACCCAGGACTCCCCACACTCCATCCCTCCAGGTTCAGGACTCAGCTGGGATCTGAGGGGGTGGAACCCTAGAACCCAGGGTCCAGGGCAGGGGCAGCAGAGAGGAGGAATAGAGAATGCTGGTTTTGCTTTTAATGGCAAACTACAAGACAAATGGATGACAGAGAAATAGCTGGGGTGGACAGTAATATCTGGAGCAAATAAGATTCTAGTATGATGGGGGAAAAGAATATTAAATACAAAGTTAGTAAAATAGTGGGAAGATATAACTGACAGGAGAAGTTTTACAACTAAGCTATTTCCAGTGAATAAGCCAAATTAAAAAATATAAAGCAATCCATTGGGTGGAAAAGCCTGCAAAATAGTAGTAAAATAAATCTAAAATGAATAAAATGCAAGAAGTAGATGAATTTATGAACTGCTGCATCAAAAAACAAGAATGTCTACAAATGAATATAGACAAATGCATTTGTAGAATGACTAAGCAAAGATTCACCAAGACTCCCTGAGGTTCAGACTTTTAAATACTAATCTCTCAGGGTACTACATCCTATCTCACCTCTCAAGGAGGAAGAATGTTCTTAACATCAGCTTCAGACTCTTGGGGAAAATATAACCTGATCCAAGAACATTCCTGAGGTCACCTCTGTGAAACCAGAATAGCAATTAGCTTCTGACATATGTCCAGGAGAATGCCAGCAAGTCCACCAGTGAGCTATTGGGCTTATCTCACAAAATATATAGTTTGTGTATCCAAAAAAAAAAAAATATATTAAAACATGTTTCACAAGAGTAAGGAATAGGAAAACATATATCCAAAAATACAGAGAAACTGTATAAATTTATTTTATAAATTGTATTATAAAAGAAACAGTTTTTATTCAAGCTGTGTTTAAAAATTATAGAAGTCATATGCTGGGAGCCATCAGGATGCCCCCTTGCTCGGATGACAAGGTCACGAGACTAAGAAAGAAATTGCAAAGCTGACTTTCTTTATCGGGGAATCCTGGGCTAGGCACCCCCTGCTATTTTTCTTGGGAGTTCTGTCCATGCTCGGAATATTGGCTCATCTCAGTATGTCAGTCCCAGTTGGAAAGAATTCTTCCTGAGATTATCCCCCCAGATCTTATCAACCTGAGGATCTGGGAAGGTGGATCGCCTTCCCTGAGGGCTAAGGAGGAATGAAAAAGACATTTAAATAGATTACTACTCCTTACTGGGGAGTTTACCAAGAGTTCTCTGGGGGTCATGGCAAGGCCACCACCAGAAAGGCTCGTACTTGGGTCACCTTTCCACCTCCCACTCCCCCAACCACTCCATGGAGGAGGCTCTCCTCCTTGAAGAAACCAGGCTGGATTGGGACTTAGGAATGCTCGTAACTGTGGCCAGCATAGTTGGAGATATTGATTGCTTTAGGATAATGTAGACATAGGAATTCATTATAGTAGTTATAAGGTTAATAGGGTTTTATTGCTAAAGCAGTGCTTCTTGACTGTCTCTTAGTCCTCTTTCCTCTTTCTAAACTGTCTCTTTGTCCTCTTTCCTTGTAAGAACCAGAGTAGGTTACTAGAATAAAACAGTTTCAAGCTTAAGCCCTTCCCTCTAGCTTCTACATAGTTGTACCTGATAAGAGAAATGTAACCTTTCTACTTAGATTGATGTATTTATCATGATTGAATGAAGTATACTGAAGACATTCAAATGGTAAACATACTATTGTTAAATCTAATTACATAGAAATCTGACTTCTGTAAGGGGAATGTTTCATGATAGAGTGGGGAATGAGCTCAATGATAAGGTTGCTATGGAAGGTAGAAAACAAAAAATTGTATAGAATGATAGGTGATGTAATGATGTAATGGGGATGTCTTCTGGCTATAAAACTGTAAACCAACAACAATAAACTGAGAGACTGCTCCATCACCACATCGACTCAGCTCAGTTCTTCCGCCGACGCCACTCATCCCTCAAGACCCCCAGACCTGCCGAGGCTGGACCCCGGCAGTCATACTTAATAAAATCATAAATCAAAGCAAAGATGTCTAGAACAAAAAACAAGGCACACCCCTACTTCAAATTTAGGAATTTATTCTAATGAAATAATTTTGAAAATGTGGAAAAAAATTGTAAAAAGCGATAGTGCTGTGCATATATAAATAATGGGACATAGGATCAAACACACACACGTGCTCCTCACACACAGTGATGAAGAACCCGACAGCCAACTGCAGGAGACTCAGTGGCTTCCCTGGCTTAGGAAGATCCCCTGGAGTAGGAAACGCAACCCTCCCCAGTGTTCTTGTCTGGAAAATTCCATAGGCAGAGGAGCTTGGTTCGGCTACAGTCCATGGCGTCTCAAAGAGTTGGCCATGGCTGAGAGAGCACACACACACACACAAACACACACATATATCTCTCTATGTGCACAGATATACGAGTATATATGCATAATATGTATATAAGTGTAACTGCATGAAGATAGCTGTACAAAGCAAGAAACTCCGGACGGTGTCCTGCATAGCTGGAAGAAAGCCCTTTTTTTTTTTTTTTTCTCTTTTATGCAGATACTCAGTGTCCAGTACCTAGGGCTTTGTCATAAATGATGAAGAATTCGTACAATGACATACCACAAATATAAATGGTATATTACAAAGTAATATATAAATCAAATTGCCAGATATGGAATTATAGTTCCAATAGAGTTTTGAAAATCAAATCACCACCTCTAAATCTTACAGAAATAAACTTCTCACTTACTGTTTTTTAAACTTTACCTATAATATCTAATTCCAGCTACCATCCAAATGTGGCCCTCAACTATATTAAGAATTTATTAATCAATTCCAGATTTGTTCATTCAGTCATATTTTGGATTATTGGTTACTTTTATTCATGTCATTTTCCTTTTCACTTTATCTGAAAAGCATGATAAAATTAAATGTTAGTCTTTGCGATTCAATTTACACAATAATATTTTTCTTAAATTAATAAAGAATATACATTTTGCCAAAAAGGAATTGCACTATTTGGTACTTTATACTTGATATAAATACTTTCATTTGCATGACCAGACAGATTTTTTAGTAAAAATTTCTATAAGGTAAATGTTTCCACAAATACTTTACCCACTAATTAAAACTCCTCTAAAATTTGTGAGTCCTATGAAGAACATTTGTTAAATATGTAAATTGCAATGAAACAATGTTTTTTAAATATAATTTTCAGTGTATCATTAACCTATTTACCTAATACAAACTTGCATTAGTGCCTACTTGGTTTAAGATACTGTGTTACATGTTATGAGATATACAGTGTGATCTTTATCCTCCTCAAGGAGCTTAGATTCTTATGGAATTCAGGAAAGGTATAAATATATCTGGGACATCCTGGTAGCTCAGACAGTAAAGAATCTGCCTGCAGTGCAGGAGACGGGGGTTCCATCCCTGGGTTAGGGAGATCCCCTGGAGAAGGGTAATAGCTACCCACTCCAGTATCCTTGCCTAAAGAATTCCATGGACAGAAGAACCTGGTGGTCTACAGTCCAGGAGGTAGCAAAGAGTCAGACACAACTAAGGAACTATCACTTTCACTTTTTACTTTGATAAGCATGTCTATAACACACGCAGAATGCGCTAAGTGTTTTGAGAGCTTTACAAATTGCTGTCACAGCATCGGCGGTGGTGGTGGCCGGTTACTCTCATCTGGCAGGATTAGAGGCCCTTTAAGGGAGAGCAAGCACTGAAACGCCAAAGATGTGTGTGCTTTGGGCGAGTGAAAACAGGCACAGGACCTCTACTCATGGGCACAGGGAAGGCACCCAGTCCAGACGTTTAAGCGTGGTTCAGGAGCAGATGCTACTTATATTTGATTAGATCATAGAGGACAGAATTTCTGGGGGACAGGTAAGTTGAGACATGATTAAAAAGAAGCTCTCTTGCACTTGGTCTTGCAAAACCGATTCAGAAAACATTTTTTATCTCATTGTTTGGTTACCTGCATTGAGTGGGAACATTTTCAGTGATATCTTTACAATTGCATTGTCTTAGTCATGTACCTAGGGTAACATTCCAACTAAGGAATATTAAATAAAACAGGATTCTTTACAGAGTGAATATTTCTGATTAAATTAGTAACACCTAGCAGGTCATTTAAAAATTTCTTTTTATTTGCCCCCTTTATTTAGACTACTTGGGATAATTTTTTTCTTTGTGTTGACTCCTGCAGTTGAGGTCAGCCACCCACTCTTTCATTTACTAATTCTTTTTCTGAAAACAAATATGCAGAACTTAACTACTGATTTAGTCAGCGCAGCTTAATCACCACCTGAGGTGTTCCACATTGTTAATATGGCAGAACACCAGGCTGCTTCTGGGTTTTCAGAGTTGTAGAGACCAGCATTTTCAGCTTAGCAACTCCTGTGCAGTTCTTCTGATCCAACTGAATTTTATTCTACTTTTCCCTGAGAAGTATTGGAAAAGTTTCAGATCTCATTACCTCATCAACTGTGCTTCTAGCCCTATAAAATAATGAAAAGCAAAACAGCTTTCATAGGCCTTCATCATAATTGACTCTCCAGGGTATCTTTGCACTGTCCCATTAAAATAGAGGTGTTGCTATGATATTTTTCAGCAAGAATGTTCTAAATAATGGATTCATATGGCAGTAAACATGTAACGTTTGCTGTTAAATTGGCCAGTGCATGGAATCTCAGAGCTGCTGAAACAAAACCAAATAAAATGTTCAAGCTATCCTTTCGACAGTGTCATCTAAGATGCCAATGAGCCAGGTAACTAATATGCATTCACAGCATTGTGTGGTAGAACCTATCAATACATTTATTACTTTCAAGTTCCTTGCATCACTCCCAATTTTGCAGTACACCAAAGTCTTCAGAATTTAGGGCAAACTCCCAAATGGTGTGTTAGTTATTCTTTAAACTGAGGGTTAAAAACATATCTGTGATAAATCTTATTGAATGTTTTTATTTATAGAATCCTTTTTAAATCTTGCTGGACATATTAAACATTATTACAGTCTGCATTCAAATTTCTTCCTAAGGTCTTACTTATACTTTTAAAAGAAAAAAAAAAAAAAGAAAGAAAGAAAAATGGAAACCATATGGTGTTGTTGGTCCTGCCTCCAAAACAAAGTCACACCAAACTATTGAGACAAAGAGAATTAAAGAAAATGTGCATAAAAAAAAAAAATGCGCATGGTATCAACCTTCCCAACTCACATGTTCTAGATAACAGAGTTTTGCCAGCGGTTTTGAACAATATAGCAGGCCCTGAGTACGTGCTTTCAGGAAGAAAGCCAGTACCATCCTCTCCCTCTCTTCCAATGGCCAAGGCACACATATGCAAGCCCTTTTGTAAATTCTTCACATATGCTTTCTGGTTCGCTTAGTGAACAGGCACCAAGTCACTGGAGATTTTACGCCCATTGATTCTCACTAGGCAGATTCTAATTTGGCAAGGGTCTGGGGTCCTCCTGGTGAGAAAGCTGCTCATGGTGGAAGCTCCCTCCCTGATGGAGGGAGGTGTTTCCGCCCATGGCTCTGTTCTCCTTAGACCAGGCTTGAGATCACATCTGTTCCTAGGGCTCCAAGCCCAAGGGACCTCTGAGTGAAGGATCGCCATAGAGAACGCTGCATATTCTGCTTAAATACAAGCTTCTCCCCCATGTCACAGTGAATGTCCCTCATTGCCTGATGACCCTGACATTTTTTTTTTCCAAGCATGAAATTTTACCTGACATGTATAAAATGACTTGATGTGTAGGATAAAGTGGTATAAATTGAACCCCGGCATTTCATGCCATATAGAAAAATTCACAGACATACTTTTCCTAATGTGACTGCAAAATCATCAGCAAAATGATGTGCTTCAGCAGGAAAGGCAATATCAATAACAAATTAAGTATTAAAAAATGGTTGTTCTGTCTGTGAAAATAGTTGTTTCTTGTATGATGAATTATTTTAATCATAAAAATATTTTTGAGTAAACTGTGAAACTTGAAATATGTGGAATTATTTATGAGTATTGCCAAATCCTCCAGTGCTAATGCATCAAATTGCTCTCTATTTATACCTATACATGTTGAATACTCAACAGAAAAGTCTAGTGTCATTTGAACAAAAATATTTAGAAAGTAAAATTGTTGTTATAAGTCATTACCCTATAATTCTTAGGAATATTCTAATGGAAACACAAACACACACAATACAGGAGAGGCTCATTTCATTGCAAACTAAAGGAATGATGGTTCTCTCTAACAGCTTGGTACCACATAGAATTCCTAATCAAATCATTGCAAATATTTCCAATTCTCCATTCATCGCTGTGTGAGAGATAAGTAAATACTCCTTCCATTTCATTACATTAAAGATACTTTGAATTTCCACAATGCCAGGTACTGAACTAAGCCTCTCCTTAGAGACCTCTTCATGAATTACGAACCACTTGAAATGTACTCTTTTCAAAGACAGAGACAATAGCATGTCATCTCTTTGTATGCTTCATTTAAATAGTTTTCTATGTGTGTGAAAGAAAGATAGACATATTTCTGGGAGAAATGGCAGACAAAGAATCGGCCGCGTAGTGTGTGTGCGCTGCCTATGGCTATTTTACAAGGAAATCCACCGGCTCTCAATAATGTGAAAATCTTCTTGAGAGGCGCCGTGGCACAGCAAGTCACTGAACCAGAGAAATTCAATTTGCCTACTGTAAAGTATGTTTTGTCTGTCTCAGAAAGCTCTAATTCAATCCAAAATTACTTTCTGGAAGCAGTCACTCTGGCCAAGGAAGGGTGTCCGGGATCTGGAACAGGACAGCGCACACCGGGCTGAACTGTCAGCAGCATCCAGTGCTGCTTCCCACTGCTGGGATGGGAACCGCAGGCCCACCGGGGGCACGGCTCTCGGATGCTTTAGGTCCATGCATGTTTGCGACTGAATCATTTTCAGGTGACTTTTATCTTTGATCTACATTGACTCTAATAGTGCCAAGGGTGAAATAAAAACAGAAATGACAGATTAATAACATGTGGATGAGTACGAAAATACACGTTTCCTGGAATTCTATATGAATCATAATTATTTGCGGGTAATTTTGAACACGCCTAACGAGTTTTAAAACAGTACTCTAACAATATCTTTGTGGTTTTATCATTGGGCAAATAAACTAATCGTTCATATAAACTAACTCAAAACTTAATTTTCCCTTAAATTACATAGCTAAATTTTTGTCAAAACTTGGCAGAATTGTCAAATATCATGTCTTACCTCTGCTTTGTCTAGAAATCATGATACTAACTCTTTTATGGTAATATTAATCAGTTGATAGAATAGGAGTTATGGGATTTTCATAATTTTTAAGCAATTGATATTAAGTAAATACTGGCTCCAACACTTGAAAAAGTAAGTTTAATGTGATTGTTGGATTCTATATTCAAATATATAAGTGATAAAGAGTCTTGAAATTCTCTAAAATCTATATTAGAACTTAAAGATAGGGGCTTGGCAAATATATTTAGCAATTTGATGAAGATTTTTTTTAAAACTCAGATTCTCATCACATTTAATTATCTGTAGCCAAATATAAGAGATAGTTAAATCATTATGTTTAAGTGTGAACTAATAAAATGCAAGAAGATTATAGTTTTAATGGTGGTTCATAAACTTCAGTGTGCAAAATTATTCCATGAATATCTTGTTTAAAAAAATGTAGATATGAGACCCACCCTCAAAGATTCTAGTTCACTGGTTGGAAGCAGATTTTGACACCACTAATATAACAAAGTGATCCAGTAATTATGATGCAGGTGATTATTTGAATACATTTGGTGGAAAAAAATATCCTTACATACAAACATCTAAACACTATCTGGGAATTAGTTTTAACACCAAAAATATACTCATATATGTGATGATATTTTAGTTCTATTTATATCATTTAAAACAATGTGAAATATTTTATAATTTACTTTCAAGGAGGTGAGAAAAGTCAACAATAGCAACAAAGTCTATAGCTTAAAAAGCCATCTCTCCATCCTTAAAAAAGAGGATCTATTTTTTTTCAATAGTAGTTAATCCTTTTGCCTTTAAGGGGAATTTTGGATTTGTGGTGATATAGGCAATTCTTATAATAGAGAGACCTGGTTGCACAATTTATTTCTCTACAACTAAAATTTCAAAATAAATAATTATTCTAATTGATAATTTGGAAATAACATATTTCAGTACCCAGAGGAAAATTCTTGTTGATACTTTTCAGCTTTGCACAGCGTGAAACTTTCAAGTATTGCAGATTCTTTTAAAATGAAAGCAGGCAAGCTTTGCTTTGCTCAGCTAACAACTGTGAGATAAACCTACATATCTAAGGAGAAAATTAATTTTTAAATTTCTACTTATTCTAAAAGTAAAGAGGGAGTATATGTTAAAAAAAAAAACTATTAGCACAATTGGGTATACTTGCTTGGCAAAAATCTGACAAAAAGTATACAGAATTTAAAAAATTTTTTGTTCAAATGAATTACTACCTTAAGTATTTTCTACAATGGAAAATGTATAGAAGTTAGCGAATCTATTAATATTTACATTTGCTGGCATCTCACAGGACAGTATAAAATGAATAATTTTAAGGACACTAATACAGTTAAGATTTTAAAAGTGTACTTCCATAAATAAGGAGTTATTAACCATGAAACAATATGATAAAACACAGTCACTATTGATGGTTTTTTGCAAGGGAAAAAATCAACTAAATAGAGATACATTTATCCAGAAGCACATGAAAATTTAATTTTCTGGCTTCTTCCTTTCATAAGCTCCTTCTAAGGCTCACCTTTTCCCAGTCTAAATAAATATTCAGTTTCCTAGGCAATTACATACTCACGATATCTTTTTTCCTAAAAGAAGGTGGCCAAATTGTATGACTTTTAGGACCCAAAACCTGGATCTGCACGTGCATAGAAAGATATATTTTTACAGCTGAAAGTAAAGTACAAAATATAAGCCTCTCCTATATGCATTTTGAAAGCTTTACTCTACAGAACATATTAAAATTTTTATTTTTCAGAATGGAAAACAGTAAAATGTATATGCATAGAAGTGAACCAGAAGAAATGGGAACAAGTTCTTTAAGAAAGAGAAGACACGTTGTTATGTTAAGCTCTCACCATCTTTTCAGCGTGCACAGCTGAAGCTATAACGTCTGATGCTGGTGAGATTTAAACCAGCGAGGTATCACCTGGACTGAAGTCACGTTCGCCAACTTGCCATGAGATGCACATGTCTGTAGGGATCCTGCCTGAGTGCTTCCCCAAGTTCCACTAGAGCCATTTTGAGATAACATGTCATATGAATTTTTCAACCTCTTCCTAAAGGCTGGATTAGCAACGGTGAAATGATATTTGTCTTTATGGTCTCCATGAAACCAGTAAGATTTGGAAATGGATAGGGTTTCAGTTATATCATTAGTAAGTCATACTTCTGAAACTCATTCTGGCAAATTTCTCTTATGGACTCATCTGATTATTTACCTTATTTTCAAGCTTAAAAAACACCCAAATTGAAGTTTAGTGGAAAAAAAAAAACATATAAGAATAAGATAGTTGCAAGGGAAGTACCCCTTGGACATCGTCTTTAATAAAAAGGGTTAACTTTTAGAAGTGAATTGTGAAGCACTGGGAGCACTGGGATTCATTTTGTAATTGAAAAAAAATAATGTATTTTGAGCTTTTCTCTTCTATAAAAAGAAGGACTACTTTCTAACAATCAATCTGGCTTTTAAAATATTACAATGGCTTTGTGGAATATCAGTGAAAATATATTTCATCTCTAGTCAATATAGAAAAGCAACAATTTTAAACTGTCCACGTTTTCCTAGTGAATTAATTCTCCAATGTTTTAAAATCACTTTATCTGTCTCTTTTGTATATATTTTGCCCCTCTGAGGGGAAAATAAAAAGATGAAGAATAATAAGAAAGAGAAGAGTAAAGAGAAAGAGAAGGAAAATAAAGAGTGTGGTATTGCCTGCTGGATCATAAAAAGAGCAAGAGAGTTCTAGAAAAAAACATCTACTTTTGCTTTATTGACTATGCCAAAGCCTTTGGCTGCATGGATCACAACAAATTATGGAAAATTTTTCAAGAGATGGGAATATCAGACCACCTGACCTGCCTCCTGAGAAATCTATATGTAGGTCAAGAAGCAACAGTTGGAACTGAACGTGGAAAAATAGACTGGTTCCAAATCGGGAAAGGAGTACATCAAGCCTATATATTGTCACCCTGCTTATGTTACTTATATGCAGAGTACATCATGAGAAATGCTTGGCTGGAGGAAGCACAAATTGGAATCAAGATTGCCAGGAGAAATATCGATAACCTCAGATATGCAGTTGACACCACCCTTATGGCAGAAAGCAAAGAAGAACTAAAGAGCCTCTTAATGAAAGTGAAAGAGTTGGCTTAAAACACAACATTCGGAAATCTAAGATCATGGCATCTGGTCCCATCACGTCATGTCAAATAGATGGGAAAACAACGGAAACAGTAATAGACTCCAAAATATTTTTAGGCTTTAAAATCGAAACAGAGGTGACTGCAGCTATGAAATTTAAAGACACTTGCTTTTTGAAGAAATGATAACCCACTCCAGTAATTTTGCCTAGGAAATCCCATGGACAGAGGAGTCTGGTGGCTATAGTCCATGGGGTCGCAAGAGTCGGACATGACATAGCAACTAAATAACCAACCATCTTGGAGGAAAAGCTATGACCAACCTCTACAGAATATTAAAAAGCAGAGACATTACTGACAAAGGTCTGTCTAGTCAAAGCTATGGTTTCTCCAGTAGTCATGTAGGGTTGTGAAAGTTGAACCATAAATAAGACTGAGCACCAAGGAATTGATGCTTTTGAACTGTGGTGTTGGAGAAGACTCTTGAGAGTCCCTTGGACTGCAAGGAGATACAACCAGTCAATCCTAAAGGAGATCAGTCCTGGTTGTTTATTGGAAGGACTGATGTTGAAGCTGGAACTCCAATAATTTCACCACCTTATGTGAAGAACCGGCTCATTGGAAAAGATCCTGATGCTGGGAAAGATTGAATGCAGGAGGAGAAGGGGACAACAGAGGATGAGATGGTTGTATGGCATCATGGAAGCAATGGCCATGAGTTTGAGTAGGCTCCGGGGACTGGTGATGGACAGGGATGCTTGGCATACTGCAGTCCATGGGGTTGCAAAGAGTTGAACATGAATGAGCGACTGAACTGAACTGAATGGATAGAGTAAGTGGAGGGGGAAAAGGATGAGAAATTCTTACCATTTCTAATATATGTTTCAAATAATCTCTTGCTTGAAATAATTATAACATTATTTTCTGATGCAACCCAAGTATAAGTCCAGTATTAGAAATAAGACTATTGACAAAATATAAAAATTATCCAATTGCAGTGCAGTTTTGGTTTCTAGAGAAATAGTTTCTATAATTGTTTTTAATAATAAATGGCCTTATTTGTATTTTTTTCTCCCTTGTCTAGTTCAAACTCCAGTTTCGATGAGCAAATTAGCAATCAGTAAAACTTCCAAAAGCAGAACAACATACACCTCAGGTAGTTTTAAGTGTTTATTCTTATATATTTCTTCTTTCTTATGAATACATGACTATAATTAGTGATTGTCAACCTGAATCACAGTTTTATGTCTTTTCTGTTAGATGATAAGTTTTTGAAACTAAGAAACCATATTTTATCCAGCACCCAGGCTAAAAATTTGCTTTTAATGATTATTGTATAAATGAATTTTTAGTTTAATAGTTCTTTTTTATTGAGGTATTGCTGAGTTACAATATTATATTAATTTCAAGCATACAGCATAGTGATTCAATATTTTTATAACTCCAATTATATAATAGCTATATCTCCCTATGTTGTACAATATCAGTTCAGTTCAGTCCCTCAGTTGTGTCCGACTCTTTGCGACCCCATGAACCACAGCCCGCCAGGCCTCCCTGTCCATCACCAACTCCTGGAGTCCACCCAAACTCATGTATATTGAGTCAGTGATGCCATCCAACCATCTCATGCTCCATTGTCCCCTTCTCCTCCCACCTTTAATCTTTCCCAACATCAGGGTCTTTTCCAATGAGTCAGTTCTTTGCATCAGGTGGCCAAAGTACTGGAGTTTCAGCTTCAACATCAATCCTTCCAATGAATATTCAGGACTGATTTCCTTTAGGATAGACTGGTTGTACTCAATTCCTAAATGGAAAAGTATAGAAAATCTTTTTTTAAAAAGACTTTTCCCCCAAAGAAGAAGGAAAAAAGGCACAGTTTACAATGTGTATACAACTTGAAGATTTTATAAAATTATAACTTTCAGGTGTTACCACACAAAATCCTTTCTCCTGTGTTCATTTATATTATTTAATTTATTGTATGCATGCATTTTCTTTTGCTAAGTCATGTCTGACTCTTTGCAACCCCATGGACTATAGCTGGCTGAGATCCTCTGTCCATGGAATTTTCTAGGCAAGAATGCTGGACTGGGTTCCCATTTCCTTCTCCAGGGGATCTTAGTGAGCCAGGGATTGAACATATGTCTTCAGCATTGGCCTGCAGATTCTTTGTCACTGAGCCACCTGGGATGCCCCTCCTTTTTTTGTTTTTAACATAACTCTTTTACATACATGACAGAACATGAGAGAGATTGAGAAAATAGTAAATCTAAAGGCTCAGATAAAGAAAAACAATAGAATGGGAAATATTAGAGATGTCTTCAAGAAAATTGGAGATACCGAGGGAATATTTCATGCAAAGATGGGCATAATAAAGGATAGAAATGTCAAAACCTAACAGAAATAGGAGAGATTAAGAAGAGGTAGCAAGAATACACAGAACAATACAAAAAAGGTCTTTATGACCCAGATAAACACATTGGTATGGTCACTCACCTAGAGTGTGAAGTCAAGTGGGCCTTACTAAAACAAAGTTGGTGAAGGTGATGGAATTCTAGCTAAACTAATTCGAATCTTAAAAAATGATGCCGTAAAAGTTCTGCACTCAATATGCCAGCAAATTTGGAAAACTTACCTGTGGCCACAGGACTGGAAAAAGTCAGTTTTCATTCCAATCCCAAAGAAGGGCAGTGTCAAAAGGATGTTCAAACTACCAGATAGTTTCACTCATTTCACATGGTAGCAAGGAAATGCTCAAAATCATTCAAGTTAGGTTTCAGTAGTACATGAACTGAAAACTTCCAGATGTACAAGCTGAGTTTAGAAAAGACAGAGGAAGCAGAGATCAAATTGCCAGCAGCCATTGGATCTCAGAGAAAGCAAGGAAATTCCAGAAAAACATCTACTTCTGCTTTATTGACTATGCTGATGCTTTTGACTGTGTGGGTCACAACAAAATGAGGAAGATTCTTAAAGAGCTGGTACTCCCAGATGATCTTACCTGCCTCCTGAGAAAACTGCATACCTGTCTAAAAGGTACAGTTAGAACAGGACATGGAATAACTGACTGGTTCAGAATTGGGAAAGGAGAACTAAAAGGCTGTCTACTGTCACCCTGCTTATTTAACTTCTAAGTAGAATATATCAGGCAAAATGCCAGTCTGGATGAATCACAAGCTGGAATCAAGATTGTCAGGAAAATTATGAACAACCTCAGAAATGCTGATGATGCCACTCTAATAGCACAAACTGAAGAGGAACTAAAAAGCCTCTTGATGAAGGTGAAAGAGGAGAGTGAAAAAGCTGGTTTAAAACTAAACAATCAAGAAACTAAGATCATGCATCCTGTCCAATCACTTCATTGCAAATAGATGGGGGAAAAGTGGAAACAATAACAGATTTTCTCTTCTTGGATTCCTAAATCACTGTGGATGGTGACTGCAGTCATAAAGTTAAAAGATGCTTGCTTCTTGGAAGAAAAGCTATCACTAATCTAGACAGCATATTAAGAAGCAGAGGCATTGCCTGTTGTAAGGCCTCCTTTTTCATTTCTAACTTTGTTGATTTGATTATTTTCTCTTTTTTCTTGATTATTGAGGTAGGATTGCATTGCTATAAGCTTCCCTCTTAGAACTGCTTTTATTGCATCCCAAAGGTTTTGGGTGGACTTCCTTGGTGATTCAGACAGTACATCTGCCTGCAATACAGAATACATGGCTTCAGTTCCTGGGTTCAGAAGAACCCCTGGAGAACTGAATGGTAAACCACTCCATTATGCTTGCCTGGAGATTTCCATAGACAGAGGAACCTGGTGGCCTACAGTCACAAAGAGTCAAACACGGCTGAGTGACTAACACTGCTTACACTGGTACAGGATTTGGGTGGCAATGTAAATTTATATAACCACTATGGAAGGTGGTATGGAGGTTCCTTAAAAAACTAGGAATAAAACCACACATGACCCAGCAATCCCACTCCTAGGCATATATCCTGAGGAAACCAAAATTGAAAAAGACGCATCTATCCCAATGTTCATGGCAGCACTATTTACAATAGCAAGAATATGGAGGCAACCTAGATGTTCATAGACAGATGAATGGATAAAGAAGTTGTGGTACATACACACACTGGAATACTTCTCAGCCATAAAAAAGCAATTGGTTTGAGTCAGTTCGAGCCTATCATACAGAATAAAGTAAGTCAGAAAGGGAAATATCATATACTAACACATATATACGGAATCTAGAAAGATGGTATTGATGAATTCATTTGCAAGGCAGCAACGGAGAAACAGACATAGAGAACAGACTCATGGACACAGGAGAGGGGAGGAGAGGGTGAGATGTATGGAGAGAGTAACATGGAAACTTACATTACCGTATGTAAAACAGACAGCCAACGGGAGTTTGTTGTATGTCTCAGGAAACTCAAACAGTGGCTCTGTATCAACCCAGAGGGGTGGGATGGGGGGAGATGGGAGGGAGGTTCAAAAGGGAGGGGATATATGTATACCTATGGCTGATTCACACTGAGGTTTGACAGAAAACAGCAAAATTCTGCAAAGCAATTATCCTTCAATTAAAAAATAAATGAATTTTTAAAAAAACAAAAAAGAAAAAATAAAGGTAAGGTAAACTGAAAAAAAAAAAAGAAGAAGAAGAAGCTGAGGCATCACTTCACCTACAAAGGTCTGATTCTTCTTTAAAGAGAATATGTTCAATGATTCTGGTAAACAAATGCTCTTCAGTCTATGATATAGAGTGGTATATATGGATTCAATACTGACTTAGAATTTCAGAGTCTGCTGTTTCGGAGAGACTAAGGGAAGTTTTTTCCCCAGTTAGAGTCACGCTATTTTCTTTTATCTCTCATCACTCCGTTGCCTTTTTACATTCTGTGTGTGGAAAGAAAATCTCTGCCTATAGTTCCTTTTGGAACAAAATTATGACCTCAGAATCCAAATGTGTACATTCCTGATAGCTTTTATTATGCCTTCAATAGAACCTGTGCTAGGTTCCTAAGAAGAAATCCGGCCATGCATTTGCATTAACTATAATTAGAGTCCAAAAGGTGGATTTTCTTTCTGAATCATTCATTATAAGAAAGTAAACTAGTAATAGTAATATTATAGCTTTCAATTTCAGTAAATTTCACTCTAGCACTCTGTTCGACTGCCTATCTTCCTAGCGCTAACAATAATAATAATAATAATAATAACATCATCCCACCTTCAAAGCTAAAAGTGAAAATGCAATATTAATGATCTGAAGCCTTCATTTAAAGCTTTCATTCATAGTATGCTACTTTTCTTTCAGTGGATAGCAGAGGCCTACTGAAATATAAAACTTCATAGCTGCCCTTTATTTTCTCAGAAAACAAATCACTACTAAACTTTGTCCATTTGAGTTTAAGAAAAAAAAAAATGCATTCTTTTTTTTTTTTTAATAATTTTTTCAAAGTGCAACAGACCATAGAATCCAATTCCTGGCACAGTGCTTGGCATGTCTAAGATGAAGAAGCGTTGTGAATTAATAACTGAAGCATGAAACAAACACGCAGCATGCTTCTCTTCCATACAAGGTTAACTTTTCAAAGTTGTCAGTACTTGCGTTTTAAAACATTATACAATGTAAAGCTCTCAAAGAACGTTCTTTTAAAGATATTCTTTTCACTGCTGTTGTGACTGTTGCTTTAACCTACTGCCTTTTCGAAGAATATACTCTAAATTTGGAACTCTCTTAACAAGTTGTGCAGTTTGTCTGTTAGTAAAATGCCATTGCTAACACACAAATGAATGGCATCACCGATGCAATGGACATGGACTTGGGCAAACTCTGGGAGATGGTGAGGACAGGGAGGCCTGGCGTGGTGCCGTCCATGGGGTCGCAGAGTCGGACGCCACTGGTCGACTGAACAGGCGCCGTACGCAAGTCCTGTTTGGCTCCTGTAATTACAAGTGTGAAAAGGAGCAAGAAGAGGGAGAGAAAAACCCACTGATGTCCTGTCTGTAACGACTCTGACTAATGTCTCTCCAGGTAAGACTCCAGAGGGAAGTTTTCTAGTGATCAGTCAGGTTGCTAGAGCAGGCGTGCAATGTTTATCATCATATTGAAAGGCAGTGATGTAAAAAAAAAAAAAAAAATGAAAGGCAGTGATGTTTTATGACAAGTATAATACACTCTCACTTTACAAGTGTTCACTCAGTGGGAAAGGAGGGACTTGAAAGATATTAAGTAAGAACGCTTTGTGTTTTGTGATATTGAGGTACTCAGCCTTCACTAAAGATGGAGTTCCATTTTTTAGGATCACTGACTTCAGCTTCGGTGGTTTGTGCCATAGGGCTTTATACCAGCTTGGGTGACAACAGAGTCATCCTCTCTGAGAGGATTGCTCCACTGCCTCCCACCTTCTCAGGAGGATTTCTGCCACGCTTGTCTTCCGTACGGACAAAGTGGTTCAATTACAGAGAGTGCTTTGTACTCAGAGCATGGTTTGCAGCTGCCTTATCTTCTGGAACCTGGATGTTAGAAGTTCTAATTTTTGATAAGAATATGTTCTAATATAAGTTCAAGGGACAAACCCTTCACAGGAAGAAACATCTAGCCCTTCAGAAAGATTTAGGCATGGTATTTAAGATTATTTTCCCCTCTCTTTCAAAGACTCTCAAGACTTTTTCTAATCTCTTTATTCCTGGGGTTGTGCTCAGTAAGTCCACTATAATATTTCTTGAATTTGTTTTATGAGGCATTTGATAAGTCTTTCCAATCTAAAAACATAATTTTTATTGTCTTTTTTATCAGTTTCTTTAGCTAGATTTTCTTTCCTAGTCTCTTTTTCTGGAAATATTGTAGTGAATACTAAATTTTGTATATTGACCCTGTCTTTATATTTATCTTCTAATTTGCAAAAATTTTACTTCATCTTCCAAAACTTGATTGATTTTTAATCAGACTTAACTATACTCTTTTAAATATCCATGGACTTCCTATTTCTTTCTAGTTGTTCCTTGTTAAAAGTAACATTCATACTTTAATGGATATAGTATCTTTTTGCAAATCTCTTTGTCAGTCAGGTCAGTTGCTTAGTTGTGTCCAACTCTCTGTGACTCCATGGACTGCAGCACACCAGGCCTGCCTGTCCATCACCAACTCCTGGAGCTTACTCAAACTCATGCCCATCGAGTTGGTGATGCCATCCAACCATCTCATCCTCTGTCGTCCCCTTCTCCTCCTGCCCCCAATCCTTCCCAGCATCAGGGTCTTTTCCAATGAGTCAGCTCTTTGCATCAGGTGGCCACAGTATTGGAGCTTCAGCTTCAGCATCAGTCCTTCCAATGAACACCCAGGACTGATCTCCTTTAGGATGGACTGGTTGGATCTCCTTGCAGTCCAAGGGGCTCTCAAGAGTCGTCTCCAACACCACAGTTCAAAAGCATCAATTCTTCAGTGCTCAGCTTTCTTTATAGTCCAACACTCACATCCATACGTGACTACTAGAAAAACCACTGCTTTGATGAGACAGACTTTTGTTGGCAAAGTAGTGTCTCTGCTTTTTTATATGCTCTGCTTTTTAATCTCTTTGTGGATATTAATTATAGTTTCTAAGATGTCTTTATTTCCTCTGATTGTCTTTTTCGTAATATCTCTGTTGCCTTAAGTCTTTATTCAAATTACCAGAGGTTCTTGGGGGCCTATTCTTTTTTTTAAAAAAAAAAATTAATAAGCCTTATTTTTAGAGCAGTTTTAGATTTACAGCAAAACTGAAAAGAAAGTAGAGTGTTTCCACATGTTCCCTGTTGGCACACATGCACAGACTCACCTACCATCACTGTTCTGCACCAGACAGGTACATTTGTTACACTGATGGGCGTGTTTAAAGTAAAGGTGTAAAATATTGGAAGCTTTGCATGGGTAGCGTATATTGACTGGTAGGATTGGCATGAAATAATTCACTGAACAGCTGGGGTTTTCATTGAAAGTGAAAGTATCAGTCTCTCAGTTGTATCTGACTCTATGACCCCACCAGGCTCCCCTGTCCATGTAATTCTCTGGGCAAGTACACTGGAGTGGGTAACCATTCCCTTCTCCAAGGGATCTTCCCAACCCAAGGATCAAACCCAGCTCTCCTGCATTGCAAGCAGATTCTTTGCAAGCCACCAGAGTTTTTCACTCGACACACTAAAATGTTATTTCTATATGTTCTTTCTCTAACTCAGCTTTTCTTGAAAAGTGTCCTTCATGGGTACAAATGGAAGCAATTGTTTTGCAATTGTGCTGGGAAGGAGGACTGCCCTTGGAGTTATTACCATTTGTTATACAGACAGAGCTTACCTGAAGGCAATAAATCCAGTGTCAGCCTAACTCAGGTGAACCCAGAGGAAATGACTGGTTCATATAGCTGAGATTTTAGTTCTGTTTCTTTTGCAGCATTTTCATTGCAATAACTGAAACAATAGCTATATGCAGTAGGTGAAACAATAGCTATATGCAGTAGGTGGAATGATGCATCCCAAATACATCAGATCTTAATTCCTGGAATTTGTGAATGTTACCTTATATCAAAAATGGGTCTTCTTGTTGAGTCACTCAGTCGTGTCCAACTCTTTGCAACCCCGTGGACTGCAGCACACCAGGCTTCCCTGTCCTTCACCATCTCCCTAACAGGTGGGTTCTAAAACCATTACAAGTGTCCCTGTGAGATAGGGGCAGAGGAAGATTACACACAAAAGGGAAGATTACATACAAAAGGGAAGATAAGGTTATTTAATGTAGAGTCAGAGATGCTAACGGTAAGGCCACAAAATGAGTAATGCCACAGTTTCTGGACTCTGCACGAAGCAAGAAATGGAATGTCTTCTAGAGCCTGTAGAGGTAGCCGGGTCCTGCCAAGCCTTGATTTAACCCACTGATAATGATTTTGGATATCTGGCCTCTAGAATTATAATAGAATCAATTTATCTATCAATTCTGTGATAATTTGATAGAGCAAGCATAGCTGAGTGAAATCTGATTAACTTTTCTTGAATTTCTGTGTTGACTTGATTTTCCTTTCCTTCCTTTTCCATTGTACTAGGGAATTACTTGTGATATGCTAATATGATATTCTATTTTGAATATACCTTGGGTTCTGAATAATTTTTAAACCTTTTTCGCTCCATCTTCCCATCCAAAGTTAACATTTTTTGAATATGTTCTTTCGGGTTCTTTGTGTGAGGTGATAGCTTATATTTTGATGAATGTATCATATTAATTATAGTTGTTAAGATCTCTGTATCTAAAGGTAGTATTTCATTTATTGCTGTAGTCTAAAAATCAACCCCAAACTTAATGATTTAAAGCAATATTTTATTTGATTCTATTATATCTTACAGTATCTGTGGGCCTGAAATTTGGAAGCATTTTTTGGGAGTCAGTTTTCCATGACTGTTGCCTTGCTGTACACTGTCTATGAACAAGGCATTGACAATTTTGTTACCTACTTGTTATTTATTATTTATTTTTTGAGGCTGTTCATATTGCAATGAATTTTGGAAGACAGCTGTAGTGTGGTTCACACTCATTTGTGTGGTTCTGGTTCATGTATCTCAGATGTTTGCAGTCTAACTGTCTCGTGCATCAGAGGGGGCTGGAGAGCTCTACGTTCGCTATTATGAAGGTAATCGCTATGTTATCTCCATGGGGATCTCAACACACGATAATTGGAGCTTTAAATGCATAACAGTATCAGAGCAATCACACTGCAGAAGATGTAAGAATGAAGATTCCAGGGAGCAAGGCAGAAGCCACTTCATTTATGACTGTGTATATAAAGTCACGCAGTATCATTTCAGGAGCATTCTGTTTGTTACAAGCAAATCATAGGTCCACTTAAATTCAGACAGTCTTCTCTTTATGAAGAGCAGCGATATTTGTGAAAAGCATCTGATACCAGAGCTATCATAATGCCCATCTTTGGAAGATACAATCTACCACAGTGGGACCAGCAAGGATAGAACCCAGAAGCATCACACGTAGAAGCTATACCATCTTTTTGCACAAGTTACAAAGCTGTAAGTCTTAGTTTGATATATGTTATCACACAGCCCACTGTATGATATTTAATGTTTATTTTACTTTGTATGTTTAGAATTAAGAGTAATACTTTCTAACTTAATATTATTGCTGTATTTTAAAAAGTCATTTCACATAAAAAAACTCAACAAGAATTTTAACTACTTTTTAGATCTTAAAACCTTTTTAAAGGAAAAAATACAGCAGAAGTTTGAACTAATACAATAAGCGTTCATTTTTTAAAAGAGGTAGTGCAGAAACTGTCTTTTCCAACCTCTGAAGAGCCGACAGAAACTACTGCGATTCCCGAAGGGGCAGTGGTGTGATGAACGCGATGTGTCGGTTTGGCGAGGCGACAGTACCAGTCACTGACCAAGCACCCATCTAGGGGTTTGCTGTGAAGGCGTTTCGGACGTGTGCTTAACAGCTCCAATTGGTTGGACTTCAGTAACTGGGATTGCCCTGGATGCTGTGAGTGGGCCTCACTCAATTGCTTGAATCCATTCAGTTTGTTTTTAAGAGCAAAACGGAGGTTTCTTGAGGATGAAGAAATTCCTTCTCAAGACTGCGTCATAAAGTCCCGCCCCAGTTTCCATCCTGCCGGCATGACATACAGATTTCGGATTTACAGTCTATCTCTGCAATTAAGTGAGGCAATTCTTCACAATAAGTCTCTCTATATAAACATATATATATGTATCTACATCAGCTCAGTTCAGTTCAATCGCTCGGTCGTGTCCGACTCTTTGCGACCCCATGAACTGCAGCATACCAGGCCTCCCAGTCCATCACTAACTCCCGGAGTCCACCCAAACCCATGTCCATCGAGTCAGTGATGCCATCCAACCATCTCATCCTCTGTCGTCCCCTTCTCCTCCTGCCCCTAATCCTTCCCAGCATCAGGGTCTTTTCCAGTGAGTCAACTCTTCGCATGAGGTAGCCAAAGTCTTGGAGTTTCAGCTTCAACATCAGTCCTTCCAATGAACACCCAGGACTAACCTCCTTTAGGATGGACTAGTTGGATCTCCTTGCAGTCCAAGGGACTCTCAAGAGTCTTCTCCAACACCACAGTTCAAAAGCATCAATTCTTCGGTGCTCAGCTTTCTTCATCATCCAACTCTCATATCCATACATGACCACTGGAAAAACCATAGCCTTGACTAGACGGACCTTTGTTGATAAAGTAATGTCTCTTCTTTTACATATGCTATCCAGATTGGCCATAACTTTCCTTCCAAGGAGAAGGCGTCTTTTGTTTATATATCTAAATAAACACATATATATGTATATATATTTGATATATAAGCATGGCACATATATACATACATATATATGTGTGTGTATATATACATATATATATCCATACTTGCTTCCTTTTTCTCTGGGAACTCTGATTGATACAAATGTCAGAAAAACAGTGACTCGAACAAAATGAGAGAGGCAGTTTGGACCCTTATTAATAAATCTACTATGAATCAAGAATATTCTCCAAATCAAACATTTGCTGTGTTAGTTTAATCTACATACACTACAACCCGACAACTGGAATGTGTTCATTATATCCCCATGTACATGTGAGGAAGCAGAGGTCAAGTAAAGGTGAACGAAACACCCTGGGCACTGAGGAGATGAGAGCCAGGGCTGCAATTGGATGCGAGGTCCTTCCCCTCTACAGCATGCTGCTATCATCAATCATTTATCTTAAAGCATCAATACATTATTTATTTCATATTTAAGAATATTCTCAATTACTGATAAATCAAAATTTGATGCCTTTTTAAGTGAAGAATGGTGACTAATTCCCTTTTGTTCTAGATTCTTTAATTAGCTGCCTCTTTTTATGAGGAACTCTTTATACCTATAACATATAAATGTTTAGCATAAAAGCATCTTAATAATATATCCATGAGTAGAGATTTATTATGAAATGGAATGTCAGGATACTTCCACTAGAACCATTGATGTTGTATTTTTTCATAATCATATTAACATAAAATCTAACTTTCAGTGTCTGGTTATAAAAATATATATGTCTGGATTACTAAAATTTTATAAAATATCAAATGTAATAAAGAAAAAGCAAACTACTACAATTCAATTTTTCAGGTATCATCACACTTACTACTTCAGCATGCAGCTTCCAAAGAAATTCAATGCATAAGATGAAAAATTTTACCGTATTTAAAACTTGTACTTGTTTTTCATTTACTGCATAATAAGCAGAAAGCCCATGTCTCTTCATGTGATTTTCGGCAGCTGTTGTCCATTTTACTTCCCTGGTAGATTCCTTGGTGGTTCTGTCGGTAAAGAATCTGCCCGCAGTGCAGGAGAACTGGGTTCAGTCCCTGGGTTGGGAAGATCCCCTGGAGGAGGGCATGGCTACCCACTCCAGTATTCTGGCCTGGAGAATCCCATGGACAGAGGAGCCTGGCAGGCTACAGTCCATGGGGTCTCATATGGCTGAGTGACTAGGCACACACATTGTACATTTTACATATGCAACAAGTCAAACTCGTACTCCTACTCTAGACAAAGTAAAAAGCGGAAACACCGTTGTATAAATGGCAAGATCTGTCATCTTCACACGTACATCTTTGCTCATTTTCGACGATTTCTTTAGGAAAGTGTCCTGAAATTAGAATTCCTGCCTCGACAATATGACATTTAAGCTTATATAATAATGATTAGACTCCAGTTGCTTTATTTAGTTTACTTACTTGCCTTCCAACATAACTGGCCTTTTAAAAAACACTCACCAACCTTTTTTAGAGTATCATATGGTTAAATTATCATGATTACTCCCCAAAATTCTTAACTCTGAACTCAAATAATTATGTGAAAGGAAATACTAACACTTTTGAGAAATTTATCATATAAAGAACAAGTACTGAACCTATATTTTATTCCATGCCCTAAGGAATACAGATGTAATATATGATATTTTTGCTTGCATTGTTTTATAATATTTGTGAAACAGGAGCTATCAACCCAAAAGTGGTATCCTTGTACAAGGTCATGTAACTATTAGAAAGGGAAGAGCTTCTGCTTCAAGCAATGGAATAACAGGGAATACTTTTAACCTTCTTCATGAAACAATAAAGAAACAGACAAAATATAAGAAGCAATGCATCTGAAGACACTAGATATCAAGTTAAGACAGTGATCTCTGAAAGGTGAAAGACAAATCAAGTGAGTACTAAAATTACACTGATTATGGCCTTTAAATAATATACCAAATGTGATAAAGGGAGGGGGACCCAGGTAGAATCCAGAATCGCAAAGAGGAGACAGAGGTTTGAATCCAGGGAGACCAAAGTCACTACATTTTGAAGGAGAGAAAAGCTGAGATAAGAGAGCTGCGTGTAATCAACCCCAGGAATCTGCAAAAGGTGGCCAAGTAGAGTACTGATCTGTATGTGTGCGAAGAAACTAAGGCTAAGAAAGGACCACTGGATGAGTTAGAGGGAATTATAGCTGATGGTATTTTCCAGCAAGAGTATAAAATTAATAATTCAAGGAAAATTACCCAGAGGCACTTTGTAACAGTGGGGAAAATAATTGCCGCTTTGACGCTACTAAACAAAACAGCATCAAAGTCCACGTGACTCACCACTTCTAAGGAACTAAACTACGTCCCTTAAGAAAGGGCAAACGTTTTTACAGGAATACAGAGATATTCAGAGCCTAGCAGGGAAAAATTCATGACTCCCAGTTAATAAAACATTACCAGCCATAGGCTGCTGATGCTAAGTCACTTCAGTCGTGTCCGACTCTGTGCGACCCCACAGACGGCAGCCCACCAGGCTCCCCTGGCCCTGGGATGCTCCAGGCAAGAACACTGGAGTGGGCTGCCATTGCCTTCTCCAGTGCAGGAAAGTGAAAAGGGAAAGAGAAGTTGCTCAGTTGTGTCCGACTCTTTGCGACCCCATGGACTGCAGCCCACCAGGCTCCTCCGTCCATGGGATTTTCCAGGCAAGACTACTGGAGTGGGGTGCCATTTCCTTCTCCAACCCAGTGGTATTAAGAAGCAGTAAATATGACCCATATCAGGAGAAAAATCAACTGCGGTAGATTCAGAATATTGGAAAAGATGTTACAATTAGAAAACAGGCACATAAACCCTGTTATTACAAGTATATTAAACATACTTACACAGCTAAGTATCGATAAGGAAGGTATAAAAAGTTCCAAACTTAACTTTAAGAAATAAAAAGTTGAATGTCTGAAATGAAAAATACATTGTATATAACTAGTAGCAAGTTAGACAGAAGGAAGGAACTTGAACGCATAGTAGGGTGAAGTACGCAGTATGAAACACAGAGGGGAAAATAATTAAAACAAACAGTCGCAGGGAACAGTCTAATATAATTGGGGTTCCTCAAAAGGAAGAGAGAGAAGGGCGAGAAAGAAAAATACATGAAGAATAAATGTTGAAATTTCCCAAATTTGCTGAAAAAAAAAAACTATAGACCTATAGATATAAGGCCAATGAACCACTGTAAACATAAAAAATCACTAAACCAAAGCATATATCATAATTGCTCAAAATCAGAAATAAGAACACAACCTTAAACACATGCAGAGAGAAGACAAGTTGTATGTGTAGTAACAATGGTAACAATCACAGCAGATTTTCCATTACAAATAAAGAAGAAAAAAAGAGTATAGAGCAACATTGTCAAACTACTGAAAATAAACAACAGCAAAACAAACAAAAACTATCAACTTGGAATTCTATACCAAGATTAAATTTAAAAAAAAAATGAGATAGTTTAACAAAAAGAAACAGAAGAAAATCCAGGCTCGTTATCACTTAGGAACTTAGACATAAGAATTTTCAATAAAATATTAGGAAGTAAATTCCAAGAATGCATACAAATGATTAAATCTTAAAAAGGACAAGTAGAACTTACTCCAGGGATGCCAGGGTGGTCCAACATTTGGCAATCAATCTACAACATCAATAACGTCTGCCACAGCAACAGACTAAAAGAGAAAATAATGAATTGTCATGCTGAAACGATCAGATGATGAAAAAAAAAAAAAGCATTTACAAAATCCAATACTACTCAGGATATAAACTCTCAACATACTAAGAATAGAGAACCTCTTCTATCTGATAAAAAGCATCTCCAAAAAGATCTCTACAGCTAACATAATACTTAATGATGAAAAGATGGATGTTTTCTCTGAGTTTGAAAACAAGGCAAAGACGTCCTCTTTTATCAACCTCTCCAACACAGTAATGGAATTTCTCACCTGAACTATGAGGCAAAATGAAAAAATAAGAGTCATCAAGACAAGAAATGAAGATGACATACTTTACTTTGACAATATAGACAATCCCTAGAAATACAGATTTTTTTATAAGAGTTAATAAGTGAATTTATTAAGGTCTAGGATACAAGATTATCATAGGGAAATTAATTATATTACTACATACTATCAATAACCATGTGGACACTGATGTTAAAAATACAATATTGTTAAAAATGCAATAGTGTTTAAATACAATACTCTTTACAATGTTCTCAAAACAAATGACCTTATAACTACTAGATGTGCCTGAAAGCATTCATTACAAGCAGATCTTTGGTGTAAGAAACTTAAAGGAAGCCCCTCAGGTAGAAGAAAACTAATATGGGATAGAAATGTTAGTATATGCAAAGTCATGAAGGATGCGAGAACAGAAACCACACTGTAAATATCTGACTTTTTAAAATGTAACTTATTTATTTCTAATAGGAGGATAATTGCCTTACAAAATTGTGCTGGTTTCTGCCATATATCAACATTAATCAGCCATATGGATACGTATGTCCTCTCCCTCTTGAACTCCCCTCCTACCTCCCACTCCATCCCAACCCTCTAGGTTGTCACAGAATGACAGCAAATTCCCACTGGCTGTTTTACATCCAGTAATACATGTTTCTATGGTACTCTCTCAATTCATCCCACCTTCTTCTTCCCCCACTGCATCAAGAAGTCTGTTCTCCATGTCTTCACCTCCACTGCTGTCCTGCAAATACGTTCATCAATACCATCTTTCTGGATTCCATATATATGCATTAATATATGTGTGCTTTTCTCTTTCTGACTTATTTCACTCTCTATAATAGGCTCTAGCTTCATCTGCATCATTAGAACCAACTCAAATGTGTTCCTTTTTATGGCTGAGTAATATTCCATTGTATACATGTACAACAGTTTCTTTATGCATTCACTGGTTGATAGACATCTAGGTTGCTGTGATGAACATCGGGGATACTTTTTTTTTTTAAATTATGGTCTTCTCACAGTATATGCCCAGTAGTGGGACTGTTGGGCCATAAGGTAGTTCTATTTTTATTTTTTAAGTAACATCCGTACTGTTCTCCATAAGTGGCTGTATCAATTTACATCCCCATGAACAGTACAGGAAGGAAATCTTTTCTCCACACCCTTTCCACCATTTATTGTTTGTTGATTTTTTGTTGATGGCCATTCTGACCAGGGTGAGGTGATACCTCACTGTAGTTTGGATTTGCATTTCTCTAATAATGAGTGATGTTGAACATTTTTTTCATGTGTTTATTAGCCATCTGCATGTCTACTTTGGATAAAGGTCTATTTAGGTCTTCTGTCCAATTTGATTATTGCCCCCCCACCCCGGGTATTGAGTTGCATGAGCTGCTTATATATATGATTTTTAAAAATTACAACCAAGATTAATAATCACATTAAAAATAAATGGTCAAAACAATCTAATTAAAAGCCAGAGTGTGTCAGAGTAAACAGAAAAGCAAGATATCTAAAGCTACTTGAAAATAGAAATATAAATAAATGTAAAGTAAAAGGATAGAAGATGATATACTATTGACTCTTGAATGACTCTTGAATGGACTTGAACTGCCAGGATCTCTAATACTTATGTGAGGATTTTTTCAGTTAACATGTACTAAAACACTAGGCTGTCCACAGTTGTTTGAATTCACTGATGAAAGACTGCAGATAAAGAGGGGCCCACTGTAAACTCACAGGAGGATTTTCAGTTGTGTGGAACTGGATATCAAATTGCCAACATATGTTGGATCATATAAAAAACAAGAAAATGCCAGAAAAAAACTCTACTTCTGTTTCACTGACTACACTAAAGCCTTTGACCGTGCGGGTCACAACCAACTAGAGGGTTGGCCTTCCTAACCACTATGTTGTTCAATGATCAACTGCAAATAATAGTCAAAGGAAAGCTGGAAATATATGTTTAAACACAGAAACATAATAGAAAGCAGATATTATACAAATATATTTTGGTGTAAAATTTTACAAGGGATACACAAGGTCATGCCACAATGACAAAGGGATCAATTTATCAATAGAATGTACAATCCTAAAAAATTTTGCACATAATAACAGAAATAAAACAAAAAGTGATAATAAGTAAGAAATAATAGACAAATCTGTAAGTATCTGTGGATAATCAGTGAGTGATAGAAAAAATAACTAGAAAGTCAGAAAGGACACAGAAGACAGGAGAACGGTATCAACCAATGTTCTCTAGTTCATAAATCACTCCACACAACAGCAGAATACACAGTATTTCAAGTAAAAATGGAATATTTATAAAAGCAGGCCACTTTTCAAAGCATATCAAACTTGTGGGATGTCAGTAAAGCAGTACTTAGGAGAAATATTATGTCAATAGATACATTGATTAGAAATAAACTCAGTTTCCCCATAAAGAAACTAGAGAAGCGGTAAGAAAATTGAGCTGAAAAAGTTGAAGAAAGAAATATGACAGGTCAAGAGTCTCAGTCAATAGATGGAAAAGAGAGACATGACAGAGGAAAACCAACTAAGCCAAAAGTGAAACTTTGAGACAATCCACAAAGGGATAAAACTTGAGCCAACGAGTTGGGCAGAAATTGGCAGCGGGAGGGACTGGCCTTTGACCTGTTTTCATGTGGCCTTCGTGCTATGACTTTTCTAAAAAGAGCTGCAAACCCCAATATTCATAACTAATAATAGTTTATTTTGTTTTTTAGACAAAAACATTGCATTGTACATGTGTATCACCAGTTTCCTATTTATCTACTGATAGACTTTGAGGTGTTTTTTCCTTCTCTTGGCTACAAGAAAATGTTGCATGGGTATCTGTGTGCTTTCTTCAAAATAGCATCACTTCAATGGTGTTGTTTTATATGTATATATATTATATATATATGTATGTCCCTTATTCTGTTGAGCTAGGTTCCTTCTATGCTAACTTTCTGAAGAGTTTCTAATCATATATGGGTGTAATATTTTGTCAAAATTTTTTCTGCATCTATTCAGGTAATGCTCAAAATCCTTCAAGCTAGGTTAAGCAATACATGCATCAAGAACTTCCAGATGCACAAGCTGAATTTAGCAAGGGCAGAGGAACTGGATATCGAATTGCCAACATATGTTGGATTATATAAAAAACAAGAAAATGCCAGAAAAAAAACATCTACTTCTGTTTCACTGACTACACTAAAGCCTTTGACCATGTGGGTCACAACAAACTATGGAAAATTCTTAAAGAAATGGGAATACCAGATCACCTGACCCGTCTCTTGAGAAATCTCTACGCAGGTCAAGAAGCAATGGTTGAAACCAGACTTGAAACAACTGACTTGTTTAAACTTGCGAAAGGAATACCACAAAGCGGTCTATTGTCACCATGCTCATTTAACTTCTATGCAGAGTACATCATGTGACATCTTGGGCTGGATGAATCATTAGCTGGAATCAACATGGCTGGGAGAAGTACCAATAACCTCAGATATGCACAGATACCACTCTAATGGCAGAAAGCAAAGAGGAACTAAAGAGTCTCTTGAGCGTGAAAGAGGAGAGTGAAAGAGCTGGCTTAAAACTCAACATTCAGAAAACTAAGATCATGGCATCTAGTCCCATTACTCCATGGCAAACACAGGTGAAAAAGAGGAAGCAGTGACAGATTTTATTTCCTTGGGATCCAAAATCCCTGAAGACAGCGGCTGCAGTCATGAAATTAAAAGATGCTTGCTTCTTCAAGGAAAACTATGACAAACCTGGCAGCATATTGAAAAGCAGAGACGTTGCTTTCTTGACAAAGGTCCGTATAGTCAAAGCTATGGTTTTTCCAGTAGTCATGTAGCAATGTGAGATCTGGACCATAAAGAAGGCTGAGTGCTGAAAATTTGATGCTTTCAAATTGTGGTGCTGGAAAAGATGCTTGAGAATTGCTTGGACTACAAGGAGATCAAACCAATCAATCCTAAAGGAGATGAACCCTTAATATTCATTGGAAGAAGTGATGACGCTCCATATACTTCAGTATATTAGAAAGTGTATTGGAGCTTCATGCATGATGCTTTGTTCACCCGAAGAGAAGAGACAATACAGTGAGAAAGACCGTGATGCTGGGAAAGATTGAAGGCGAACGGAGAAGGGGATGGCAGAATATGAGATGGTTAGGTAGCATCACTGACTCAATGGACACGAATTTGAACAAACTCTGGTATAGTGGAGAAAAGATGAGTAAATAATCATTGCTGATAAAAGTATCAGAATACTATAAATAGAAGAAATCATTCTTAACCATTTAAATTCATTACTGGAGTTTGTCAGTGATAAAAAGTACAGCTAATATTAAATGTCATCGTAAAACTCTGAATCAGTTCAGTTCAGTAGCTCAATCATGGGCAACTCTTTGAGACCCCAGGGACTGCAACATACCTGACTTCCCTTTCCATCACCAACTCAAACATGACATGGCAACACATTCAGAAAACCCCAAAATTTTCACCGAAAAGCTACTAGAAATAATGGCGAATCCACTAAAGTTTAAGATACAAGACTAATACACGTTAATCTGTTGCTTTTCTATACACTAACAATGAAACATCAGAAAGAGAAAGCAAAAATCAAATCTCATTTGAGATTGAATCAAAGAGAAAAAAATTCCAAAGAAAAAGTTAACCAAGAAAGTGAGAGACTTCACCCCTGAAAACTAAGACACTGATGAGAGAAACTGAAGATGGTACCAAAAATGGAAAGGTATCCTTTGTTCTTGGAAGAATGAATATTGTTCAAATGTCCCTACAACCCAAAGCAATCTTCAGATTCAATGCAATCCCTATCAAGATACCCAAAACACTTTTTCACAGAACTTAAAATATCCTAAAATTTACATAGAGCCACAAAAGACACCAAATTGTCAACGCAATCTTGAAAAAGAAGAACTAAACTGAAGGCTCATGGTCTCTCATTTCAGACTACAAATATACAGTAGTTAAAACAGCATAGTATTGGCACAGAAACACACACATGGATCAGTGGAATAGAACAGAAATCCCAGAAATAAACCCATTTGCCTACGGCCAGCTGACCTATAATACAGAAGGAAGAATAGAATAGATTTTCAAAGGAGAAAAGATTGTCTCTTTAGTAAGTGCTGCTGAGAAAACAGGTATAGGTTGAAAAAAAAAAGTTTAGAACACTTTCTCATACTATATGTAAAAATAAGTTCAAAAGGGATTTAAACTTCAATGTAAGGCCTGAAACTATAAATCATCTAGAAAAGAACATAGGCAAAATACTCATTTACATAAATCATAGCAATATGTATGTGTATCTGTTTCCTAAGGCAAGAGAAATAAAAGCAAAAATAAACAAATGGGACCTAATTAAACTTAAAAGCTTTAGCACAGCCATGGAAACTGTAAACAAACCAAAAAAATAACCTATTGAATGGGAGAAAATATTTGTAAATTGCATGACCGATAAGGGGTAAAATATCCAAAATACATAAATAGCTCATACAACTTAGTATCAAAGGAACAAATAACCTGATTAAAAAAGGGGCCAAGTCCAGTAGATATTTTTGAAAAGAAGAAATACAGATATCCAATAAACACATTAAAAAATGCTCAGCATCACTACAACAGGGAATTACAATTCAAAACCAAAATGAGCTATAACCTTATATAGCTATCATCGAAATATCTAAAAATCACAAATGTAGGCGAGGATGTGGAGAAAAGAGAATTTTCACACACTGTTAGTGTCAATGTAAACTGGTGCAGCCACTATAGAAAACAGTGTGAAGGTTCCCCAAAAATCTACAAACAGAACTATGATATGATCCAGCAATTCCACTCCTGGCTATACATCCAAACAACCTCAAAAACACCGACTTGAACAAGATGCAGGCACCCCAGTGTTCACAGCAGCATTATTTATAATAGCCATGATACAGAAGCAACTCAAGTGCCCATCAACAGATGAATGGGTGAAGATGTCGTGTGTATATAGAATAGAATATGGTCAGCCATAAAAAGGGAAATTCTGTCATTTTCAACAATGTGGATGGACCTACAAAATCTGCTAAGTGAAATAAGTCAGACAGAGGAATACAGATGCCGCATGTTATCACTTATAAATAGAATCTAAAAAATAACAGAAATGATTGTATGTAACAAAACAGACACACAGATGTAGAGAACAGACTAGTGGACACTCTGTCGAGAGGGCATGGGAGGCGGAGGGTAAGGTTACGGGATTAAGAAAAGCAAAGTACTATGGATATAATGGCTAGGCAATGAGATATATTTGGCAATAACACAGGGATATATATATATATATATATATATAGCTATTATTTTATAATATCTTTAAATGGAATATAAGCTATAAAAATTGCATCATCATGCTATATACCTGAAACTAATGTAACATTGTAAATAAACTATGTTTCATTTCTTTTTAAATGTACGTTATTGAAAAGTCTTGTCTAGGAATATTCATATTAGCTTCATTTGCAAAACTTTAAAAACTTGACACAACCTGATGCTTGTTAACAGGGGAAAACACCTATTGTGCCCATGGAATGGAATCCTGCTCAAAAATAAAGATACAACCAGTGCATGCAACATGAATAACTCTTGAAGTAATTATGTTTAGAAGCTAGTGTCCCACCATGAAAAAAAACACTCACAGATACAGAAAACAAACTAGTGGATACTCTGTTGTAGATACGTATATATCTTCTGAATATCTTCTGTAATGTTGTACACTTTCATTTTTATAAAGTTTCAGAAAATATAAACTAATCTATCACATAGTAGCAGAAAGCACAGCAGTGCTTTCTTGGGATAAGGAGACAAAGGCAGAGTAGAAGGTAGCATGGAATGCAAACCAAGGAAAAGACACTGTTTCTGTAATGAGTCTGTTCACTCTCTTGCTTCTGGTAGATACACAGGTGGCTATACACATCACAGCGTGAGCAACTGATCACTTTAAAGATGTCCAGTTAGCTTATTTCAATTACACACCAGTACAGACACAAAATTAGGGCTAAAGAGATGCCCCTCTCCAAAGGATAAGCAAGATGAATGAAAATATCTCACAGTTCTGCAGTCGAACTCAGATCTTAACTTGTAACCACTGAACTTCATCACTACACTCCCCTACAGCCATGGAAAAAGCAATAATGAGCACTTCTGGCCACCCTTTAAGCCTTGAGTTCCTAGCAAATCACTCTTGAAAGAAACCTCAGACCGAACGTGCCCGCTTGCCTCTTACAGCCTTTTCATTTATCACCGTCCGCTCACACCCAGCGGTGCCGGGGATGGGTGTAGCATCATGTTGGCGGCTGCAAGTGCTTCTTCTCAAAATACACCCTCCTGGTTCTGTGACTGGAACAAAAACGAAAAGGCAATTGCTGTGACACTTAGGTTTCTCTCTCAGGGTATCCACACACGAAAAACCAGGTTCTGTCCATCTTGGAGGTTGTCTAAACTTACTTGTAAGGCCGTTCGCTCGAAAGGTTAGAAAAAAACACAGAAGTTTCATATTGTTGTTTCTATGCCTTCCGAGATCACAGGAAGTCAATCAGGCAGCATGCAAGCTTATTAGGTTTATTTAAGTAAGAAGTCCTTGGCATTATCTGTCCTTTGTACCTCTGATGAGGAGATTTTAGCAGACGGGCTCTAATCTATAACAAGGACCTACACCCTGGATAATGAAACATAGCAGAATAAGAACCTCCATAAACAAGGGCTCTGGTAAAATGCCAAAACAAATAATTTTGGCATGCTTTAAAAAATACAAGGCGCTTCTTCAAATATCATCAGGAGTAAGTCATCCGGTATTTCAGGTTCATACATCAATGCTGTTGCTGACACTATGAAATACTGGACTTTTTGTTTACTTAAAACGTGAAATGCCATAATTTGGTACTTGAAAAATGAGGCAGGAAAAATGAATGTCCTCCCGTTTGTGAAAAATGGGGATTTTATTAGAGCAAAGGAGGGAGGAGGAGAGTGTGCTCCCCTGCACTGGTAACGCAGTGTTTATGCAGAAAGAAATATAACAATGGGCAGGTCCCTGGGGACGCAGGGAGCCTAATCACCTTGGGAGCGGATGACGGCGGGAGCCCAGAATACAGCCTGAACCCAGGACTGAACCAGCTCTTGGTTCTCAGACACACGTAGTGAGTAAACGCCTGGTGAGGTAAAGACTCATATTTCACAGCAGCCTGAGACTCCCCAGTTAGAATGCATCTGTTAATAACAAAAATCTCCCTTCTGGAATGAGTTTAATAGGTCTTGTTCATGCCTTAAATAGGTGATCACAGCAATAAATCAGCATTATGATTTTAGTAGGTAGTAACATATGAAATAGAATATATTTTTTCTGGCATAAAATTTGGTCAAAATTAAGCTAAAATATTCACCCAAAGCAGGAGATTGACAAAATAATAATTATAAGCATATAATCCTAAGAAATTTTATACTTTGTACATTTTGAAAGTAATAAATTTAACATGCATATTATCTTTGTTGTCATATGAAAAAATATTGAATTATTTTATGCCACTTCAGAAGCCAACTGTTTCAAATAAAATTTGTCAAAATAAAGTTTACACACTTACTATGTTTTATAGCATGTATTCATATAGTCCCTCAGTGAATTCATTAGTTATAAACAGATGAGAATATTTGGTAAATTTTAAAGATAAACATTTACACTTTTGGCTTTATATGGGTCATTTTAATATTAGATTTGTTTGTAAATTCAGTTAAATTTTTCCCATTGCCCCCCATCTATTATACACACACATACAGACACACGCATACTTATGCCTGAATATCAAAGTCATCAAGACAATTCACCTGATAAAAATGCATATGAATGCAAGCAGTGTGCACACATGGATATGTCTGTATAAAACACAAATATACAGGTGAAATAATTTCAAGAGCTATTAGACAGCAAGTTATATATCTGACTTGTCTTTTATAAAGTACCCATTCTTTATGTACTATATTGCAAAAACTCAGTTGTTAACAAGTGTTCATTGAATTAATGAGAATAAATCAGTGGATGAATTGGGCATTATTAAAGATAATGTTGGCAGACTGTTTGGTCTGGCTTATAACCCTCATGGGTTCTTCCAGGTAAGTGTATATAAAGCATCCTCTTTTCAGAGAGTAATATACAATTTATACTATACATTCACAGATAATGTACACCAAATTTCATGTATCCTTGTTGATTCTAGGTTTCTGTAACACTGAATTGAGAGATTATATTTACATTCTGATATTACTGTTTTTTAAAAAGACTTTATTATCTATGGGATTTTATACTGATGCATCATGGCATTTTCCACTAATCAACTTGGGAATTACAGTAACAGTTTATTTGCTGAATAACTGTTACTCCCCCTGAGGTATGCTTCTTGCTCATGGTATATTATCTGTTTACTATATGTTTAATATGTTATTTTTCATATTTTGATTTATGGTTCTTTTACTTTCTAAAGAGAATATCTGATGAAGGAAAACACATGTAGTTTTATAAAACTGTCCCAAGGCCAACATTTAAAATAGTTGACATATACCACTAAACTGTTTTCTCATTTGCTAAAATGAAATCACATAAACTTTTAAGAAAAAGTAAGTCATATCATAGCTTTAATGTTTTCTGCCAGTCAAATATACATGCTACTATGCTTGGAATATTAACATATTCCATTTGCTTAAATAAATTAGGTAATTGGCATATTGCTTTAATTACTATAGTTGTATTGTGTGTCTTACTGTATGGTGTCATAAATCTTCCAACTTTTTTCTTAAAAATTCTCTTGACTATTTTGGAGTATTTGCATGGCTATATAAAGTTACTAATCTAATAAATGGTTACTGCAAAAAGAAAAAAATAAAAAGAAAGAGATTGCAGATCTTCCTGAACTTAATGGGTGAGGTCTCCAAACTCATGGTAAATTGAAAATTCAAAATGAACTTAATACACCTAACCTGCTGATAGCATAGCTTAGTTTAGCCTACCTTAAATGTGCTGAGAACGCTTATATTAAACTGCACGTGGGCAAACCATCTAACACAAAGCCTATTTTATGTGTTGAATATCTCCTGTAATTTACTGAATTCTGTACCAAAACTGAAAGACAGAATGGTTGTATGGAAAGAGGTTGGTTTTGACCCTCATGATAGTGTGAGTACTAGGAGCTGTGATTGCCACTGTCCAGCATTACAAAAGAGTATCACACTTAATAATGTCAGCCAGGGAAAAGACCAAAATTCGAAGTTCAGTTCCTACTAAATGTATATCTCATTCATATCATGGTAAAGTAAAAAAATAAAAATCATAAGCTGAACCATCTTAAATCAGGAACCATCTGTATGTTGAAATTATATATTACAAATATGTACTAATGTGAAGAGAACTGTCATCTTTATAATACGGATTCTGGCATTTCATGACTATGATATATCCCTCCACTTATTTATGCCTTCTTCCATTTTCCTGAGCAACACTTTTATAGTTTTCTTGTGGAGCTCTTATACATTTTATGTTAGACTTATTCCAACATACCTGATGTGTGTTAATTCAATTTTAAATGATATTATCTACAAAGCAAACACTAAACACAGAAGAGCTGGAGTAGAGATACTAAAGTCAGACAAAGCAGACTTTAAGACTAAAAACCCTATTAAAATGAGAGATGTGTGGTAGCGTCACAGGGTAAGTCAAGTGTATCATACAATAACCCTAAGATTGTCAAAAATTAGCATATGGAAAAATAAAGAAATGAGAAAGAGAGGGAGAGAAACTCCTTTTAACCTCAGCAGTTGTCCAAAGAGCTAAAACTGATCAGAACCTTTCTTTTACTTTTTACTTTTTTTTTCCTTCCACGTTTCCTACCTCTCCTCTCTTCTTTCTTTTTCTTTCCCACTTCTTTCTCTCTCTCAACTTTTCAATTGCTAGAGATATTTGGCTTTTGAATTCCTCTTATTGTCTAGTCAGCAATTCATTTTGTGTTTTTTAATATTTTTATTCAACATTTTAGATAGTTGTAAAGAGCTTCCTCAGTGTATCTAATTGTCTGTAATAACCAAGGACAGAGGTGGATCTTTCTTTTTCACTTCGGTAAGCTACGAATCGAAGACGGAGGAGTCAAAGTCATATGCTTATGTGATAACCACAAGGACAGCTACGGACGTCAACTTCTGGATTTTCCTCATGGATTTTCCACTTACAAGGTGAAAATTTTCTGAACAATAAAAACAGTAAACAAATACTGATCCCTCTAAGCCAGATGTTTAAGATGGATTACACATTGGGATGTTATCAGAAAAATACAGTTTAATATCAACATAAAAGTTCATTAGTTCAGCTTTTAATGTACTTATATTATGGATAAACTGGATGGTGCCTTGTCATAAAAAGCATTCCCTTGCTTTTAAGCAGTCTATCTCTTGGCCCAAATCCATTTTTCAGGCTGAACTGTGGGAAATTTCAGGTTTCCCTGGCAGGCTTCACGAGGGAAAGCTGCCCTCAGCTCATCAAACTTGGTGTGCAGTGTCTACAAGTTTCAAGAGGACACGGTAGTGGGAGCTCCGCACTCCCAGGCTAGCCACTCTCAGGAGCAGGTCTCAGCTCCTTCCCCAGGCACCGCCTTGTGGAGATCTCACGGTTTTCGGTCTGTAACTCTGCAATGCCCTCTGCATCAGGGGGCGCTGACTGAGGTCTCCTTCCCCCATCTGTAATCTACACTGCAGGTCATCTGATCATTGCCATATACCCTTCTGTAGGAGGGGCTTCCTTGGTGGCTCAGACTGTAAAAAATCTACCTGCAATAAGGGAGACCTGGGTTTGATCTCCGGGTAGGAAGTTCCCCTGGAGGAGGGCATGGCAATATACTGCGGCGTTCTTGCCCAGAGAATTCCCATGGACAGAGATATCCTGGCGGGCTGCAGTCCATGGGGTCGCAAAGAGCCAGTCATGACTAAGAGCAACTAAGCGCGTGCGCACACACACACATTTCTGTGGGAGAAAATGGAATGCTGAGAAGCTGGCAGAGTTCTCCTTTGTCCCTTGCCTGCTGTGTCACAGCAAGTAAATAAAGGTTTGATTTGCACTTTTGGTTGGACTCATTATGCTAAACTGACCACCTGTACAACAGACATCTTGAAAGTTTTGCTGACATGTACTTTTATTAAGTACATGCATTTTATTAAGTATATTAAAAGTACATTATATGTACTTTTATTGTATATTTCTTACGCATTTCTTAATGATAATATGCCTTAAGAGTGGCTAATTTAGGTTTACATGCAATCAGTACTCTAACATAAACTCTTCAGCAGAATAAATGCTTCCCAAGTGTTGTTCAATATTTTATTTAAAAAAAAAAATTTTGTACTCAAATCCCACTGCCCTTCAAAGTCAAATTCCCTTGGATTTCTCAGTCCCTTTGCCAGATGCACAGGTTGGGAAATATGTTGTGGGCCCTAGAAATATTGCAACAGTGTGAGAACACCTTTGGTATAACTGTTCTCCAGTTTGTGGGTTCTCTGCTAGGGGGCTGTATGGTGGGGCTAATGGCGATCTCCCAAACTCGCTATAGCCAAGTTACGATAGTCACTCAGTTGTGTCTAACTCTTTGTGACCCCATGGACAGGCTTCCCTGTCATCATCAACTCTGAAAGCTTGATCAAACTCATGTCTATCGAGTTGGGGATACCATCCAACTATCACATCCTCTTTCACCCCCTTCTCCTCCTCCTCCATTCACACTTAAATTAACAAATTGGCCCTTCAAGTATGACCTAAAGCAAAACCCTTATGACTCTACAACGGAAGCAACAAATAGACTCAAGGGATTAGATCTGATAGACAGAGTGCCTGAAAAACTGTGGACAGAGGTTTGCAGCACTGTACAGGAGGTGGTGATCAAAATGATCCCCAAGAGAAAGAAATGCAAAAAGGTAAAATGGTTGTCTGAAGAGGCCTTAGGAATGGTTAAGAAAAGAAGAGAAGTGAAAGACAAAGGAGAAAAGGAAAGATACACCCATCTGAATGCAGAGTTCCAAATAACAAGGAGGGATAAGACAGCCTTCCTCATTGACCATTGCAAAGAAATAGAGGAAAACAATAGAACAGGACAGACTAGAGATCTCTTCAAGAAAATTATAGATATCAAGGGAACATTTCACACAAAGATTGGCTCAATAAAGGACAGAAATGGTATGGACCTAACAGAAGCAGAAGATATTAAGAAGAAATCATAAGAATACACAGAAGAACTATATAAAACAGACCTTAGAGACCCAGATAATCACAATAGTACAATTTCTCACTATCTCTTGGGTGTAGAAACAAGTGGGTCTTAGGAAGCATCACTACAGACAAAGCTAGTGGAGGTGATGGAATTCCAGCTGAGCTATTTCAAATCCTAAAAGATGATGCTGTGAAAATGCTGCACTCAATATGCCAGCAAATTTGGAAAACTCATCAGGACTAGAAAAGGTCAATTTTCATTCCAATCTCAAAGAAAGGCAACGCCAAGGATTGTACAAAATACAGCGCAGTTGCACTCATTTCACACGCTAGAAAAGTAATTCTCAAAATTCTGCAAGCCAGGCTTCAACAGTATGTGAGCCATGAAATTCCAGATGTTCAAGCAGTATTTAGAATAGGCAGAGGAACCGGACATCAAATTACCAATATCCATGGAATCATCAAGAAAGCAAGAGAGTTCCAGAAAAACATCTACTTCTGCTTTATTGACTACGCCAAACAAAGACTTTGAGTGTGTGGATCACAACAAACTATGGAAAATTCTTAAAGAGATGGGAATACCAGACTCCCTGTCTGCCTCTTGAGAAACCTGTTTTCAGGTCAAGAAGAAATAGAACCAGACAAGGAACAAATAAATGGTTCAAAATAGGGAAAGGAGTACATAAAGTCTGTATCTTGTCATGCTTCTTATTTAACTTATATTCAGAGTACATCATGCGAAGTATCAGGGTGGATGAAGCACAAGCTGGAATCAAGATTTCCCAGAGAAATATCAATAACCTCAGATACCGCGATGACACCACCATTATGGCAGAAAGTGAAGAGGGACTAAAAATCCTCTTGATTAAGGTGAAAGGAGAAAGTGAAAAAGCTGACTTAAAATGCACCAACTAAGATACATAGATCATGGCATCGGATCCCATCATTTCATGCCAAATAGATGGGAAAATGATGGTAACAGTGACAGACTTTATTTTGGGGGGATCCAAAATCACTGAAGATGGTGACTGCAGTCATGAAATTAAAAGACACTTGCCCATTTGAAGAAAAGCTATGACAAACCTAGACAGCATATTAAAAAGCAGACATACGACTTTGCCAACAAAGGTCCAGATAGTCAAAGCTTTGATTTTTCCAGTATTCATATGTGGAGGTGAGAGTTGGACCATAAAGAAAGCTGAGCACCAAAGAATTGATGCTTTTGAAGTGGTGTTGGAGAAGACTCTTAAGAGTCCCTTGGACTGCAAGGAGATCCAACCAGTCCATCCTAAAGGAAATCAGTCCTGAATATTCATCAGGAAGGACTGATGCTGAAGCTGAAACTCCAATACTTTGGCCACCTGATAAGAAAAACTGACTCACTGGAAAAGACCCTGATGCTGGGAAGGATTGAAGGCGGGAGAAGAAGGGGTCACAGAGGATGAGGTGGTTGGATGGCATCACCGACTCAGATAATGTGAGTTAGTGTACGCTCCAGGGGTTGGTGAAGGACAGGGCAGCCAGGTGTGCTGCAGTCCATGGAGTCACAAAGAGAAAGAAATGACTGAGGGACTGAATGACAATAGTGAATTTGGATATATAATATATTATTTTCTGCCATTATTATCATGTAGAATGATGCAGAAAGAATGAGTTTGATCATAGGCATGAATAAAAAGAATAGAATCAAAATACAAGATACAAGGAAGATTATTTTAATTAATAATATATTACTGCATTACTCTTAAGACTGCTAAAAAAAGGTCATTGAGTAATCAGTGAGGAAGAAAGAATGAATAATTATTAACTTTTCCCCAGCTGTTGAGGAAGTGGAAGGGACACAATAGACATCAATTATACAGAACCTTATATGTTTGCATCATTTGCTAGTCTAGTACTATATCCTTCAGAACTCAGTAAAGTCTTTAATTAACCAAACATACTCTTTAGCAATATAGGAAGTGTAAAATAGTTCATGATAATGCTAGTGAAATCATAAATGTAAGCATATATTTAAGAAGGGTATAATGTTTTGAAGACAAACTCAAAAAGCCAGATTTCTAACAAGGATTAAATATCATTGACTATAATTCTGATTTGATAAGATTCATTTCCCAACTAATGAAAATGTGATTGGAGTTAGAGCTGATAATTAAGAACAAATACCCAATGGTTATACATTTGGTATAAGCAATCATGGAGCTAATAGAAAATTTTCAAGCTCTTTTATATTCAAAATGAAGAGAGTTAAATCATTTACATGAAGAACATCTTAGTTTTTCTTATACTGTTATGACACATGAAATGTGCCAAATATCATTACTGGCATACCTTGTTTTATCGTGCTTTATTGATCTTAGTAATTTTTTTTTACACATTTAGGGTTCTTTTTTAAATTTTTATTGGAGTATAGTTGATTTACAATATCGTGTTACTTTTTGCTATACAGCACAGTGACTCAGCTGTGCATCTGCATATATCTGCACTTTCTTAGATTCTTTTCCCATATACGTCAATACGTCTCATATACACCACAGAGAATTGAGTAGGGTTCCCTGTGTCACAGCAGTAGTCCTTATTATCTGTCGTATACACAGAAATGTGTACATGTCAATTCCAATCTCCCAGTTTATCCCTCCCTCCCTTTCTCCCATGTGACCATAATATTATTTTCTACATGTGTATTTCTGTTTTTGTTTTGCAAGCAAGTTCAATGGTTGAAGGTCCGTGGCAACTCAGCATCAAGCAAGCATTTTCCCAAAAAGTTCTAATTCAAAAATAACAACATTGTCCCAACAGCAACAGCTCACTTCCTATTTCTGTCACATTTTAGCAATTATTGCACTATTTCCAACTTTCAAATCATTATTATACTGGTGACCTGTGATCAATGATCTTTAATGCTACTATTGTGATTGTTTGCTTTGCACTTTTAAATTAAGGTACGCACGTTGCGTTTTAGATATGTACGTTTAAGGTATACACATGAGCATCACTTAACTGACTTGAATTTAAGCAAGCTCAGGGAGATAGTGGAGGACAGTCCACGAGGTCACAGAATTGGACACAACTTAGTGACTGAACAACAATTCACAATGCTATTCATACTTAACAGACTACAGGAGAGTGTGAGCATAACTTCTATATTTACTGGAACAAAACATTGGTGTGACCCACTTGATTGTGGTGGTCTGGAACTGAACCTGCAATATCTTAAAGGTATGCCTAAAACAGACCTTGAGTGAAGTGACATTCATATTTAAATGTTCTTTCCGTGAAACTGCAAAGTCCTTCTCTGGAATTATTATCACGTGGCGGGATGCTTTTGTTCCAGGAAGTAGCCTATGTCACTGGTTTGCTTGTTAACTTATTTTACTGCAAATTTCATGCAGGCTGTGAGTCCAGGTATGTTTTTTCCCCTTAAGCACTATAAGTTTAGAAAATGAGCAATAGTGCAGATAACTGAACATATTTTGAATGTTTTCAATTTTAGACTTTCAACAGTCTCAGAAACATATTTGTTTATACATTTTATAAAAAAGAAATAAGCCTAAAGCTTTTAAGTACCATTCTCAAATTTGACAGTTTGTCAGAATTTTTTTTTTTATTACTGCCAGTGAAGTAGGCTTATGCTATTAAAAAAATAATAATAATTTTCTCAATTTTCAAATAACGTCCAAACTAAAGAATCTCTTTTGCTCCAGTTCTACATAGCTATACTGCCATGTTAAATGAACAGTGTGACTCACCTGAGTTGCATCAGTGATTCTCTTTTCTCCTTTTAGCATGCCGATAACTAACCATTTGGGAACCTGCTAACACAGCAGCGTGTATCTGACTGAATTTGTGGTTCCTTTGTTTGTGTTTTGAAGCAACGTCACTTTGAAAGCCTCAGTTTGAAATAAAACTTTAACCAAATTTGAGGGGAGAAGAACCAATTAAATAATAGAGTTTCCTATGGTCATCGTTATTTTTGAGGAGCCTGCTTTGACTCCTTTAGTTCTATAACATGAACACACGGCTATTTTGTTGTTAACTACCTTTGGGGAGCATTAGTCTGTTTCAAATAATGTTTAGTCAATAAAATACTTCAAGACAGGTTTGAAAAATGCATTAAAAATGTGTATCAGTTGAAAGGCAATTACATTAAATTGAAAGCAATATACTAAAGACAATCTCGTCAGGCTTAATGAATTATTATATATTATTGATACTAAATGTTTTTCAGATTATGTGAATGACTTAGAATTTGGAAGATTCTTACAGAGGGAACAGACAGCTGGTATTCAAGTAATATAAACAACATTTAAAATTTATTACAGGCCTTCCTTGGGGCCAGGAAGTCTACAGACTTTAAGAGGTGTCTCCTGAGAGCACAGCGTCACGTGCCTCTGGTTCCGACAAGGAGCAGCTTAGAACCACAGCCTCTTATTGAATCCTCTTTGTTTATTTATTTTAAATGGGAGGCTAATTACTTTACAATATCGTGGTGGTTTTTGCCATACATTCACATGAATCAGCCATGGGTGTCCATGTGTTCCCCACCCTGACCCCCCTCCCACCTCCCTCCCCACCCCATCACTCAGGGTCGTCCGAGTGCACCAGCCCTGAGCACCCTGTCTCATGCATCGAACCTGGACTGGCGATCTGTTTCACATATGATAATATACATGTTTCAATGCTATTCCTTCTCCCACAGAGTCCAAAAGTCTGTTCTTTACATCTATGTCTTTTTTGCTGTCTTGCATATAGGGTCATCGTTACCATCTCTAAATTCCATATACATGCATTAGTGTACTGTACTGATGTTTTTCTTTCTGTCTTACTTCACTCTGTCTAATAGGCTCCAGTTTCTTCCACCTCGTTAGAACTGATTCAAATGCATTCTTTTTAATGGCTGAGTAATATTCCACTGTGTATATGTACCACAACTTCCTTATCCATTCGTCTGCTGGTGGACATCTAGGTTGCTCCCATGTCCTGGCTATTGTAAACAGCGCTGCGATGAACATCAGGGTACACGTGTCTGTTTCAATTCTGGTTTCCTCAGTGTGTATGCCCAGCAGTGGAATTGCTGGGTGGTATGGCAGTTCTATTTCCAGTTTGTTATGCCTTCCTTCTTCCGTGCATCATTTTATTATTTCTGCTTCCCTGGTACTGTACTTTCTCATAAAGTAATAGAATCTAGTATTATGTCTTGGTTTTAACTTCTAGAAGAGCCAGAGAGTTTGTTTTCAAAGTCTCTTTTCTATTCTAACATTCTCTTTTTAGGAACAATATTTCTAGGGTAGAAAATTATAACTTCAAGGGCCTTCAATGATGTTACATCTTCTAAGCAACATCAATGCTACATAACCAATGTAATCGGTATCTCAGAATCAATTATTGTTGAAAATTCAGACTTCAATTACAAAGTTTCTTTCTATTTAGAATTCTGAGGGTATTTACTTTGGCATACCTCAGTGCTGTTGCTGTTTAGTCACTAAGTTGTTTCTACCCCATTGGTGACCCCATGGACTGTGGCCCATCAGGTTCCTCTGTCCATGGATTCTCCAGGCAAGAATATGGAGTGGGTTGCCATTTTCTCCCCCAGAGGATCTCCCCGACCCAGGTGTCGAACCTATACTTCCTGCATTGGCAGGAGGGGATTCTTTACCACTGGGCCACCAGAGAAGCCCTACAATTATATATTTGGAACAAAAATCTGTTTTGTTCTATCTCATTAAGCAGAAGAACTACATATTTTCAAGTAATGATTACATGAAGTCTTCAACAGAAAGGAGAATTATTTAAAAATGACAGTGACATGAAATAAGTTTAAAGAGGCTCTTCAGGATGGAATTAATAAGCACACTCAGCTTTATAATGCATATCAACATTTAACCTTTAATACTACTGATATTTGGGCAAATATACTTTAAAAAATAGTGTTAGCCATCATTGGTAAATTTTATAATAAATCACTTGCCTATAAATTATTCAGCATATGTTGGGTTGTGCAAAAATGGCAGCTGTTCAAAGTAAAAACTACATATTTTAGGGTTATTTCCTTTAATTAATATCAGAATTGGAATTTGATGTTTGTGTATGTCTAAACACATGAAGAAGTAAGTGCAAATTCATTTTCTTTCAGAGAAGTGTTCTATTCTCTGTAGGTTTCTGGAAATTAAATGCAAACCTCTGAGGTTAAACAACTACATTTCCGATTATGGAGTTTTACCATGTCATGTGAGCACACATTAAAAAAAAATCAATATAAAACTTTTTCTTTGTTGTCAAATAAGAAACTAAATTAATTTTGCCTTTGAATTATGTGGAATTGAATTATACAATAAAACGTTGGCAATGTTCCTTCTTTTAATTAATGTTTTGTCAGATCATCAATCTTACTTTCTCTCTGTGTGTTAATACTCAATTTGTTTAGTATTTACTTAAGCCCACATCTCTTTCCTAAAGAGGAATTCTTATCTAGTTAGTTAAGATGTCTCTGAGCAGCATAACAAAAGCAGTGGGGATAATTTCCCACCATATTTAACAACAAAATGAAATGTCCAACTTTCCATATTGAAATCCAGAGAGCTTTGTTAATACATTAGGTTAGAAGCATACACACAAGTTTTGTGAGTGAGTATAATCTGTAGTATAATAGAGCCAGTTTTTTTGAAAAATAATAATCATCTTAACATGACAAGAGTCTGCTTAATAGTATCTTTACACCTCTGAGGCAATATTATTTTTCCTTCAGAAATACAGACTGAGATGACTATTTTCTCAATTTGATCACAAAATTGAAAAAAAAAATGTGTTTTATCCTCTGGTCATTGGCTTTGCCCATTTCAGAGGCTTTATGCCGAAGATATTAGAAGGTGCAATTACCTCATGGATCAGTGACTACTAAGCTGATATGCCATTGATTTTCTAAATCACGAGGTGAGGCAGAGCAGAGCTGAAGTGGATCAAAATGTCTCAGCCCTGTTAGAAGGTCTTTTTCCCCATGTCTTTGCTGGCTCTAAGCAGGGAAGAATCAATCGGGTAGAAAAGATTTTAGGAATATTTAGTCTACAGCAAGCAGAGAAAAAAAAAGTATGAATTATGATATAAAATTATAATTGTTTCTACTGAATTGCCTAAGTCATTAGAAAATAATATAGACAAACACTTAAGCATGAACTTGGCTACAAGTAAGAATGAATGAACTCAGCAGAAAATATATTCTTAGTCTCTTAATTAAAAACTGAGAGCTCAGTGATTAAACATGATAAATCCCAAACTGACTTAGTATTTGGATAGTCATGTAGTTTATGCTAATCCTTACAAGAGCCAACTTGAAGTGCTAACACATAGAGACACATACACAAGGAACAACAAAATTCAGAAAATTCAGAAGAAAATAAATTTAAATTCGTATTTAAAGAGACCAGGATAAAGGTAGGAATTATGATCAATATTGTGGAACAAATCATGTAAACAGGCTCAATCCTGAGCTCAGCAAACTCTTCAAGCTTAATTTCTGAGACAAACTGAAGTAGTTTTCAGATATCTGCTATTTTGACTTCTAGAGTTTATTGGTAAGCCAATCAGAATTTTAAATCTGTCACACATACATATTTTGGAACTGTCTAGCCATGATAAGTTTAATGAATGACTGTCACTGACCATTTTAATTTCTGTGAATTAATATTATTTGCAGAATAACACAAAGATAGTTAAAACTAAAATCAGTTTATCTGAAGAAGAAAGAAAAAAAGAAGAAGTGAAGGAGGAGAGGAGGGAAGGAGGAGGGAAGGAAGAAGGGATAAAAGAAAGACACTATCATAATAAAAAATTCCATATTTTTCTCTTAAAATAGTATTTTAGGAGATCTCTCCTAACAAAGATTGCAGCTATTGAATAAATGCAACGAATCCTTCATAATGTCAGTACTAAAACATTTCAGCACTCCTGACAGAGGGAACAGCATTCAGTTAAGTCCATCATTTTCTAAGAGGAGAACAGGTGTTCTGAATGAGTCCCCAAGGACTGTAGCCAGCAGGCTCCTCTGTCCATGGGATTCTCCAGGCAAAAACACTGGAGTGGGATGCCATGCCCTCCTCCAGGGGATCTTCCCAATTTAGGGACTGAATCTGCCCTCTTGTGCCTCCCTACATTGGTGGTCAGACTCTTTACCACTGTGTAGCTTGGAATGGGCTTTCCTGGTAGCTCAGACAGTAAAGAAACTGCCTACAATGTAGGAGACCCAGGTCGATCCTGGGGTTGGGAAGACCCCTTGGAGAAGGGAAATGCAACCCACTCCAGTATGCTTTCCTGGGGAATTTCATGGACAGAGGAGCCTGACAGCTTACAGTCCATGGAGTGGCAAAGAGTTGGACAGGAATGAGAAACTAATAGTCACTCAGGAAGTCCAAGAAAAGTTTAACATTGGATTAAATCCTTGAGGAGTGGTGTGACACAGGGAGAAAGAGAGGCCACATGGGAATGAATCATGTGACATTTGCAAGTTACTCAATCCTTTAACGTTATCTTTCCCCAAAAAAAGATAGGGACTCTGCTATTAATTTTCTAAAGAATTTCCATGAGTGTGAGTTACAGAGCTCTTAGAAGGAGGCTGATATGGAACACTTTATAAATACTAGAAGATACAGACTTTATTTTCTTGGACTCCAAAATCACTGTGGATGGTAACTGCAGGCATAAAATTAAAAGACACTTGCTTCTTGGGGGAAAAAAAAAAAAGCTACGACAAACCTGGACAGCTATTAAAAAGCAGAGAAATTACTTTGCAGACAAAGGTCCATATGGTCAAAGTTTTGTTTGTTTTTCTTCCCAATGGTCATGCAAGGATGTGAGATTTGGACCATAAAGAAGGCTGAGCACTGAAGAACTGATGCTTTTGAACTCTGGTGCTGGAGAAGACTCTTGAGAGTCCCTTGGACTGCAAGGAAATCAAACCAGTCCATCCTAAAGGAGATCAACCCTGAAAATTCATTGAAAGGACTGATTCTGAAGGTGAAATTCCAACATTTTGGCCCCCTGACGCCAAGAGTCAACTCATTGGAAAACACCCTGATGCTGGCAAAGACTGAGGGCAGGGGGAGAAGGGGACGACAGAGGATGAGATGGTTGGATAGCATCACTGAGTCAATGGACATGAATTTGGGTAAACTCCATGAGATAGTGAAGGACAGGGGAGCCCGGCATGCTGCAGTCCATGGGGTCACAAACAGCTGGACAAAACTTACTGACTGAACAACTACAAAAATAATATTGTTATTTTACATGAAATATCAAGAATACAAAATACGAACTCTGTAAAACTACATATTGCCTGTTTGAAAACATTCTTTTTCCCTCAGATTCTGAGCACAAGCAAACCTTCCTTACTACCACCCTATGATTGTCTTCAGTCTCATTTGCACTGTCTCTGCCTTTCAGGTGTACAAACGTATGTGTGAAATCCGCTTCTTGTTTTGGCGAATTCTGAGGCTGGCTTCCCTGTCACAAACACTTTACCTTCAAAGGGCCTCAGTGTACATTACGGCATGCGTGATGTCTGTATAGTTTGGTGCACCGCCCCCTCCGATATCATCTGCTTAAGTTGGCAGGCTTGACTGTGATGACCTTTGCTAACAGAGTTTACTGCTTGCTGAATATGCCAGCAAGGTCGTTATCTCTAACCGCCCAAGCTTTCTGATGGACTGGCGTTGCTCAGAGCTGCTTTAGAGCACATGTCTGGATTCCACATTTTAAACTGAGGAATTCCCCTTGTTCATTCCCTCCACCTGTCTTGAATGTTTTCCAAACTAAGTACCACAGTATACTTATTTAAACAACTATTAAATGAATCAGAAGGGATAAGTTGAGATTATACTTTATATTTTTTTCTCTGAAATTGTAAAATATTTGGGTAAGAAGACTTTAGGAGGATTTCAATTGGAAAATATAAGAATAACAGTTTAAGTAACAAATATATATATATATATATTTTTTCAGATAATGGATACACACATATATTTTCTGGAAAAAATGACTGCCTAATAATTTATTCAAAGACTTTAAATAACCCATATACTAGGTTAATATTACCTCTTATGTTATTATTTTTCTGGTTTACAAAATAATGACTTCCGTATTTCTCCACGCATGATTGAAAGTTAGTCGACAAATTGAATCTCTTAATATTTTCATTTCAGTTTTTGAAACTCTCAAAACCTATTTTTTGTGAGTCAAAGTTAAATCATTAGTAAATTATCCTCTGTTGTTTTATCAGCTTTAAGAGATTTAATTGGTAATGGTACTTAAAGCATATTGGAGTACAAAATAATAAAGCAAAATATTATGAGGAAATAAAGTTTTATTTCTCCATATAATTGGTCACTAATTATTCCAATCTCACTTTAATTATGCCTGAGAGTCTACGTCTTTCTCTTACTATATCCACTTTCTTGTCTATGAGAGAACTGAAATTTCAGCCAAATACAAATTTGGCTGAAAACTAGATTTTTAAGCTAGTTAAAGGTAAAAATAATGTGTTATAAAGACATTGATAGAATGGGTAATTTTCACCAATCTAAGTTTTGCCTAGGAAGTGCCAACAACTATTCTTTTTAGAAGCTGATCTAAAACTGATCTTTATAAGCAAAATTAGTAAAAAATCAATAAAACTTGTCAGCTTGTATCTGAATATTAGTGTATAATGAAATATATGCCTCCACTGCCTTTTTAATTTAATATTGCTATTTCTTCCATTTTCATTTATTCTGTAAAATTGTAGTATATTATCCACACACTGTCTAGGACAGCTTTTACAGTGTAATGCTAATTCACTGAAGCCATTTAGTATGGCATAGTAGGCAATTATAATAATGGTGATAATTTGTACATCTATATGCCATTGCACTTGAGAGTCGAAAGATGCACTCATCTGTCCTGACGTGGAAGCTAAGCCAGCGCATGCAGAGGAGACACGCAGCGACATACTTGAGACACCCGTCCCTTTCTCTGCTGGAAAAATCTACAGGAAAGAGATTGCCCTTAAAATATATAACACATAGGAATACAATTTGCTTTACATGAAAGTCTAGCCCCAAAAGTAGAAGGCATTATTTGAAAGCCCCCTCCCCCTCAAAAAAGAATGATAAAACTTTTACTTTTCTACACATTTAATGAGTGATTTGTTACTGTTTTGAAGTCATAATTCCAAAAGTAAATTAACTAATCTAATAGAGTGGTTTAAGGATGAATATTTTTTTCCCATTGGATTAAAGGATTAGAATTCTGAAATTGTGTTAAATATATAATATATTTGAGCAACAAAGTAAATGTATCTTGGGTTATGAGTCAAGTTTTTTATTGTAAGAGAAAGAAGTGATGAATAACAAAGGAGGAAGGCTAGAATGGATGCTGTAAATGTTTGATTTAACAGAAGTATCGTCGTGAAATTGTGCTTTTAAAATATAGATGGATGGATGGACTCAGAAGTAAATATAAATATGTGTGTATACATGGGCTACAGTATACATGCCGCTGCTGTTTGATCATTCAGCTGCGGACGACTCTTTGCGACCCCTGGACAGTAGCCCGTCAGGGTTCTCTGTCCATGGGATTTCCCAGGCAAGAACACTGGAGTGGGCTCCTATTTCCTTCTCCAGGGGCTCTTGCCAACCCAGGCACTGAAGGCAGGTATCCTGCTAGGCAAGTGGATTCTTGACTGAGCCACCAGGGAAGCCCCACAGCATACATACTATTATTATATTGAATTGTATAAGTGCTAATTTCTTAGTTTATATAATAACTGTATCATGGTTTTACCACATTCTAACATAAAGGTGAATAAGGTAAAATGAATATGGGACTCTGCTTTCTGTGCAATTTTTCCTTATGTGTGAAATTAAGATATAAAAAGATAAAATAGTGCATATTTATTCAAGCCTAATAAGTTTTATTTCAATTTTTATTATCTTCTTCATATCAAAGTTGCTTATAATAAGTAAAAGAGAAGTCTGAGATGTAGGATTAATTTTCATTTAGGCAAGAGCTTAATTTTGGGTAGTCACAGGTTAACTCTATAATAAAAGGCAAACTGGAAAGAACACGGGAGGAGAGATTCAAAACAGGAGGGTTTTCTGTTTGTTGTTTGTTTTTACTATCTTAAAACTGAAGGAAAGGAACTATAAATATATCACGTGCATGCTTGTGCTTAGTTGCCTCTGACTCTTTGCAACTCCATGGACAGTGACCCACCAGGCTCTTCTGTCCATGGGATTCTCCACACAAGAATACCAGAGTGGGTTACCATGCCCTCTTCCAGGGCATCTTCCCAACCCAGGGATCAAACCCAGGGCTCCCACATTGCAGGTGGACTCTTTACTTATTGAGCCACTAGGGAAGTCCAAGAATACTGGAGTGGGAAGCCTGTCCCTTCTGCAGGGCTACTTCCAGTCCCAGGAATTGGACCAGGGTCTCCTGTATTGCAGGCGGATTCTTTACAAGCTGAGCTAGCCCAGAAGCCTATTTATATCATACGTAAGCATACATTATTCTTAGAGTTAGAAGTTTAAGCAGAATATAATAAATATTATTTTCATTGCTATAACAGTTTGAAAACTTGCTATCTTTCTTGAATACATAATTTCAGAGTTAAATGAATTTTAATAAATCATTATTTATATTTATTATTAACTTGTTAGGAAAGTTATCAAAATTTTTATAGTAAATCTCAAGCAGCCTTGATAACCTCTTTGAAAACAGAGTAATACTACCTAACATTTGTATTTCATTCTTCATATAAGTTCTTTCTAAACATTAAATTATTTATACATACTATCCTAAAGAGAAAAAATTTAAAAAAAAAAACAAAAACTAAGGCAGAACTTTTAAAATACCTGTGTAGAATCATAGAAGACACTGTGTTCTCGTTCTAAGAAAGAATCAAATTTTTTGCTTTTAGTTTCTTCTACTTTCTCCCTACTGTGTTATTTCTCAATGGAAGGTTATATGATGGCATATGTTTCATCACTGTATTCTCATTATTTTGAAATATTGATAATTAATAACAATTATTACCACAAAGCAGACAATTCTTTAGTGACAGGTCTAATGTAATATGTCAGTGAAAGGTGAAATTACAACAGAATTATTTTCTTCAGGTATGCATTTTCAGAAATGAAGGCATGCATTTTCAGATATGAAGGCATGGAGATTTCATTATGTAAAATGAATGTGAAATGTTTCACCTCTTAACTATAACATTCAATTTCTATAGTCCTTTACTAAAAGCCTTTGATTCATAATGAAAGAAAAAGAGGCTCAATATAATATTCAAATGAGATTAACAGATAGGTGATTTTAAAGCACTTTGAAAATGCAAGTAAAAGTGTTAGTTTCTCAGTCCTATCTGACTCTTCCCAACCCCATGGACTGTAGCCTGCCAGGGCTCTAGCCAGGGAATTCTCCAGGCAGGAATACTGGAATAGGTAGGCATTCCCTTGCCCAGGGGATCTTCCCAACCCAGGGATTGAACCCAGGTTTCCCACATTGCAGACAGAGTCTTTACAAATGAGCCACTGGGAAGCCCATTGGAAATATAAATTTTTCTTAAAATATAAAATATTAGAAAAAAACATTATAATTTTCTCCAAGTCCAATTTTATAACAGAAAATACTAATATTTAGGAAGGCTAGCAGAAAATTGAATTAAAATTTATTGAGCATGGCCTTGCCCATCAGAGCAAGACCTAGTTTTCCCCAGAACCAGTCCCTGCCATCACAAGGCTTCCACAAGCCTCTTATCTTCATCCATCAGAGGGCAAGCAGAATGAAAACCACACTCACAGAAAACCAACCAAACTGATCACATGGCTCACAGCCTTGTCTAACTCAATGAAACTTCAAGCCATGCAGTGTACTTCCACCCAAGATGGATGGGTCATGGTGGAGAGTTCTGACAAAACGTGGTCTACAGGAGAAGGGAATGGCAAACCACTTCAGCATTCTTTCCTTGAGAACCCAATGAACAGTATCAAAAGGCAAAAATATAAGACACTGAAAGTTGAACTCCCTGGGTTGGTAGATGCCCAAAATGCTGGAGAAGAGTGGAGAAATAACTCCAGAGGAAATGAAGAGGCTGAGCTAAAGTGAAAACAATGACCAGGTGTGCATGAAGAAATAGAGTAACCCTCGGAGTCAACAAAAGAGTCCTAAATGCAGTACTTGGATGCAATCTCAAAAAATACAGAATGATCTCTGCTTGTTTCCAAGGCAAACCATTCAATAGCACAGAAATCCAAGTCTATGCTCCAACCAGTAATGCTGAAGAAGCTAGAGTTAAATGGTTCTATGAAGACCTGCGAGAACTTCTAGAACTAACACCAAAAAAAAAAAAAAAAAAAAAAAAAGAGAGAGAGAGAGATGTCCTTTTCACCATAGGGGAATGGAATACAAAAGCAGGAAGTCAAGAGACACCTAAAGTAACAGGCAAATTTGATCTTGGAGTACAGAATGAATCAGGGAAAAGGTTAACAGAGCTTTGGTAAGAGAACACACTAGTTATAGCAAACTCCCTCTTCTGTCAACCTAAGAGACAACTCTACACATGGATATCCTCAGATGATCAACACCAAAATCAAATTGATAATATTCTTTGCAGCTGAAGATGGAGAAGCTCTATACAGTCAGCAAAAACAATAGCAGGAGTTGACTGTGGCTCAGATCATGAACTCATTGCAAAATTCAGACTTAAATTGAAGAAAGTAAGTAAAACCACTAGACCATTCAGGTATGACCTAAATCAAACTCCTTATGATTATACAGTGGAAGTGACAAATAGACTCAAGGGATTAGTTCTGATAGACAGAGTGCCTGAAAACCTATGGACAGAGGTTCTAACATTGTGTAGGAGGAGGTCATAAAGACCATTTCCAAGAAAAATAAATGCAACAAGGCAAAATGGTTATCTGAGCAGGCATTACAATTAGCTGAGAAAAGAAGAGAATTGAAAGACAAAGGAGAAAGGGAAAGATATACCTTTCTGAATGCAGAGTTCCAAAGAATAGCAAGGAGAGATAAGAAAGCCTTCCTAAGTGAACAATACAAAGAAGCAGAGGAAAGCAATAGAATGGGAAAGACTAGAGATCTCTTAAGAAAATTAGAGATAACAAGGAAATATTTCATGCAAAGATGGGCTCAATAAAGGACAGAAATGGTATGGACCTAACAGAAGAGAACATATCAAGAAGAGGTGGCAAAAATACACAGAAGATATTAATGACCCAGATAACCATGATGGTGTAATCACTCGTCTAGAGCCAGACATCCTGGAGTGCAAAGTCAAGTGGGTCTTAGGAAGCATCACTAGGAACAAAGCTAGTGTAGGTGATGGAATTTCGGTTGAGCTATTTTAAATCCTAAAAGATGATGCTGTGAAAGTGGTACACTCAATATGCCAGCAAATTTGGAAAACTCAGCAATGGCCACAGGACTGGAAAAGGTCAGTCTTCATCCTGATTCCAAAGAAGGGCAATGCCAAAGAATGTTCAATCTACCACATAATTGCTCTCATTTCATTTCCAGCAAGGTGATGCTCAAAATCCTTCATGATAGGCTTCAACAGTATGTAAGCCTAGAACTTTCAGATGTACAAGCTGGATTTTAAAAAGTCAGAGGAACTAGACATCAAATTGTCAACATCCATTGGATCATAGGAAAAGCAAGGAAATTCAAGAAAGACATCTACTTCTGTTCCATTGACTGTGCTAAAGCCTTTGACTGTGTGGGTCACAAGAAAATGTGGAAAATTCTAAAAGAGAAAGGAATACCAGACCACCTCACTTGTCTCCTGAGAAACCTGAATGTAGGTCAAAAAGCAACAGTTAGAACTGGACATGGAACAACAGACTGATTCCAAACTGGGAAAGGAGTAAAAGTCAAGTCTATAAATTGTCACCCTGCTCATTTAACTTTTATGCAGAGTACATCACGAGAAACGCTGAGCTGGATGAAGTACAAGCTGGAATCAAGATTGCCAGGAGAAACATCAATAACTTCAGATATGCAGATGACACCAACCTTATGGCAGAAAATGAAGAGGTACTAAAGAGCTTCTTGAAGAAGGTGTAAGAGGAGAGTGAAAAAGCTAACTTACAACTCAACATTCAAAAAGCTATGATCATGTCATCTGGTCCCATCACTTTGTGATAAATAGATGGAGAAACAATGTAAACAGTGACAGACATTCTTTTCTTGGGATCTAAAGACACTGTGGACAATAACTGAAGCCTTGAAATGAAAAGATACTTGCTCCTTGGAAGAAAAGCTATGAAACACCTAGGCAGTGTATTAAAAAGCAGATACATTACTTTGCCCACAAAGGTACTTTGGCCATCTAATGCGAATAGCCAATTCATTGAAAAGACCCTGATGTTGGGAAAGATTGAAGGCAGGAGGAGAAGAGGACGACAGAGGATGAGATGTTTATACGGGATCCTCAACTTAACGAACATGAGTTTGAGCAAGCACTGTCAGATGCTGAAGGACAGGGAAACCTGGCGTGCTGCAGTCCATGGGGTCACATAGAGTTGGATTTACTGAGGTACTGAAAAATAGAAAAGGAAGAAACTGTTTCCATATCAAGAGTTTTTATATTAAAGATAATAAATGAGTGAGGCCTAGATAAACAAAATCATAATTTGCCCACATAATTGTCCTAAGTTAACATAAAATTTACATGAAGCATCATGATGTTTAAGGAATTACGAAACTCATTTGGCCAAATTTGGGGAAGCTGTGCCTATTTCAAGGGCAACAAAACACCTCATTTGCATCACAACATACAGAAGTAGCATAACGTGACACATACGTCAGGAATTCACTCAATATCCCTCAGCCCTAGGTTTCTGACGCCATCCACCGCAAAAGTTGCCATGGTGTTACCACTATTTCTCAATACGCTTGCAGTTAGGAAAAGGCATGCGGTACAGACCATTGCAAACGTGGAAGTAAGCGGGTGTTCCTGTCTCCTTCTCCCTCCCTCCTACCTGGAAAGCAGGTATAATGCCTGGATTGGTCAGCATCTATCTTGTGACTGTGAGGACACAGACCTTATGTAAAGGGAATACAATGGATCAAGGAAGAATCTGAGTCCTTAAAAGCGCAGTTAACCCGTCACAAACCCTATACTACGATATTATTGATATACGAGAGAAAAAAACTTCTGGGTTATTTATGTCAGTGGAGCTTACTCCGCCATTCCTTGCCCCTGACTGTAATTTTCCCCGACGCACACGGCCTTAGGGCACAGAAAGCCCAGGTCTGATGAATCTCTGCTCAGGAGTCCCTGGCAGAGAAGATGTGCAGACATCGCTAAGTGATGTCAGCGTAGGGTGTTGGCAATGGAGGCAACGGGGCTTTTCCAGAGGGGACAGATCACTTGGCAGCTTACCCAGTTATAATTCAAGCCGAGGAATAAACCAGGGACTCCTTCACTCCTTCCCTCACTCAACATTTATATGACTATATTGGAACCACGCTATAGCAAGGGTCAGCGATCTCAGGCCAATAACTTGTTTTACTGAGTAAAATTTTATTGGCCATAACCTTGCTTGTTCATTCACTTGTTGCCTATGATGCTACAACAGCATAAATGAGTAGCTCTGATAGAGATCCTGTGGCCACAAATGATAAAATGCTGTGGACTGTTTATCCTTTTAAAAACATGGTTTGCCAACCACTAAGTTAGTGGGCAGGAGTGAACAAAAATGAAGAAGAAATGATTCTGTCCTTCTGGGAGCTCAAACATGGAGCAGTAGGCAGAAACACCAATGGACAATTTCTGTCTACAGCAATGCTAAGACAGACGGAAAGATGTACTAGTGAGGGGAGAGCATGCGCAAAAAATACTGTCTGAACCTGAGATTTAGCACACGGTGCCTGGAGGAGCATTCTCCTATACTACAGGGAGAATTGTAATACTAAAAAACAGGTGGAAAGTGACTTTCCTGGGGAGAGAGAACATGAGGGGAGAGGTAAAAAAAAAAAAAAAAAAACAGGACAACGTGAACAGGAAACCATATACATTTTGTGTTTTAACACGGAATTTATGAAGTGTGAAATGAGAGGGGATGAAGATGGAGAGAAAAGCAAAGGCTATGCCCTCAAGAGCCCTATAAAATTATATCTAGAAACCTGTAATTTATCCTGAAAGTAATTTGAACTAGTCAAAATTTTGCATTATTATTATTTTTGGAAGATGCAGAGGCAACATAAGAGATAGGCAAAGGAATGGCAGATGCGGGAAAGCTTAGAGCTGAATTTTGTTCCTAATTTATCTTCTTGTTCATCTTCTTATTCCTTTCCATATCCCAAACATCCAACACTATACTGCATACATTAGAGATGTAATATTTTTTGTTTAATTGTATTAATAAACAAAGTTAGTGTTAGTCTCTCAATTGTGTCCAACTCTTTGCGACCCCCTGGGCTATAGCCCATCAAGGTCTTCTGGCCATGGAATTCTCCATGCAAGAATACTGGAGTTGGTAGCCATTCCCTTCCTCATGAGATCTTCCTGAACCAGGGATTGAACCTGGGTCTCCTACACTGCAGCAGATTCTTTACTGTCCGAGCAAAACAAGAAGCAGTAAAAGTCGTTTGAAGAAGCTTTGTTAGGAGAAAGTAATGTGAATTAAAGGGATAGCATGAAATTATGAGTGTCAGAAAGAAAGTTCAACTTCGAAGCATCATTCTTGGTAACAGTGCTTATCTGATTAACCACAGATGGTACTCTTCTACTGGGGTCTGAAAATGCAGTCACTGTTGCCATGCTCAGGTTGCTTGCGACCCCATGGACTGCAGCCTGCCAGGATTCTCCCTCCATGGAATTTTCTTGGCAAGAGTACTGGCATGTTACCGTTACCCTCAGAGGAGCTTCCTGACTCAGGGATTGAGCCCACGGCTCCTGCATTGTGGATAGATTCTTTATCACTGCACCACCAATGGAAATATTCATTATTCTCAAAATCTTTAATATGGAATATTTATGAGGGATGATAAGTGAGTTTTGGTTTTGTTTTTTTTTTTTAACAAATCACACATTTAAATTTGTTACTCTAAATTGAAGCATCCTTCTTACTAATTAGTGGAGTACTTTGGACTGTAAGGAAGAATCACCTAAAATAGTATCATACCCATGGGGCCTTTACATTTGACAAAATAGATATAATAAAAAGTGAACACAACAAAGCAATTTTCCCAATATCATTTACCGAGGGGACTGTCTTTTCCCCGTTGTGTGTTCTTGGCATCATTGTTGAAGAAAAATGAGGTCCTATCTCACTGTGGCTTTGATTTGCATTTCCCTGATGATTAGTGATATTGAGCATCTTTTCATGTGTCCATTGGCTATCTGTATGTCTTCTTTGGAAAATGATCTATTTAGGTCCTCTCCTCATTTTTTTTAAAATCAGATTATTTGTTTTCTTGATGTGGAGTTGTGTGAATTCTTTGTATATTTTGGATATTAACTCTTTATCAGGTGTATCTTTTCTAATATCTTCTCCCTCCAAGGAAATATGATTGTGCCATGAGAAAGCAGAAAATTCTGCCATTTGTGACAACATAGATGAAAAAGGAGGTCCTTATTCTAAGTGAAGCAAGCCAGAGTGAGAAAAACAAATGCTGTCTGATCTCAGCTATATTTTGAATCTGATTTTATAAAAGCAAATGGTAGAACAGTAGTTACCAGAGACTGAGGCCATGGGGGAAATGTGGGTATGTCGCTCAAATGGTGCAAATTTGCAGTTATGGAGGATGAATAAATCTAGAGACCTAATGTACAGGTATGATGACTATACTCAAAAATACTGTACTTAACACTGAAAATATGCCCAGAAGTATATGTTTCAGGTGCATTTGTCACAAACACACACAAAAAGATAACTATGTGAGGAGATGATATGTTAATTATTTTGACTATGGTAATCATTTGAATACATGCATATATATACTTATGTCAAATCAACATGCTGTATAATTTATATATGCAATTTTTATCTAAAAAGAGAAATGGAAAACAAAGAACTCTTATTACTGAAATGAATGCCTAGTATTTGAAAATTTTAAATGCATTTGCTCAGAGTCCTGATTCTACCCACTGAAAAAGCTAGATGGACAAATGATAAGCCTGAGGTTGAAGATTTGTTATAAGTTAGAAAACTGCTTCAGATACTGAAGTTTTTCTACACCAAAGATTTTCAAATACATTCAGATTTTAAAGGGATCAAATACTGGAGTGATGAAAGAGGAGATTCTAAGAAGAAAGAGTGTTTTGTATTCTCAGACAGCTTAGTATTACCTGTAATATGTAGGATGAAAAAAGTTAAAGAATGAAAGAGTGCGAAAGCAAATATTAAAAATGCAAATAAATATGTCAAGGTCTCAGAAAAATGACACAATACAATTACTATTCAACATGCAAAGCAGAAGAAAGATTACTTATTTGTATTTCAAAATATCATTTCCCTAGGCAGAAAGGGACATTGAAAACTTGTCTAGTCTTCTGCCTATTCAAAAGCTTTTTTTTTTTCTTTTTTTGTAACAAATTCAGGAAAGACTTTTTTCTTTATATTATCGTGTTGGTTTTGCCATACATTGACATGAATCCACCATGGGTATACATGCGTTCCCCTTCTAGAACTCCCCTCCCACCTCCCGCCCGATTCCATCCCTCTGGGTCATCCCGGTGCACCAGCCCTGAGCACCCTATATCATGCATCAAACCTGGGCTGGTGATTCATTTCACATATGATAATGTACATGTTTCAAAGCCGTTCTCCCATATCATCCCACCCTTGTCCTCTCCCATAGAGTCCAAAAGACTGTTCTATACATCTGCATCTCATTTTAGATCAAAATCGAATATTCATTTTGGTTACCTGGATTGATGTGTTAATACAATAGCCAAAGAAACAGAAAATCACGTTGGGCTAGACAAAGAATCAAGAATGTTTGTACACGACATTTTTCAATACTCTTAGTTAAAAGAATTGTGTAAAATTACTCAAACACAAGGACTAGTCATTTTGGCAGAGCATGAAAGTGATAGAGATAACAGGTTAAAAAAAAGCACAATATCTTCCTGGTATGAAATTTCTAAATAAGGATCCCTTCAAGACTCTGATGAATTGTTACACCTGATACAGATTACTGGAGCTTGGGGATCAGAAGAAACACTTCCACAAATGTTACTTTGCATTCTACTCTAACAGAGTTCAATGGAGTTAATAAGCACCACAGTACTAAAGACATAAAATCTAGGCAACGGAAGCTTTATATCTGTATTGGTGAATACTGAATGAAAGTACAATTATTCTTATGATTTGATAAGATACTTTTCCAAATTCATTTTCTGTTGCAAGACTTTATTTTAATTTAATTTTATTAAATTTATTAAATTTTATTTTATTTTATTAAATTTAATTTAATTTTAATTAAAGACTTTAATTTAAATGTTCTAAGAAGTGTTCTAAGTTCCACAGTTGCCAAAGATGCTTTCTTTAATCAACACAATAATGTAAAGAAAATAAATAAATTAATTAAAAAAATAAAACAACAGTAACAACAACAACAACATAGTCTGAATCAGTTTAATATTCTGACTCCATATGAGAAAATAAAATTGTGTGATATTCAGGAAGGAAGTGCCATAGCACACTTAGGACTCTACAGTATCTTGAGTTGGGTGGATTTTTTCATCACCATTATTATTATTTCCTATTTTTACAGTTTTTCATATTACATTTCTTATGTAGCTGTACCTACACTCATCTTAAAAATATTAAAGTCTGAAATTAAATGAAGAGAAAAAAAATGGAGGGGAAATGCAGGCAGGGAAATAGTGGAGGGCAACCAAGACGATATGCATCCCTAGTTGTGACTTACTCCAACCTCAGTTTATATTCCTAACTGTACACCCTTGCTTCCTTCAATGCATCCTATATGTTACAGTCATTCTACTGTTTCTTAAGCTTCTCTATAGTAAAAGGTGCCCTGTGTATTAAGAATTTTACATAAGTAAGTGTTAGTCGCTCAGTCGTGCCTGACTCTTTGCAACCCCATGGACTGCAGCCCACCAGGCTCCTCTGTCCATGAGATTTTCCAGGCAAGGATACTGGAGTGCGTTGCCATTTCCTTCTCCAGGGATCTTCCTAACCCAGGGAGAGAACCCAGGTCTCCTGCACTGCAGGCAGATTCTTTACTGACTGAGCTACAAGGCAAGAATTTTGCATAGACTAACAATAAACAGGAAAAAAAAAACAAATAAATAAAAAATATTCCTCTTAACATTATATATAATAGCTGGAAGGAAGGAAAGAAAGAAGGGAAAGAGGGAAGGAGAAAGGAAGGAAGAATAGAAGGAAAGAAGTGAATAAGAGGATCTGGCAGCACACTATAACTCTTCCTTCGTTTATATAGTTCCTCTTTTCTTCTCAAATTTTACCTGCTTAGTCTTCCATCCCTCATTATGATGACTTCACTGACCACTAAAGCCTTTCATCTTTTTCTATCCTCTGCTATCTGTCAACATTAGTATTAGATCCCATTAATATTCTTTCCAATTGATTTAAACCAGAAAAGAGATGGAAGCATTTATTTCCATTTCCCTCTAATGCTAGAATATGTGTGAACACATAGTGGTCACTTTAGTATCACATTAATTTTCTATTTCATTCCCCTGATCTTTTTTCTTGAGAAGTGAATCATATAAATCCCATTACTTCCAATGATTTAATTACCAATACTCAACAATCAACTAGCTTAGGGTTATAATTATTAGCAAAACTGTCATACTATGTTTTCTTCAATCTTCATGCTCCCACTTGTGAAAGTAATTTGCTCTTACAACCAGACAAGCAATAATTCAAGATGAGGATCCTTAATGGATCATCATTTTGGTTATATAATACCTTAGACAAATTTGTCCTTTGGAATATTAAAAAATAAGTAAATTTTATATTTGTAAATCTCATTGAGGTCTTTATTTTTAGACCACTTGCTATTGATAGGCTTGTTAGGTGATTCTGTGAAAAGTTTAAAGACTACATTGTTTAAATATTACTGTGGTAGGGCTTAAATATTCAAAGATAAATCATCCAGTCTGCTGCTGCTGCTGTTGCTTTAGTCACGTTCAACTCTGTGCGACCCCAAAGATGTAAGACCACCAGGCTCCCCCGTCCGTGGGATTCTCCAGGAAAGAACACTGGAGTAGGCTGCGATGTCCTTCTCCAATGCATGAAAGTGAAAAGGGAAAGTGAAGTCGGTAATCGTGTCTGACTCTTAGCGACCCCATGGACTGCAGCCCACCAGGCTCCTCCGTCCATGGGATTTTCCAGGCAGGAGTGCTGGAGTGGGGTGCCATTGCCTGCTCCGTCATCCAGTCTAACTGCTTCATATTTACCTCTGTCTTCATGATAGACTCACAGAAGTATCTGAAATTATCTAGTTCATCTATATGCAAATATACACGGACAATCTTCCTAGTGTATTACAACAGAGAAAGCAATTGAAATGATACAAAGTGATTTTACTCATTCAAAACTTTGGTTTAAAGAAATAGGTGTTGTTTTTTTTATGTAAAAATCTTAATACTTTTTGATTCTGAGTAAAATGATTTATAAGCATGCAGTTTATATAAAATGAATGATGTGTCACTCACTAAATACATTATGTTTTATCAAGATCCACTGCATATAATATAAATTAAAATATTCATTATATCTTTAATAATTTTGTTCTTGCTCTGGCACTGAAAAACCTCACAAAATATCATGCATGTAGAAAGAGCAGACAGGTTATGGTTATAAATATTTTATTCTTGTACCACTGTGTTTTGTTCTTTTTAAAAGTGAGATTAAGGTAGGAATGAGTGATCCTAAATCAAGTAATTTCAATAATTTTAGATGGTCAGTCTTGTAGAATTGACAGATATTCATGTTCACTTCAGTCACTCAGTTGTGTCTGACTCTTTGCAACCCCAGAGACTGCAGCACGCCAGCCCTCCCTGTCCATCACCAATTCCCAGAGTTTACTCAAACTCATGTCCTTCGAGTCGGTGATGACATCCAACCATCTCACCCTCTGTCATTCCTTTCTCTTCCTGCCCTCAATCCTTCCCAGGATCAGTGTCGTTTCCAAGGAGTCAGTTCTTCGCATCAGGTGGCCAAAGTATTGGAGTTTCAGCTTCAGCATTAGTCCTTCCAATGAATATTCAGTTATTCCTGTTACAACATCTATTAATATGTAGTTGCTGCTAAAAAAGATGCTCTCCGTTCACGGAGTGCGTTTTCCAGTCCTATCCCATTCCTATGTCCTTTAATGTAGGTAAAACTATGCAACTAGTTCCCTGAAAAAGCATGGGAGTGGGAGGGATGAGAAGCACAAAGCCCATTTTCAAGACACTACATATCACTTCCAGTGTCACTAAAGCTACCATCTTTTATGAGGTCCTAATAAATGGCATACAGTGCAAGGATTCTGGATCCCTGATTTAATATACAGAGAAAAACTTCATGCTGAACATAGAAAACCATATTTAATTACTGTGAGAGTGAAATATAAACCTCTATTGTATAAATCAACTGAAATGTTGATGTTTGTTTTATGCAGCAGGAAACATATTTTTAAAAATCACATACATATTTCTACCACTGCAATATCCATAAAGTTCAATAAAGCACAAAATTAATTTAGAACGTTCTGAATAGTTATTGAATAAACTCTTGCATGGGGTACTAATAAACTGAGAAAATAAGTATGTCCCTCTCAAATTAATAACTAAATAGTGAAACATTAGAGGCATCCATATAATCACCAAGCATTATAATTCATATTATCTCAATATTACATAAAATTACTCTGGAAATATAGACAATTTAGTAATAAGAAAATAGAATTATAAGCATTCAGTCATTACAAGAATACAGACATATCATTCTGTCTTGGTGATATTAATGAAAAACAATAAAAAAAGGAAAAGATTAAATTACAGCCATCATAGGATATATTGAATGCTCAGTATATTGAACAGAAATAGAAAATATTAAAAAGAAAAGAGTATTAATAGACAAAAAACAATAAATAAAAAGCACAGAGTAAAAACAACCGTTTTATGGAATATTAATAACATGCAGACAAGCTATATAAATAGAATCATAAAATACCCTTAATTTTTTGAAAAAGTTACAAAAAGTCACAAGCTCTTATTTTGGAGATAAGATTTGAAACAAATGAAGCTGTTTGTTATATATATAGGATGATATATATTTTTGTTGTATTTAATTTATGATTGGATTCATTAACCTAGTTTATGACTTAATGATGTTCTTTATATTACTATAAAAGTCCTTATGTAAATTATATTATAATATACTTCTGCATTACATTTTCTTTTATCTATTGGTAAGATTTTCTTATAAAATTATTTTCTATGACAGAAAATTGTTAGCCTTTAGTATTAGCATTATATGTCCTTCATAAAATAAAAAGTGCACCTCTTTATATAACATTTAAAATAACAATAAAATGTCACTTAAAGTTTTAAATGATTCATTAATTTATGTGTATTCAGATGGTGTTTGAGATCATTGGTTTCTCTTAAATAATTGCCTACTGATAAGTGAGAATTGGGTAAAATTTTTCATGTACATTTTAAATGTATTGCATAATCTCTTTGACTTGTATGAGTTTAATATTCTCATGTAATGCACTAAATTGTATACTTATGGTTATTTTCCTTTATAACTGGTGATTTATTTTTATAATAGGTCATTTAAGGCATGAGGTCAAGACTGACGACTGTTGTATTCTTCTTGATTATTTTAGTTATTCTGTTTCCCAATTCTATTTCATCTGCTCTTAATATTACCAATACCATATACTGCTACATTTGATTTTACAGTAAATATATCCATTTTTATGTATAACTTGTTCTGACTTATTTGATCATTTTATTTTCATTAGTAATTTTTTATTAACATAGACATTGTTTTGGAAGTATTAGCCATGGCAATCATAGAAGAAAAAAAATATGGAATCCAAATTGGAAAAGAAGTAAAATTGCCACTGTTGCAGATGACATGATACTATGCATGAAAAATCCTAAAGATGCTACTAGAAAACTGCTAGAGTTAATCAATGAATTTGGTAAAGTCACAGGATATAAAATACTTTAAGTACACAGAAATCTGTTGCATTTCTACACACTAACAATGAAAGGTCAGAAAGAGAAATTAAGGAAACAATCTCATTTACCATCACATCCAAAAGAACAAAATGCATATAGATAAATATACTTAAGGAGGCATAAGATATATACTCTGAAAACTCTAAGAAATTGATGAAAGAAATCCAAGATGACACAAATAAATGGAAAGAAAAATCATGTTCTTTGACTGAAAGAATTATCATTGTCAAAATGACTATATCAGCCAAGGCAATCTAATGATCCGATGCAATCCCATATAACCAATGGTATTTCTCACAGAACTAGAACGAATGGTCTTAAAATTTGTAATGAGACACAGCATATCCTGAATAGCCAAAACAATCTTGACTGACTCCAGACTACATTATAAAGCTACAGTCATCCAAAAAGTATGGTATTGACACAAAGACTTATAAATCAATGAAAGAGGCTAGAAAGCCCAGACATAAGTCCATGCACATACGGTCAATTGATCTACAACAAAGGAGGCAAACTATACAATGGAGAAAAAACAATCTCTTCAACAAATGGTGTTGGGAAAACTGGACAGCTATATATAAAACAAAATGAAATTAGAACATTCTTAACACCATACACAAAAATGAACTCAAAATGAATTAAAGACCTAAGTTTAAGACCAAGTACTACAAAACTCTTAAAGGAGAATGTAGCCAAATATTTTTCAACATAAATCTTAGATAGAAATGGGATTAAATACAAACATATTTGTATTCAATGGAATACAATTTCTAATGAAAATAAAAGCAAAAATTAAAAACTGTGACCTAATTAAACTGAAAATCTTTTGCAAAGCAAAGGAAATCATAAACAAAATGAAAAGATACTCTACAGAATGGGAGAAAGTATTTGCAAATGAGGCAACTGGCAAGGGATTAATCTCCAAAATTTACAAACAGCTCATGCAGCTCAATTAAAAAAAGAAAGAAAGAAAACAACCCAATCAAAAATGGACAAAGGACTTAAATAGACATTTCTCTGAAGAAGACACACAGATGGCCAAGAGGCTGAGGAAAAAGTACTTAACATCACTAGTCAGTAGAGAAATACAAATCAAAATTACAATGAGATATCTCTTCACACCTGTGAGAAGGGCCACAATCAAAAAGTCTACAAACATGTTAATTATCGTATGTGAAATCAATCGCCAGCCCAGGGTTGATGCTCGGGGCTGGTGCACCGAGATGTCCCAGGGGGAGGGAATCGGGAGGGAGGAGGGAGGGGAGTTCTGGAGGGGGAGCATATGTATAGCCATGGCGGTTTCATGTCATTGTATGGCAAAACCAACGCAATAAAGTAAAGAAAATTAAAAAAAAAGTCTACAAACAAAAATGCTGGAAAGAGTATAGAGAAAGGTAACAAACCTTTGTTAGATATGGACCTAACAGAAGCAGAAGATATTAAGAAGAAGTGGCAAGAATACACAGAAAAACTATACTAAAAAGATCTTAACAACCCAGATGATCACGATGGTGTGATCACTCACCTAGAGCCAGACATCCAGGAATGCGAAGTCAAGTGTACCTTAGGAAGCATTACTACGAGCAAAGCTAGTGGAAGTGACAGAATTCCAGTTGAACTATTTCAAATCCTAAAGGATGATGTTGTGAAAGTGCTGTACTCAATATGCCGGCAAATTTGGAAAACTTATCAATAGTCACAGACTGGAAAAGGTCAGTTTTCAGCCCAATCCCAAAGGAAGGCAATGCCAAAGAATGCTCAAACTACTCCACAATTGCACTCATCTCACATGCTAGCAAAGTAATGCTCTAAAATCTCCAAGCCAGGCTTCAACAGTAGTTAAACTGTGAAGTTGCAAATGTTTAAGCTGGTATTAGAAAAGGTAGAGGAGCCAGAGATCAAATTGCCAACATCTGCTGGATCATTGAGAAAGCAAGAGAGTTCCAGAAAAACATATATTTCTGCTTTATTGACTATACCAAAGCCTGTGACTGTGTGGATTGCAACAAACTGTGGAAAATTCTGAAAGAGATGGGAATACCAGACCATCTGACCTATCTCTTGAGAAACCTGTATGCAGGTCAGGAAGCAACAGTTAGAACTGGATATGGAACAACAGACTGGTTCCAAATAGGAAAGGAGTACATCAAGGCTGTATAATGTCACCCTGCTTATTTAATTTACATGCATAGTACATCATGAGAAACACTGGGCTGGATGAAGCACAAGCTTGAATCAAGATTGCTGGGAGAAATATCAGTATCCTCAGATATGTGGATGACACCACCCTTATAGCAGAAAGCGAAGAAGAACTAAAGATCCTCTTGATGAAGGTGAAAGAGGAGAGTGAAATAGTTGACTTAAAACTCAACATTCAGAAAACTAAGCTCATGGCACCCAATCCAATCACTTCATGTTAAATAGATTGGGAAACAATGGTAAAAGTGACAGACTTTATTTTTGGGGGGCTCCAAAATCACTGCAGATGGTGATTGCAGCCACGAAATTAAAAGACGCTTGCTCCTTGTGACCAACCTAGACAGCTTATTAAAAAGCAGAGACATTACTTTGCCATCAAAGATCCATCTAGTCAAAGTTGTTTTTTATCCAGTATTCATGGATGTGAGATTTGGCCATAAAGAAAGCTGAGCACTGAAGAATTAATGCTTTTGGACTGTGGTGTTGGAGGAGACTCTTGAGAGTCCCTTGGACTGCATGGAGATTCAACCAGTTCTTCCTAAAGGAAATCAGTCCTGGGTGTTCACTGGAAGGACTGACGCTGAAGCTGAAACTCCAAAACTTTGGTCACCTGATGCGAGCAATTGACTCTTTTAAAAGACCCTGATGCTGGGAAAGATTGAGGGCAGAAGGAGAAGGGGACGACAAGGGATGAGATGGTTGGATGCCATCATCGATTCAATAGACATGAGATTGAGTAAACCCTGGGAGTTGGTGTTGGACAGGGAGGCCTGGCGTTCTGCTGTCCGTGGGGTCGCAAACAGTTGGACATGACTGAGCGACTGAACTGAACACTCCTACACTGTTGGTGGGGATGCAAATTGGTATAGTTACTGTAGAGAACTGTATGAGAGTTTCTTGAAAAATAAAAAATAGAGATACCATATAATCAGAAACCCCATACTTTGGCATATATCTGGAGAAAAACATGATTTGAGAGTGTACATGCACCCCAATGTTCACTGCAGCACTTTTTACAACAGCCAAGATACAGAATTAACCTTAATGTCCATCAAGAGATGAATGGATAAAGAATATGGGGTACATATATACAATGGATTAGTACTCAGTCATTAAAAGAACTAAAGTATGCCATTTATAGCAACACAGATTGATCTGTAGGTTGTCATGCTAAGTGAAGTAACTCAGACAGAGAAAGACAAGTACCATAGGATATTGTTTGTATGTGGAATCTAAAATGTATGATACAGATAAACTTATTTACAAAACAGAAATGGACTCAAAAACTTAGAGAATGCCCTGATGGTGACCCAGGGGGAAGGATGTGGGGACGGGACAGTGAGTTAGATATTGATTCAGCATTTTAAAATATTTATATTTAATATTTAAATATTAATGTTTAATATTTTATAAAATATTTTAATATTTAAATATCAGTATTTCAAACACTGCTCCATTTAAAATAGGTAATCAACAAAGATCTGCTAGATAGAACAGGAAATTCTGCAATAATCTAAATGGGAAAAGAATTTGAAAGTGAATAGACACATGTGTGTATGCATGTGTATGTATTACTATATCTGAATCTCTGCTGCACATCTGAAACTAACATAGCACTGTAAATCAACTATGTTCCAATATAAAATTTTTAAGAAAAGCATAAACCATTCAGCTAGCCATTTCAAATTGTACAGCTCAGCAGCATTCAGTATATTTACAACATTGTCTATTTTAAAACTTTTCATCACCTCAGAAAAACACCCTGGACCTCTTAAGTAATCACTTCTGACTTCTCCTTCCACCCAGCCTTTGGTAATCTCTCATCTGCTTTCAGTCCTTATGGTTTGTCTATTTTGAATATATTATATAAAAGAACAATACAACATGTGACATTTATGTCTGATTCTTTCACTTAAGGAGATGTCTCTGTGTTCCACCCTTGTAGAATGGATCGATCCTTTGACGCTTGTGATGGCTGCATACTACTCCCTTGTCTGAATACCACAGATGTATACCACAATGAACTTTCCAGCCATGAACTGATGAATATTGTTTCCACTTTTTGGTTATGATCAATAAAGCTTCTATAAACATTTCAGTACAAGTTTCAGTGTATTTATAGACATATATTTTCACTTCTCTTGGGTATATGTCTTGGAATGGATTTGCTGTCTTATGCTATTTCTATGCTTAACTGTTTGAGATGCCTCCAAGTGGATGCTCCAATTTTACACTCCCCATAGCAAATTGTTGGGACTGCTCTACATCCACGCTAATACTCGTTATTTTAACTTTTTCACTAAAGTTATCCCAGAGGGTGTAAGTTATACATAATGATAAAGTCATTATGATTTTAATTTGCATTTCCATAGTGTCCAATTAGCCATCAAGTGGGGACTGAGAGTTTGACTGTGAATTAACTGTATGCATAAAAGACCAATCCAAATTTGTCTGACTATGTAGCATCTTAAAAAGAAAAAAAGTATAATAAAGATCTCAAATAAGAATCTATTGTCATTTGGTCACTTTTGCTATATGGGTAGGGGGCTTATTAATTTTATCTTTATTTTGTCATCGGAAAATTGATTTAAAAATGCACCCTATTGATGAGAAGTAAGTATGTTTACACCCCAAGAGAATGTAAACATATTTATTCTTGACAAAACAACAGATGGAGAAACAATTGAAACAATGACAGACTTTATTTTCTTGGGCTCCAAAATTATTGCAGATGGTGACTGCAGCCATGAAAATAAAAGACATTTGCTCCTTGGAAGAAAAGTTTTGACAAGCCTCAGTTGAGTTCAGTTCAGTTGCTCAGTCGTGTCTGACTCTTTGCAACCCCATGGACTGCAGCACGCCAGGCTTCCCTGTCCATCACCACTCCTGAAGCTTGTTCAAACTCATGTCCATCGAGTTGGTGATGCCATCCAACCATCTCATCCTCTGTCATCCCCTTCTCCTCCTGCCTTCAATCTTTCCCAGCATCACGGTCTTTTCCAAGGAGTCAGTTCTTCGCATCAGGTGGCCAAAGTATTGGAGTTTCAGCTTCAACATCAGTCCTTCCAATGAATATTCAGGACTGATCTCCTTTAGGATGGACTGGTTGGATCTCCTTGCAGTCCAAGGGACTCTCGAGAGTCTCCTCCAACACCACAGCTTAGAAGCATCAGCTTTCTTTGGTGCTTCTTTGATGCTCAGCTTTCTTTATGGTTCAGCTCTCATATCCATATGTGACTACTGGAAAAATCATAACCTTAACTGGACAGATCTTTGCTGGCAAGGTAATGTCTCTGCTTTTTAATAAATGCTGTCTAGGTTGGTCATAACTTTTCTCCAAGGAGCAAGCGTCTTTTAGTTTCATGGCTGCAATCACCATCTGCAGTGATTATGGGGCCCAAAATCTAAAGTCTTTCAACTGTTTCCATTGTTTCCCCATCTATTTGCCATGAAGTGATGGGATCAGATGCCATGGTCTTAATTTTCTGTATGTTGAATTTTAAGTGAACTTTCATTCTTCTTTTTCACTTTCATCAAGAGGCTTTTTAGTTCTTCTTCGCTTTCTGCCATAAGGGTGGTGTCATCTGTGTATCTGAGATTATTGATATTTCTCCCAGCAAACTTTATTCCAGTTTGTGCTTCATCTAGCCCAGCATTTCACATGATATACTCTGCATATAAGTTAAACAAGCAGGGTGACAATATACAACCTTGACGCACTCCTTTCCCTGACAAACCTATGCAGCATATTAAAAAGCAGAGACATCACCTTGCTGACAAAGGTCCATATTGTCAAAGCTATGGGTTTTCCAGTAGTCATGTATGGATATGAAAGCTGGAAAATAAAAAAATGCTGAGCACGGAAGTATTGATGCTTTAGAACTGTAGTACTAGGGAAGACTCAAGGATCCCTAGGACAGCAAGATCAATCCAGTGAATACTAAAGGAAATCAACCCTGAATATTCTTTGGAAGGACTGATGCCAAAGCTTCAATACTTTGGCCACCTGATGCAAAGAGCCAACTAGTTGGAGAAGATCCTGATGCTGGGAAAGACTGAGGGCAAGAGGAGAAGCGGGTGACAGAGGATGAGATGGTTAGATGGCATCACCAACTCAATGCCCACGAGTTTGAAGCAAACTTCAGGAAACAGTGAAGGACTGGGAACCCTGGCATTGGGGTCACAAAGAGTTGGACACAACTGAGTGACTGAACAATAACACAACAACATCCAAAGGACCCACAGTAAATGTTGAATAGATCTAGTTCTCAGTCACACACCCACTGCATGAAGCTGTTGATGGCCAGCCAGCAGTTATAAGTGAGTCTCCAGTATCTATTTTGTGTGGACGCAGGTACATAAGAAAGGGGTGAAGATACTCAGCCGGGAAGCATGTGCCTTCTGCCATTTTCTGTAGTTATAGGAGTTGGAGCAAGTTACTCTTTATGTAACATGGCCTTGAAAGGAGAGTGATTAGGAGGGCCAAAGATAGTTCCTGGGCCTTCCCAAATATCTCAGTAGTATATAACCTGTCTGCCAATGCAGGAGCCACAGGAAATGTGGGTTCCATTCCTGGAGAAGGGAAGATCTCCTGGAGGACGAAATGGCAATTCACTACAGTATTCTTGCTAGGAGAATCTCATGGCCTGAGAAGCCTGGTGGGCTACAGTCCATGCGGTTGCAAAGAGTTTGACACAACGGAGCGTGTGAGCACACTCACACAATATCCAATGATCTTAAAGACGCATTTAAGCTCTTGACCACTTCTGTATCTTTGAAGAAAAGCTGTCCACGTTCTTTATACATGTTTTAATAGAGACGTCCTTTTTTTTTTGACAAGCTGCAATAATTATCTGGGCTTCCATTGTGGCTCGGCTAGTAAAGAATCCACCTATAGTTCAGGAGACCTGGGTTCGACCCCTGAGTTGGGAAGATCCCCTGGAGAAGGGAAAGGCTACCCAATCCAGTATTCTGCCCTGGAGAATCCTATGGACTGCATAGTTCTTGAGGTCGCAAAGAGTCCGACGGGACTGAGTGACTTTCACTTTCACGAGTTATTTATATGATCTGGATATTAAACTTTATCAGATGTACAATTTGAAAATAGTTTCTCTGATTCTGTCACTTATTTTTTCACTTTCTTCATAATATCCTTTGGTGTACAAAATTTTTAGTTTTGATGAGGCCCAATCTATCTTTTCTTTAGTTCTTTGTGGTTTTGGAGTCAAATTTAAAAACTCATTGCTAGATTCTCAGTGACAGATTTATCCCTCAAAAAAAAAATATCCCTTGTTTCTCCTAAAAGTTTGTTATAATTTTAACTTGTATTTTGCTGTGATTTATTTTAAGAGTTTGCGTGTGTGTGTGTGTTTGTGTAGTGAGATTAAGGTCCATATTCTTTCCTTTTCAATTGATTATTCACTTCTTCCACAACTACGGGCCATGCACACCAATATTCTTGCCTGGGAAATCCCATGGGCAGAGAAGCCTGGTGGACTACAGTCTATGGAGTTCCAAACAGTTGGACACAACTTACTGAGTAAACAGCAAGAAAATATTCTTTTGGATGCTATTATTAATGAAATTTTTAATCTTTATTTCCTTTTCAGTTTTTTGTTAACAGTGTACAGGAAACTTTGCTGAATTTGACTATCACTGCTAGTAGTTTGTGTATATGTCTGGGTGTGTGTTGGTATGTGTAGGGGAAGAGGTTCTATAAATTTTTCTATTTATAGAATTATATCATCTTGAGAATAAAACTAGCTTTATTTTTCTCTTTCCACTGTGCACCTCCTTTGTCTTAGTTGACTATTTGCTCTTGCTAGAACTTTCATTACAATGTGTAAAAGTTGAAAATGGCTATCCTTTTCTTGTTCATAATGTTAGGTAGAGGAGTTCAGTCTTCCCAAATGTGATGTCAGTTATGTGTTTTTGGTAAATGCTCTTTATCATGTTAAAGATAAACTATTCCTAGTTTGTTTAGTGTTTTTTAAAACGAAGGAGTGCTGAATTCTGAAAAAAATATTTTTATTCATTTGTTGAGATGATCATGTGATTTTTCCCCCCTTTCCTATTAATGTGATGTGCTAAGTTGACTGAATTTCTTATGTTCAATGGACTTTGTGAACCTTGGGTAAATCATAATTGTTTAGAATGTATCATCTTTTTAATATACTGTTAAATATTGTTTTTAATTATTTTCTTGAAGATGTGTGTACTTACATTAACAAGAAGTATGATTGCAGTTTTATTACTTTGTGTATCAGAGTATTTCTAGCCTCATAGAATGTGTTAGGAATGCTTCCTCTTCTTTTACGTTTTGGAAAGAGTTTGAGCAGGATTGGGGTTAATTCTTCCTTATAGTTCCTTTTTCAATGAGTAGTGAATTCTACTCATTGGAGCCTGTTGGTCTTGGACTTCTCTTTTTAGATTTTTAATTACTCAATCTCTTTACTTAATAAAGGTGTGCTAAGATTTTTTTTTTAATTTTAGTCCTATTTGGTAATTTGCATGTTTCTTAGTACTTTTTCTATCATCTAGATGATCTACTTTTATAAATAATTCTGTAGGGTCATAGTTATGCTTCTGCATTCATTTCTGTTTTTAGTTTTTTATATATTCTCTCTTTTTTCCAGTTTTACTAGCAGCTTATCAATTTTATTTAAAAATCATTTGGTTTCATATTTTATATTTGTTTCTTTTATATTCCTCCTTTTGCTTACTCTGATTTTTATTATCTTCCTTCAACTTGCTTTGGGTTTACTTTGCTATTATTTTTCTAGCTCCTTAAGATAAAAAAACTAGGTTACTGATTTAAAATGTTTATTTTATACTGTAGGCATTTATAGCTATATACTTCTCTCTGAATATTGTTTTTGTTGCATCCCATAAATTTTGTTGTATTGTGATTTTATTTTCATTCATATAAAAATATTTTCTAACTTTTCCAGTGATTTCTTCTTTGACCCATTGTTTTTAAATTATGTTTCTTAATTATCCCATATTTCCCAGTTTTTCTTCTGCTATTAACTTCTACTTTCATTCCATTGTGGTCATAAAACATACTTTGTATGATTTCAATCATTGAGAATTGTTTTACTGTCTACCATATGGTCTATCCTGAAAAATGTTACATGTGCACTTGAGATGGAGATATATTTTTCAATTGCTATGTGAGTATTCAGTGTGTCTTTTACGTATAGTTGGTTTATAGTGTTGATCAAGCCCCCGATTTCCTTTTGATGTTCTGTGTAAATGCTCTATTCATTATCAAAAGTGTGATATTGAAATCTACAACTGTCTTGTTGAATGGTCTATTTCTCTCTTCAGTTCTGCTACTGATTGCTTCCGTGTCCATAATAAGGCTTTACTGGGGCACAGCCATACTCATTCGCCATACTGTCTGTGATGCTTTTGTACTGCAACAACTGACTTGAGAAATTGAGACAGGGATTGTATGAGCCTTGGAGTTTAAAATAGTCCCTGAGTCTTTACTGAACAATTTTACTGAAAGAGAATGGCAGAACACCTAAGAAAGACAAGATCAACAAAGGATTTTCCATACAATTTCCCCTTTGACTGATATATTTTGAGTTGATCATGAAAAAGCCCAGATATTTAACATAAGAAAGCAGTATCTATGTTTAGGGGAGATCATTTTAAATGGAAGAATGTAAAGTCATGTTTCCTGGTCATACCATCAATGATAAAATTATGGCTAAAACAAAGAAAGACAAGAACTATTAGGAATGAGTAGAATTGATCCTATGATTGCATAAATGACTTAAAATGGTAAATTTGAGTTTGTGAGTAATTTATGTCAACCAATTAAATTAGTTTAAAACTTTCTAAAAAATATGATCATTTTTAAATCCAAAAACTCTTTCATGACAATATGCATTAATACACTAAAACCACAAGAGAACTTCTTTAAAAGATAAAGGCTATTTTCTGTAATGTATCCAAGCATCATATTAACAGTAAAACAGATAGCATTCCTTTAAAGAAGTTAACAAGATATGCATTCACATTTGCTGGTACTATTCTATTCAGTATGTGTTAGAATTATGAGTAGTAAAATAAATCAGGATAAATAAAATATATTTAAAGGCTAAAAGAAGGAAATTTTCATTTTGGGGTCATCAAATAACTAAATTAAAAACAAATAAAAATAAAAAATATGATTCCTACACAGAATTCAATAGCATTACATATAATAGAAACATAAAATAGCAAACATATATTCTAAAATTTAACCTAAAATAGCAATATAAATTAATATACCTATGCATATGCATGCATATATGTATAATATTTATTAAGAAAAAGCTTTGACAAAACTCAGCACCCAGAAAATGGGTATAGAGGGAACCTATGTCAACATAGGGCTTCCCTCGTAGTTCAGTTGGCAAAGAATCTGCCTGCAATGCGTGAGAACTGGGTTCGATTCCTGGGTTGAGAAGATCCCCTGGAGAAGGAAATGACAAGCCACCCCAGTATTCTTGCCTGGAAAATTCCATGGACAGAGGAGCCTGGCCGGCCACATCCATGGGGCGGCAAGAGTCGGACAGGACTAAACAGTGACAACCATGACCTCAACACACCATTTATGACAAACCCATTGTAAAAACTATCCTTGGTGGTGAAAAACAGAAAGCATCTCCTCTAAGATCAGGAATAAGACAAGGGTGCCCACTCTCAGCAATATTACTCAGCACAGTTTTTTTAAGTCCTAGCCATGGCAATCATAGAAGAAAAAGAAATATAAGGAATTTAGATTGAAACAGAAGAAGTAAAACTCACCGTGTGCAGAAGACATACTATACACGCGTGCTGTGCTAAGTCGCTTCAGTCGTGTCCAACTCTTTGCAGCCCCGTGGACTGTAGCCCGCCGGGTTTCTCTGTTCATGGGATTCTCCAGGCAAGGATGCTGGAGTGGGTTCCCATTTCGTATTCCAGGGGATCTTCCCAACCCAGGGATCAAACCTACATCTCTTCACCACCAGCATCACCTGGGAAGCCCCACTGCTACTCACAGAAAGCCCTGAAGATACCACCAGAAAATTACTTGAGTTATCAGTGAATATAGTAAAGCCATAGGATACAAAATCAATACAAAGAAATACCTAGGATTCCTATACACTAATAATAAAAATTCAGAGAGAAAAATTAATGAGAAAAATCCCATTCACCATTGCAGCAAAAATAAAATGCCTAGGAATAAATCCTCCCTCAATGTGCAAGAGTTCTTCAAAAGGATAAGAATCTCCTGCCTAGGCTTACTGGTTTTTTCACTTATGTTCACTCAGAGAACGGGAGCACACAATATTTGACATTATTTTAAAATCAAATGCTAACACTGGACATTTCAATTATAAACAATCACTATAAGGGTGAACTAAAATATGTAAATATTAAATTGAATAAAGCAAATTTGTAACACCTGAATAAAGTTATTTCTACAATAAAATTTAAGAAGAAAATTATTAATAATTTGAGCTGTGGAAAAATGAATAGAATCATCTTATCTAATTGTTTGGATATGAGGGTTCTGAGTGACAGAATGATCTAACCTATTCGGATATGATGACCTTGTCTTTGATTACACTTCTTATCTGCGTCTATTAAAAAACCAAAACACAGTCCTCCACACCATCATTTGTGGCTTCTTTAACGTGTACTTTTAAATCAGACATCTTCCTCTGTAATATATAAAACAACCCTTTTCTTTACTTTTATCTACTCCCCTTTCAGTTTCTAAACATGATAATTATTTGAAATGAAATAAAAGGAATAATCTTTTTTTTCCCTATAAGAATCTACTCAGGATGATAGTTCTAAAGCCCAATGATATCTTGATTTAAAAGAAGAGATTTATAAGTTTAATTTTCAACAGACTAAAATATTATAATTCAAAATGAAAATACTGCTTAGCTAATTGATTATTCTGCATAATCATAGTACTTGAAATTGTCCTACATATACTCAAAGCAATAAATTTTATATTTGATTCAACCATTTCAACATTTGAATAATATCTAATAACTAGTTCAATAACAATATTCATATTTCACATGTTGCTTTCCATCCCTGAGAAACAAAATATGTATGTGCTTTTTATTTAGTATGTTAGCAGTGTAAGCATGCATGGTATAACATTCTCAACTTTCCCATGACAATAACAATAACAGATTTTATTTTAATGAAATGTTGTCACCTTCATCCCAATGGAAAACTATCTGGAAATTATAGCCCATGAGTGCAGACTTCTAAGAATTCCATCATTAAGACTGAAGCCCTTTTAAAAGCATTCTCTCATGTTCTTCCTCCTCTGAAGTAAAATTGAACCATCTCAAAGGAAGGAGCATTTTATATCATATTCACTGTAAGTACTTAGAAGAGCTAAGATCTTAAAGGTCGTCTCCCAGCTCTGAGAGCTGCAGTCTTACGTGAGAAACATCACACCTATCTCTCTCCCCGGCCTACTCCACCCGTTCAGAGGGCGCACCGCCAGGAGTCACGTATGAGAATGAGGACGCAGGGAGATATGAGCAAGGCCTTTTACACTGACACCCCTGGCTAGAGTGATGATCCTCCTGACTATGCTGTTCAGAAAGAACTTCAAACTCCATCAGATTCTCTAGGGAACTATGCATATATTTTTAATTGAATGACAGACTCTTTAAATTCTATGGTGCTTTACAATTTTCAAAGCTTTCACACACATGATTTCATATAATCCCATTATAGTTCTTTTTCCCTTCTTTTTTGAAATCTGCTATTCCTATACGGTACCTTCCCACTTTCCTGTCCCATTGGTTGGATTTAGCAACTGCATGTACAAGCCTAGCTTTAGAAGGAGTATGTGATTAATCACATTTTACGTTGGTGGTGAACAGACCTGAAGAAGTGACAACAGAATATTTAGATGAAAACTCACTCCCATCCTTATCTGATCCCTACTGCTCACCCTAGACTAGCGACTGTATCAGAAATTGAAAAGCAAAAAACCAACACGATAACGTCAAAAAAAAAAAAAAGTTGATCCTCATATTCATACAGAAAGAAAGGGGCCTGGATAGCCAAGTGATACTGAAAAAATGATAAAGAACACTGGAAGATTCTCACATCCAATATTAAGTCTTACTATTAAGCTGCAGGAATCAAAATACTGTGGTATTAGTATCAGATACACACATGGATCAACAGAGTAGAATTCAGAGTCCAGAATAAAACCTAAATATATATGATCAATTGATTTAAGCTTCATTAACTTTCACAAGTGACAAAATATTCTTCTTTTAAACTATTTGCAAATGCAGTATCGTTCTTATCTTACAGGTGGTTAAGGGAAAAAAAAAAACAGTTGGCAAACTCGTTTGCCAGTTTCAAAAGATAGTTTTTTTCTTTCAAATTCACTTCAGTCTCTGATTTGATAAACTTAAATATTCAGGTGATTTTCTCTGATTCACATAGTTGATTCATCCTCTTTATGATGACAATTCTATCCATAAATTACTACTCTTCCTGAAAATTACTTCTTAATTTGAACAGTATGTCCTATCTATTGCTCAACACTCTGTCCTCTAGATTTTATATTATCTATTTAGTGTTCCAGAGAATAGGAATTCAAGAATTCCTTATATCATTGCTTGCATCAGTGTAGAGAGATTAGGAAGATAGGAGTTATAAAAATGATTAGTTCATATTATCTTTCCACTAATAACTTTGTAAAAACAAAGATTTTATTACCAGTGGGTTCTTTTGTATTATAACAGTTCCAGAAAAGAGAAAGCCATCCAGGACTGAGAAAACTAAAATAATTTTAGTTTTGATCATATATGTAACACCTGCACCTAGATATGACTCAAAGCATCAAAATGTTTACTGTCATGATGACTTTGGTGAGGAGCTTGTTTTTGCAATTACAGATCCCAAATTCCAGAATAGGTGAGAAGAGATGTATTAATGAGAGGAAAATTTACTATTGACTTTTAAAGAAACATTTATTAATTTGGGCTTCCCTCGTGGCTTAGTTGTTAAAGAATCCACCTGCAATGCAGGAGACCCAGGTTCAATGCTTGGATCAGAGAGATTCCCTGGAGAAGGAAATGGCAACCCAGTCCAGTATTCTTGTCTGGGAAATCCCATGGGCAGTGGAGCCTGGCAGGCTAGCCCATAGGGTCTCAAGAGTTGGGCACGACTCAGTGAGTAAACGACACAATTCATGAATGTAAGTGTGAGTGAGGAAAAGACACCTGACAAGTACCCAGTTGTCTCTTAAAGGCTCTGGCAGAATGGGAATTAAAGCCTCTTAAGGGGAAATATAAATCAAAGTATGATAGGGTTTGTCTAAGGTTTGTTTGTTCAAGAATAAAAGAAGGATTTTCTACAAAGTAGTCACTCAGCAAAACAACACAGCATATCTAAGAGGCCAACGTCACTAATGTAATCTTAGCGCCTAGCAGAGAAATATCTGTATTACAGCGAGGTAAACAGAGTCACAGGGCTGCACAGATTGCTTTTCTGCTGGTTGTTGTCTTTTGCTTTTTTCTTCCCAGGGACATTCTTTGCAGAAAATGAGTGGTCATTAATTTACTGATAAATTAAACACATTTATTTTCTCATTTTAGCAGAAACTTCACAGTACTCACAGAGGGACTATTTTTATGATAGCTGTGCTATTTCTTTTAAGGAATAAATTGTGAAGTTATCAAAGAAAATCACAGAGTGTAACAGTAAAACAGAACATTTGAATTTTAAACACTATTAGTACCAATCCTCTATATTTAAGAATAGGACATTCATATATCAACATCAGTATAAAACATGATTAATTATGGTGTTGCATGCTCAGTTGCTGAGGTCCTGTCAGAATCTTTGAGACCCCATGGACTGTAGCCCACCAGGCTCCTCTGTCCATGGGCTTCTCCAGGCAAGAATATTGAAGTGGGTTTGCTGTTTCCTTCTCTAGGGGATCTTCCCGACTCACGGATTGAACCCAGATCTCCTGCATTGCAGGCAGATTCTTTACCACTGGCCATGTGGGAAGCCCTGATTAAGTATAGAACTGTGGTTAAATCACTGATAGGGCAGACCATATATACCCGACCATCTTTGGAAAAACACTTGATTACATGTGCACCAGAGTCACATAATGAGTAAAATGTTCTCCAGTGATTCGAGTACCAAAATCTTTTTTCGAACTTGAGTAGAAGACAATGGCCATGCAGATAAATAACTGAGAGGTGGACAGAGTCTCCAAGGAACTCTAATGCTGACTCAATGTTGCTTATTATTAGTTATAAAATAACTTTTATAATAATTATAACTTCAAAACCATAAATAAAATCTATAGCTGAGGAATGACCAGAATGAGTATACATACCTAACCAGCTGCTTGTCAAGTGAATTACATTTGATTTCATGCTATTGTTGAATTTCACTTTAATGAAATTTTATAGGTAAGCATTTCACATGAAGGTTGGTAAAAAATGCTCTAAAACTCACAGAAAATGAATGCAAGTTAGGCCTATCAAAAAACAATGGAGAATTTTACTACTTTATTAATTTTAAGCATCACAGTAGTAATTAAATGAAAATTATAAAATTGAAAACAGCTATTATCAATTTGAGATACCTATACATATATTAAGAAAAGAAAATTTATGTGCTCTTGTTTTAAGAGAGTGACAGAGGAAACACAAGTGTAGAAATAATTCAGGCAATCTGTATACTGATGCGGTTGACCTGAAGAGTAGAGAAGAATAGAGAATAACCAGGAAAAGAATAAGACTTATGAACATGTAAATCAGCTGTGTCAGTGTTTCTTGAAACAGGATATAACATGATAGAATTGGGCAAGGTAGGAAAATAATTTTTTAAAACACTCAATTGAACATGAAGGAAGAAATACACAAGTCAATAAAACAAACAACAGCATAAATTTTCTAAATATATCATCCGTTAGAGACCAAGGATGTACTGTCTTTAAGAAATAATGAAGAAAATGTATCAATAAAATAGATGAATAGTGATAGGAAGCATAACAAGTTGGAGAGAGAACACATAAAGAAGGCTGTCTTTCCTGTAAATAGGAGATAAATTATTAAAATTCCAGGTTACAATTGACGTAAGTTAGTGAAACATGCTTTTTTTAAGAAAAAAAAGCATTTTGAAGAGACTAGTTTATTAAAATAAAAGGCACAATGTTAAATCAACAGTAAAGAATGTATAATCAATTGAGAATTGGTCCAGAAAGCCAATATAGGATAGGTAAAAGATGAAACTAACATAGCAGTTTCAGAATTCTGCTCAGTAATGAGAGAGATCCATTGATTACTAAGAAAATACGTGAGTACTGAGATGAAACTAAAAAGTGAAGTCACTCAGTCGTGTCCGACTCTTTGCGACCACGTAGACTGTAGCCTGCCATGGACTGTAGCCTGCCATGGACTGTAGCTTGCCATGGATTGTAGCCTGCCATGCACTGTAACCTGCCATGGACTGTAGCCTGCCATGGACTGTAGCCTGCCATAGACTGTAGCCTGCCATGGACTGTAGCCTGCCGTAGACTATAGCCCACAGGCTCCTCCATCCATGGGACTCTCCAGGCAAGAGTAGTGGAGTGGGTTGCCATTTCCTCCTCCAGGGGATCTTCCCAACTCAAGAACTGAACCTGGGGCTCCCACATTGAAGGCAGACGCTTTACCCTCTGAGCCACCAGGGAAACTGAAAAGTGAAAGACAACTGGGAAGAATGTAGAAAATCAAAATGCTCTTCCCTTATTTGTCTATAAAGCTGAGAGCATCTTGACAGATCTGGGAGGGTGGGAAAATTACTGCCTTGATCATTTTAATTATTCTGTTTCATATGTAAGTGGGGGAGACTGTCCAAAGCAAAAATGTAGGGGCTAGTTCCCTAGTTTTTTCTAGGAGGACATCCAAAAAACTGACAAATCAGTCCCAAGTATAGGAATCAGGTGCCAGGGTTTGAACATGTGTTAGTGATGGCATCTTAATCCCCACCTTGGCTCACTCTTGCGTAGTGATCCCAGAATAATAGTTTTCTGCTTAGATTCTTATTTATAGCAATTACTCTATATCATATTAGCTAAAGACGCTATTTTGTCAAGTCTCTGAAAAATAGATGTGTGTACCTGCTAAATCGCTTCAGTCACATCTGACTCTTTGCAGACACCATGGACTGCAGCCCGCCAGGCTCCTCTGTCCATGGGATTCTTCAGGCAAGAGTACTGGAGTGGGATGCCATTTCCTCCTCCAGGGAATCTTCCAGATCCAAGGATTGAATCTACCTCTCTTATGTCTCCTGCAATAGCAGGCGAGTTCTCTACCACTAGTGCAACCTGGGAAGCCAGAAAAATAGACATGCTCATGATTTTAAGAGCTATCCAATTAAGGAAAATATCTGATAATCAATGAAAAAAAATGGCAGGTTGAGATGGGGTGGGGGGAGATCTAGGTGACAGGACTTCATTTTCTACTTTTCTTTCTTCCAGTTCTTTCAAAACTTGAGCAAAAAAAAAGAAGAGGAGAAGAAAAACAGAGTCCTTACATTATCCCATTTATCCACATAACATGTTAATTAGATCAATGCCATGATGTGTATTTTATGCAGGCAGAAACTGGGACTAATAAAAACTAAAGGAACTTACCCAGTGTTTTCTAGTAAATGATAGGATTGGGGTTGAAACCCAGGATATTCTGCTAGTACTTGATTTGATTAGGATGTTATTAAACCCAGAGGGACACAGACCAAAGACTAATGCTTAACAGCAATGACTTTGAAGCCATATTGCACAGCTGTAACCTTGATCAGTGACAGCTTCAGTCAGTTCAGTCGCTCAGTCATGGCCCACTCTCTGCAACACCAGGGCTGCAGTATGCCAGGCCTCCCTGTCCATCACCAACTCCCAGAGCTCGCTCAAACTCATGTCCACTGAGTTGGTGATGCCATCCAGTCATCTCATCCTCTGTAGTCCCCCTCTCCTCCTGCCTTCAATCTTTGCTAGTATCAGAGTCTTTTCAAATGGTTTAGTTCTTTGCATCAGGTGGCCAAAGTACTGGAGTTTCAGCTTCAGCATCAGTCCTTCCAATGAATACCCAGGACTGATCTTCTTTAGGATGGCATTCTCAAGAGTCTTCTCCAACACCACAGTTCAAAAGCATCGATTCTTTGGCACTCAGCTTTCTTTATGGTCCAACTCTCACATTGATACATGACTACTGGAAAAACCACAGCTTTGACTAGACAGAAGTTTGTTGGAAAAGTAATGTCTCTGCTTTTTAATGTGCTGTCTAGGATGGTCATAACTTTTCTTCCAAGGCATAAGTGTCTTTTAATTTCATGGCTGCGGTCACCATCTGCAGTGATTTTGGAACCCAAAAAATAGAATCTGTCACTATTTCCATTGTTTCTCCGTCTATTTGCCATGAAGTGTGGGACCAGATGCCATGATCTTAGTTTTTGAATGTTGAGTTTCAAGTCAACATTTTCACTCTCCTCTTTGACTTTTATCAGGAGGCTCTTCAGTTCCTTTTCTCTTTCTGCCATAAGGGTAGTGTCATCTGCATCTCTGAGGTTATTGATATTTCTCCCAGCAATCTTGATTCCAGCTTGTGCTTCATCTAGCCTGACATTTTGCCTGATTTACTCTGCATATGTTAAATAAACAGGGTGATAATACACTGCCTTGACATATTCCTTTCCCAATTTGGAACCAGCCCATTGTTCCATGTCTGGTTCCAACTGTTGCTTCTTAACCTGCATACAGGTTTCTTAGGAGGCAGGTAAGGTGGTCTGTCTGGTATTCCCACCTCTTTAAGAATTTTCCACAGTTTATTGTGATCCACACAGTCAAAGGCTTTGACGTAGTCAATAAAGCAGAAGTAGATGTTTTTTTCTGGAACTCTCTTGCTTTTTCTTTGATTCAACAGATATTGACAATTTGATCTCTGGTTCCTCTGCCTACCAGCTTAAATTATACATAATGGCTAATCTCGGAGAACACTGCCTTCCAGGTAATGGCTATTAAGCTAAAATATGTTTGTTTAGATAAATCACCTTTGTTTTTGATGGTGACTGCAGCCATGAAATTAAAAGATGCTTGCTTCTTGGAGGAAAGCTATGATCAATATAGAGAGCATATTAAAAAGCAGAGACATTACTTTGCCAACAAAAGTCCATCTAGTCAAAGTTATGGTTTTTCCAGTAGTCATGTACGGATGTCAGTGTTGGACGATAATGAAAGCTGAGCATCGAAGAATTGATGCTTTTGAACTGTGGTGTTGGAAAGGGCTCTCAAGGGTCTCTTGGATTGCAAGGAGATCCAACCAGTCCATCCTAGAGGAAATCAGTCCTGAATATTCATTGGTAGGACTGATGTTGAAGCTGAAACTCCAGTACTTTGGCCACCTGATGAGAAGAACTGAATCACTGGAAAAGACCCTGATGCTGGGAAAGTCTGAAGGTGGGAGGAGAAGGGGAAGACAGAGGATGAGATGGTTGGATGGCATCACCGAGTCAATGAACATGAGTTTGAGTAAAACTTCAGGAGTTGGTAATAGAGAGGGAAGCCTGGCGTGCTGCAATCCATGGGGTCACAAAGAGTTGGATACAACTGAGAGGCTGAACTGAATCCTGATCAGCCACTTCCAACTGTATAATGGCAAATATATCAATTTCTGTTGGTATCTTTTTTTCTCATCTTTAAAATGGGCATCATAATTGAGAATTCTTAATGAGATTTTTTGAGGATTACATGAATTATTATTTATAAAAATTAAGAAGAATGCCAAGCACACAAGTTCTGTATTTGTTAGGTAATTTTTTATTCTTTTAGCTGGGAAGGAATATTTGTATATGCTGAAAAATATATGTGTACTGCACTATATGCACTAAATCCTCTGATTTTTTTTTCTTTTTTCAACCAGCTGCCTTATGATGTCAAATGCAGATACATAGGAGGTCTTTTGGAATTCGACACAAGAGTTTTAGCAGCAGTTTAAAGCAGGACAATTTTCTGAAACCTTGGACAATATAAATAAACAAAAGTAAATAAATAAAAGTTTTACTAGTGGCATTGCTTATCCTCTTTTGGCTCTTCCTGAAGTTGAAAGATTATGCATGGATAATAAAACACAAAACTGAAAAAAGGGAAATTCCCTGTCCAGGTGTCTGTGATATTGAAATACCCCTTGTGCGTGCTAAGAAAAAATTGTGAATCATGATTAAGCTTCAAATAGTGTGGCATTCATCAGATGTCCTGATATACTTTCCACTTCCTTATTTCTCAGAGACTTTATCTTCCGGGATTATTCTACAATTCTGCTATCTCCTTTACATAGAAGAGCATGCCATATATTACCATCATTGGTATACAGTCAAATTACATAAATAATACTGTCAAGCTGCATTCCTAATGTTAATAATGATCCCCCAAATGACAAAGAAATCTCATGTTTCTGAAACTAGGTAATCTCTAGTGATTTGCTAGTTATATTTCATTAATATCCTCCATGCAGGATCTTTCAAACACCTTTAAGAAAAAAGAAAAAAAAAAGATGAGTGACTTCAGGGAAGGTTTCACCATGATCATTATTTAACATATGATAGCTGTCATCAGGGCCCATGTCTATTTCAGAGGAGTGGATATTTTACAATCTTGAGTCTGCAAAACATCCTAGTTCATTAGTTCTGACCAAGAGAAGGACTTGGTTCATTAGTCAGAGGAATTAACTCATCCATCATATACAGTAACACAAAAACTGGACTTCTACTGCCATTCTTTCTTTTATAAATGATCATTTCTCCCTTTAATGTTCTCTATCCTATATTGATAAACAATTATTTTTATGCCATCTTGCTGTCGATTCATGAAGAGCATTTTTCTTGTTATAACAAAACTGACTTTTAAAAAAGAAATGGCTTTAATGGAAATATGAAAAACCCAGTGCCTTGATGAATATTTTACATATAATTTTATTTTGCTTTTTGATTATATACCAATGCTTTGCATTGAAACTTGAACCAACCTTCTAAAAGGGCAAATATCATTCCATGTACATGTTATCTTCTTTATCTTCACTTTACTCAGGTACACAATGTGACACATGTGCTAAGTTGCTTTAGTCGTGTCGGACTCTTTGCGACCCTATGGACTGCAGCCAGCCAGGCTCCTTTGTCCATGGGATTTTCCAAGCAAGAATACTGGAGTGGGTTGCCATGCCCTCCTCCAGGGAATCTTTCCCACCCAGGGATCGAATCTGTATGTCTTATGTCTCCTTCACTGGCAAGTGGATTCTATACCAGTAGTGCCATTTGGGAACCCCTAAAATGTAATGCAAAATCATTTATATTTCACAGTTGTAAAAATATACATATAAAAACCATAGCATAATGTCTGTATAGAGTAAATGTTTAAAACATTACATGTTGACTAAATATAGTAAATAATTATAATTTTGTACTTAAAATTATGCCAGTATATACCTAGTGTAGAAAAGTTAATATAGAAAATTGTGGTAAAAGATATACACCTATGATTTCTTTAGAGAGAAACACATTAACATTATTTATGTTTCATCTTGGATTTATTTTATGGGAAGATATGTTTGTGCTTAGCTATATATATTTATACTGACATAAATATATCTCTGTCTGTATATATCCAGCTAAAACTAGATTAAGATCATATGGTATTAACAAAAAATACAAGTTAAAAACATATTTCATCAAACATTATATCGTGAAAATATCAATCAGCCTAGTTCAGTCACTCAGTCATGTCCAACTCTTTGTGACCCCATGGACTGCAAGCATGCCAGGCTTCCCTGTCCATTACCAGCTCCAGGAGTTTACTCAAACTCAAGTCCATTGAGTTGGTGATGCCATCCAACCATCTCATCCTCTGTTATCCCCTTCTCCCACCTTCAATCTTTCCCCGCATCAGGGTTTTTCCCAGTGTGTCAGTTCTTTGCATCAGATGGCTAAAGTATTGAAGTTTTGGCTTCAGCCTCAGTCCTGCCAATGAGTATTCAGGACTGATATCCTTTATACGGACTGGATGGATCTCCTTGCCATCCAAAGGCCTCTTAAGAGTCTTCTCCAACACCACAGTTCAAAAGCATCAAATCTTTAGTGCTCAGCTTTCTTTACAGTCCATCTCTCACATCCATACATGACTGCTGGAAAAACCATGGCTTTGACTAGATGGACCTTTGTTGGCAAAGTAATGTCTCTGCTTTTCAATATGCTACCTTGGTTGGTCATAACCTTTCTTCCAAGGAGCAAGCCTCTTTTAATTTCATGACTGCAGTCACCATCTGCAGTGATTTTGGAGCCCCCAAAAATAAAGTCTCTCACTGTTTCCCCATCCATTTGCCATGAAGTGATGGGATCAGATGCCATGATCTTAGTTTTCTGAATGTTGAGTTTTATGTCAACCTTTTCACTCTCCTCTTTCACTTTCATCAGAGGATCTTTAGTTCTCCTTCACTTTCTGCCATAAGGGTGGTATCATCTGCATATATGAGGTTATTGATTTTTCCCCCAGCAATCTTGATTCCAGCTTGTGCTTCATCCAGCCTAGCATTTCTCATGATGTACTCTGCATATAAGTTAAATAAACACTATGACAATATACAGCCTTGCTGTACTCCTTTACAATTTGGAACCAGTCTGTTGTTTCATGTTCAATTCCAACTTTTGCTTCCTGATCTGCATACAGATTTCTTAAGAGGCAGATCAGGTGGTCTGGTATTCCCATCTCTTTCAGAATTTTCCACAGATTATTGTGATCCACACAGACAAAGGCTTTGTCATAGTCAATAAAGCAGAAGTAGATGTTTTTCTGGAACTCTCTTGCTTTTATCAATGATCCAACAAATGTTGGCAATTTGGTCTCTGGTTCCTCTGCTTTTTATAAACCTAGCTTGAACATCTGGAAGTTCACAGTTTATGTACTATTGAAGCCTAGCTTGGAGAATTTGAGCATTACTTTACTAGTGTGTGAGATGAGTGCAATTGTGTGGTAGTGAAATTTTACCTTGTATTTAAAATTTACTTTGTACTTAAATATTTTGAAAACCACAATTTAGATGTCTTAATAGTATTCCCATGATAAGGACATATAAAAATCTATTAATTCAATGTCCTTTTACTACTTCAATTGTTAAATATTACAAATAAGTATATATTGGAATCATTCATAAACAAGTTCCTGTACCATACATTTTATTCATTTATTTTTCTGAAAGTATGGGATACTAGAAGTTTTTTAAATTAATTTTTATGGAGCAGGGATTGTGCTACTGCTAATAATAGATTTTTTGGGGTGAAAATGAACTTTGAGAGATCACTTATTTTAAACCTATGACTGTACAGTGAAGTGATCACCATATTCTAAGAGGCTTGCTCATTTACACTGGTCGCAAGTGCCTGAGTCACATATGGGTCTGTTCTGCTGACTCCTAGGACATTACCTGGCCTTCCCTCCAAATAATGTCCTCCAAGACTAACGCTATTTAAGTAAATCCATATGGCCCTTCTATTTTCCTGAATTTGACCATAGATGATATCATCTTTTTTTAACTTTTAGTTCAGATAGATATACATATTTTTGCTTCTGCAGGCACATGTAATATCACATTTCCTATTTCAGATGGGATTGCCTTAGAGGTCTACTATCCAATACCCTCAGAGGATTTCATTCCAGGAGAGTTAATTTCTGGCTATGGGTGTTTTCCCCCACTAGACAGATGTCATCACCAGAGGCTGTCTAATTATCACTATTGACTATGCCAGAGAACACAGACTAATGTTCCACTGATTGCGTCATCTCGTAACTACTAGTTTACCTTTCTAATGAGCTCCAGGATAATACTCAGTGGTCACATGTCACTTATTTTTGCCCCAGCATTAGCAGTGTGGCTTAAACACAGGAAAAAAGCAACAGATATTTGTTAAAAGAAATGGAATTATTTTTTTCTGAGGAGGATTTTGTTCATTATCTTATTCAAAGTCAAATTAGAACCCAAATCAAAGGTTTTCAATTTATAACTAATATTCTAGATCAGAATAAAATGAATAAGCTGACAATGGAATTAAAAATGAAAATAATGTTCAGTGCTAAAATTTGCAATTTAATTCATTTAATTTATTTACTCAACCCTCAATTTATTTATAAAATATCCTTCCATATGTGCAGAAAACCAAAAGTTAGACAAGGGTATGTATATTGTTCATGCACTTGAAGACAGAATTTGATTTTAATGTTTAATAAGATGACATATTTGATAATTCAAGGTTGGTCAAAAAGATGATGCAAACAAATCTTGGACCAAATTTCTAAAAAGTATATTTATTAATTAATACTAATATTGGTATTGGTAATTTGGCGTATCACATCCTTGGTTCTTTCTTTTTCTTTTTCTCACATTCCTACCTTCTCCTTGACATTGCCGCCTCTCTAAATTTTGATGTAAAGGAATTGTTTTCATGTCAACTTTAATAATTTCACTGAGGGAATCAGTGAACTAAAATTTGAATAGACTTCTCAATTTAATCCGTTCTTTGAAATAGTATTTTTATATTCAACTGAAGTCAACATACCTGTTCCGTTTCTTTTACCTTTTGGATTATTAAATCATTTGTTATCTGGACTGAAATTTTAGAGGTCATAGGAGTAAAGATATATCATAAAACTATGAGTAGGCTCTGAAAAGATAACAGTCATAACATCCCCTAACACAAGAAGAGTGGAATGTATTCGACTATAGCTATTGGAAAGAGTTAAATAAACTTTATATTAAATCAATTTATTTTTTAGTTATTTAGTTAGGCTTTTTAAAATAGAATAACTTTCTTTCTTTCCACTTTTATTTTTCTGAGGCTCTAAATACACCCAGAATTTAAAAGATAGAAGATATTATTTATCTAATATTTAAAGGTAACAAAATTTACTCTGAGATGAAAAAAATAAATATGTTTTATCTATTTAGTGTGGGCAAAAATGACAGGTGCATTTATAGAAAGATGATAGAAATATCAGACATATTTATAAAATTGATACAGGAAATACAGTCATCAAGGCTTAAAATTAAGTGTGCTAATCCAAACTGGACTTTATCTTAAAGCATTACAATTTCCCTCTTGAAATTGATTGAAGGTCATCTAAGGAAATTTAATTTCCTTGAGAATTTAAAATTCTGGATGTGGTATTTGTCAAGAAGCTCAGAGTGTCTAGAGTTTTCTCTCTATCAAATCAAAAGTGCATTACTGATACTCTTTGTTTGAGGAGAGCATACCTTCCTGGGTTTTTATTGTTTTCAAGGCTCTATTGTTGATTCTGTTGTCATAAGGTACTCTGATACATGGGCACTGCAATCCATAAATTAATAAACAATAATGCTTGGCTAACCACAGGCACCAGAGTTTCTCTGCGGCATTTGTTTCCTACTGTACCTTTTCTGCACCATCCTTTCATTACTTCAGATGCTGTTTTAATTAAGTGGCAAATACTAAGAGGTGGATGATTTTCCAGGGTGATGGTAATACCCTCTACCTATCAGCATTTTATTCCAGAATTTCAAAGTGATTACCATGTGAACTTGTATAGTAAGAAACAAAGAACCACTGTGATTACCAAGAAGCAGATGCTGACTGCTCTCAGCACTGCAGCTGTGACAGAAGTAAGACGGACTAAATGCATTTCTTTTCACAACCGTAACTTCCACAAACTTTTGTATCGTATTCTGTAAACAAAATAAGAAGATACCAGGCTCATGTTTAAGTGTCAAACGTTACTATCAATCCACTGGTTGCATTATTAATGAAACAGTTGTGCTAAACTTCTTTTACAATAGGCAGAATGTAATAAATTCTCACATATATGCACTGAATTAATGGTGGCAAAAATATACTGAAAATTACTGGGCATATTTCCAATCAAAATAAATCCCAAATAAAATACTCAATATATTTTGTTTAAAAATGAATGTAAAAATTAAGTCAAAGTGAAGTCATTCAGTCGTTTCTAACTCTTTGCGACCCCATGGACTGTAGCCCACCAGGCTCCTCCGTCCATGGGATTTTCCAGGTAAGAATACCAGAGTGGGGAGCGATTTCCTTCTCCAGGAGATCTTCCGGACCATAGCATCAAACCCGGGTCTCCGGCATTGTAGGCGGACGCTTTACCGTCTGAGCCTCCCGGGCCGCTGCTGCTGCTCAGTCGCTCAGTCCCGTCCGACTCTGTGGGACCCCACAGACGGCAGCCCACCAGGCTCCCCCGTCCCTGGGATTCTCCAGCAAGAACACTGGAGTGGGGTGCCATGTCCTTCTCCAGTGCATGAGAGTGAAACAAAGGAAGTCCCTCAGTTGTGTCCAACTCTTAGCGACCCCATGGACTGCAGCCCACCAGGCTCCTCCATCCATGGGATTTTCCAGGCAAGAGTCCTGGAGTGGGTGGCCAGTGCCTTCTCCGAAGCCACCAGGGAAGTCAATGTGAAAAGTAATCACATTAAAAAAAATAAAATCAATAAAATAATTAGTAATAAACTTAACTAAGGAGGTAAAAATACTCTGAAAACTACAACACATTAAAGATAAAAATCAAAGAAGATGCAAATAAATGAAAAAGTAGCCTGTGTTCACGGATTTCAAGAATATTAGCTAAAATGTCTACTACCAGAAGCTATCTATAGATTCAGTGCCATGTTATAAATTTCCCAATGACATGTTTTAAAGTAGAAAAACATTCCAAAAATTTATATGAAACCACAAATGATCCTGAATTTCCAAAGAAATTCTGAGAAAGAAGAACAAAGCAGGGGCCATCAATCTTTGTGATTTCAAACTATACATAGTCATCAAAATAGTATGACGTTGGCATAAAAATAGGTGAATAGACCAGTGTCACAGAATCCAGAACCCAGACATGATCCCAAGTACATATGGTTAACTGACATTTGACAAGGGAGCCAAGAACACACAGTGAAGGAAAGGCAGTCTCTTTAATATACGGTGGTGGTTTAGTCACTAAACCGTGACCAAGCCTGCCAGACTCCTCTCTCCACGGGATCCTCCGGCAAGAATACTGGAGTGGGTTGCCATTTCCATGGTGATGGGATAACTGGATAGTCACATGGAAAGGAATGAAAATGGGCCCATATTTTTTACCACTCACAAAGATTAACACATAATGGATTAAAGACTTAAATGTAGAACGTGGAATCATGAAACTTCTAGAAGGAAATATAGCAATAAATCTTCCTTGGTAATGGTTTCTGTTTTGGATATGACACCTAAAGGAAGCATCAGCAACAAGGTAAACACAGCCAAGCGGGACCACCTCAAACTGAAAAGCCGCTGTACCAAAAAGCAAACGCTGACAAAGTGAACTAGCACCCTACAGATGGGAACATATTTACAAACCATGTACCTCCAACTCGACTGCAAAACAAAGACCGAAACGCAGAGTCTAACCAAACATGGGGCAGATGAAGGGAATAGCAGACAGACAGCCAAGAGGGGCCTGAATAGTCAGGGAAATGCAAATAAAAACTGCAGGAGACATCACCTCATTCCCGGTATAGCGGACATCATCCAGAACACAAGGAATAACAAGCCCCAGACTGGATGCGGAGGAACAGAGGCCCCGCGCACTGCCGGCAGGATCACAATCTGGTCCAGTCGGTGTCAAGTGGAAAAGACCACGGGAGGAGGAGGACTGGAGAGCTCCTCACGAAAATTAGAGATGCCAAGGGAACATGTCATGCAAAGACAGGCTCGATAAAGGACAGGAATGGTGTGGACCGAACAGAAGCAGAGGATATTAAGAGGTGGCAAGAATACCTGGAAGAACCATACAGAAAAGGTCTTCATGACCCAGATAACCACAATGGTGTGATCACTCACCTAGAGCCAGACATCCTGGAGTGTGAAGTCGAGTGGGCTCAGGAAGGAAGCATCACTATGAACAAAGCTTGTAGAGGTGATGGAATTCCAGATGAGCTATTTCAAATCCTAAAAGATGAGGCTGTAAAAAAAAAAAAAAAAAGGAGGCTGTGGAAGTGCTGTGCTCAACATGCCAGCAATTTGGAAAACTCATCAGTGGCCACAAGATTGGAAAAGGTCAGTTTTCATTCCAAGCCCAAAGAAAGACAATGTCAAAGGATGCTCAAATTACCACACAATTGCACTCATCTCTCAAGCTAGCAAAGTAATGCTCAAAATTCTCCAAGCTAGGCTTCAGCAATATGTGAACCAAGAGCTTCCAAATGTTCAAGCTGGTTTTAGAAAAGTCAGAGGAACCAGAGATCTAATTGTTAGCATCTGCTGGATCAAAGAAAAACACAAGAGAATTCCAGAAAAACGTCTAATTTTGCTTCATTGATTACTCTAAAGCCTTTGACTGTGTGGATCACAACAAACTGTGGAAAATTCTTAAAGAGATGTGAATATACCACTTTACCTGCCTCCTGAGAAACCTGTATGCAGATCAAGAAGGAAATAAATTTTAGCTGGGTATTCTGGTAGTCAATTTATAATGTATATGAACTCACCATGCTGTATTCTTAAAATTACACAGTGATGCATGCCAATTATTTCTCAGTAAAACTGAAAAAATACTGTAGATTTTAGCTGAGGCGAGCTACAACATCTGAGAGCTTGAGCCTCATTAAAAAAGAGGTTATATTTTTAAATGACATAAAGGAATGATAAAAATTCCACCCTTGTATTACAGAAAAACTTGAAGTGGAAGGACAGAAGGAATTTTTATCATCTTTATTACCACCTAAAATTTGACTGATTTTACCAATTTTAAGTGGTAATAAAAGCCTAATTGCAGGAAAACCAAAATATAAAAGAAAAGGGTAAAAATCTAGTATTTCCATTTTTCAGTTAGGCCAATAATACATGCTTTGTGAGAGATGAGATGAATCTGTTCAAAATCAAATGTCAATCATAACACAAGAAAATATTTATCTTACATGAGAATGCCAAGTGAAAATGTAGCTGTATTTCATTAAAGTAAATGATGAGATGAAGATAAAATCTTTCTCAGTTCAAGTAAGGCTTCTCTTCAAAATTTAGGTAAAAATTTACCAGAGGAGCTACCTTACTGAACCAAAGGAGTGGCTTATCATTTACTGAAAAAAAGTCTCCATAATCGTCTTATGTCTAAAGAATGACTTAGTTAATACAGAATTGCTCAAGTTAAATGATAATTATTTCTGATCATTTCCCACCTGTCTATAGATTTCCCCTCATACCATTGCTAAATTTTATTATCCTTTAACTTTAATATTATTCATGTTAGAACTAGAAAATCCAAAGCATTGAAGCTACATAATACTTATTTTGTATATGACAAACATTTTATAGAAATTGTACCCTATTGATGGAATTAAAGGAAATGATAAAAATGATAGACTGTTGTTTTCAATATTCTATTATTATAAATCTGTAACAAATCGTATTTAATGTTACTTTGTAAGCTGGTAAATACACAGGGACAATCAATTCTCCAAAGTGAGACTGTTGTATCAAGTGGGTAAACGAATGTCTTTTTAATATTTTGAGATATTTTTTCTAAAACACGCTGCATAGGCATTATAGCATTTTATACTCATCCTCAAAATTAGTGAAAAATACTGCATCTCTACAATCTTGCCATCAAGTATGTCATCAGTTGGTATTTCTTTCAATCTATTAGATGAAAATGGCATCTCAATAAAGTTTAATTTGCACTTCTCTTATTATCAGTCAATGTAAGCATGTTTTATGTGTTTAGAACCATTCATCTATGTTTGTGTAATGTCCGTATATGTCCGTTCCTCCTTTTCTTAATGGATTTTGAGCTTTTGTTATTCATTTCTGGAGTCTTGTGTATATTAAAACATGAGCCCTTTTGTCTGTGATGAACTGCCAGTATTTTTTACCAATATATCATTAAACTTTTCATTTGTTTACAGTATTTTGCTTTCTAGATTTTTAATGTAGTAGATTTTATCATTCTTTAACTTATGACTTCCAGGTTTTGTGTTGCGTTTTTGAAATGCTTCTAGTGTTCCAAATTTTTTGCTTCTTTTCTCTTCCAATACATAACCCGTATTTGCTTCTGGTGCTTTTATTATTTCATATTTTTAATTTAAGTTTTAATCCACTTGGAATTTATCCTGATGTACAATTTGATGAAGTAGGAAACAAAATTTATCTTTTCCATATGACTAACCAGATGTCTAAATATCATTTATTCAAAAAGTCTAATTTTATGCTGTAGACTTGAGACAGACCTTTACTGCTTTCTAAAACAGTATGTATAATTGGGTCTGTTTCTGAATTTTCTATTCTGTTCCATTTTTTTCCCTCTGTTCATGTGCCAAATTCAAATTTCAATTATTGAAGATTTATAACATGCTTAGGAAAAGCTATTTTACTCTCTTTACTCATTTTTTTCAAAGCCTTTCTGAATATTCTTATTTTGTAATTTATATATTAGGAGCTGTCTGCTTCAAAAAAATAAGTTTTTATTTCATTTTAGTAACAGACTTAACATACTGTTGTGGCTAAGAGAAAAACCTATACATTAAATCCCGTTTCAATCTCATCACTTATACTCTCCAGCAAACTATTTAACTTCTCAATGCCTCAGTATCCATATCTATAAACTCTGATGGCAAGAATACTGTCTATCTTTTGGAGTTATTTGAAGGATTACACAAATTAATACATATTAAATCATAAAGTTATGCCTAAAACATGAAAAGAGTGTATACATTTAGTTACTATAGGTATTATTAGTAATTGTATTAATATTAAAATTATGAATATTGATAAACACACACACATACATACACACTCACATTTGTACTTTATCTGTTTTTTTTTTTCTTAAGCAGCTTTACTGTACCCAGAACTTGATATCTCTCTGCTCTGCTTTTTATAGAGTTCAAATCTAATAATATACCTAAGATAAGCAGAAATCAGATCACTGCCTCCATGTTTGCTATGTCTTAGAAAACAAGTCAAACTTTAGTCTCTGAAGGAGATGCTCTGAAAATATTTTTTTTGAAAGTTTCCTTGCTGGATTATGTAATGGTAGAGGTCTTGGTTACCAAGTCTTATATGAATTGTTCTTTTTTACCCAGCCTCTTCAATCAACCAGAAGATGTGAGCCTGCTAATCACAGTCACCGAGAGGTCAAAGGTAGAACTACACTTTTAGTGCAGGCAAAATCCAGTTGCTTTCTGTTTTAGAGTCACAAATATCGTTCTGTTCAACAATAGTTAAAACAATATGATACAATCTCTGCCAGGCTCGTGACTGCAGGCATAGCTGTACCTGTGCGATCCCACATAAACATTCCAGAAATCTCTTCTCCATTTGGCTAAGAGGGCCTCCGTGGGCCACACTCTGAGACCTTGTGACTGGCATATACTCATGCTACAGTGAGATGCGTGTGTCTTTGAGGCCCCCACCATCCAACATACGATGAGGCTCCAAGCCTCCGTTAGTTGCTCAGACATACAGCCTCTATCTCTCCTGAGATGTTGGATTTTGCTTAAGCAAGACCTTCACCTCTTTAGAGTTCTCAACTAAATGTCTCATGCATACAAGTAGCTAAAACAGCCGCTAGCCTATAGCCCGGTATGCCATAAATGTACTAACTGCCAGTTTGAAAATGCTGCCTAACTGGCATTGAATGACTGAGGGTACACGTCCAGTTTCCAACGGTAGAAGCGAAGAGCACGAACATTTAAGTCTGTCTCATAGTACAAGCTGCTTCTAAAAGTTTATAGTATACAGGGCAAAATCATGGGTTGTTCACTCCAAAAGAGTCTATAATTTGCATTTCTAGACAGATTTCTTTTATAATACAGTTTGGATTTCAATTTATCTCTCAAATCTTCAGTAGAGTATATCTCTATAAAGGATGGAAGAAGGAACAGAATGTAGCCTACCTACTGGCTGGCTGATTTGAAAGAAGAGGAAACAGACAAAAGCTACTTTGACAGACCCATTACTTCCCCCTCAAAATTTAACAGTTAAATATGTCACTCTAGATGTCTTGCAATATGAATTTCTGGATTCTTGTTGATTTCAAAGCTATCCCAATTTCATAAAAAAATATTTTTATATATTCTCTGGAAAAGTTTTTGGAAGAATCTAAATTGTCCTTTCGTTGAATGGTGGTCATTGTAAAGTTACTTGAAATTAGTAATTTTGTACATTTCTATAAAATGCCTGTTTCCTACAATGAGGCCCAGTGTTCTTTTTGTTAATGTATTCATATTCTCTTGCTTCAGTGACTTTTTTCTCTTAATGTGTTATTGATTGAAAGAAGCTAAATCTTCTACTATGATTATGATTTACTGAATTTTTGTTATAAGTATCAAATTCTTGATTTATCCATTTTGACATTATGCTATTTTATGTCTTCATATTTGAGGATTTTGCATTTTCTTTTAAGCATGCATCATTATATTGGGACTATCTCTAATTGCTGTTGTTGTTCAGTCACCCAGGCATGTCCAACTCTGTGACCTCGTGGACTGCAGCACGCCAGGCCTCCCTGTCCCCCACCATCTCCCGAAGTCTGCCCAAGTTCATGTCCACTGAGTCAGTGATGCCATCCCACCATCTCATCCCCTGACTCCCTCTTCTTCTGCCTTTGATCTTACCCAGAGTCAGGGTCTTTTCCAATGAGTCGGCTGTTTGCCTCAGATGACCAAAATATGGGAGCTTCAGCTTCACCATCAGTCCTTCCAGTGAATATTCAGAGTTGATCTCCCTTAAGATGGACTGGTTGGATCTCCTTGCAGTCCAAGGGACTCCCAGGAATCTTCTCCAGCACCACAGTCCAAAGGCATCACTTCCTTGGTGTTCTGCCTTCCTTACAGTCCAGCTCTCACAACCGTCCATGACCACTGGGAAGACCACAGCCTTGACTATACGGACCTTTGTTGGCAGAGCGCCGTCTCTGCTTTTCCACGCGCTGTCCAGGTTTGTCATTGTTTTCCTGCCAAGAAACAACTGTCTCCTAATCTCATTGCAGCGGTCACTGTCTGCAGTGGTTCTGGAGCCCGAGAAGAGGCAGCCTGTCACTGTTCCCACCTTTCCCCACTTCTATTTGCCACACAGTAAAGAGGCCAGATAACACGATCTTAGTTTTTGGTTTTGTTTTAATATTTAGTCTTAAGCCAGCTCTTTCCCTCTCCTCCTTCACCCTCAACCAGAGGCTCTTCAGTGCCTTTTCGCTTTCTGCCATTAGATGGTATCAGCCACGCATCTGCAGTTGATGTTTCTCCCACCTAGCTTGATTCCGGCTTGTAAGTCACCCAGCCCCACATTTCTCATGATGTGCTCAGCATATAGGTTAAACAGGGAGACAGCAGATAGCCCTGTTGAATTCCTTTCTTGATCTTGAACCCGTCAGTTGTGCCGTTCAGGGTTCTAACTGTTGCTTCTTGACCCGCATACAGGTTTCCCAGGAGAGAAATAAGAAGGTCTGGTATTCCCATCTCTTTCAGAATTTCCCAGTTTGTTGTGGTCCAGTCAAAAACTTTAGCATAGTTGATGAAACAGAGGTAGATATTTTTCTGGGATTCCCTTGCTTCCTCTATGTTTCAGCAAATGTTTACAATTTGATCTTTACCTCTAGGAAATTATCTTTGCTTTAATATCTATCTTGTCATAAATTGTAATACATCTACAACTTTCATTTTGATAGCATTACCCAATTATTTCTCTTTCTTTCCCTTTAATACAAAGTTCCAGTGTTCTTAGATGTTAAATGTGTCTCTTGAAAATAACAAAGGACTATATCTTTAAAACCCAATTTCAAGAGTTTTAAAAATCTTGTCTCATTTTAAACTTTCTACTGTATTTTGAATTGACTTTTTTATTTCATATTTTTCTACCAGTTTGCATGTGATATATTCTACTTTTTTTTACTGTGAGTACTTTATATGTTAATATTTATATTTATACTAATAAATCCAAAATAAATCAATACTTGCTCTGAACAAATGATTCTTGGTGGGAAAAAAAAAAACTGATTAGAGACTTGATACAGAAAAAGTAAAAGACAATCCTAAATTTCTTTGTAATACCAGAAAGTAAGAAAACACTTCAGTTCAGTGCAGTTGTTAGTCATGTCCGACTCTTTGCGATTCCATGGACTGCAGCACGCCACGCCTCCCTGTCCATCACCAATTCCCTCCCGGAGTTTACTCAAATTCATGTCCATTGAGTCAGTGATGAACTTAAAGAGTACTAAATTATATCAGAAAGACTCATGAATCACAGTGAAGTGCTACAGTTTGAGCATAGATAATACAGTTTGATCATCAATAAGAGGAACAATTGCAATAAATCTAAGAGATTCAAATTCGTGTTAATGCATTAGTTTATAGTGATGCTAAAAAAAATCACTATAGGAGGATACTATTTTTTAACTCTGTCTTAGAAAACTGATAATTTATTCTGCCTTCCTTTAAAATAGCACCTTAGAAGAACCAAATAGTTGATGACACCAAATAATTTCTCCTATAAAGTAACTTTGTATATAACAAAAATGAATTTCAGAATTAAAATAGCATAATTTTGCAGTCCTGAGTTAAAAAATGGATCTAAACAATAATATTGATCATTTGCTAATATCACAAAAATGAGATCGCCTCTTGAAATCAGAACAACACTTTGAACTAAAGTCATCAAATATTGATCTAAAGGTCAATCTACCAAACTACAGAAACTACACAGAGAATCTATTAGATATATTAAACGGCAGCATGAGAATGTAATCAGCAAATCAAAACTTCAGAAATCCTGTGAAACGTATGTTATCATTTATTCAATAAGTAAATTGTAACATACAGAGAGAGAACCTATAGTTTAAAACTTGTAATTTAAAAGATGTGTAGTGGGCATAACAACTGGTTGCAATCCATAAGCCTTCATTGAATATTTATTCATGCAAATAAAATGTCAAAAAGTATGAGTTAATTAAGGGAATTTGGACACATATTGAGTATTTCCTGATTATTATTATTCTATTTTAAAATAATAACTGATGATTTATTTTATATTTAAAGTATATCTTAAAGTATTGTGGATTAAATGACAGATGCTAGAATTCATTTCAAATTACTCTAAAAGGGGACTGATTTGGGGAGAGAGAATAAGTCAAACCAGATCAGCCATGCTTTCTTTGATCCTTGCCAAAACAATGGTAAATATATGAGAGTTTGTTATGATACTTTTTGCATTTTAGAATAGTGTGAGGTTGTTCATAACAGAATATTTTTATATATGTTTTAAGATTAATCTTTATGTTAAACCATTTTTTAAATTTGTTCATACACTGAAATTTTCTTTAGTCAGAGTTTATTAATAGTAAATTTTCTAGGTTTTTTTATATGTTGAAAAAAATTTTTACCCTCAATCTAAAGACAGTTTTCTTCTTTTTGGTAATAACACATCAAAAGCGGAAGTGAGAAAACTATTATCTGACTATTCCTTTAGCATCTTTAATTTATCCTGAATAAAATTCATTCCTCAGAGGGTTGACTGCCCCCACCCATCTGGGTGGCATTACCTTGCTGCCACTCAGGAAGTGACATTCCACCACTAGATGTGGCATTCTGTTCAAGGCAGAAGTAAAGCTTTATTGTGATTATTTATCTACTCTTAGAATGTAAGTTCTACAAGAAGAAAAGGGTTCTTTTTTTCTTTGTTTTTTAAACCTTTTTCTAAAACATCTCTCTACCAATGAGAACAGAACTTGAAATATTATGAACAACTTAACAACAACAAAATTGAAGATGAAAATAAAGGGATGAATAATTTATGAATTAGCTTTGTTATATGGGAAAATTTTACCTAAAGCCATTTATATAAACCTCTTTAGTGATAGTAGCATAAAAATTATGTTTTTATTATTTCCTTATAAATGAATAAATGCAGAAACATGTACCAAAGGCTATTTCTAATTAAATATTATCATTATGAGATAAATGATGCAGTTAATATTACCATTCAAGATTTTCTAGTACTTGGGTTATTTTCTTTTGAAGAAATAAGACACTGCACAGTTATTTTTAAAACTTTAAAATTAGAAAGAGTAATGTGATCTATGCCAGACATTCTGCATGAAATACCGTTGCAAATTCATGCCTGATTTAGTGAGTGAAGAATGCCATTTTCTCCAGCATCACTATGATTCGTGAACCATGGAAAAATAACAAAAATAGCTTTGGATAGGAACACAAAGGAATTTTATCTTTATCATAAGTTTGATAGGGATATTTAAGTCCCAGACATGTGGTAGTGTTTAGGGGGAAAAAAAACTCATTTAAGTTTTTATGATTTCCATAAGCAGAAATGCTTGGAATATTTTTTAGGGAAGATGAATTTCTGTCAGAGTTCTAAACTCTGGTAACTGAGATTGGTTCCCTTTACATTACTTTGAAATACATTTCCTGAAATTTATTAGAATTTGATAATTCCTTTTGATACCATTGAAAAAGGGAGCAGGGCAAAACTGTTTCAGTCAAGAAAACTGGAACAAAGAAACCAGGACAAGACATTTGTGAAATAACACTTCATTGTTTGCAAGAATAGAAATGTAAAGCTTAAGACCGTATCTATAAAATTATCTGCTATAATCAATTTTGATAATTTTGAAACTAATTACTGAATAAGTGATGGATGTACCATCATTTGTAAACAATGTAAAAATCCCATCAACCATGCTGCAGTCAATTAAACTGTTGTGCATAAATGCAGCAAGAAAGCCTTTCCAAAGCTTCATTCTCAGACTATTCATGAGCGTAATAGACCGTGCTATTTCAATGCAAAATGCAGTCAGCTCTTTATTATCCTCACTAATGGTGCAGATAATCCAAAGTGTTAGATAATCCCCAAACCATTTATTGTGGCATAGAAATAGACCTTTTAAGGTTAAAAAAATCCTTTTTAAAATTGGGGTTGATTTATCCACTGAGAGTTAGATACATTTGAGACCTTTCTGTCCTTGCAGCTAGTGGACAGGAATGAAAGTTCTCCCAGCTCTCTATTAATACTCCAACTTTAAGCCTATATTTTTACTCAGTGAGGCATTATTTTCCAACACTTTCATAGATAGCTTGCTTAATTCCTGTATTCCTTCCTTCCTTAGTTTTCTTCTTTCAATTTCTTTCTTTCTAACAAGTTGCCAGATAAGAGGCAGGTATGTGTTTTCATAAAAAAAGTAATGGATTGAAATTTTTTACATTTCATCCTACATTTGCACTAAATAATACAAATTTTTGAATTATGGTTTGAGGGGAAAAAAATGTTCCTTTTGTTCTTTCAATACTGTTTCCAAAATACTCTTCTCTATATGTTAACATTTCCCCTTGGTGGGTTCAGTTCAGTTCAGTTGCTCAGTGATGTCTGACTCTTTGCAACCTCATGGACTATAGCACCCCAGGCCTCCCTGTCCATCACCAACTCCTGGAGCTTACTTAAACTCATGTCCATTGAGTTGGTGATGCCATCCAACCATCTCATCCTCTGTCATCCCCTTCTCCTCCCACCTTTAATCTTTCCCAGCATCAGAGTCTTTTCCAATGGGTCAGATCTTCACATCAGGTGGCCAAACTACTGGAGTTTCAGCTTCAATATCGTTCCTTCCAATGAATATTCAGGACTGATTTCCTAGTGGATTGGAACTTAATAAAGCCGAATTCCATTATTTAAAAATATAACAGTAGAATATGTATTCATTATACAAACCCCTTGTTTATAGAAGCATGAAGATTGAGAGAGACATTACAAATTCTTTCATAAGAAAATGAGTTCCAAGAGAAACTAACTAGCTGAGGGGCAAGAAGCGAGCAGAAGCAGCAGTTGCTAAGGGTTTATTTTCTTCTTTAAAAAAAAACATAAGTTGTCTTTTTCCTAAAAGATGAATCCTAGAACTTTCTGCATGTTAGATAATACCATAATTATTAATTAATTCTAGGGTGCTGCGTCTCCTGTTTCTCTCATCCCAAGAGTAGTAAATTTGGGATGAAAGTAGCTAGGCATTTTTAAACGTTAGTTTGTTTCCTGAACAGAAATTCAGGGACTGTAGAAAAAGACAGTTTAAGAGGTGTACTTGTTTACTGAGGTATGTCAGCTTGGGACTTCAAATTAATTACTGGAAATCATATTAAAAAACTTTGTTGAATCGAGGAAACATTTCCCATTTTGCTTCCTTGTGACCACAGAGAAATATGTATTGAAAATTACCTTTTCCATTAAATTATACCTAAAATGCTAAGCCCAATTGTGTGCTTTCTTGTTCTTCCATCCTTATTTCTTATAGTCAGAGAGAACAAGTAGAAAATTGTGTCTACAACCACTTGATTTAATATTTATTGAAAGTCAATGCTTAAAAAATAGATCTATTGGGGCACTACTAAAAAAGGCTTAGTATAACTAAAAAGACCAAATGCTTGAGAAAAGTTAAACTGATCTTTAGAAAATTCATTAACATCAACTAATAATACTGTTTAAATCATAAGAGATGTGCACAAGAAATAAAGCTTAATATATACCAAGAATTTTACTAACGCATATTTTTACAACAAATTCAAACCCAAATAATGTAGAAAACAAAGTTTTTTAATTGTAAAGAAATTGTATTTTTAAGTATTCATTGAAAAAACGTTTACTAATTTGCTGCTACCCTCATCGTACTAGCAAATATATTTTTCTTTCTTTTATAAAAGAAGTCCTCTTGCCTCCTTACTAGGAAAATGGAACAAGTGCTTCAAAACACTTCCCACTGCCACTCATAGTCAAACATTTAGCATCATTCATTTTTAGATAATATTACATTGAGCAATATGAAATCTTTGATAGCTGACAATTATTGACCTAAAGAAGCTTGAAAACAGTTCAGGTGAAAATGGAATAGAGTTCCTTTTAAGAATTATAAGATTGCAAAGGAACACTATTAGTTTCCAAAAGTAAAAGTCATTAATAATAATTGATAGCATTTACTGAAAGTTTATCACATATCAGGATTTCCTTATATTATCTTTCTTCATTCTCACTACTGTCCTAGTGGGTAAATATCACTGTTGTCCCTAATTTACTCATCAAAATAATTGATTACCAGAGACCCTAAGTAATGTGGCCTCAGTTACAAAGTTATAAGTGATAGTATAAAGTATTTTACCTCATGCTCTTATTTCTATTATGATATAGACATTTTTCCTGTGTTTCTCCTCTAAATGAGAACACATGCTTCATAGGACGTTAACCTATACTTTATTTCACCTAAGAAATAGAGAAAACACATTCTACCTAGGACATGAAAGGAACATGTCTTTCCAGCATGTTCCCACTCCCATGGAAGAGCCAGCACTTAATATTTGCCTGGGAAGGCCATTTGCATTGTTATGTAAGTGATGTTACCCTTTTATTTAAGATGCCAAAAGATCTTTATTTAAGATGGGAGGTTAGCAGGCACCGAGGACTAGGGTATTGTAAGACAGAAAGGACCGAGAAAGGGAATTTCATCATTCTGTAGAGAGCCAGGGCATCTCCAGAAGGGATGGATGGCTGGGACCAGCAGGGGAGGACAATAAAGAAGAGGGGCCCAAGAAGAGTAGCGAAATGGGAACTGGAGGTTGGGGTATTCAAATTGAGCATCTTCCACATGGCTAGAAAGCACCCAGGACACTACCCTCTAAAGACCGAGGTACTAAAGAAGTGCCTTTGTGTGACAGAACAGAGCTATGGGATACAAAAGCCACTTAGCTTTTTAATGTCCAGTAGCTCTTTATATCGTATCTGTATCCTTTGTCATCCACATCTAGCGATGACTATAGCTGGAACAGTATTCCAAACACTGGTGATGTTTACCCTACTTGACTGTCATATAATATATATCTGGTTGCATCTGTATTTCTCTTCCTGCTTTGGCTCAGCCTCTTCATTCCTTCTGGAGCTGGGCAAAGAGGGTCTACTACTGACAACATTTGGTTGGAGGATATGGAAAGATGGGGTCTCCTGAAAAGATAGCTAGAAGAACAGGAAATTGAGTAGAAGAAAGGTTTACAAAAATCTCATTGCTCCCTGTGATTCTATTTACTCCTACTGTCTCTCATACTGCTAATTCTCTTACCTGCCCAAGTTTCAGGGAGTGTTTCATTAATTTAAATTTGCTTTTTCTATTTGCTCACCTCATACCCTCTGACCACCCTTTAGAATCTGGCTACCACATCGAATATAACCTCTAAAACCTTGCAAGGTAACAACAGTTTTATTGTTAATAAATCAGAAGGTCACCTCAGTCATATCTTTCTTAAATTCTCAAGGGCATTGACAGCTCCCCTTACTGGAATTCTCTTCCTCAGATTTGATGATAACTAACTGTCCTCGTTTAGCTCACATTTCTGAAGCTGCTCCTTCTTTCTGTTCGTCTTAGCTTTTTTTTCACCCCTTTCTTTTCTCTTTTGACTTAGACTCTCCTTGGCCAATTTCATCTAAGCCCTTGATCTGTATATTTTACCTATACATTTCCTGCTAAACATTTAAACACCTTCATTTGGATGCCCCAAGACCACCTTAAACATCTTTGATCAAAAAGAAAAGTCATTCTCTTCTCCAAAAAGGTCTGTTCCTCCTGATGTGTTTCATCAGCAGAATGATGGTAATCTCATCCACTTTAGTAAATGAAAAGTGCACACCTTTCTGGCAGCCGCGTTGGACTTACATTTCTCCTACCCCTTTGTTAACCAAGTCATAAAAATTTCTTTTGCTAAACAGTTCACAATTTTCAATGTTTACTAATTTAGATAGCGGATATCCTTCCCTTGAATTGCCTCAACAGTCTTCCTCTAATAAAATCTTTCTTCCTCCACTTCAGTCTCCATGCTATGTACAGAGTGATGCTTCCAAAGATACATTTGACTGAATTGCTCTTTATCTAAAAAGCTGTTCGCTGGCTCCCCATCAATTATCTGCTGACATCAAAATATGGTATGATCAGGTTCTATTTACCTTACCACGCTTATCTTCAGCCCATCTTCTATATTTAACATTTATCAGTTATTTCAAAACGCCACAGTTTCACCCTGGTTTGCAGTACCTGCTGTTTATTCTCTCTAGAACATTTGTCTTCTTTCTCTGAACCCGTCCACCTGCGGCTTGAAATACAGAGCTCCTCTGAGGTGCCATTCATTTCAGGACAGCAACCAAAATCCACTCTCGTTTAGACCACGTCTAGCCTAGCCAGAGTCTTCTTCAATGTTATCCCACATTATCTACTGCTTTTAAACTCAGCACATGATATTTTAGCTATCTCTTTATCTCCTTCTCTTAGGTCCAAATGAAACATCATAGGACATGGAGCTTCTATTAGTCATCATTGTTTGCTCTTAGAAAAGTACCGAAACACGGTGAGTGTCCAATAGATGTGCGCCAAATCATAACCGACTGATAGCAACATGGAGTCCATCAGGGAGTGTGTTGTTGTTTAGTCACTAAGTTGTGTACAATTATTTTGCAAACCCACGAGCTGTAGCCTGCCGGGCTCCTCTCTCTGTGGGATGTCCCAGGCGATAACGCTGGAGTGAGTTGTGATTTCCTTCTTCAGGGGATCTTCCAGACTCGGGGACTGAACCCACACCTCCTTCATTGTCAAGTGGGTTCTTGACCACTGAGCCATCAGGGAAGTCCCATCAGTGAGTATAGATTGAGTCAAACAGACGATTGTAAGAAAAAAGAAATCAGTGCAGGAATCATAAAAGCTATATAAATAAAATTAGCGAAACACGTCATTTCCTCTGGATGTCTAAAAATGCCCCATTAAGGCTAGTATATTATAAAATTGGCAATCTGCTTCACCGAATGATTTCCAGGGAGCTGAATGAAGGATACACCAATTATTACTAGATAAACTTGAGAATGAAACTTCAAAAGGCAAAGCAGGAGAAAAGACATAAGATTTATGGCTAAGATAATATTTCATATCGGACTCTTTGAACTCTAATTAAGTCTATAAAAACATGTACAGAGGAAAAAAAAGGCTAGTCTATACAAAGTGATTTTTCCACTAAATGTGTAGGCAGAAATACAGATGAGTTTAAAAAAGGACAGCAATGAATTTTTAGTTAGATCAGCCACAGTTAAAAGCACTTAAAGACTTATGTGTATATTCATCACACACGCTGCCTCCAAATCTACATGCAACCGGTAGTAAAGTTATAATTCACAGCAGCAAGAGTCAAGAAATTCAAGTGCATATATAAGCCATAACTTTCATCATTGAGTTTTCACTTCCTCTCCCTAGCTCCATCTAAAATTCCTCTTAAGGATCTTAAGTCAAAGCTCCATCTGGAAGCAAGTAGCCTGAGGAAACCTAAGATCCTCTATCATCTTTCAGGCAGAGGAGAATCCACAAGACCACAAAAGTATACACTAATTCTCCACAGTAACATAATGTACAGTGCCATGTACTCAGATAGAAAAAAATATCTATTAAAAATTGTCTTATGCAACTACAGAAATTATATCTACTCAGAATTGAAGCTAGTTTTGTCATGGCTTGCTCATAGTAGGTATTATTTCTTTAGTAATAATATTTTGAAATAGATTTGTGGTTATTAAAACTATATAAAAATATGCATACAACTATCACACTAGCATCACTGGAAAAATTTTAAAGAAAAAAAACAAAATTCAACTGAGTAAATTAAAAATATTTTATTAGCTTTATTCAACAATTCATGAATCAGGTGGCATTCCATTTAGCAAATAGCAAAAGGTTCCAAAGAGCTGTACAAAATGAAAGACTTAGAGAAAGAAGGGAGTGGGTACAAGGAAGTTATGCCAGTAAAAGGGGGATTAGTTGTGGCAAGGTCACTTCCTTTAGGGGATGGCAAGTTGTCTGTTGGGCAGATTACCTTACTGGGGCTGACCAGGTGATTCCTGATTGATTAGTTCAAGACTTAATTTCTGGGAGAGACCAAACCTGGAAGTCTTGATTTAGTGACTTGTGGCTTATATAACTGACTGCATTGGGGTCTGTCGTTTTGTTTTTTAAACAAACTGTTCTTTAGAGTAGAAGTCATTATGGTATTATTAAAAAAAAAAAAAGTCATTATTCCAGTAAGAGAAAGGTTTAAAGAAATTAGAGATGTATTTTTCCTCACACTTAATCATATTAGCAATCTAAGTAAAACCTTCTACATGCTTTCTGAAGTTATTGATTTTCCTTGTAAAAAATCTCTCTGCACTGTATCATAAAGTCATTAGCAGGTAAGGTTATGCCTCACAAACTATGTACTGGCAGAATTTACTGGTGACATGAGAGAATCAGAACTCACTGCCTATTTGCTCAACTAATTGTTGCTACTATGTGCATTTTAGTGCATGCGGTTTCTGCAAAACAGTTTTTAATGAGGCCATTAGTCTTTTTCTTATATTATTCCCCTAATTCCCTTCTATATTCTTTAAAACCCTAATCAGCAAAATCATTTACAAAATCACTTTATAAAGTAAAACAAGTTAACTGCTATGTGGTATCAATGGACTTAAGCATTATACCTTTAATAAGTGCATATTGTACTATTCAAAGGGAGTCAACTCTGTATATTTGTTCAGTAAATAATAATAATGGTCTTAATAAGGTATTATGCATATTTGATGAGTTTTTAATGTAAAGCATATTTCCTAATATAGAAAATATATCAAAACCCATCTTTCAGTACTAGTAATTATCTTCCCTAAAATCTGTTAAGAACAGGAGCTTCCAAGTGAATGCTAATGAATTATACATCAATGAATTCTTTCAAGAGAATTCCACACATTCAAAAACGTTAATATGGAATATGAAATAGACATGCAAATTAACTGTGGTAAGGCATTAAGAGTATATAAATGTTGGTCAAATGGTTAAGCATCCCCAATGAAAGGGAATAACTGCAATTCAACAGATTTAAATTCTAGGCCCAGAGGTAACAAAAATGTAGATCAAAATAGTAAGAGTCCAGCTAAAATGTTCAGAGCAATCATCATTTCTGTAGAAGGACCCTGTACATATAGTACTACTAGGACCCAACGCTATTATCAACAAAGTAATACAAGTCTAGAGCCAATGTAAAACTCACACCATCCCTTTATGTCTTAAATAACACAAAATGCTCATAATCTTAGGTACTACACTTTCATTTCAATAATATTATAACTTCAATCTGGCTTAAAATATTCCAGTGGGAAATATTCTATGAATATTTAAGCATTCATTAAATATTTTGACTCTAAATTCCTCCTCTACACCCTAAAATTCTAAATGATTCAAGCTAAAAATCTGTAAACCCAAATATTGCATGTGAGTATTTGCAAATATGTAGATCTCATTATATTGGGTTAGCCAAAATGTTCATTTAGGTTGCCATAAAATAGTATGGAAAAACCCAGATAAACTTTCAGGCCAACCCAATACAAAGTAATTCAATTGCATTCTACTATGATTGCTCCAATAATTAATAAATAACGACTGAAACCTAAATCTGTGTCTAGAGTCTGGATCTTTTTTCAGAACTTTAGTGCTTTATGCCCTCCATCTGGTCTTCCAAGTTGGTGCTACTGGTAGCACCCTCCTGCCAATTCAGGGGGCATAAGAGATGTAGTTCAATCCCTGGGTGGGGAATATTCCCGGGAGGAGGGCATGGCAACTGACTCCAGTATTCTCGCCTGAAGAATACTGGACGATGGAGCATAGCGGGCTACAGCCCATGGGGTCGCACAGACCTGGACACGACTGAAGAGGCTTAGCAGCCAGGGTACGCTCTATCTAGATGCCTCGGACATCTTTAACTTAGCATGTAAATGGCCCCCTAAGTGAACCCCTCTCTTCCACCCTTCTTCTCTTCCAGACACAATTTGTCACAGCTGGTACAATGAAACCTACATTCCCTTAGTTCAGATCATACTGGATTCGTTATTGGACACTATCCAGTATCATGTCCCACGGTTCAGCTGCAAGCTACATTACGCCTCAGTTTCTTTGTAAGTGGTTCTTTGCATGGAACGCTTGTCCCTTAATAAATAATTATGCATTGTCAAGTTAAATTAAGATCTCCTTTTATATAGCATCTCACCTGATATACCACTTTGAGGAGAGTACTGCTTCTCATACACGATTGAATTAAATATTTGCACATCTCACTCTCATACAGTCAGCTCTCAGTATTTACTACTCTCAAAAATAATCTTTGAGTTATATATGTCTTGTTAGCAATATGTTTTATATATGTCTTGTTAGTAATACATCAACATTTTAGGAATCAGTGAACTAAGATGGACTGGAATGGGCAAATTTAATTCAGATGACCATTATATCTACTACTGTGGGCAAGAATCCCTTAGAAGAAATGGAGTAGCCATCATAGTCAACAGAAAAGTCCAGTATGCAGTCCTTGGGCACAATCTTAAAAATGACAGGATGTTTTCTGTTCATTTCCAAGGCAAACCATTCAATATGTAATCCAAGTTTATGCCCCAACCAGTAACACTGAAGAAGCTGAATGGTTCTAAGAGGACCAACAAGACCTTCTAGAACCAAAACCTAAAAAAGATGTCCTTTTCATCATACGGGACTGGAATGCAAAAGTAGGAAGTCAAGAACAGGCAAATTTGGCCTTGGGGTACAGAATGAAGCAGGGCAAAGGCTAACAGAATTTTGCCAAGAGAACACACTGGCCATAGCAAACACCCTCTCCAAACAACAGAAAAGACAACTCTACACATGGACAAAACCAGATGGTCAATATCGAATTCAGATTGCTTATATTTTTTGCAGCCAAAAATGGAGAAGCTCTATACAGTCAGCAAAACAAGACCAGGAGTTGGCTGTGACTCAGATCATGAACACCTTATTGCCAAATTCACACTTTAATTGAAGAAAGTAGGGAAAACCACTAGACCATTCAATATGAGTGTGTGAAAGTTGCTCAGTTGTGTCCAACTCCATGTGCCCATGGAGACTCTATAGTCCATAGAATTCAGGCATGACCTAAATCAAATATCTTATGATTATACAGTGGTGTGTACAGATTGCAGTGATCAAGATGATCCCTAAGAAAAATGCAAAGAGACAAAATGGTTGTCTGAGAAGGCCTTATAAACAGCTGACAAAAGAAGAGACACAAAAGACAAATAAGAAAAGGAAAGATATATTCACTTGAATGCAGACTTGCAAAGAATTGCAAGGAGAGATAAGAAAGCCTTCCTCAGGGATCAGTGCAAAGAAATAGAGGGAAAAAATGGGGAAGACTAGAGATCTCTTCAAGAAAATTAGAGATACCAAGGGAAAATTTCCTGCAAAGATGGGCATAGTAAAGGACAGAAATTGTACAGATCTCACAGAAGCAGAAGATATTAAGAAGAGGTGGCAAGAATACACAGAAGAACTATGCAAAAAAGATCTTCATGACCCAGATAACCACGAAGGTCTGATCACTCACCTAGAGCCAGACATCCTGGAATTCAAAGTCAAGTGGACCTTAGAAAGCATCACTATGAACAAAGCTAGTGGAGGTGATGGAATTCCAGTTGAGCTATTTCATATCCTAAAAGATGATGGTGTGAACGTTCTGCACTCAATATGCTAGCAAATTTGGAAAACTCAGCAGTGGCCACAGGACTTGAAAAGTTCAGTTTTCATTCCAATCCCAAAGAAAGACAATTCCAAAGACTGTTCAAACTATGTCACAATTACACTCATTTCACCCACTAGCAAAGTAATGCTCAAAATTCTCCAAGCCAGGCTTTAACAGTACGTGAGCCATGATCTTCCAGAATTTCAAGCTGGATTCAGAAAAGGCAGAGGAATCAGACATCAAATTACCAACATTTGTTGGACCATCAAAAATGCAAGAGAGTTCCAGAAAATAATCTACTTCTACTTCTTTGACTATGCCAAAGCCTTTGACTGTGTGGATCACAAAAAACTGGAAAATTCTTAAAGAGATGGGAATACAACACCACCTTACCTCCCTCCTCAGAAATCTATATGAAGGTCAAGAAGCAATAGTTAAAACTGGACATGAAACACAATGGTTCCAAATTGGGAAAAGAGTACATCAAGGCTATATTTTATACTCTGCTTATTTAATTTATGCAGAGTATATCATGCAAAAATACTGGGCTGGAAGCAGCATAAGCCAGAATCAAGATTTCCGGGAGAAATATCAATAACCTCAGATATGCAGATGACACCACCCTTATGGCAGAAAGCGAAGGAGAACTAAAGAGACTCTTGATGAAAGTGAAAGAGGAGAGTGGAAAAGTTGCCTTAAAACTCAACATTGAAAAAACAAAATCATGGTATCCAGTCCCATAGTTTATGGAAAATAGATGAGAAAACAATGGAAACAGTGACATATTTTATTTGGGGGGCTTCAAAATCACTGCATACGGTGACTGAAGCCATGAAATTAAAAGACTTGCTCCTTGGAAGTAAAGCTATGGCAAACCTAGACAGCATATTAAAAAGCAGAGCCATTACTTTGCCAACAAAGGCCCATCTAGTCAAAGTTACATTTTTTCCAGTAGTCATGTATGGATGTGAGAGTTGGACTATAAGGAAAGCTGAGTGCTGAAGAATGGATGCTTTTGAACTGTGGTGTTGGAGACGACTCTTGAGAGTCCCTTGGACTGCAAGGAGATCCAACCAGTCCATCCTAAAGGAGATCAGTCCGGGTGTTCATTGGAAGGACTGATGTTGAAGCTGAAACTCCAATACTTTGGCCACCTCATGCAAAGAGTTGACTTATTGGGAAAGACTCTGATGCTGGGAAAGATTGAGGGCAAGAGGAGAAAGGGATGACAGAGGATGAGATGGTTGGATAGCATCAATGATTTGATGGACATGAGTTTGGGCAAGACCCGGGAGTTGGAGATGGACAGGGAGGCCTGGCATGCTGCTAGTCCATGGGGTTGCAAAGAGTTGGACATGACTGAGCAACTGAACTGTTACTAATACAACATATTAATATATCTACCTATCTGTATCCTTTCATTATTTCTTTTAGAAAAGGGAGAAAACAAAACCCATAAAAACAACACAGGATATTTTTGAAAACATATGTTTAAATTCTGAAAAGAGCCTGATGCTTGAAAAGGTTGAGGGCAGTAGGAGAAGGGTGCAGCAGAGGATGAGATGGTTGGATCGTATCACCAACTGAAGGGACGTGAGTTTAAGCAAACTCTGGGAGTTAGTGAAGGACAGGGAAGCCTGGCTTGCTGCCATCCATGGGGGTGCAGAGTTGGACACTACTTAGTGACTGAGCATCAGCAACAGTGGCTCAGTAATATTCCGGTGTGTTGCTGTGCCACAATTTTCCATCCATTCATCAGTTTCTTCATTCATCATGGCCATTTCCTGCTCCAGGGGATCTTCCCAATTCCGGTATTGAACTTGCATCTCCCAAATCTCGGGCAGACTCTTACTGTCTGAATCACTAGGGAATCCCTTGTTCATCAGTTAATGGACAGTTACACCGTTCCTCTTTTTATGTTATTAATAATGCTGCTGTGAATATTCATGAGCAAGATTTTGTGTAGCATGATTTCAATTCCAGTGAATATATACCTCTAAGTGAAATTGTGGGTGACATAACTGTATGTTTAACCATTCAAGGGACTGCCAAGCTATCTTCCACAGGAGCTGGACTATTTAATATTCACATCAGCAAAGTATGAGGCATCTAGTCATCTCAAATGCCTACAATTTTTCATTGTTTTTATTATAGCCACACTAATAATGAAAGGCACAAACAAGCTTTGTAGCAGTTATGCTAAGTGAAAGAAATCAGGCACAAGGGCTACATTTTATTTACAGGAAATATACAGAATAGATAAATCCATACAGATAGTAGATTAGGATTTCCCAGAGACTGGGGGTGGGGGTGTGTGTGTGAGTGATAATAGTTACAGTGTTTCTTTTGGGGTAATAAAATATTCTGGAATTGAAAAGTGTTGATGATTGCATAACTTTGTGATATACATACACTAAAATTTAATAATTATACCATGTAAAATGGTTCATTTTACACTGTGAAATTCTTTAATATATGAATTATATCTCAGTAAAACATAGAAAGAATCATACATACAAGGTGGAAAAAACAAAAGTAAGAAAACAAAAGACTTTCTCTTCATGCCCAGTGCTTTTGTAAGGAAAGAAGATAGAGATTAGAAAGGAGTATAGTGAGATTTGTGTAATGGTGATAACCCTTCTGAGTTTTAAATATTCATACTAGAGCAGTTACTTGCTCCACATTCTGATTGAAATCCTGAGATAAAGAATGGTATGTCCTCGTTTAGTGAGTGGACGCAAAGCAGATGCGACCTTGACCGCAAGATCGTTCAGAGACAGGGCTCCGAACTGACCTTTATGTCCACATAGGATATAGTATGACACTAAGCTGAGAGAAGTCCTCCATTCTTCCTGACATGGCAAGCATCTTGGTGACCCCACAGAAGGCACTGGAGGGACAGACTCTCAGTGGCTCGATGGAGAACATGACCACGGCTCGTAGGTGACCACAGTGATGGTAGGATATAAAAGGGAACTGACTCGTATATCTTATCTCAGAGTTGCGCACATCTTGAGCAAGTCTGAAGAGCGATCAGACAGCATAATGTGCATCTCGAAGCTGATTTATTTCCCAATATTCAAGCGAAATATGCACACAGCATTAAAAGTCATTATATGAATGCCATCAGAATAAAGGATGACATTTTGATCAAGGGGCCTTGTTGTGACTAGAGCAGCCAGAAGCAGGGCACTCTCAGATATGAAAACCACCGCATTTGTTCTAAAAACTCTTTTTTATTTAAATGTCTGCATTTTGAGGATAGGTTGATGTGAAAACATTAAACTTTATCTTGCTGTTCTCCACTTTCCATCCTCATCACTAGACGATAAATTTGGGGATTGAGAAAGGAGACTGGCAAGCCCGCCTTTACCCCCTTAGCTGTCAGCTAGGAGAAGAGCAGGGAATATGATGAAGTCTGAAAATCTGACACTATTTCCAAAACATAGGGACTTACTTTAACTGTTAAGCTTATGATTCTTGAACTAAATCTGCTCTTCTCTGACATCTGCATATTACTAGGTCAGAGCTAACTGGAGGTGTGTCTTTCTAACTCCTTGTTCATAAGCTCATATCAGTAGCTTGAAATTGGCCACAATTCTTTAGGAACACAGATAGTGTTTTGGACGAGAGAAAGATTTTACACAGAATATCTCAAAAACTGATCACTTAACCAAAACATACTAAATACTCTAAAGAGGTAAGGGATTAACCCAAAAATATCTTACTGAAAATTTTATTTTATTGTTTTTGGTTCCTGTTTGCTTCAACTTATGAAGGAAATTGGAGCAATTTTAACAAATAAGCTATATTTTCACTGTCCATCTAAGTGTACTCCAGATAAATATAACATTTGAGGGGTTAAAACAAAGTATATAAGCAAACAAAAACTGCTAGGGAAGTTTCTCTGAACCAAGAGGATAATGTAAAATTACTGGGTAATTTAAAAAACCAAACAGAGGAAAAAATAATGCAATCAGAAACAAAAGATGACCTCAACACTAGCATATCTGTATAAAAGAGGAGTTTTTTCATTTGTGTACATAGTTATAAAACCCAATAAATACGTGTTCTATGTAGAATAAATTTACTTGTTTATCTGAGAGTAAAAAAAAATGTGTTTTATAACTTACTTTCTGATACTAAAACTCACCACCACTGTCAAATTTTCAAATGTATTTCCCAGTAAACACATTATTTATAAGATAATTTTCAATAATGTTGTATAGTTTTACATCAAAGTTTATATATAAACATATAGTATTTTCTATTAATTTTTCCTCTCATCATTGCCAAATTATTTTATATTAATATCAACATAGTCAAGATGGACAGTCATGGTTGAACAATGGATAAAGATGTGAAATAATATTCCCTTGGATACTTGCAATGTTCTTCAACCATGAGAAGGAAGGAAATTCTACCACTTGAGACAACATGGATGTACCTGGAGGATATTATGCTGAGTGACATAAATCAGACAAGTATCATAGTATCGCACTTACAGGAAATAAAGAAATGAAAAGAACAGGCACAAAAAGGAAACGGGGTTTTAGACTGAAAAAGCAAACCAGTTGTCGCTAGAGGGAACGGAGGCATGAAGTGTGTGAGAAAGGGGAGGAAGATGAAGACGTGCCAGCATCCAGTTATGAGATGCTTGAGTCATGCGGCAGAAACGTACAGCAGGGGAAAGACAGTCAATACTAATGCGATGTCTGTATGGTGCCTTGTCAAAGATCAGCTGACTGTTAATGCAGGTCTGTTTCTGCTTTCTCTAGTCTGTTCTGATCTGTATGTTGATTTTTTTTCACCAGTAACCCACTGTATTGCTTAATTCTATGTTGTCTTTTTTAAAACATTTATTTTTAATGGGAGCATCATTACTTCACAATGCTGTGCTGGCTTCTGCCACATAATCAACATGAATCACCAGTCAAGGAATGCATACGTCCCCTTCCTCCTAAGCCTCGCTGCCAACCCCATCTCATCCCTCTAGGCTATCACAGAGCACTGGTTTGAGCTCTCTGCATCGTATAGCAAAATATTAATTCTTGAAGTCAGGTAGTGTCAGCCATCCAATTTTGTTCCTCTGCTCCAATACTGAACTGTCAGATCAGGTCTCTGCCCCTTCAAGTTAACTTTAGGATCAGATCATGGGTGTCCTCAAAGTCACTTTCTCGAACTTTTGTTGAGATTGCATTGACTCTATTAATCAAGTTGAGAATAATTAATGTCTTGATAATATTGAGACTCTTGATCAGTGAATATGAAATATTTACCTATAGAGTTCTTTGATTTGTCAGAGTATTGTAGTTTTCTTTATATAGATCTTATACTTATTTTGTTAAATATACACTCAAATATTTATTTCTGAAGGTGGTAAACTGTATTATGTTTTTAATTTCAAATTATACTTGTTCATTGCTGATATACAGGAAAACAACTGACTTTTGCAATTAATCTTACGTACTGCAACACTGCTACAAACCTTTTGAGTTCCAAAGAGATTTGTTGGTCAATACTTTCAGAATTTTCTCCAAGATGAATATGTCATCTATGAACAATAACAACTTTATGTCCTTCTTCCCAATCTGTATTCCTTTTATTTCCTTTTCTTCTCCTATTGCATTAGCTGAAACATTACATTGGTTAAAATTTCCTATACAATATTAAAGAGAAGATGTAAGGATATCTTGTACCTTAGATCCTAGGGGGAAAGCTTTTAGTCCCAACATTAAGAATAATGCTAGTTGTAGGTTTTTGTAGCTGTTCTTCACTAGGTTGAGGAAATTTTCTTCTATTCATAGTTTGCTGAGAGTTTTATCATGAATGAGTGTTGAATTTCGTCAGATGCTTTTTCTGCAGCTACTGATGTGAACATGGTATCTTTTTTTTAGTCTGTTGATATGATGGATTACAGTAATTGATTTTAAACGTTGAATCACCCTTGAATATCTGGCTAAATCCCACTTGGTCATGGTATATAATTCTTTTTATACATAGTTGGATTCTACTTGATAAGATTTGTTGAGAAATTTTGCATCTGAATTTCAATGTACCTTTTGTGAATATTCAGGAACATTTTTTTTTCTGTTTGCAGGATAATAAGATAGTAACAAATTATAAACATAAATATGCAGAGAAAATGAGGCTTTTGTCTACTTACAGAATATTTGCCATAAGTATTCCACTGATGCATTTTTAATACACATTGGATTTATAATATTTCAAGTAAATTTGGTTTTTATAAAATATAATGATACATATGACATAGTACCTATAATAATCTTTTATTTTCTACTATATGATAACAAAATAATGTATAATATGTAATAACACAGTTATGGGTGAAAATATGTAATATTTTACAGGAGGCCAAAACAACCCCAATAGAAATAGAAATGCAAGAAGGCAGAGTGGTTGTCTGAGGAGGCCTGACAAACCGTGGAAGAAAGAAGAGGAGCAAAGGCAAGGGAGAGAGGGAAAGATACACCCAACTGAACGCAGCACTCCAGAGAAGAGAAAGGAGACGTAAAAAGACCCTCTTAAATGAACAATGCAAAAAAACAGAGGAAAACAATGGAATGGGAAAGACTAGAAATCTCTTCAAGAAAATCGATGGCATCAAGGGAACATTTCATTCAATGATAGGCATGATATTGGACAGAAACATTAAGGACCTAACAGAAGAAGAGATAAAGAAGAAGTGGCAAGATTACACAGAAGAACTATACAAGAAAGGGCTTAATGACCCAGACGCCACAATGGTGTGCTCATTCACCCAGAGCTGGACATCCTGGAGTATGGAGTCAAGTGAGCCTTAGGAAGGAAGCATTACGATGCGCAAAGGTAGTGGAGATGAAGGAAATCCAGCTGAGCTATCTAAAATGCTAAAATATGATGCTATTAAAGGGCTGCACTCAACATGTCAGCAAATGTGGAAAACTTGGCAGTGGTCACAGGACTAGGAAAAGGCTAGTTTCAGCTCCAATCCCAAAGAAAGACAATGTCAAAGAATGTTCAAACTACCAAACAATTGAGCTCATTTCACATGCTTGCAAAGTTATGCTCAAAATCCTTCAAAGCAGCCTTCAAAAGTATGTGAACTGAGAAACTGCACATATACATGGTGGGTTTCAAAGAGGCAGAGGAAACAGAGCTCAAACTGCCAACATTCACTGAATCATAGAGAGCAAGGAAATTCCAGAAAAGCATCCATTTCTGCTTCACTGACTATACTAAAGCCTCTGATTGTGAGGATCACAACAAGCTGAGGAAAATTCTTAAACAGATGGGAATATCAGACCACCTTATCTGTCTTCTGAGAAACCTGTATGCAGGTAACGAAGGAAAAGTTAGAACTCTGGTGGCTCAGATGGTAAAGAGTCTCCCTGCAATGAGGGATACCAGGGTTTGATCTATGGGTCGGGAAGATCTCCTGGAGAAGGAAATGGAAACCAACTCCATTATTCTTGCCTGGGAAAACCCATGGATGGAGGATCCTGGCAGACTATAGTCCATCTGGTTGCAAAAAGTCAGACATGACTGAAAGATTTCACAGGGACATGGACCTTGATCGGTTCAAAGTTGGGAAAATTGGGAAAAGAGAATGAAAAGGCTACATATTGTCACTCTGTTTAGGTAACTCCTATGCAGTGTTCAGTTCAGTTCAGTGGCTCAGTCATGTCCGACCCTTAATGACCGCATGGACTGCAGCACACCAGGCCTCCCTGTCCATCACCAGCTCCTGGAGTTTACCCAAACTCATGTCCATCAAGTCAGTGATGCCATCCAACCATCTCATCCTCTGTCATCCCTTCTCCTCCCGCCTTCATCTTTCCCAGCATCAGGGTCTTTTCCAATGAGTCAGTTCTTCGCATCAGGTGGCCAAAGTATTGGAGTTTCAGCTTCAACATCAATCCTTCCAATGAATATTCAGGAATGATTTCCTTTAGGATGTATTTGGTTGGATCTCCTTGCAGTCCAAAGGGTTCTCAAGAATCTTCTCCAACATCACAGTTCAAAAGCATCAATTCTTTGGTGCTCAGCTTTCTTTATAGTTCAACTCTCACATCCATACATGACTACTGGAAAAACCAGTCTTGACTAGACAGACCTTTGCTGGTAAAGCAATGTCTCTGCCTTTTAGTATACTGTCTAGGTTGGTCATAACTTTTCTTCCGAGGAGTAAGTGTCTTTTAATTTCATGGCTGCAATCACCATCTGCACTGATTTTGGAGCCCAAGAAAATAAAGTCTGTCACTGTTTCCACTGTTTCTCCATCTATTTGCCAAGAAGTGATGGGACCAGATGCCAGGATCTTAGTTTTCTGAATGTTGAGCTTTAAGCCAACTTTTTCACTCTTCTCTTTCACTTTCATCAAGAGGCCCTTTAGTTCTTTTTCACTTTCTGCCAGAAGGGTGGTGTCATCTGCATATCTGAGGTTATTGATATTTCTCTGGGCAATCTTGATTCCAGTCTGTGTTTCATCCAGTTCAGCATTTCTCATGAAATAATCTGCATAAAAGCTAAATAAGCAGGGTGACAATATACAGCCTTGATGTACACCTTTTCCTAATTGGAACCAGTCTGTTGTTCCATATCCAGTTCCAATTGTTGCTTCCTGACCTGCATACAGGTTTCTCAGGAGTCAGGTCAGGTGGTCTGTTATTCCCATTTCATTAAGAATTTTCCATAGTTTGTTGTGATCCACACTGTCCAAGAATTTAGCATAGTCAATGAAGTGGAACAAAATAGATTTTTTTTTTAAATTCTCTTGTTTTTTCTATGAATAGTTCTCTGGTTCCTCTGCCTTTTCTTTATCCAGCTTGAACATCTGGAAGTTCTAGGCTCACATACTGTTGAAGACTATCGTGAAGGATTTTGAGCATTACCTTCCTAGCATGAAATGAGTGCAATTGTGCAGTACATTGGAGATACTTTGGCATAGCCCTTCTTTGGGATTGGAATGAAAACTGACCTTTTCCAGTCCTGTGGCCACTGCTGAGTTTTCCGAATTTGCTGGCATATTGAATGCAACATTTTCACAGTATCATCTATTAGGATTTGCAACTGGAATTCCATCACCTCCACTAGCTTTGTTCGTAGTGATGTTTCCTACAGCCCACTTGACTTCACATTCCAGGATGTCTGGCTCTAGGTGAGTGATCACACCATCATGATTATCTGGGTCATGAAGATCTTTTTTGTATAGTTCTTCTGTGTATTCTTGCTACCCTTCTTATATCTGTACAATACTGTCTTTTATTGAGTCCATCTTTGCATGAAAAGTTCCCTTGTTGTCTCTAATTTTCTTGAAGAGATCTCTAACCTTTCCCATTCTATTATTTTTATCTATTTCTTTGCACTGATCTCTGAGGAAGGCTTTCTTATCTCTCCTTGCTATTCTTCGGAACTCTGCATTCAGACGGGAATATCTTTCCTTTTCTCCTTTGCTTTTGGCTTCTCTTCTTTTTCTATTTGTAAGGCCTCCTCAGACAGCCATCTTGCTTTTTTGCATTTCTTTTTTCTTGGGTATGGTCTTGATCCTTGTCTCCTGTATAATGTCACAAGCCTCCATCCATAGTTCAGCCAGCACTCTGTCTATCATATCTAGTCCTTTAAATTAAATCTATTTCTCACTTCCACTGTATAATCATAAGGGGTTTGATTTAGGTCATACCTGAATGGTCTAGTGGTTTTCCCTACTTTCTCCAATTTAAGACTGAATTGGGCAATAAGGAGTTCATGGCCTGAGCCACAGTCAGCTCTCAGTCTTGTTTTTGCTGATTGTATAGAGCTTCTCCATCTTTGGCTGCAAAGAACATAATCAATCTGATTTTGGTGTTGACCATCTGGTGATGTCCATGTGTAGAGTCTTCTCTTGTGTTGTTGGAGGAAGGTGTTTGCTATGACCAGTGTGTTCTCTTGGCAAAACTCTATGAGCCTTTGCCCTGCTTCATTCTGTACCCCAAGGCCAAATTTGCCTGTTACTCCAGGTGTTTCCTGACTTCCTACTTTTGCATTCCAGTCCCCTATAATGAAAAATGAAAAGGACATCTTTTGGGGGGTGTTAGCTCTAAAAGGTCTTGTAGGTCTTCATGGAACCATTCAACTTCAGCTTCTTCAGCATTACTGGTCAGGGCATAGACTTGGATTACCATGATATTGAATGGTTTGCCTTGGAAACGAACAGAGAACATTCTGTCATTTTTGAGATTACGTCTAAATACTCCATTTTGGACTCTTTTGTTGACTATCATGGCTAGTCCATTTCTTCTAAGGGATTCTTGCCCACAGTAGTATATATAATGGTCATCTGAGTTAAATTCACCCATTCCAGTCTACTTTAGTTTATGCAGTGTACATCATGTGAAATGCCAGGTTGAATCAATCCCAATCTGGAATCAAGGTTGCTGGGAAAAATATCAACAGCCTCATATATGCAGATGATACCACTCCTGTGGAAGAAAGTGAAGAGGAACTAAAGAGCCTCTTGATGAAAGTGAACAGGAGAGTTCAAAAGCTGGCTTGAAAGTCAACATTCAAAAAAAAAAAAAACTAAAATCATGGCCTCTGGTCCCATCACTTAATGGTTACTAGATGGGGTAAAAGTAGAAGCAGTGACAGATTCTATTTTCTTGGGCTCCAAAATCACCGTGGATGGTGACTGCAGCCATTAAATTAAAAGATGCTTGCTCCTTGGTAGGAAAGCTATGACAAACCTAGATAGTGTATTAAAAAATAAAGATAGCACTTTGCTCACAAAGGTCCCTTTAGTCCAAGCTATTTTTTTTTTCCAGCAGTCATGTACACATGTGAAAGTTGGACCATAAACAAGCCTGAGAGCTGAGGAACTGATGGTTTTGAACTGTGGTGTTGGAGAAGACTCTTGAGAGTCCTGTGGAATGCAGGGAGATCCATCCAGTCCATCCTAAAGGAAATCAACCCTGAATATTCATTGGAAGAACTGATGCTGAAGCTGAAGAACCAATACTTTAGCCACTTGATGTGAAGAGTAGACTCATTGGAAAAGGCTCTGATGCTTGGAAAGTTTGAAGGCAAAAGGTGAAGGGGGCAGCAGAGGGTGATATGGTTATATACCACCACCTACTCGATGGACATGAATTTGAACAAACTCTAGAACATAATAGAGGAGAGAGGATCCTGGCATGCTGCAGTCCATGGGGTCACAAAAAGTCAGACATGACTTTGCGAATCCATATAAACACAATTATAATTGTAAAAAATTTATCCATAATGCTCAATATATGTCAACTGCAATTCTGTGAGATTTTTGTCAGATTAACTCATTTAGTCTCAAATTTACAATGGAGACAGAGTTGTGATACTTTTTATAGATAAAAAATACTGAGGCCAAGAGGGATTCTTAACTGGACAAGGTTAGAAGAATCTCTTACTATTACTATCGCCAAAGTAGGAGTTTAAACTATAAAACTACCATGACTTTAAAATTAAAGAGAGTTTTATATTATTCTCAGCTCTTTTTGCCCCTTTTCTTCTTAAATTCTATTCTGTAATTATGTCAAATGATATTGTTATTTTGGCTCATTTCTGTTTGCATTTTTTTACTTCTATGCCCATATTTCCAAATTTCTCTCTTCTTATGAAGGTGAGGGAAGTTTCATGGTGCTTTGAAGTGACCGTATCTGGACAGTTGGATAAGAAGTTATAACATGTTTATATATCTATTTAATAACCAATACCCTATCTCATGGAGAAGGAAATGGCAAGCCACTCCAGGATTCTTGCTTGGAGAAATTCATGAATGCAAGAGCCTGTTTGGCCACAGCCCACGGAGTTGCAAAGAGTCGGGCATGATTTAGTGACTACATGACTATCCTATCTCAGCTTAATTATTATATCTTATTTATTTTATATTTCCTTTTTAAAATTTACATGTAAGTTCTGTCATATATAAGACATAATTTCCTATAAAGTACATTAAAAATAAATGCATTATAATGATGATGATGAAGTTTTCCAAAATAAGTAGAATTGAAGTACTGGATATTTTATGAAATGTGATTTCAGCTAGAGATAGACATAGCTATTTGTGGAATTTGGGGGGAAGTGCCAAATTCACCATAGCTTGGTTTCTTCATTCAGAGAATGTGACAAGTCATGATTTACTCATAATTACAAATCACTATAATTCTTTTCCATAAAATGTCTTATCACCATAGGTTAGTACTTTAAGGTGCCTCCTTTTTACACCAAAATTTTCCATATATGTACATGAATAGAACTACAGAAGAACTGATGTAACTACATTCAGGAGGGGTGATGGGGTTTTGCTAATCAAATAAATTTTCTTCACATATATGTTCAAGATCATAAGGCTTAATGGAACAAACGGAACTAAATACAAGGTAGTGACTTATATGGATTTTCTACTAATCCAGCTCCTTTGAGATTCATCTTTTAATTATACCTTTGGAATTGGTGGTACCATTTAAAATGTTAAATTATTAGCAGTATTAAAAATATTAATGCCTAGAAAAAGGGGAATAAGAGAAAGTGCTTCTTGTATACTATCCTATTGCTGCAGTGATATGCATTCTGTTCCGTATAAGGTAAATATTATATACTATTGAGAACTAAAAAAAAGCATCAAAGCAAACTCATTGGGAAAAATTTTATGTTGAAACATATTTTTACCTGGGTAATGCATTTCTAAAAAATAGTTCATAGTACCTTTATTTATTAAATGACAAAGATATTTTCTTATTGTACATCAATTAGAAAATAATAAAAATATACAACATACTCTGAGGTCATACAAAGATGCTTTTTATTTCCCTTTAAAATTGCTTAAATGAAAAATAATACGTTTCACAGAAAAATAAAAAAATAAGAAAATGTTAATACTATTTTTGTAATAATATAATTTTTATAGTAAAATAGTATAAAATGACTTTGCTTTAAGGTAAAGCAATATGTAAAATTCTTGTTCATTTTTCGCTTTGGATAGAAAGGAATGATGTCTACAGATCCTATATCAAAGGACATATCACTAATGTTGTAGTATGCAGGCTTACTAATCCTGCCTCCTCCCTTCTCTCTTTCCTTCTCATTCTCCTTCTCTCTCAAATATGACACTGTCGATACTGTTTACCAACATGTTTTTCAATTATTGACTAAATATGGAACTAAATTCATATGAATTTGGTGCTACGTATATATTAATTCAGATGGTCTTATATAGGTGTGAATTTTAAAATGAATCATACTTTTTCTTAAGTATAGAATATAAAATAATGTTAAACCGATCCTTCTTTGATAGTGCTATCGGCTGCTTGTATTTTAAACTATTGCATATTGCTCAGAGGATATCCTTGTATGTTTATCTGTATGATTTTATTCAAATATCACTATGAGAAAAAGTTTTAAGAACTTGAAGGCTCAGAGAAAATGCCCGTAATTTAAATACATACAGCCAATTGCAATAAGGTCGAAACTATTTTTCACAAGTCCGACATGACAATGCTATATTCTAATACATCTGAAATAGCTGTTTATTTTAAAATTCCATCTCTGTTGAAAGCTATTCAATTTAAGTCACAATTTTAAACATAAAAAATAAAAGAACCAATGGCAGGTATTTTCTCTTCTGCATGTTCAAATAGGTATTGACTATTCACTTTCTTTACCTGGGCTGCATTATAAAAAGTGTATGAGAGTTATTTAAGAAACACACATAGGTAGACATAGGCTGCTTCTGTAATAATTTGCTGCTATTATAAATTTGTAGTCATAATTATCTTTATATCTAAGGTTTTATGTAATTTTCAGTTTTTACATAAAGGTGAACTTCTAAAGGTTATATTTTCTGGTCAAATAGTACATGCTTTGAAAATAACTCTGATATGGGTAAATATATACACATATATTACCATGATCCTATTTCTCCTCCACAAAATTCAATCCATTCGCACATTTATTAGTAGAATATGGTTACGGTTTTGCCTATATCCTTGCCAAATACTTATTCTAAACTTACCACCACTTAAACTTTTCTTACACATGGTAACATTTATAATTATTACATGAGTTTTAATAAAGTTACTTATATGATATGAATTTTGACATCAATCTTTAATTGAAATGTTTATATTCTCCATGTTTTTATTTACTGCTGAATCTGATACGTTCAAAATGAGAAAAATGTTTGGAAAATTCAACTGTATTTTTATTCTTACTTTTCCACTATAATTAGCAATATATGTTTTGTATAAATTGAGACTGAATAAATATTTCCATTACATATTGAACACTTTTTAATTAAAAATACATTAATTTTAAGTTATGCTATTACATTCTATTGCATATTTTATATTGACACTAAAATATCTGCTCATTTTGTGTTTACATTTTCCTGGCTTACCTTTGCTTATATTGGGTAATTTGTAATATGAGAGCATTTGAGTAGGGTTTCCAAACTTAGAGAGCTCATTAATCTTTATTTCATTGTAGACTGGTTGATTACTATTTTATAAGCTGATTTTTGTTTCTTTCTTTGTTTTTTTACTATTGCTACATATATTAAATCTTATTCTTGAAAATTTAGAACACATTTCTATTATATAATTATTTAAATATTTTCATATGAAAATTAGTATGATTTTCAACTCTTCCTGATTCTTTAATTTTGATTATTTCATAAGAGTTTGAATATGTTCTTTAGCAAGTCATATCCCTTGCACCCATTTAGGGGAAGTACATATGATTTTTTAGAAATATCTGAATATGTATTATATTATAAATTCAGTTCAGTCACTCAGTCTTGTCCGACTCTTTGCGACCCCATGGACTGCAGCACACCAGGCCTCCCTGTCCATTACCAACTCCTGGATTTTACTCAAACTCATGTCCATTGAGTATTATATTATATTCATATATAAATTACATATTACTTGGTATACAGTTATTATATAACCATTGATAACTCTCAAACCCTATGGCTATTTTATTTCACTTTGATATCTAATATTTACTAGGAGAAATCTACATTTAGAGTAATATACTCGCTTTGTAATTTAGCTCTTTGTTTCCTAACAGATTTGCTTAAATTAATTTACCAGGCCTGTCTACACAATGGATATATTTCTTTATTTTTCTTGATAATAATGACAGCTTACTTAATGAGCTTTTCTATGTGTTTAGTACTAAAGACTTATTGTCTATTAAATTATTTAATCATCCTAACAATCTTAGAAACTAAATAAGTGGTTTAGTCACTAAGCCTTGAATGACTCTTCCAACCCCATGGACTGTGGCCGGCCAGGCCCGACTGTCCATGGAATTTTCTAGACAAGTGTACTGGAGTGGTTTGCCATTTCCTTCTCCAGGGAATCTTCCTGAAGCAGGGATCTAAACCGGGGCTCCTGCACTGCAGGCAGATTCTTTACCAACTGAGCTATCAGGGAAGCCCATTAAGTAAATAATACCATATTTATTTCCAAGTGGAAAGAAGAGTGGCATGGAAAGCTGAAGGCACGTGGACCAAAGCTCACCTAATAGGTAACATGCCTGAATATGCTTCCCGGGTGGCTCAGCGGTAGAGAATCCAAAGCATCAGACACAACTGAAGTGCCTGAGCATCCATGCACGCAATCACCTCCCAGTACATATGCTTTCCAGGTTGGTGATCATCATTTCTCCAGGTAGAAGGAGGGTATGTGAATGGTCAGAGAAGTTCTGATTATGTGAAATTCTTCCAGTTTAAGTAAACGGATCAAATTAGCACAAAGTCAGGTTAGAGAAAAGTGATCGCAGGTACACCTTTGTTTTCAACTTGTGCTTTCCTAGATGCAGAGTGGATATTTCTTATTTTGATCAATCTGCAACAGCTGAGAAAAATGAAGTTGTATGTCCAGCCTATAGTGTCATCTCTGTTTAAGTTTCTCTCCCACTCCCAAGTCAGCGGGTCTTGTTTCCTAAGCCCTGTCTAGCATAGTAGCTTCTGATACCTGAAACAGGTAGGGGTGCGTGTGTGTTCATTTTTTGGTTTTGTTTCATGTTGGGAGGGAATTTATGGTTCCTTCATATTTTATGAAATATGCACATCTTATGAAGATACTATTAGTAATTGATCATTTTCCTCTGGACTATATTTACTAAGATGCATATATAATTTAGAACAGCCTTGGAAGTTAGAGAGAAAATCTCCTGAGGAAAAGGGCAGTAGGGTTGTCCCTCATTGTAGCGTTTCCTAGGCTTGAGATTCTTTAAAAATGGGGCAAACCCACTGTGCGTGCAACATCTCCCTGACCTCTCTGCGTCGCCGTTAGGGAGGGCGAACGGCGAGAAGAACCAACCTAAGTCTGACGCGGATGCGTCCTGCTGTATCCTGGGCCGAGTGGCCTCTCGGCTGGGAACCAGCTGTCTTGCATCCTCTGCCAGCGCCCACCAAAGTGCGGGAGGCTGACTGGCAACCTTGCAAGTAGGGTAAAGTCTTAGAGTCGACACAGATTTTCACACATAACACAAAATTTATCTTTAACTAGCTGCCTCTTAATTATCAGAAAGAGAAAAACACCAAATACTTTCTTAATCATTATTACATTTCTAAAATTGCACTTATGAGAATAAAAAAAAAGATTGTTTCAATAAGATGAAGTAGAAAGTTCAAATTTAAGAAGCACTTTAGACATGATGGGAAACATCCTACAAATAATTTGATGATAATATATAGAAAAATGGATGTGAAATACCAGCTACCACAAATGTATCCCAACCTTAAGGAATCAACAAAAGATAAAGACAAATGGGGGTGGGGGAACAGTGTAAGTATGACATTAGGGAATAGGGCCGGCTCTATGATATGAAAAACAAAAAAATCTGCAAAATATGATGTTGGTGGGATCAGTTCATAGGCACTCACCACTGACTAATAAAATGTTCTCTTATTACCAAGGAGTTCAGTATAACCAAGAAATAATAAAGAGCATCCTGGCAGGACACCACGCATAGAGTTGCTTTGAGAGGGTGGAAGAAAGAATAGTTATATCACGCATTTGGAACCACACTTGCGCTTGCTAGTCAGCGGCATCTGAAGCTGAAGCCTTTCCCTGAAAGTGGCTCATCCTACCAATAGAAAGTCAGTAGCTAACAGGAGTTTTTCTGTTTTTGTTTTGTTTTCCCACTGAAATGACTTACCACTTAAATATTTCTGTCCCCAGCCTCATGGGGCTCCCAAAACCTTTTGCTTGAGTTCTTACCTCTTAGAAACCTCTGCTTTCTTTTCATATGCCTAGCTTTTGGCCAAAATCATTTACACATCGCAAAAATGCCTCTGTATTAAAAACAATTATGAATTTGAGACTCACCTGAATGGGCTTTCTTCTCTCTGTAATTTTGGTCCCAAAATCCAGGGCTGCCTTGGTCAATTATTTTCCAAGTTTTGTCTCAAATTTAGAGACTCTTGGTATAGCCCCTCTGAAAATATAAGCATGATAGAAAAATCAAGTAAAATACACAAAAGAAAGGCAATGCAAACAAACAAGCATTAGCAAATATTAGAAATTTTTCTAAAGTCCTAGTGATTAAACAGCTAACTCAATATCTGTACACAACAGATATATAGCTAAATGAAACAATATACTGAATAAAATACCAAATACCAAAATAGATATAAACACATTAACTAATGCAATTTAAAGAAAATACTTACTTCCCTGGAAATGTTTTTTTACAAAGAAAAAGGTAGAAAAGCTCCCAAATTAATATTGCAGCATTTAAAAATATTCTTGTAATAAGGGATATTTGGAAAAAATTTTAAATAAAACCATAAAAGTAAAAGGATTAAATCTAACAGGACTTTTAATTTTTAAAAAAATCATTCAAGGGAAAAGTCATCTAATAGTTGACTAATAGAACCTAATAGTTTTAATAAATTAGGGGGGAAAAAAAGCTTGGACACAACAAAATAGAAAATATTTTTAAAAGCAAAAATAGATTTCAAATATGAACAAAATATCATAAATAAATTTAATACTGAAATGACACTCTTGAGGAAATAATTGCAATAACTCCTAGAGATAAAAGGCTAATCTCTTCAAATTTGTTCTTATATAAATCAGTTATACAAAAGGAAAAATTGGGGAAAAGATACCAAGAGCTTGACACAAAAATATGAAATAAAACAAAATTAAGCAAAATAAAATAAAATCTCCCAAATATTTGAAAATGCTGTGTATCACACATAACTTGAAAAATATGAGAAATAAAACTGTAAACTATTATGTTTCACCCATTGGAGTAAAATAAAACTTGCATATATTTGGTAAAAAAAAAAAAAGGATTTGAAAAAATTAGACATAAGTATTCTTTTTGTTATCATTGTCAATTAATGCAAATATTTCAGAAACTGATTTGGATGTAAATGTACCAGTTATACTAGCAATTCAACTCTCTAAGAAGCTGTAATACTTTGCCATGATACAATGGAAGGATATTTACTATAGCATTGTTTTCAATATCATTAATCTATAAATAAAAATAAATGATCTAAATAGGGTAATTAATCTTGGTACAGTTTTAAGTTGAAATACTGTATATTCTTTAAGGCAAATGACTCACAACTATTTCTCTTGGTTTGGAAATATCACTAATATATGTTGTTAACTAGAAAAAAGGTGGCACAATAATACATAGAGTATTTTGTTTTAAAATAATATACACATTTCTGATTGAAAAGATTGATAAGTTGATAACGGAAATGTAGCTTTCATTCTTTTGGCTTGTTTGTTTTAGTGTAAATTGCTTTATTCCATTTCCACTTTCTACTATTTGCTCCTATTAATTTAAAAATAAACAGAAAAGTGCACATTTAATATAGACTACATTAAAGTCAAATTATTTAATTTAAATATATTTCATGCTATATTACTAAGTAATTTCAGGCTCAGAATAAGGACTAATAAAATGTTTAAATTAATTTACTTTCCCAGTTCGTGAGCTGGACTTTCATATATGTAAAGATAAATAAAATATGTACATAGGAGATTTTCAAAGACTTTGGGTTTGTTTTTTTTTTCATAAAAAATATGAAAAAGAAATGTTCCCCAGTGTTCACTGCAGCACTATTTACAATAGATAGAACAAAGAAGCAGCCTATATGTCCATCAACAGATGAATGGATAAAGAAGTTTGGTACATATACATAATGGAATATTACTCAGCCATTAAAAGGAACACATCTGGTCAGTTCTAATGAGGTGGATGAACTAGAGCCTATTATACAGAATAAGATGCAAGTCAGAAAGAGAAAAATAAGTATCATATATTAACACATATATATGGAATCTAGAAGGCTGGTACTAATGAGTCTACCTACAGGGCAGCAGTGGAGAGGTAGACCTAGAGAGGAGACACAGTGGGGGAAGGAGAAGGGGCAGATTGAGAGAGCGGCACAGAATCATATATATTACCATGTGGAAAATTAGACAACCAGTGGGAATTTACTCCAAGACACAGTAAGCTCAAATCTGGTGCTGTATGACAACCTAGAGGGGTGGGATGCATGGGGGTTGGAGGGAGGCTCAAGAGGGAAGGGACATATGTACAGCTATGGCTGGTACGTGGCAGAAAGCAGCACAGCATTGTAAAGCAAGTATCCTCTAATTAAAAACAGATAAATTTAAATGATAAAAAGAACATAAGCCAGTTTTATATTAGATGAAAAGAGAACTATAAAGACCTGAAAAATATAAAAGCTATATATGTTATTGATTATGAAGAAAATAAAGTGACAATTGACAAAGGTAACAGCATGTCATAAAGAAGAGATTACACAATTTAAATCTTGAGATCATGTTGCTTTTCTTTATCTTCTTCAATGAGGAAAACAATCTATACATATGGAAATGACTGATAGGTTTGAAATATAAGCTATTTGAATAGCTTCCAGCCTTGGAAATGAGGTGATAAATGATTCAAAGTTGGGGAGAGGTAAGCTAAAGTAAAGTAAGAATGCTTATCAAAATTTCTGTATAGTATCTTGAATTTAGCTTTAAGATGGCTAACCTCACAAAGGAAGACAGTTTCAAAACCTCGCCTTGAATTTACTGTTAATGGCTAGAATAGTTTGGTTTTTTTTTTCCCCTCCAATATTTTAAAACAGGTATTTTTGCTTGTTTGTTTCTTCAGAAATAAGCTTCTTGGCATTTTTAATATTCATGATTTTTTTCAAAATAGGGACATCTTGTATGAGGCAGCCCCTTAACAAAATCAGAAACTGTCATAAATTATTTTCACATATTATGAGTTGCCTATTTTGGTTTTCCTAATAAATTATGGAGATTCATAAGGAGTTAGGAAATGATCATTTATTAAGCTTTAATGAGAATTAACTTAAAATTGAAAATATATATATACTTTTTTAATTTAGGAGTCCTATTCAATAGAGATTAGTTTGTGTCAAGTTTAAAGATAATTGACATTGATAGAGTATTTATTCTATGTCAAATATATTACACATGTTTCTTCAAAACCTTTTTAAGTTGGTAATATTATTCTTGTTCATAGATGGGAAAATTGATCCAGAAGAGTGTGTTACTTGTCCAAGGTAACAGTGCTTAAACATAGCAAAGCCATATTCAAACCAAAGTGTTTCTAATTCTAAGGCCTCGGATCTCATTGACTCAACACAGCCTTCTCCAGCAAAGCAACTGTCGATCAGAAGGCGAGCTCTTTAATACTGATCAATTGCCACCGAATATTAGGCTTATCATTTTCTAATTTTGTATTATGGGGAATTTTTCAAACGTATACAAAAGAGAAGAAATTGTACTATGAATCACAAGCGCCAGTTATCAACCAGAGTCAACAATACGCAAAGTTACACAGGTTTAGTGTTAGATGATATTAATGAATTATGAATCTTAAGGGGTATAACAATTTCTTAATATCTTCTAATATCTGACGTGCACATTTTCCTAAATTTTCGGAAAAATATCTTTTTTCCTGTTCAAATATTTATGTCTCTTATGTCTTAAGCTCCTTGAGTCTGCATTACCATTCCTTACATTTTGTTTTTCAGAACACTTGTTTATCAAAAAGATCGAATTGCTTTCTTATTGAATTTCCCACTTTCTTGACTTGATTTCTTATATTCTTGTGGTATATATATATATATATAGACATAAACATGATTTATTTATTTTTAATAAATTAATTTATTTTTTCCTTTACATTATTGTGTTGGTTTTGCCATACATTGACATGAATCTGTCATGGGTATACATGTGTTCCCCCTCCAGAACCCCCCCTTCCACTTCCCTCCTGATTTAATATGTTTATCTATCCTTCATATTTCCTACAATCTTATAGACTTGATAAATCCACATTCAATTTTTTAGGAAGAATACTATCTATATGGTGTGTTCTTCCCACTGTTTAATATCAGAAGGCGCTTTACAAGTCCAATTTTGAATAAGTTCACTCCCTGTCAGATAGATTCACATATTATAAATTCCTCATCAACCTTTCACCTAATAGTTTCAATGTCAATGGACAATTTTATCTAGATGCATAATTCCATTGTTTTTTGAGACATAATTCACATCCCATAAAATTTACCCCAGTGTATACTCCAATGGTTTTTAGTATATTTGTAGAGTTGTGTAATCACTCCACTATCTAGAACAGTTCTATCTTCCAAACAGAAAATCTATAGCCATTTGTAGTCATTCTCAATTATCTCCTTTCTCCAACCCATAGCAACCACTAATTTGCTCTGTGTCTCTATGAATTCAACCTATTCTGAGCATTTCACATAAGTGGAATCATAAAACACATGGTCTTCTGTGCCTTTTTCATTTAGCATAATATTCACCCATATTGTTACATGTATCAATACTTCATTCACTTTGATGACTGATAAATATTCTACTTAAGGAATATATCACAGTTTGTTTATTTATTGATCAGTTGATGGCAGACATTTGAATAGTTTCTGCCTTTGGTGTGTCAGTTGCTCAGCTGTATCCAACTCTTTGCGACCCCATGGACTGTAGCCAACCAGGTTCCTCTGAACATGGGATTCTCCAGGCAAGGATACTGGAGGGAGTTGCCACTTCTTTCTCCAGTGGATCTTCCTAACCCAGAGATAGAACCCAGGTCACCCACATTGCAGGCGGGTTTATTACCATCTGAGCCACCAAGAAAGCCCTAATTATAAATAATGCTGCTATGAATATTCACATTCAAGTTTGTTTGTTCATTTGCTCATTATAATGGATATAAGTCTTCAAGTCCCTTAGTTATATACCTATTAGTGGAAGAACCTAAATATGGACAGCTAATATTAAGAAACATATAGGGAAAATTGATAACAACACCATAATGAAGTATTAAAGTGAAAGTCGCTCAGTCATGTCTCACTTTTTGTGACCCCGTGCACTATATAGTCCATGGAATTCTCCAGGCCAGAATACTGGAGTGAGGAGCCTTTTCATTCTGCAGAGGATCTTCCCAAGCCAGGGATCAAATCCAGGTCTCCTGCACTGCAGGTGGACTCTTTACCAGCTGAGCCACCAGGGAAGCCCAAGAATACTGGAGTGGGCAGTCTATCACTTCTCCAGCAGAGCTTTCCAACCCAGGAATTGAACTGGGGTCTCCTGCACTGCAAGTGTATTCTTTGCCAATGGAGCTATCAGGGAAGCCCATAATTAAGCATAGGGAATTTTAACATCCAATTTACATCATTAAGATCAGAAATTTAATAAGGAAATACTGGCCATAAATGACAGACCAGTTGGATTTAATTGAAATCTACAGGTTTCCTTAAGAAAACAGCAGAGTACACATTCTTTTCAACTGCACATGAAACTTTGTCCAGAATAGATAATATGCTGGCCACAAAAGAAGTCTAAACAAGTTACAAAGGATAAAAGTTAAGTCAAGAACTTTTCTAACCATAATGGCATGAAATTAGAAACCAACTTTATGAAGAATAATGGGGAAAGCACAAAAATGTGAAAATTAAACAACATGCTACCAAGAAGCCATTGGGCCAGTAAAGAAATAAAAGAGGAAATCATAAAAAGCCTTAAGACAAATACAAATGACAACACAATCAGCAAAATTTATGGGATACAGCAAAGCTAACTCTAAGAGATCATTTTATAAATATATAGTATAACAGTACCTCAGAAAAGTAGGAAAAAACTCAAATAAACAATCTAACTTGACACCTGGAGGTATTAGATAAAGAAGAGAATAAAATAAAACGAAGTTGCTCAGTCATGTCCTACTCTTTGAGACCCCATGGACTGTAGCCTGCCAGGGTTCTCCCTCCACGGGACTTTCCAGGCAAGGATATTAGATAATGAAGAACAAAAAAAATCCAAAGTCAGCAGAATGAATGAAATAATACAGACCAGAGAGGGGATAAATAAAATAGAAATGAAAAGAAAAACAACAGAAAAAGTTAATGAAACCAAGAAATGGTTTTCTGAAAGGATAGAATATTGATAAGCATTTAGCCAGATCCATCAGGTAAAAAGATTAAGGATCCAAATGTTAGGTAGTTGAGTTCAGTTCAGTTGCTCAGTCACGTCTGGCTCTTTGCAACCCCACAGAGGTGGTTACAATAGGAAAAAGGAGTCCAAAATGGCGGTGGCTAAAAGGCAAAGAAAGGCTCCTCCATCCGTGGGATTTTCCAGGTAAGAACACTGAGGTGAGTTGTCATTTCCTTCTCCAAAGGATCTTCCCCACCCAGGGATTGAACTTGAATCTCCTGCATTGTAGGCAGCCGCTTTACCTCCTGAGCCATGAGCAAAGTCTTACAAAGAAAGGAAAAGCCCTCAAAAATGGAACAAAAGAAAATCTGAGGACTGGAGTGAGAACCTCAGGTGAAACAAATGGCTCTCCTGGCTAGCCCAGTTTACATAGGATTGGCTCAGGGAGGAGAAGAGAAACATAAAACAGAGGAAGCCAAAACTGATTTTAATTTTGGAGCCCCAAAAAATAAAGGCCTCTCCTTTGGGGTCAACCTGCACTCATGAGGGTGTACCTTCCTTTGCTTGCTGAATAAAACGCTGAGCTGTAACTGAGCTGTAACACTTGACTGGATTTCTAATCTTGGCTGGGGTAAGACAGAACCAAGGAAACTGCACACTCCCCAACACAAATAAACAAAACATGAAATAAAAGAGTAATTATAACTGATATCACCAAAATATAAATGATTATAAGTGAATATTATGACTAGTTCTATACCAAAAAAATTGGGAAACCTAGAAAAAATAGATAAATTTCTGGAAACCTGCAGTTTTCCAAAATGAATAAGGAAGAAATATTTGAATAGTATGAATCACTAGTATTGAAACTGAATCACTAGTTAAAAAACTCTCAACAAACAACAGTACAGTACCAGACGACTTCACAGGGGAATTCTACAAACCATATAAAAAAGTGTTAATCCCTATACTTCCTAAACCATTTCCAAAAATTGGAGAGGTGGGAACACTCCCAAATTCATTTTATAAAGCTCCTATTATCCTGAAACCAAAATGAGACAGATACTATAAAAAATTAAAATTGAAAAATAAGAAATTATAGGTTAATATTATAAGAAATATAATAGCTTAATAAAAATCAGAAATTATAGGTTAATTCCAGTTGAGCTATTTCAAATTCTGAAATATTATGCTGTGAAGGTGCTGCACTCAATATGTCAGCAAATTTGGAAAACTCAGCAATGGCCACAGGACTGGAAAAGGTCAGTTTTCATTCCAATCCCAAAGAAAGGCAATGCTAAAGAATGCTCAAACTACCACACAATTGCACTCATCTCACACACTAGTAAAGTGATGCTCAAAATTCTCCAAGCCAGGCTTCAATAATACATGAACCGTGAACTTCCAGATATTCAAGCTGGCTTTAGAAATGGCAAAGGAACCAAAGATCGAATTGCCAACATCTGCTGGATCATCGAAAAAGCAAGAGAGTTTCAGAAAAACATCTACTTCTGCTTTATTGAATATGCCAAAGCCTTTCACTGTGTGGATCACAATAAACTGTGGAAAATTCTGAAAGAGATGGGAATACCAGACCATTTGACCTGTCTCTTGAGAAACCTGTATGCACGTCAGGAAGTAACAGTTAGAACTGGACCTGGAACCACAGACTGGTTCCAAATAGGAAAAGGAGTATGTCAAGGCTATATATTGTTACACTGCTTATTTAATTTATATGCAGAGTACATCATGAGAAACGCTGGGCTGGAAGAAGCACAAGCTGGAATCAAGATTGCCAGGAGAAATATCAATCACCTCAGATATGCAGATGACACTACCCTTATAGCAGAAAGTGAAGAGGAACTAAAAAGCATCTTGATGAAAGTGAAAGAGGAGAGTGAAAAAGTTGGCTTAAAGCTCAACATTCAGAAAATGAAGATCATGGCATCTGGTCCCATCACTTCATGAGAAATAAATGGGGAAACAGTGGAAACAGTGTCAGACTTTATTTGTCTGGGCTCCACAATCACTACAGATGGTGATTGCAGCCATGAAATTAAAAGACGCTTACTCCTTGGAAGGAAGATTATGACCAACCTAGACAGGATATTGACAAGCAGAGACATTACTTTGCCAACAAAGGTCCATTAAGTCAAGGCTATGGTTTTCCCATTGGTCATGTATGGATGTGAGAATTGGAAGGTGAAGAAAGCTAAGCACCGAAGAATTGATACCTTTGAACTGTGGTGTTGGAGAAGACTCTTGAGAGTCCCTCAGACTGCAAGAAGATCCACCCAGTACATCTTAAGGGAGATCAGTCCTGGGTGTTCATTGGAAAGACTGATGTTGAAACTGAAACTCCAATAGTTTGGCCCCCTCACGCAAAGACTTGACTCATTGAAAACAACCCTAATGCTCAGAAGGATTGGGGGCAGGAGGAGAAGGGGAAGACAGAGGATGAGATGGCTGGATGGTATCACTGACTCAATGGATATGGGTTTGGGTAGACTCCATGAGTTGGTGATGGACAGGGAGGGCTGGCATGCTGCGATTCATGGGGTCACAAAGAGTCAGACATGACTGAGAGACTGAACTGAACTGAACTGATAGGTTAATATCTCTGAGAAATATAGATGAGATATCATTTGTTAAGAAAATATAACAAACTGAACTCAACAATATATAAAAAGGATCATATACCATGAGCAAGTAGGATTTCTTTCAGGAATATAAAGGTGGTTCAATATATCCAAACAAGTCAGTATGACATAGTATATTAATAAAATGCATGATAAAAATAATGTGGTCATCTCAATAGATGTTGTAAAGCATTTAGCACAATCAAACATCCATTTATGATTTTAAAAATATCTCGCAGCAAAGTTGGTATAGAAGGAATTTATCTCAGTAAAATAAAGACCACAGGCTTTCCTCATGGCTAAGTTGGTAAAGAATCCACCTGCAATGCAGGAGACCCCGGTTTGGTTCATGGGTCAGGAAGATCTGCTGGCGAAGGGACAGGCTACCCACTCATATTCTCGGGCTTCCCTTGTGGCTCAGCTGGTAAAGAATCTGCCTGCAGTGTGGGAGACCTGAGTTTGATCCCTCAGTTGGGAAGATCCCCTGGTGAAGGGAAAGGCTGCCCACTCCTGTTTTCTGGCCTGGAGAATTCCATGGATTGTATAGTCCATGGGTTCACAAAGAGTTGGACACAACTGAGCCAATTTCACTTTACTTCTTTATGGCAAACCTACAGATAATATCATTCTCATTGCTAAAATGTTAAAATCTTTTCCTCTAAAAGCAGGAAAAAGAGAATTCCCACTATTATCACTTTTATTTAATATGGTATTGGAAGTGCGAGTCATAGCATCTGAAAAGTAAATTAAAGGGCATCCAAATTAGAAGGGAAGACACAAAACTATATTTGCAGATGACATGATACCGTGCATAAAAACTCTGACGTGTTCACCCAAAAAACTGTTAGAATTAAAAAATGAATCAGTAAATCTGCAGGATATAAGCTTAATACACAAAAACCTTTTGCCTCTCTGTACATTAATAGTGAATTGTTAGAAAGAGAAAGCAAGAAAATCTTCCAAAAGAATGAAATACCTAGGAATAAACCTAACCAAAGAGGGCAACAAGATATACTCTTAAAAACTGTAAGGCAGTGATGAAAGAAATTGAAGGTGATATAAATAAATGAAAAAATATCCCAGGTAATTGATTGGAAGCATTGATATTGTGAAAATGTTCACACTACGGAAAGCAATTTACAAGTTTAATGTAATTCCTATCAAAATACCCATGACATTTTCATGAAACTAGAACAAATAATCCTAAAATTTAGATGGAAACATAAATAGCTTCTTTGTGTTTTTTTTTTTTTTTTTGGAAGGAAAAAATAAAAGGAAAGAAATGCTCCCAAATAGCTAATGAAATCTTGAGAAAAAAAAAGAACAAAGTTGGAGGCATCATGCTCCCTGAGTTCAGATTACACTGCAAATATACGGTCATTTAAGCATCATAATGTTGACAAAAAACAGATACATAGTTCAGTGAAACATAATAGAGAGCCCAGAAAGAAACCCTCACATATACAGTCAATTAATCTATTCCAAAAAAAAGCAAAAATATACAATGGGTAAAATATACTTGATTCAATAAGTGGTTTGGTGAAATCTTCACATCCCTATATAAAATTAGCACATTTTTGCACACCATACACAAAAATAAATTCAAAATAGATGAAAGTCCTGAATATGAGACTGGAAATCATAAAACTCCTAGAGAAAATTGCTACATAATCAATACACTCTTTTACAGAAGGCTTAGAAACATTTTTTTTTAAATTTGTCAACTCAGGCAAAGTAAACAAAAGCAAAAATAAACAAATCGAACATAATTATATAAAATCTTTTACCACAGTAAATGAGACTATCAAAAAATATAGAAAAGACAACCTACTGAATGGGAGAAACTATTTGCAAATGATACATATGATAAGTGGTTAATATTCAAAATAGATAAATAGCTCATACAAGTCAATATCAAAGGAGCAAACAACTTGATTTAGGAAATAAATATATCTATAAAACAAAATCAGACTTACAGTCATAGAAAACAGATTCATAGTTGTTAATGGGGAGGTGGGGTGGCAGAGGGAAAGGAAGAGGAGTTTGGGATTAGCAGAGGCAACCTATCATATACAGGATGAATAATCAACAAGGTCCCGCTGGATAGCACAGGGAACTGTTTTCAGTATCCTGTGACAAACCGTAATGGAAAAGAATATGAAAAATAAAACCACAACAATACATCTCACAACTGTCAGAATGGCTATGCTCCAAAAAACAACAAAAAACAAATGTTGGCAAAAAAGTGGATCAAAGGGAACATTAATAATGATGGTTAGATAGTATATATTGGTAGAAACTCTACTGAAAATAGTATAGAGATCTCTCAAAAAATTAAAAATAGAACTATTATTCAACATCTCCATTCCTAAGTATGTAGGGATGGAATGAAAGAATACAGTTAGAACACTAATTGTAAAAATGCATGCTGCCCAGTGTTTATACCAGCATTAACCACAACGGCAGAATATGAGCAGCTAAGTATCCATTAACAGAATGCATAAAGATGTGGTATTTGTGTATGAAACGGAATAGTACTCAACCATTAAAATGAAATTTTGTCTTTCGCTAGAACGTGAATGGATATGGAGAGTTCTGTGCTTAGTGAAGTAAGTCAGACACAGAAAGGCCAATACATACATTTTCAGTTACATGTGGATTCTAACATTAATCAGTGATTGAGTATTATGAGGCAGAAAGTAACTCACAGATACAGAGAACATTCTAGTGGTTACCAATGGGAAGGAAGATGGGCAAGATAAGGGTAGGGGCTAAGAGGTACAAAACCTATGTATAACACAAATAAGGTTTCAATAGACATCAAAAGGAATATCACCCATATTTTATAATAATTTTACATGGAGTGTAGTCTATATATATAACATAATATATAATGAATTATATTATATAATTCAATATATATAATGAATTGTTATGTTGTTTACTTGAAACTGGGCTTCCCTGGTGGCTTGGAGGTAAAGAATCTGCCTGCAGTGCCCGAACCTCAGGAGACTTGAGTTTGATCCCTGGGTCGGGAAGATCCCCTGGAAGAGCGCAAGGCAATGCATTCTAATACTCTTGCCTGGAGAATCCCATGGACAAAAGAGCCTGGTGGACGACAGTCCATGGGGTCACAGGGTCAGACACAGCTGAAGCGACTTAGCACACAGCATGCGCATACTTGAAACTAACAACTTATTGACCAGAGACTTAACCTGTCTTTTGTTACCCAAATGTTATTAACTGGAGTGTTTCAATATTCATTTACATCACTGGCCATGGGCATTAGTTTCTGCAAAGACCCCCCAGTCAACAGTATGCTAATACACTATTGTAAGTCAAGCATATTCAATAAAAAAAAAGAGAGTGGGGCTGGGGAGGGTATCGTGGTCGTCAAACCAATTCAACAAGAGTGAGAATTACCTGATTATATAAAATACATTTCACTCCTAGACTTTAAAGTAAAGAAAAAAAAGATAGGAAGGTGAGAGACTAAAAATTGTGAGTCTAGTAATTTCTTCTCTTTTTATTATGTGTACTTTCATATTATTAAAGGATATTTAACATTACAAAATTAACATTGTATAATTTTACATAACTTAATATTTTTATTATAACATTCCTTGCTTTAAAACCAAGATTCTCAACTCTGACTTTACACTATAATCATATTTAAGGCATTCGATAATCCAATCACATCCTCAAATCAGAATCTTTGATGGGGAGACTCAGGTATCACTATTGACAAGGCCTCTCTGTTGATCCAATGTAGGGCTACTCAATTCTGGGTATAGTTCTAAATTTAAATCAATTTTATAGTAACTGCACCTCTGTGGTAAAATCTGCAATTCATTTTCATTAATTTCTCCACTTTGACTTTTTGGCTTCATTTTCTTTGCTTAAATGCAATGGCATTTTAAACATGTCTTTCTAAAATAGTATTCTTTCTGTAACTATCTATCCACCTGCCTATCTATTTCTATCTTTGTATCTCTTTATAAACAGTAAAGAGATACTGTCTATAGAGTAGATGAATCTTATCAGAGACTATCTTCAAGTGTTAGGAATCTTGTTTCTTTCTAGTTGTTTGACATTGTTTAACACACACCCTTCATTTTTACCAAAACCAAAGTCTTATTTTTGAAGTTATATCAAATGACTTTGGCTTCATATTATTTACTGTTTGATAACTGGTCACATCTAAATTTATAGTTACAGTAATCCTTTAAGAGATTAAATATTCACTTACTAATGATTGAAAATATCATTTTATTACAAGTATTTGAGAGCAAAATATTTGATACAGTTTGGTGACTGATTTCTATGTGCATGGAACTACAACAAGGCAATGGATATTTGCAGTTTAATTTTAACATTTCACAGCTTGTGATGTTGAAAAAAATATGTATCTATGATATGATATTAAATGGGTATACATCAAGGCTAAAAGAAGGAAATGAATATCCATAATTAAATTTTTATATGTTATATCTTGCAGTGGTGAAATAAATATCTGTCAATGACATGAATGTTAAATGGCTATGCGTCAGCATCTAGAGTACAGAAATTAATATCCTCAATTAAATGTCAATATGTTATGTAAGATTTTGACACAGAAATTTCTTACAACTTCATACATATGCCTTTAAGAGTTTTTCTATCTTAAAAAATATTAGACCTGTATATTTGCCCTTTCTAAAAACATGATAAGGGTGTAGCAGTGAGAAAATTTAATTTACAGAAGTTCTGCAATTTTTAAACAGTAAATGACTCATAAGTCACTTCATAGCTCTTTTAAAATTTTAATTTCCTAGTCCACCTAAAAGTTTAATCTTTTTTACCCTTCATTTTTAGTCTTCTTTATCAATCATCTTTACTACTGTGATTCCATTAAAAGTGAATATATTAAAAATATAATTAAACATAATCACATAATTAAGAAGGATTCTATGGGAGAAAATGTATCAAATTGTAATAAGAAAGTACACAATTGACATTTTATTAATAGCTTCTTATATAACACTTTGTGTATAGCTTCAATGCTGTGAAAATGAATCAAAATTTCTAAAAATATCTTGCTTATATAGGTAAATATCATGCAAATGTGAATATCTCTTAGGGATGCAGAGAACTCCATCTCCTAAAAAATTCTAACTATTGAACACTTCAAACAACATAGTAATAGGGTCACAATGCTAAAATTAACTCTTAGACTCTCTTTACTCAATTTTTTTTTAAATGATGCTTATTTTGGAAATGTATAAATAGCAAATGTTAAATTCAGTAATCATAGTTTATTTAAGATTTTTCTGGAAATTCTGTAAGGGAAATACTACTTATGAAAAATAAAGATGGAATTTAAACTTTTGGTGGTTGTCACAGTGTTGTATATACAGAAGTAAATAATATTATTCACATGACACATATAACATTAAATGCCAATGTGATTTAAATAAAAAGTAAATGAAAAAATAAGTCAATTGTTGCCACAGTATTTAAGCAGTAAGACTAAGCAGGTATGCTAAGCTAATCCTGGAAATGATGCAATTTTGTTATCTACTGATTCTATATAAGAAACACAAACTCTTTAACAAATATTAATAATAAAGCATTATTTCTTCTCATGTGGTTTTCACATGAGGAATATATATCTATGCAACTTTTAGTATACAGAAAACACACGAACGTGTGCCTGGTACCAACTTTCTAAAATTTTTGTTTTGTTAACTCATGGGAAAATCAGCATTTTCAAATTCTAGCTGCCACTCACCAAATCACCTTTCCCTCAAGATTTCCCCATTTGGTGACAAATCAAGCTGTTACATTCTACTTTCATCAGGCAATGTCTGCACAGGTGTCCCGGCGACCATATGCTGCAGTTGCATTGACTCCTTGAAGCGCAAGATGAGAAGGAACTTGTTAATGTCAAGAAACAAGTTTTAAGAAAAAACTATGATCAATAAATTATTTCTGAATTGCTTTTGAGCCAGAAGCTTTCCAACAAATTGAGTCAATAAACTCTTAATTTTAAAGACATTTGTATTTACCACCTAAATAAAAATGTCAGATTACCAAAAAAGAAATAGTTTTTAGATTTATGATGGTGCAATATAGATACAGACTCAAATACGAACACTTCAAATTCATTAACTGAATATTTCTTTATTCCCGTTTGGGGAGTTCTTCCATTTTCATGACTTCTGTAATAAAATATATCTGAACACTGAAAATATGGACTAGTTTGAACACATTGACTATTTTGTGTATGGTGAGCATGCTAAAAGTAAAAAAAAAAAAAAAATGCTCTCCTTATTGACTTTAATTATTCCTGGTATCTACTCTGGACAGACTGACCTCTTAATCACAGTCAAGGATGATGAAAACTGTGTGGTTCCAGCTACCATAAAAGTCATACACTTTCCCTAAATCGCTGCTTACTAGTTGAGACAGGTCAGTAAGAGGCACCAAAAAGCTGGCAATGGTCCATATTCTATTTTATATCCACATAAAAGACTCACCTAGATATATTCTTATGTTATAAGTCCAGCCTCTGAACATGCAAACACACAGTGATGACCGAAACTCGAACATTTAATGCTTAGAAAACACTGCTTTCAATATATCAGAACACAAGAAAACAAAGAATTAAAAACCTAAAGAAACTGGAAAAAACAGCAGAATAAAATCAAAGAAACAAGAGAGGATATTAGGATGGAAAGCAATAAGATAGAAAACAAAAACAGCCAAGATTAAAAAACAAATAAATGTAGTTGAAGATCGCTCAAGATTTTGTGTCATTGTGACAAGACTGATGAAATATACAGACCAAAGATAAAATTACTGTTAAATTGGAGATTTAAAATACAGCACTAATAAATTTATATCATTAATTGCAATGGATAAATTTCTTGGAAAAGAAAGACAAAAACTAGAGAAATACTAAAGAGAAACTTGTAATCATGGACTTACACGGCAATGAATTTTCTTAGTAATTTAAGACTTCTCTTTGAAATCTATTAATACTATTCCATATGACACCACCCTTCTGGCAGAAAGTGAAGAAGAAATAAAGTGCCTCTTGATGAAAGTGAAAGAGGAGAGTGAAAAAGTTGGCTTAAAGCTCAACATTCAGAAAACGAAGATCACGGCATCCAGTCCCATCACTTCATGGCAAATAGATGGGAAAGAAGTGGAAACAGTGGCTGCCTTTTTTTTCTGGGCTCCAAAATCACTGCAGATGGTGATTACAGCCATGAAATTAAAAGACACTTACTTCTTGGAAGCAATGTTATAACCAACCTAGACAGGATATTGAAAAGCAGAGACATTACTTTGCCAACAAAGGTCCGTCTAGTCAAAGCCATGGTTTTTCCAGTGGTCAGGTATGGATGTGAGAGCTGGACTATAAAGAAAGCTGAGCACCAAAAAACTGATGCTTTTGAACTGTGGTGTTGGAGAAGACTCTTGAGAGTCCCTTGGACTACAAGGAGATCCAACCAGTCCATCCTAAAGGAGATCAGTCCTGAATATTCATTGGAAGGACTGATGTTGAAGCTGAAACTCTGATACTTTGGCCACCTGAAGCGAAGAACTGACTCATTTGAAAAGACCCTGAGACTGGGAAAGACTAAAGGCAGGAGGAGAAGGGGACGACAGAGGATGAGATGGCTGGATGGCATCACCGACTCGATGGACATGGGTTTGGGTGGACTCGGGGAGTTGGTGATGGACAGGGAGGCCTGGTGTGCTGCGGTTCATGGGGTCGCAGAGAGTCGGACACAACTGAGCGACTGAACTGAGCTGATATGATAAGGTGGACATATTTTTTGTATTTTGTTTAAATAAAATTAAACCATGGTTGATATCCAATGTTACGCCACTTTTAGGTGTACTTTGTGCCGGGTTGGCCTTATGTGCCGTATGAAGCGACCACTGTGATAAATGCAGGGACCGATGCCCCTTACACAGCGCAGTCCTGTTGGCCATGCTCCTCATGCGTATGATGCAGCACTGTGGGTTACTTGTTTTCAACCGGCGGTTTATTCCTCCTGATACCCTTCACCCGTTTTGCTCCCTCACCCTCCTCTTCCCTGGCCATTACGCTCTGTTCTCTTTAACTACAAACCTGTTTTTCTTTTGCTTTCTTTGGTTGTGCTTTTCAGATTCCATGCAAAAGTGAGATTACACAGCATTTTTATTTCTCTGTTTTACTTATTTCACTTAACATCATACCTGTTATGGCCATCCCCATTGTTGCAGATGGCAGGGTTTCATATTTTACAGCAGAGGGATATTCTGCTGAATATATATATATATATACACACACACACACTTACTGCATCATCTAGATTCATTCACCTATCAATAGATACTTAGGTTGATTCCACATCTTGGCTGTAGTAAACAACGCTGCAGTGAACACTAATGTGCATTTTTCTTTTCAAATAAATGTTTCCCTTTTTTTGCATAAACATGCGTATGTGACATTGCCAGATCATTCAGCAGTTCTATGTTAATTTCCAGAGGCACATCTATACCTTTTTACATATGGGCTGCACCAATTTACAATCCCACATTTTCTCATCAAGTCGGCCAACCTTGATATCTGTTGTCTTGATGATGACAGCCATTTGACAGGTGTGAGATAGCATCTCATTGTGTTTTGATTTACATTTCCCTGATCATTACTGATACTGAATATTTTTAATGCTTCTGTTGTCCATCTGAATATCTTCTTATGAAAAATGTCTATTCAGGCCCATTGCCCATTTTTAAACTGAGATTATGTTTTATGTTGAGTTGTGCAAGTTCTTTGTATATCCTGGATATTAACCACCTACCAGAGAGACTGCTTGCAAATACCTTCTCCCATTCAGTAAGCTGCCTTTTCATTTTGTTAATATTTTCCTTTGGTGCACAAAAGCTTTTTAGTTTGATGTGGTCCCATTTGTTTGTTTATGTTTTTGTAGCCCTTGCCTGAGGAAACAGACCCCCAAAATATAGCTAAGACCCATGTAAAAAAGCTTACTGTACATGTTTTCTTCTTGGATTTCTATGGTTTCAGGTGTCATGTTTGAGTTTTCAATCCATTTTGAGTGTTTTTGTATATGGTGTGGAAAAATAGTCCATTTGTTTCTTTTACAAGTAGCTGCCCAATTTTCCCAATACAATTTATTGAAGATGTTATCTTTTTCCATCAAATATTTATGCCTCCTTTGTCATAGATTTGTGGACCATGTAAACATGGGTTTATTTCTGGTATCTCCATAGTGAGAGAATTCGGAATAGTGAGAAGGATAGGGTCTCACCCCTCTTTAAATGTTTTGTGAAATTCACCCTGAAGCTATCTGATGGTCCTGGACTTTTGGGGGTTTGTTTTATCACTGATTCAATTTACTTATTGATAATCAGTCTGTTCATATTTTCTGTTTTTTTTTTTTTTCTCAATTCAGTCCTAGGAGATTGTGTCTTCCCAGGAATTTACCCATTTTTTGCTAGGTTTCCATTTTGTCAGCATATGATACAGTTGCTTGTAGAATCTGTCACAACCCCTTGTTTTTCTGCAGTTGTCGGTTACGACTTCTCTTTCATTTCTCATTTTAGTGACTTGGGCTCTCTCATGAGTCTGACTAAAGGTTTGTCACTCGTTTATTTTTTTTCAAACTGTAAACTAGTCTCATTGATATTTTCTATTTTATGTCTATATTGATTTTTTTGTACTCTGATCCTTATTCTTTTCCATCTACTAATTTTGGAATCTATTTGTTCTTTTCCTAGTTCCTTTAAATGTACATTTAGGTTGTTTCAGGCTTTTCTTGTTTCCTGAGGCAGACTTGTATGGCTATAATGTCCCTCTTAGAACTGCTTTTGTTGTATCCAACAGATCTGACATTTTTTTCTGTTTTCATTTATCTCCGTATTTTTAAATTTTCTCTTTGATTTTTTCCCAATGATCCACTGATCGTTTTGTTGTTTATACAACACATGTTTGTGTTTTTTTGTAGATTTCTTTCTTGTAGCTGACTTCAGGTCTCACAGCATTATAATTGGAAAAGATGCTTAATATGATTGCAATCTTAAATACATTAAGACTTGGGTTTTGGCCTAACATAATTATCTATTCTGAAGAATGCTCCACGTTCACTTGAAAGAACATGTAATCTCCTTTTTCTCTTTTTTATTGGATAGAAAGTTCTGTATCTATTAAGTGTATCTGGTCCCATATGTGACTAAAAGTCAATGTTTCTATATTAATTTTCTGTTCAGATGATCTGACATTGGTGTAAGTCTGGGATTAGAGCCTCTTTGCTTTTGTTCAGCCACTAAATTGTGTCTGATTCTCTGCAACCCCATGGACTATAGCACCAGCACGCCAGGCTAGCCTGTCCTTCACTGTCTCCTGGAGCTTGCTCAAACTCATGTCATTGGGTCGGTGATGCCATCCAACCATCTCATCCTCTGTCGTTCAGCTCTCCTCCTGCCCTCAATCTTTCCCAACATCAGAGTCTTTCCCAATGAATAGGCTCTGTGCATCAGGTGATCAAAGTACTGGAGCTTCAGCTTCAGCGTCAGTACTTCCAATGAATATTCAGGGTTGACTTCCTTTACGATTGGCTGCTTTGACCTCCTTGATGTCCAAGGGACTCTCAACAGTCTTCCCCAGCACCACAATTTGAAAGCATCAATTCTTGGGCGCTCGGTCTTAAGAGTCCAGTTCTCACATTGTACATGTCTACTGGAAAAGCCATAGTTTTGAATATATGGACCTTTGTCAGGAAAGTGATGTCTCTGTTTTTTAGTATGGTTTGCCATGGCTTCAAGTCCCTAAGTATTGCTTATTGCCCCAGACTACCTTTATTTGTGTTAATATTTTCTTTACATATTTAGATGTTACATATATTTAAATTCTTGTTGGATTGACTCATCCACCATTATATAATGTCCTTCTTTTTCTCTTGTTTCAGGTTTTGTTAAGGTCTATTTTTCTTATATAAGTATTGCTTTCTTTCCATTTCCATTTGTATGGAATATCCTCTTCATTTCACTTCTCTTCATGTGTTTTTGTGTTCAAATAGTCTATGTCTTTTACTGAAGCATTTAGTCCATTTACATAAATAGGAATTTTTGATAGATGTATATTCATTGACACTTTATTGTTTTCTGTTTGTTTTTGCAGTTCTTTTTCTTTATTCTTCATTTGCTCTCTCCCTTGTAATTGACAAATATTTTTAGTATTATGTTTGGATTCCTTTCTCTTTTTTGTCTGAGTATCTATTATATTTTAGATTTTTGGTTTGTGCTTAACATAGGATTTATATATAATAATTTATATATGTGTGATTATTTTAGGCTTGAATGTGTTCTAACAACACTTTCTTTTCCTCACCCCCACATTTAATATATCTGACATTGTATTTTACATTTTTGTTTGGTGTATCTCAAGTATTGGGGATATATATGATTTTACTACTTTTGTCTTTTAATCCTACCAATGAGATTTTTCCTTTCATAATTTTTATATCACTAGTCACATTTTTTCTTTTCTTCCTAGAAAAGATCCTTTATTATTTCTTGTAAAGTTGGTTTACTGGTGATGAACTCCTTCAGCTTTTATTTATGTGTAAAGCTCTTTATGTTTCTTTCATAATTTTTTATTTTAATTGCAATTTGTCTTGATGTAGATTTTTTCAGGTTCATCTTTTGGGAACTATTTCAGCTTTCTGGATATGGATGTCTGTTTCTTCGACCAGGTTAGGGAAGCTTTCAATTATTTATTCAAATAATCTTCCCATCACTTTTTCTGTGTCTTTTCCTTCTGGAACTACTATAATGTGGATGTCAGATCAACTTAATGATATTGGAGAGTCTCCTAAAGGAGTAAAAGGCAGCTGAAAATCTCCCTGGAGAAGGAAATGGCAACCCACTCCAATACTCTTACCTTCAAAATCCCATGGACCAAGGAGCATGGTAGGCTACAATCCATGGAGTCACAAAGAGTTGGATATGACTGAGCGACTTCACTTTGAATCACCATAACCAGGGAGATTTTCAGCAGAAAAATAATAACTATGAGATTTATGTCTTCTATGATTGTGGTATTCTTCCAGTTTGAGAGTCACTGACCCAAGGCAATGGGTCCTGACTAGATCACATCTTTTCCGCACCTATTCCTCTGGTTCCTTTTTCATGTTGAATTTATCTGTGGAATTATTTTCTGTTAGTCTTCAGGCCATTCTCATAAATTACTACACTATAGGTAGTTTTAGTGTTTCCATGGGACGAGGTAATTTCAGGGCTTTTGTAATCTACTATCTTGGCCCCCTCTCCTTTCTGTTTCTTATATGATTAATCTTTATACTCATTATTTTTTCAACAGAAACTGAATTTCTAAAATATGTGCAATAATAACTATTCTACCTATTTTTAATTTCTCATAGTATATAAGAAGTTTTTATATTCTGAAACCTGTAATTAGCAATAGATAATGATAGACTGCACTTTTAAGATTTCAGGCAGAGCCTAAGCAAATGTTGTATGTATATATATGTTGTTTATATACATGCATGTTGTATATATATACATATATGTATGTGTATATATATGTGTATATATATACATATACACAGATATATATATGGGTGTATATATATATGTATATGTGTGTGTGTGTGTAATGTACACATGTATATAATGCATATATTTAAATATCAATACATTCATTTCCGTGTACATGGTGGCTTCTCTGTATCTCTTCATCATAGCATGCACACGTTCATTTACATGCGTGTATATAGTGTGGTGAAGAATCCTCCTGCCAGTGCATGAGATATAGAGTCAACAGAAGGAAACGGCAAAAGACATTCCAGTGTTCTTGCCGGGGGAGTGCTAGGGACTGATGAACCTGGAGGGCTACAGTCCACGGGGCCTCAAAAGAATTGGACAGGACTTTTTGACTGAACAGCAACAACAATATATATAGATACCAGGCTTCTCTGCTGACTTGGTGGTAAAGAATTCACCTACCAGTGCAGGAGAGGCAGGTGAGATCCCTGGGTCAGGAAGATCCCCTGGAGAAGGGAATGGCAGTATTCTTGCCTGGGAAATCCCATGGACATAGGATCCTGGTGGGCTTCAGTCAATGCGGTAGCAAAAGTATCAGACGTGACTTAGTGAATAAACAACAAAAATAGATATATACCACATGCATAAATATGCAGAAACAAATAAGTAAAATAGAAAAATTAATGGCAATAAATCTGAGTTATATTAATAATTTTAAATTTATAAGATACATTAATCATAGTAGCTTTGATAATATAACTAGTGAGTGTCCCAGTTACTGCACTTTGAAATCCATCACCACAGATTTGCAAGCACATATGTTCCACAGTCTCTCCCAGCTAAGACTCAGTGCAATAGAAATATTAGGGCAGACCTGATTCAGTTACAAGCAAATTTTTCTAATGACCAACACTGGCTTGAAGACTTCCAGAGTTTACTAAAACATCCTAGACTTCACAAAAGTCCAGGATGTTTCCAGCAAACTTTCTCTTCTTCTCTGGCACTTAGGATGAGATTTTCATTGCCCTCTCAGCCTGTCAACTCCCTTTTTATTTTCTTTCATATAGCCATTAACTTTAATGAAATTCTAACACATTTAATCATGCATCGGTGTTGGCTCCTCAGGGGAACTAGACTAAAACAAATTGTACAATCTATCATGTACTGTTAACTTAGGTTAATCATTATCAAAACACAATCCTGAGTACTTCCAAGAAAATTTATAAGAATCAGTAAATGTGTCTTAATATGTTTTTAATGCATTTCAGAAAAGTTACTTGTGAATACAAAAAAAGAGATTGTGCAATTAAGGGACATTTACAACAGACTGTGCTGTTGTTCAGTTGCTCAGTCGTGTCTGACTCTTTGCAACCCTGGACCGCCAGGCCTCTCTGTCCTTCACCATCTCCTGCAGTTTCCTCAAACTCATGTCTATTGAGTCAGTGATGCCATCCCACCATCTCATCCTTTGTCGTCCCCTTCTCCTCCCGCCTTCAATCTTTTCCAGCATCAGGGTCTTTTTTTTTTTTGGACTGGTTTCAAATTGGGAAAGGAGTACATCAAGGCTGTATATTGTCACCCTGACTATATAACTATATGCAGAGTACATCATGAGAAACGCTTGACTCGATGAAACTCAAGCTAAAATCAAGATTGCTGGGAGAAATATCAATAACCTCAAATATTCAGATGACACCAATCTTATGGCAGAAAATGAAGAACTAAAGAGCCTCTTGATGAAAGTGAAATAGGAGTGTGAAAAATTTGGCTTAAAACTAAGATCATGGCATCCACTCCCATCACTTCATAGCAAATAGATGGGGAAACAATGGAAACAGTGACAAACTTTATTGTGGGGGGCTCCAAAATCACTGCAGATGGTGACTGCAGCCATGAAATTAAAAGACACTCGCACCTTGGAAGAAAAGCTATGATCAACCTAGACAGCATATTAAAAAGAGACATTACTTTGCCAACAAAGATCCATTTAGTCAAAGCTATGGTTTTTCCAGTAGTCATGTATGGATGTGAGAGTTGGTCTATAAAGAAAGCTGAGTGCCGAGGAATCGATGCTTTTGAACTGTGGTGTTGGAGAAGACTCTTTGAGAGTCCCTTGGACCACATGGAGATCAAACCAGTCCATCTGAAAGGAAATCAGTCTAAATATTCTTTGGAAGGACTGATGCTGAAACTGAAACTCCAGTACTTTGGCCACCTGATGCAAAGAACTGACTCATCTGAAAAAACCTTGATGCTGGGAAAGATTGAAGGCAGGAGGAGAAGGGGATGACAGAGGATGAGATGTTTGGATGGCATCACCGACTCAATGGACATGAATTTGAATAAGTCCGGGAGTTGGTGATGGACAGGGAAGCCTGGCGTGCTACAGTCCATGGGGTCACAAAGAGTCGGACACGACTGAGTGACAGAACTGAACTGAACCTTTGGAAGGACAGATGCTGAAGCTCCAATATTTTGGCCACCTCATGTGAATAGCTGACACACTGGAAAAGAACCTGAATCTGGGAAATCGAAAGCAGAAGAGAGCAACAGAAGATGAGATAGTTGGAGGCGTCACAAATTCAGTGGACAGGAAATGGAGAATATTTCAAAAGATGGTGAGGGGAAGGAAGGGGTGTACTGGAGTTCAAGGAATCACGAAGAGTCAGATACAACTAGGCAACTGAACAAACTGTTCATTTGATGTTTCTCCTGTTCCCTGACGTAGGCTTGTTTTCGTATGAAGTTCTCTCTTACCCCTGCATTTACTGATACTTTGGATGGTTGTCTTTTTTTTTTTATTAAACATTTTTTTTATTAGTTTTGCCAAACAATGACATGATATCACCATGGGTTTACATATGCTCCCCCTCCAGAACCCCCCTCCCTCCTCCCTCCCCCCCGGGAAATCCCGCTGCACCAGTCCCAAGCATCAGTCCTGGGCCGGCTATTGCTTAGACATATGATAATTAACATGTTTCAATGCCATTCTCCCATATCATCCCACCCTTTCCCTCATCCACAGAGGCCCTGAGTCTATTCTATACATCTGCATTCCTTTCGCTGTCTCGCATGATGGGTTCTCGTTACCGTCTTTCTAAATTCCATATATATGCGTTACTATACTGTATTGTTGTTTTTGCTTCTGGCTTACTTCACTCTGGATAATGGGCTCCAGTTTCGTCCATCTGAGTAGAACTGATTCAAATGAATTTTTCCTTAATGCTGAGTAATATTCCATTGTGTATATGTACCACAGCTTTCTTATCCATTCATCAGTTGATGGGCATCTAGGTTGGTTCCATGTCCTGGCTATTGTAAACAATGCAGCGATGAACATTGGGGTACACGTGTCTCTTTCAATTCTGGTTTCCTCGGTATATATGCCCAACAGTGGGATTGCTGGGTCATATGGCAGGAATATTTGCAGTTTTTTAAGGAACCTCCACACTGTTTTCCATAGAGGCTGTACTAGTTTGCAATCCCACCAACAGTGTAAGAGAGCTCCCTTTTCTCCACATCCTCTCCAGCATTTATTACTTGTGGATTTTTGGATTGCAGCCATTCTGAGTGGTGTAAAGTGATATCTCATTGTGGTTTTGATTTGCATTTCTCTGATAATGAGTGATGTTGAGCATCTTTTCATGTGTTTGTTAGCCATTTTTATGTCTTCTTTGGAGAAACGTCTGTTCAATTATTTGGCCCACTTTTTGATTGGGTTGTTTATTTTCCTAGAATGGAGTTGCAGGAGTTGCTTGTATATTTTTGAGATTAATTGTTTGTCCGTTGCTTCATTGGCTATTATTTTCTCCCATTCTGAAGGCTGTCTTTTCACCTTGCTTATAGTTTCCTTTGCAGTGCAGAAGCTTTTAATTTTAATTAGGTCCCATTTGTTTATTCGTGCTTTTATTTCCAATATTCTGGGAGGTGGGTCATGTAGGATCCTGCTTTGGTTGATGTCACAGAGTGTTTTCCCAATGTTATCCTCTAGGAGTTTTATAGTTTCTGGTCTTATTCTTAGATCTTTGATCCATTTTGAATTTATCTTTGTGTATGGTGTTAGAAAGTGTTCTAGTTTCATTCTTTTACAAGTGGCTATCCAGTTTTCCCAGCACCACTTGTTAAAGAGGTTGTCTTTTCTCCATTGTATATTCTTGCCTCCTTTGTCAAAGATAAGGTGTCCATAGATGCATGGATTTATCTCTGGGCTATCTATTTTGTTCCATTGATCTATATTTCTGTCTTTGTGCCAGTACCATACTGTCTTAATGACTGTGGATTTGTAGTATAGCTTAAAGTCAGGTTGGTTGATTCCTCCAGTTCCATTCTTCTCTCTCAGGATTGCTTTGGCTATACGAGGTTTTTTGTATTTCCATACAAATTGTGAAATTATTTGTTCTAATTCCCTGAAAAAGACCTCTGGTAGCTTGATAGGAATTGCATTGAATCTATAGATTGCTTTGGGTAATATACTCATTTTCACTATATTGATTCTTCCAATCCAGGAACACGGCACATTTCTCCATCTGTTTGTGTCCTCTTTGATTTCTTTCATCAGTGTTTTATAGTTTTCTATATACAAGTCTTTTGTTTCTTTAGGTAGAAATACTCCTAAGTATTTTATTCTTTTTGATTCTATGCTGAATGGAATTGTTTCCTTAATTTCTTTTTCTGTTTTTTCATTGTTAGTGTATAGAAATGCCAGGGATTTCTGTGTGTTGATTTTGTATCCTGAAACTTTGCTATATTCACTGATTAGCTCTAGTAATTTTCTCGTAGAGTCTTTAGGGTTTTCAATATAGAGGATCATGTCATCTGCAAACAGAGAGAGTTTCACTTCTTCTTTTCCAATCTGGATTCCTTTCATTTCTTTATCTGCTCTGATTGCTGTGGCCAAGACTTCCAAAACTATGTTGAAAAGTAGTGGTGAGAGTGGGCACCCTTGTCTTGTTCCTGACTTCAGGGGGAATGATTTCAGTTTTTCACCACTGAGGATAATGTTTGCTGTGGGTTTGTCATTTATAGCTTTTATTATGTTGAGGAATGTTCCTTCTATTCCTGCTTTTTGGAGGGTTTTTATCATAAATGGATGTTGAATTTTGTCAAGGGCTTTCTCTGCATCTATTGAGATAATCATGTGATTTTTATTTTTCAATTTGTTAATGTGGTGTATTACATTGATTGATTTGCGAATATTGAAGAATCCTTGCATCCCTGGGATAAAGCCTACTTGATCATGATGTATGATTTTTTTAATGTGTTGTTGGATTCTATTTGCTAGAATTTTGCTAAGGATTTTTGCATCTAAGTTCATCAGTGATATTGGCCTGTAGTTTTCTTTTTTTGTGGCATCTTTGTCGGGTTTTGGAATTAGAGTGATGGTGGCCTCATAGAATGAGTTTGGAAGTTTACCTTCCTCTGCAATTTTCTGGAAGAGTTTGAGTAGAATAGGTGTTAGCTCTTCTCTAAATTTTTGGTAGAATTCGGCTGTGAAGCCATCTGGTCCTGGGCTTTTGTTTTTTGGAAGATTTCTGATTACGGTTTCAATTTCTGTGCTAGTAATGGGTCTATTAAGATTATCTATCTATCTCTTCCTGGTTTAGTCTTGGAAAGTTGTACTTTTCTAGGAATCTGTCCATTTCATCCAGGTTGTCCAATTTATTTGCATATAGCTGCTGATAATAGTCTCTTATGATCCTTTGTATTTCTGTGTTTTCTGTTGTGATCTCTCCTTTTTCTTTTCTAATTCTGTTGATTTGGTTCTTCTCCCTTTGTTTCTTGATGAGTCTGACTAATGGTTTGTCAATTTTATTTATCTTCTCAAAGAACCAGCTTTTGGATTGGTTGGTTTTTGCTATGGTCTCTTTTGTTTGCTTTGCGTTTATTTCTGCCCTGATCTTTAAGATTTCTTTCCTTCTACTAGACCTGGGCTTCTGCATTTCTTCCATTTCTAGTTGCTTTAGGTGTAAAGTAAGGTTATTTATTTGATTTTTTTCTTGTTTCCTGAGGTGAGCTTGAATTGCTATGAACCTTCCCCTTAGCACTGCTTTCACAGTGTCCCATAGGTTTTGGGCTGTTGTGTTTTCATTTTCATTCGTTTCCATGCATAACTGAATTTCATTTTTGATTTCTTCTGTGATTTGTTGGTTATTCAGCAGTGTGTTGTTGAGCCTTCATATGTTGGAGGTTTTGAATGGTTTTCTCCTGTAATTGATATCTAATCTCACTGCATTGTGATCAGAAAAGATGCTTGGGATGATTTCAATGTTTCTGAATTTACCAAGGCTAGATTTATGGCCCAGGATGTGATCTATCCTGGAGAAGGTCCCGTGTGCGCTTGAGAAAAAGGTGAAATTCCTTGTTTTGGGGTGGAATGACCTATAGATATCAATTAGGTCTAGTTGGTCTATTGTATCATTTAAAGTTTGAATTTCCTTGTTACTTTTCTGTTTAGTTGATTTATCCATTGGTGTGAGTGGTGTATTAAAGTCTCCCACTATTATTGTGTTGTTGTTAATTTCCCCTTTCATACTTGTTAGCATTTGCCTTACATATTGTGGTGCTCCTATGTTGGGTGCATAAATATTTATAATTGTTATTTCTTCTTCTTGGATTGATCCTTTGATCATTATGTAATGTCCATCTTTATCTCTTTTCACCGCCTTTATTTTAAAGTCTACTTTATCTGATATGAGTATTGCCACTCCTGCTTTCTTTTGGTCTTTATTTGCATGGAATATCTTTTTCCAGCCTTTAACTTTCAGTCTATATATGTCCTTAGATTTGAGGTGGGTCTCTTGTAGGCAACATATATAGGGGTCTTGTTTCTGTATCCAATCGGCCAGTCTTTGTCTTTTGGTTGGGACATTCAGCCCGTTTACATTTAAGGTAATTATTGATAAATATGATCCTGTTGCCATTTCTTCTATTTTATTGTTTTGGATTCGAGATTATCTATCCCATCCGTGTTTCCTATCTAGGAAAGATCCTTTAGCATTCGTTGGAGGGCTGGTTTGGTTTTGCTGAATTCTCTCAATTTCTGCTTGTCTGAAAAACTTTTGAATTCTCCTTCAAATTTGAATGAGATCCTTGCTGGGTACAGTAATCGGGGGTGTAGCTTGTTTTCTTCCATGACTTTAAGAATGCTCTGCCATTCCCTTCTGGCCTGAAGTGTTTCTATTGAGAGATCAGCTGTTATCCTTATGGGATTCTCCTTGTGGGTTATTTTTTGCTTCTCCCTCACTGCTTTTAATATTTGGTCTTTGTATTTGATATTTGTTAATTTGATTAATATGTGTCTTGGGGTGCTCCGCTTGGGGTTGATTCTATTTGGGACCCTCTGTGTTTCTTGGACCTGAGATGTTATTTGCTTTCCCAATTTAGGGAAATTTTCCACCATAATTTCTTCAAGAATTTTTTGATGGTCCTTCTTTTTGTCTTCTTCTTCTGGGATTCCTATGATTCGAATATTGGTGCGTTTAATATTGTCCCAGAGGTCTCTGAGATTGTCCTTATTTCTTTTAATTCTTTTTTCATTATTCCTTTCTGTTTCATTTATTTCTGCCATTCTATCTTCTATTTCACTTATCCTGTCTTCTATTTCTGTTATTCTACTGTTGGTTCCCTCCAGGGTGTTTTTGATCTCATTTATTGCATTATTTATTGTATTTTGACTCTTTTTCATTTCTTCTAAGTCCTTGTTGAAGCTTACCTGCATCTTCTCAATCCTTGCCTGCAGGTTACTGAGTTGCAACTCCAACTTATTTTCCAGGTTTTGGATCATTTTCACTATCATTATTCGGAATTCTTTGTCAGGTAGACAAGCTATCTCTTCGTCTTTTGTTTGGTCTAGGGGATATTTATCCTGGTCCTTTACTTGCTGGGTATTTCTCTGCCTTTTCATCTTGTTTATCTTGGTGTGTTGTCCCTTTATTGTGGGGTGTCCTCACTATGGGAGGGGTTGGATGAGTGTTTTGTCAGTTTCCTGGTTGGAATCTTCAGCGGTCTGTCCTGCTTGATTTGGCGACCTCTGCTGGCCCCTTCAGTGTCTATTCAGCGCTCTGGGGTTTGCCCCGCTCTCGGTGCCTGCCCGTTTCCCGCCCCCTCTGCTCAGGCTCTCGGCTGGCGGCGCACTCTGATGACGCAATTGGAGGCTGTGGCTTCTCCTCTCCCCAGGCCCAGCTGCTCGGCTCTTTCTGCTTGCAGCTGGGTGTGTCTTCTCAGATGTGCAGTGGCAGACTCTGGCAGGGCACTCTGGTGACGCAGTTGGGGGCTGCGGCTTCTCCCCTCCCCCAGCCCAGCTGCTCGGTTTTTTCAGTGTGCGGCTGGGGGCGTCTTCTCAGATATGAGAAGCACCGAATTCTGGTGGCGACTGTCCAGACTCCCCAGAGGTCTTGGCTAGCACCCAATTCTGCCTGCGGTTTGGGGGCAGAAGCCTCGCAGGGGCGCTCTCCGTAGCCCACAGCCTCCCTGTTCCACCCGGCTGTCTCGCACCGCGGTCGGAGTCCCCGCTCCCCTTTGTTCAATCAGGGTCTTTTCTAATGGGCTGACTCTTCACATCAGGCAGCCAAAGTATTGGAGTTTCAACTTCAGCATCCGTCCTTCCAATGAATATTCAGGGTTTATTTTCTTTAGGATTGACTGGCTTGATCTCCTTGCAGTCCAAGGGACTCTCAAGAGTTTCTTCCAATACCACAGTTCAAAAGCATCAATTCTTCAGTGCTCTGCTTTCTTTATGGTTCAGCTCTCATATCCATACATGACTACTGGGAAAACCATAGCTTTGACTAGGCAAGTTTTGTCAGCAAGGCAACGTCTCTGCTTTTTAATATGCTGTCTAGATTTGTCATAGCTTTTCTTCCATGGCTCTAGCATTAGTCTAAAATTTATCATTAGTGCTATTTGGTACCAGTAAATATGGATTGTTTTTGTAGACATATTTTAATAATTATAAAATATTCTTAATTTAAAAAATTATAAGAGTAACTGCATAGCCATTAAAAAGAAATTTAAAATTACAAAGGCAAGGATGAACAGGGAGGCCTAGCATGCTGCAGTTCATGGGCTTGCAAGGAGCTGTACATGACTGAGTGACTGAACCTAACTGAAAATTACAAGTATCCTCTAAACTGTATGAACATCCTGACTATCATCTAATGTTCTTTTGTAGTTTGGGAGATTATATTTGCCTTTAGAAATCTGTTGAAACTTATAGAACTTCTCAGAATACTACACATATGTTTAAGTTTTTTCCCAACATGTGTGCATGTGAGTGTGTATGTGGTATTCTATAGCTCTGTACCTTGGAGACATGGAAGCATATGGTTTTGAAAGTGGATTTTATTTTTCACTGAACACATTACAATGATTAGTGCATTATTCTTAAACAGAATCACTAATTTGTAAAAAGTGTGGTATCAGTTATATGATTTTTAAATGATTTATATGTCATAGTGTTTAAATATTTGAGTATATCAAGTTACTTACAGAAGATACATTTCCAGCAGAATTCCTGGAATGGCCATCATTAAAAAGTCTACAAACAACAAATGCTGGAGAGGGTGTGCGTAAAAGAAAATCATTCTACACTGTTGGTTGGAAGGTAAGTTGGTACAGCCACTATGGAAAATAGTATGGAGATTACTCAAAAAACTGAAAATAGAATTTACCATATAATACAGCAATCCCACTCCTGGTAATATACTCAGGCAAAACTATGACTCAAAAAGATGCATTACCCCTATGTTCACCTATGCAGCACTATTCACAACAGGCAAACCATGGAAACAGATGAAATGTCCATCAACAGATGAATGGACAAAGGAGACACATGTACACAATGGAATAATTACTGAGCAATGTGAAAGAACGAAGTAATACGATTTGCAGAAACATGGATGCAACTAGAGATTATCATGCTAGTGAAGTCAGAAAGAGAAAGACAAAGGCTTATATGGCACAAATGAAATTGTCTTTAAAACAGAAATAGACTCATACCCATAGAGAACAGACTTGCGGTTGCCAAGGGAGAGGGAGGACGGATGGATCAGAAATGGGAAAATGCAAGCTATTACGTTTAGAATGGATAAACAAGGTCTTAATGTATATCACAGGGAATGATATTTAATATCTTCTGATCAAACCATAATGGAAAAGAACATAGAGAAAGAATGTATATATGTGCATAACTGGATCACTTTGCTGTACAGCAGAGATTGGCACAACTTTGTAAGTCAACTATACTTGAATAAAAAATAAATTAATAGAAAAATACTCATTAGATATGCGTGAGTATATGTATATATATAGAGGCAAATAGCTCTAAAAAAGAAAATAAAATATCTCTCTGAGCTCTCAATGTTACCTATTATAATCTACTTTAGTCTGCAATTAATTGAAGTTGAAATGTTATTTTAAGAATATATTTTATTGATTTCTAGACAGTCTACTGAATCTCTTTTTTTTCCCTACCCCATAACTGCTGCTGATGTTTTGTCAGTTTTCTTTGTATTGCATTGTCTATACTAATAAATAGAATTACATTCATGTATTTAGAAGGAAAATATCTATTCTTACCTTTCTTGGGAAAATTCCCATTTGCAAATATTTGTGAATTATATTTGTTAGTATTTTATAAAGTTAATATCAATAAATTATTTTTAATTTTACCACTTTATTATTTATTTTTATAATATTTCAGCATGTGTGGTAGTCTGGTTATGTGAAAAAATAACTCATATACCTTGAAAAGATTAAATTTTAGCTCACAGATATCCCTGTAAGTTTTTCAACTTGGACTTTTATGGGAAGTGTTGTGGTAATTATTTCATTCATTTTTTTTCCATTTTTCAGATTTTATCAGATATGGCAAAGAATCTGCCTGCCAATGCAGGAAACAGGATAGATGTGGGTTTGATCCCTGGGTGGGGAAGATTCCCTGGAGTAGGAAATGGCAACCCATCCCACTATTCCTGCCTGGAAATTCCCATGAACAGAGGAGCTTGGAGGGCTACAGTCCTTGGGTCTCAAAGAGTAAGAGGCTACTGAGTGAATGAACACACACACAGCATAAATTTAAATAATCTGATGCTTATTTCTAACTTCAGATAAATTTGAACTGTAGGTTCCAATTGCACTAACCAGGAAATTTCTACATGTTAAAATGACTTCCAAGCAACAAAAAAATTGTATAAATCTTAGACTACTTAGACTTCCCTGGTAGCTTAAATGGCAAAGAATCTGCCTGCAATGCAGGAGACCCAGGTTCAGTTTCTGGGTCGGGAAGATCCCCTGGAGAAGAAAATGGCAACCCACCCCAGTACTCTTGCCTGGGGAATCCCATGGACAGAGGAGCCTGATGGGCTACAGTCAATGGTGTCGCAAAGAGTTGGACACGACTGAGCAACATTCACTTTCACTCTGATTTTAAAAATTATAAAGATATTCAATCCCATTATTTGTAAATATTTGACACTCAATAGGATTATTTTATTATTTTTTGTGACGAGACATAACAGAAGTATGGATCTCTACTTGGTTTTACCTCTCGTGTGTCACATCATAAGTGCTGTGTGCTAAGTCCCTTTCATTGTGTCTAAGTCTCACAACGCTATGGACTGTATCTGGCTAGGCAACTCTGTCCATGGGATTTCCCAGGTAAGAATACTGGAGTGGGTTGCCATGCCCTCCTCCAGGGGATCTTTCTGATCCAGGGATGAAACTCAAATTTTGTTTGCACTGGCAGGCAGGTTCTTTACCACTAGCACCACCTGGAAAGACAGCTCTTGCATGATATAAAGGGACTAAAGCATATATTCTCTAAAGTGTTTTACAATTATGTAATTCCCAAAGTTAAGTATCCCTAATTTCACAATGAAATGTAAAAGTAGAAGAGTGTTTCAGATATGTATGTTTCATTTGCACTGATATGGTAGTTGAAGTCTTTTTGTAACATAAGTTCTTCGGGGAAAGCATACCAAAAAATAATGGAAGAGTACCTAATATCCAGTAATGTTCATACTTATGGAAAGAAAAAAAATGAGGGGAAAATAGTAAGAGAGACAAAATATCGATACATTCGATTTGATGCAGTATCAGTGAGAGTGGTAGAGTGCGTTCAGTTGCTCAGTTGTGTCTGACCCTGTGTAACCCCATGGACTAGAACCTGGTAGGCCCCTCTGCACAAAGGATTTTTCAGGCAAGAGTACTGGAATGGGTAGCCATTTCCTTCTCCAAATGGTAGAGTATAACGTTCACTTTAAAACATATTTCTAATAAAGATGGATTATTTTCATTGAAGCCAGCAAACTAGGCAATAGAGATAATCAATATACATTTACTGTTGAAGAATTACTTAGATTCATTTAATGACCAATTAATTCTCTGCAGTCTTTTATAAATTCAACCTATATAAGAACTGTGGATGTTGAAAGAAAAGGGGAATAATTAAGGTGAGAGTAGATTGCCGCTCTTCCCTTCTACCTTAGAGAAATAATGGAAGCAATAGCATTTCACTCCTCAACTCTTAAAGCACAAAGATTAAAGTAGGTGTCATTTTTTTCATACCTATTCAATCAAGCTAAAAAATGTAGCAAAAATAAAAGAGCCATTCTGATTGCTTTCCTGACAAATTCTAAAAATTGCCAGTCAGTGGTTTACTGATTCCTCATCATACAAGTAGTATATTCCTTAAAAACTGCATCTGTATCTTTTCATTGTTTTTCCAGTGACTAAGGACAGATATTTGACTACTGTCTGTCTTTGTGCTCAGCTGACATTTATGTGTGTGTGTGTGTGTGTTTAGGTATAGTTAATTGTAAGATGAAGTGTTGACTGAAGAGCTACTGGCATTCACCTTTAGAGCACATCCAGTGTATTATTAATAGGGGCATTTAACAGAGACTTTGGCTCTTTATTAATCAAAATAACATTCTTATCCAAAAGCTCTTTCATAGAAGTTATCCATAAAGAATTTTATTGCAACATGAAGTTGTGCCAGACCATTAACATAGAACAAATATAGATAGCGCTTACAGATTGAAATCGGAAGTGGATGGGGTGTCATTGTGAGAAAATGGACTGAAACACGCTGAACCTCAGTGACCCAGTTCTTGACAGGTCATAGTTTGCAGCAGTGACTCCACTTCCAAGAGCTCTCTGCAGTAAAGGGCAGACGGATGGGTCAGCTCAGCTCAGGCGCTCGGCCGTGTCCGCCTCTCTGCGGCCCCACGGACTGCGGCGCGCCAGGCCTCCCGGTCCATCGCCAGCTCCCGGAGTCCACCCAGAACCACGGCCATCGACGCGGTGACGCCATCCAGCCATCTCACCCTCTGCCGTCCCCTGCCCCTCCTGCCCCCAGTCCTTCCCAGCATCAGGGTCTTTCCCAATGAGTCAGCTCTTCCCATCAGGTGGCCAAAGTATTGGAGCTTCAGCTTCAACATCAGTCCTTCCAATGAACACCCAGGACTGAGCTCCTTTAGATTGACTGGTGGGATCTCCTTCCAGTCCAAGGGGCTCTCAAGAGTCTTCTCCAACACCACAGCTCAAAAGCATCAATTCTTCAGCACTCAGCTTTCTTTACAGTCCAACTCTCACATCCATACATGACCACTGGAAAAACCATAGCCTTGACTAGACGGACCTTTGTTGACAAAGTAATGTCTCTGCTTTTTAATATGCTCTCTAGGTGGGTCATAACACTCCTTCTAAGGAGTAAGTGTCTTTTAATTTCATGGCTGCAATCACCATCTGCAGTGATTTTGGAGCCCAGAAAAATAAAGTTAGCTACTGTTTCCACTGTTTCTCCATCTATCTGCCATGAAGTGATGGGTGAAAAACCATAAATTCTAAACATATTTGAATTTAATACATGTTTGTCTTCTCCAGCCTGTTGCCTCAACCTATAGTTTTCTTCTATAGATAAAATCTTTCTTAATATGAAATATTTACATGAATATATCTAAACCATAACTATTTGGTGCTTTCTAACTCTTTGTTGCTTCTTTTACTATAACCTTAAATCTAAATTACTTCATTTTTGAAACATTTTCTATAATTTTCACTCTTCCCTCATCTATATTTCACAAAATGAGGATTCTTTGCATTGCAAGTAACAGAAGCCCATTCAACTATCTTGAGTAGAAAAGTTTTCAGTACTCTCAAAGAACCTTAGGCAAAGATATAAATCATACTGGAATCTACTGGGAACCAGGTATTAAAATTTCATCAAGACAGTATTTCTTTTTTTTTTTTGTCTACACATTTCTGCTTCATTCTTCACTCTTGCTATAGAAACTATTTTCCCCTACATAGCAGAGCTGGCAGATTAGTCACTGAGGCATACTATTCTGTACTGTTGGCACTAAAGACAGACCTCTCTTTTTCAGTCCACCTCTCCTCATATCTCTTTCTCTCTTCTTCCATCCTTTCTTCGCTCTTGTTTTTGCTCTCCTCTTCTCCTTCTCTCTCTCTCCCTGTCTCCTCTTCCTTCTCCCTGTGTATCTCATTTATTTTTCTTCTCCATTCCATTTTTGAAAAACCCTTAAAACTGGGAAAAAGGATTAGCTCATATTCTGATAGGTGTCCATCTTAGAACAACTCCAGAAAGAAAATATTATTTCATTTTAAATAAATGCTTCTTAGGGTAGAAGACCAAATAACAGCATTTATCAGAAAAGGTGAGTGAAACTGAGTGAAGGACTACTCTGCAGATAAAGCAACTGCCCCATGCCTTAAATATATGCCCCTGGTTCTATGAGAAATCTATAAGTTTATATTCAAAATCTTCCTCAGATTTCCCACTTACTTTCAAATTTTATTAGTGTACATATTTACTATATATTATATAAAGAATATAAACTATACTACATTTCAAAGTTACATATTAATTGTATATGATATTTCAATTTCTATGTCACTTAATTTCCAAAAATATAACTCTGGTGGTAAATATTAAGTATTTTACATTTCCATAGATATATTTATTGTTTTTATTTTATTGTTAAGCTCTCCAGTTAAATCTTTTTTTTTTCCTTTCCAATTTTTGTTTTCTGTTCTCATATCCTTTCTTCATTAATGCCTAAAAGCGTTAACCCACTGTTTCACTTAAAATCTCACATATAGTTTATGCCAACTTTACTGAAGCCTTATTTTTAAGATGAGTCTTTGGGATTTATTATTACTATTATCATCACTTAAAGGGAAAAATTAATGGGGTTATTCATGCAAAATTCTGTACCACAAGCTACTATCTAATCATAGCAGACTGTGCTGTGCTCCAGATTTATGTTCTTAAATAGTTCTGTAAAGTTTTGCAACTCCAAACAATAGCCTTTTGAAAAGTTTTTTTTTTTTCCTTGAAAAACATCAGTTTGTCAAAGTTAGCCAAAGAATAAACAGGTCTGTATCATGACACAGTCTACTAAGCCAGTCATGTTTATGCTTGGTCATGGAAGAAAGTCAAGCCTGTGTCATTGTGAAGTTTAAGTGGCACAGGAAAGTACAACTAAATGTTTCTGCCAACACAAATGCAGAACATACGAGTATTTTCAGAACATTGTTTATTGAGTTCATAAAATAATTATTTTAAAAGGTCATATTGGCTCAAAATGTCTGGTTTTGGAGGAAAATGAATCAAGCTCCAATAAACCTTTTATTCTTCTTTAATAGACATTTGAACCTTATATGCCAATGTGTGGACCTGTGTGTTTGCTGGTGTGTATGCGTGTGTATATGTATACATACACACATATGAACATACATATGATTGCTTAGTTAGACATTTTAACCTGAAATGGCATCATGAATGCTTGTGTGTTTGTATGTGTGTGTATATATGTACACATGTAAATGTATGAACATGTATATGATTGCTTATGTAACTGTTTCTTTCTAGTGCATGATTAGCCCTTCCATAGGTTTTATAATTGGAATATTTTAATATCAATCTAGTGTAAAATACAAATGATTTACTTTTATTGAAGTTTCAACACAAAATTCTCTATATTGTCAAATTTGAAAGTGAATATAAATAAATATCCCTGATACAAAATCTTAGCAGTGAAATCAGTTAACCACAAATTGATCTTGTAATTATAAATGCTGCATGTAGAACTCAATACATTTTTAATGCTCAAATTAAGACACACTAATTACACAGTAACTGCTAAATAAATGGCATATAATTTAGAGCTATGGCAAAGAGTGCTATTCCGATTTAGATGCTTCTAATCATGGGGGAAACTTGCTCACTGCTGGTAAAATGTTAACTTTGATGAACAAACTGCTGATTATCCAAGAAAAGATCTACAAATGGAAATGGTGAGTTCATATAATTTCAGTTATCTTTTTTCATTGACCTATTTTTAAGATTATTTTTAAACTTTTTTATGTCCATTTCCTGTTAATTTATGCAACGTTCATAACAATGAAAAATTTCAACATTAAAAAGGTCTTTTTAAAAATGTCAAGTGGATTACTCACAGAAGCAATATTTTGAATACTGATTATATTTCCGAGTGACTGACTGAACTGAAGATATCAACATAAAGTAGGTTCTTTTCTGATAATTAAATTCACTGGCTTGACCCATGTGCCTTTGAATACCTGTGTTCTCAGTAAACTACTATAACCTATGTGGAAAATATGTTATTAGACACCTAACATCTTAAATTTGCCACTCCTAGGGGAGAGCTGGTTATTAAGAAATAAAAGCAGATGTTTGCAGAAAATTTGAATTGAATCTTTAAGTCTCAAATACCTTAGTAGGTAAAGAATGGAACAATGCTTAAACCAATTATTATTCTTTTAAACAAAGAATAGGATTTTCCCTGGTGGCACAGTTGATGGGAATCTGCCTGCCAATACATGGCATGCAAATTCAGCCCCTGGGAGGGGAAGATTCCCTGGAGGAGGAAATGGCAACCCCTCCAGCCTTCTTGCCTGGGTAGTCCTATGGACAGAGGAGCCTGAAGGGCTACAGTCCATGGAATCACAAAGAGTCTCACAAAACCTAGCAACTAAGCAGGCTCACACAAGACATGAATAAATTCCTAGAAGCTTACATCCTACCAGGACTGAATCATGAATAAATAGAAAATCTGAACAGTCCAATATCAAATAAGGAAGTTAAATCAGTAATTAAAAACTTCCCACATAGAAAATCTTGTGATAAGATCATTTCCTTGATGAACTGTATCAACTTTTAAAGAAGACTTAACACCAATCCTTCTCAAATGCTTCCAACAAATTGAAGAGGAGAGAACACTTCCGGATTGATATTGTGAAGTCAGAATTAGCTTGATGTCAATGTCAGACAAGAATACAGGAAAAGAAAATGACTGCCCACCATTCCTGATAAAAATAGATCCATAAATTGTCAATGAAATACTAGCAAAATGAATTCTAGTGCACATTAAACGGATTTACACAGAATGAGTAAGTAGGATTTATCCCTGGCACGTAAAGATGATTCAACATAAGGCAAATAAATATATGTGATATAACACATTAGACATTGAGAGATAAAAGTCATGTAATCTTCTCAGTAAGTGCATAGAAAGCATATGCCAAAACACATCTTGCATAGTAATAATCCTCATCAAACTGGGCATAAAGGGAACATGTTGTTGTTCAATCAGTAAATCATGTCCGACTATTTGCAACCCCAGGGACTGCAGCAGGCCAGGCTTCCCTGTGCCCCACTGTCTCCCTGAGTTTGCTCAAATCCATGCCTCAACATAATAAAGGCCAGATAGGACAAACCCACAGTTAAGTCTCAGTGGTAAAAGGTTAAAACCTCTTCCTCTAAAATCAGGAACAGGACAAGGGTACTTCCTCACACTACTCTTTTTCCCTGTAGAACTGAAAGTTCCAGCTAGAGTAATAGTAAAAAAAAAAAAAAAAATAGAATATGTCTATTTGGAAAGATGAAGTAAAATTATTTTTATTTACAGATGATATCATCTTATATATAGTAAATCCTAAAGACTCAACTGAAATATTGTTGAAAATAATCAATGAAATTAGTAAAGCTGCAATTTATAAAATAAAAATACAAGAGTTAGTTGTATTTCTATACACTAGCAACAAAAAAATTTGAGACAGAATTAAAAACGCCACTCACAATAGTACCAAAAACAATAAAATACTTAGGAAAAAAATTAACCAAGGAAATGGAAGACCTGTAAACTGAAACTTATAAGACTGTAATGAAATAAAATTGAAGAAAACACTAATAAAAGGAAAGATATCCCATGTTCACCATCAGAAGAACTGATATTTTTACAAAGTGCATATTACTCAAAACTATTTATAGATTCAATGCGATCCCTAGTAAAATTTAAATGGCATTTTTTACATAAATAAAAAAAAAGCAATCATAAAGTTGTATGTTACCACAAAAGAGCCCAAATAACCAAAGTAATCCTATTAAAGAAGAAAGAAGCTAAAAACATCACACTTCCTGTTTCCAAACTATATTACAAAATTTTAGTATTTAAAAGAGTATGCTGCTGCTGCTAACTCACTTCAGTCATGTCCGACTCTGCGCCCATAGACGGCAGCCCACCAGGCTCCGCCATCCCTGGGATTTTCCAGGCAAGAATACTGGAGTGAGTTGCCATGTCCTTCTCCAAAGAGTATGGCATCAGCATAAAATTATAGACACATAAATCAATGGGTCAGAGTCAAAAGCCTAGACATAAATTGTTGCTTATATGGTCAACAAATATTTGACAAGCAAATCAAGAACACCTAATGGGGAAAGAATAGTCTTTTCACCAAAAGATGTTAGGATAATTAGATAAGAATATGCAGAGAAATGAAATTTAATGTCTATCTTACAACACTGACCTACATTAACCTGAAGCAAATTAAAGACTTAAACATAATTCCTAGTACTGTAGAACTTCTAGAAGAGAATGAGGAGAAGACAACACCTGTCATTAGTGTTGAATATTGTTGTTGTTTTTAAATAAGATACCAAAAGCATAAGCAATAAAAGCAAAAATCAACAAACAAGACTACATTAAACTAAGGAAAAAAAAACAACAAAACTTCTGTTCAGAAAAAGAAACCATCAGCAAAACTAAAAAGCAAGCTAAAAATGGGAAATAATATCTATAAATCATATATTCAATAAGGAGCTAATACCAAAATATAGAAAGGGGGACTCATATAACTTATCAACAACAAAACAATTTGAAAAAAAGTTGCTCATCGTCACTAATTGGGCTTCCCTGGTGGCTGAGACTGTAAAGCATCTGCCTGCAATGCTGGAGACCCAGGTTTGATCCCTGGGTCAGGAAGATCCCCTGGAGAAGGGTTTGGCAATCTACTCCAGTATTTTTGCCTGAAAAACCCCATGGAGAGAATAGCTTGGCAGACTAAAATCCATGGGGATGCAAAGAGTCTGACAGGACTGAGCAACTAACACTTTCACTAACACTTTCATGATCACTCACTAATCACCAATGAAATTCAAATAAAAAATCATGATGAGCTATCACCTCATATCTGTTAGAATGACAATTAGTAACAAGGCAACAGATAGCAAGCATTGTGAAGGAGACCTGAGTTTGATCTCAGGGTAGGGAAGATGCTCTGGAGAAGTTCATGGCAAACCACTCCAGTATTCTTACCTGGAGAATTCCATAGACAGAGGAGCCTGGTGGGCTACATTCCATGGGGTCATAAACAGACACAATTGAGCAACTAATACTCTCACATTCACTTATATCCATGTATTTGCACATATGAAAAAGAAGGGAATCCTCCCATTTGAAAAGCATGGATGAACTTTGAGGGTGTTATGCTGAGTTAATTCAGAAAGAAAGACAGTTACAATAGGATAACATTAGTATGTGAAACCTAAAAATGACGAACTCCTAGAGTTCAATCCCAAGGGCTGGGAATGGTGGAACTGAGGAGATGTTAGGTGCAACACAAACTTTCACCTAAAAGATAATGAGCAGCATAGTTGTCATAGTCAACAATACTTTATTGTAGACAGAGTTGTTAAGAGACTAGATGTTACATGTTCTTGGCATAAGAAAGAAATAATATTTGTGTGCTCTGATAGGAGCATTAGCTGACATTATGGTGGTTCAGTCAGTTCAGTCACTCAGTTGTATCTGACTCTTTGTGACTCCATGAACCGCAGCATGCCAGGCCTCCCTGTCCATCACCAGCTCCCGGAGTCCACCCAAATCCATGGCCATCGAGTCGGTGATACCATCCAGCCATCTCATCCTCTGTCGTCCCCTTGTCCTCCTGCCCTCAATCCTTCGCAGCCTCAGGGTCTTTTCCAATGAGTCAGCTCTTTGCATCAGGTGGCCAAGGTATTGGAGTTTCAGCTTCAGCATCAGTCCTTCCAATAAACACACAGGACTGATCTCCTTCAGGAGGGACTAGTTGGATCTCCTTGCAGGCCAAGGGGCTCTCAAGAGTCTTCTCCAACACCACAGCTCAAAAGCATCAATTCTTCAGCGCTCAGCTTTCTTTATAGTCCAACTCTCACATCCATACATGACCACTGGAAAAACCATAGCCTTGACTAATAGACCTTATGGTGGTTAGCATATTGCAATATGTAATTGCATCCATTTGACACATTTTTACATCTTACTCAAAAAATAAAGCTCTAAGTCTCACAGCCAACTCCTGTCAAAATCCATTTAATCACCTTCTAAAGTATTTGTTAACAACTCATTACTTACAAAATAAATTGTATTTGCTCTGTACAAAGAAAAAAGTCAAACTTGACTAATTAAAAAAGGAGCCAAGTGCCTTAACAGGCAACTCACCAAAGATACACAGATGTCAGTAAACTCAGGAATAAGATGCTCCATCCCTCCTGTCATCAGCAAGATGCAAATTAAAATGGGATATCACTACACACTCGTTAAACTATGAAGCGGTGGGGATACCAAATGCTGGCAAGAATGTGTAGCGGTAGTAATTCTCATTCATTGATAGTGGGAATACAAAATGGCAAATCACTTTGGAAGACTTGTTGGTAGTTTCTTACAAACTAAACGTATTATAAGACCCAGCTACCCCCACCTCCTAGGTATGTAGACTAAAGAGGTGAAAAATCTGTGCCCTTAGAGAAATATGTACACAGGTGTTTATGGCAGTCTTCTTCACAAGTGCCAAAACTTGGAAGCAATCAAGAAGTCCCTCTGTAGGTGAATGGATAAAGTATGGTACATCCAGAAAATGGAATATCATTCAGATATAAAAAGAAACACACTAACAAGTCATGAAAAAAGTGGAGGAATCGTAAATGCATATCACATCATACAACATAATATAGTGTAAGAATATGGGGGGTATAGATTGCTAAATTTTACATTTTATAGAGTTGATGTTTATTGGTAATGTGTGATAAAATACTGTTCTACTATCAATCTTTAAAATTAAATTATAACATCTCAAAGAATTCTAAGAATTTTTTTAAATGAATACTTCCCAAACAACTACAAAAATAAATCATTAAAGCAAATGAATTCTGCATTAAAATAAAATGAACCCATTGCAATAAAACAGAAATCATTAAATCAAAGAAGTATGAGCAACTATATCATCTTGTCTAGTATGGCCAAGTGACTTGAAATTTTATAATATGTTCCAAGATTTCAAATTGAATATTAGAAAAGCATATACATACAGTTGTTCAGCCAGCCAGCCATGGCCACTCTTTGAAACCCTATAGGCTGCAGCACACCAGGCTTCTCTGTCTCTCACCATCTCCTGGAGTTTGCCCAAGTTCATGTTCATTGCGTTAGTCATGCCATCCAACCATCTCATCCTCTGATGTCCCCTTCTTTTTCTGCCCTCAATCTTTCCCATTATCAGGGACTTTTCCAATGAGTCATATGTATGCATCAGATGACCAAAATACTGGTCATATACATTATATATATATGTATACACACACACACACACACACACACACACACACACACAGATAAAATAAAATTCAATTTTAAAAAGTTATATCCAGAAAATTCAAGAATAAAGAAACTAGATTTGACAGTAATAGAAACAAACAGGCAGGATTTGGTTGGGAAAAGTATCCATGAGTGATTAATGACAGTTATTTTAACTGAACATAAGACACACTGAAAAACATCACAAGTACAGTAAAAAGCAAAGTGTCAAAAATATACAAATAAAAAATTGTGAAAGAAATTGACTACATAAGACTGAAGAATTTTTCTACCACTTGTCAGAGAATAAATAAATAATTCAAAAGGATCTGATTAAAATAAATAATTCCAATAAACCCAGGTCAAAGACTCATCCTACAGTGTGAGAAATTTTGTTTTCATTTGAATACCTTTATGACATTTACACTATTATTAAAATTCAGGTCACAGAAAATCTCAATAAAATATGAAATTAGATGTTTAGGAAACATTCTCAGACCTCAAGTATGAAAATGATTCCACAATAAAACCACTACCTTTGAAATTAATAAGTAAATAAATTGCTTCTATTAATATAAATTTGCTTAAAATGATTTCCCATAGTTTGGATCGGTTGCTTAAGTTACCATAATTTTCAAAGTGCTGTGTTTGCAGAATCTGGACTACCTCCTGGATACAAAAAGATGTATATAACTATGTAAGAGATCCTACCCAACATAATAAGAAAAATAAAATGAGAAATTAAATCTGTAAGAAACCTAAATATAGATCTAGTCCGTGAATTTCTAACACGGAAGACTGGTAAAATCAGAGCTGAATGAGAGCAATTTTGCATGAAGCCTTGTTTACTACGTTAACTATGTGACCTGGGCCATTTGCTCTCCCTCTCTGAGCGCCAATCTCCTCTTCATTCATGCAAAGACGTTAGCAATGCTTGCCTTCTGAGGTTATTTTACATACAAAGTAAAATGTGTAAATTGCTTAGAATGTTAGAATGTTTGTTTTGCCCATATAATTATTTTATTTGGTTAATTGCTGACAAGTCAATTAACAGTAATTTTAGTATTATTATATGCTTGTCCTCAGTCTTGGCAATTGAATCTTTGTTTATAAATAGAGTATCCCAATAATTTTGGAGACTATGTTCCTCAAATGATGATACATTAAGGACTGCCAGTAAGTCTCTATTGCTAAGATAGCCAGAATCTTACTCTGGTTCACTTAATGTTTAAATAAGATTTTTTTTTTTCTTTTTCCTGAATTCTGCAAGCTACTCAAGATACATCCAAAAGTGTGATTCTTTTTGAATTTTATAATTATTTGAATAAATCAAGTCACATTTTATTGATTGTAATCAAAGAACCCTCTTTTGGATCAAAGTTGGTACCAGACTAGATATAGGTGAGACTGATACATCACTTTGACTACTGAAAAATCATAAAAGACATGGAATGAGAAGCCTTCAGCCACTGACATATTATGGTAAAATCATGTAAGCAGATTGAGAATGACACTTGCAAGGATTAGAAATTTCTCTCTACTACTTTAATACAAATGCTGTCAATTAAGCTGACACTGATATCGTCCATTAAGCTGGATGATTTGGCTGCACCAGAACACTGGACAACTTCCTGTGATAAATTCAAATCCTCAGGTGGCAGAGTGGTCAAGAATCTGCCTACCAACAGAGGAGATGCAAGAGACGGGGTTAGATCTCTGGATAGAGAAGATGCCCTGGGGTGGGAAACGGCCATCCACTCCAGTGCTCCTGCTTGGCAGATTCCATGGACTGAGGATTCTGGTGGGCTACCGTCCACGGGTCCTTTGCAGAGAGTCGGATCTGACTGAGCACACAGGCAGATGTAATAGAGCCCTTGCCCCAAGGAATAATCTCTCTGAAAGAATCATTTAACTGCTTTTGTGATAGGATTGAGAACACCAACATTCAGAAGCAAATAAGTAAAGAGCTACTTGCCAAATAAGTCTACATATTTAACTGACAACTTCATCCTGACTTAAGGAGAAAATTAAGGAAATCTAAATATCTGGTTCAGTTCTCGGGTCAGGAAGATCCCCTGGAGGAGGAAATGACACCCCACTCCAGTATTCTTGTCTGGGAAATCCCTTGGACAGAGGAGCCCGGTGGGCTACAGTCCATGGGGTTGCAGAGTGGAACATGACTGAGCAACTACACACACACACACACACACACTGTCATTATAACATTATAAGCTTTGGAGGACTTGGGTAACAAGAATAACTAAACTCCTAGAAATAAAGCACATTGCATAGTTCTTTTTGCAGAGCCCCTTCCTGTTTCATAAAACCAAGTTCAATGTCCCTGAATCTTTCACTTTTTTTTCTTAGCCTAGATCCAGAATTTAAATTCAACCATGTTTGATCATGAAGAGGTGGAGGAAAATGAAGACAATTTGAGGAACAGAAAAGGTATAACTAGAAAAAGCTGCTCAAATTGGCTAAAAAGCATCTCAAAAATCGGAAGAATATTTGTAGAAATAGAATTTGAAAGTGTTGAAAAATGTAAAATGAACCAGAAGTTTAAACCCAGCTGATATATTGACACTGGAGCACTCTGCAGAGATTCTAGCAACTGGCCAAGGTTCTAATAGGTTTTGAGGCTGGAAAATATAAAAGAGGGGCTTCCAAGGTGGTTCTAGTGGTAAAGAATCTGCCTGCCATTGTAACAGATTTAAGAGACATGGGTTCGATTCCTGGGTTCCCCTGGAGAAGGAAATGGTAACCCACTCCAGTATTCTTGCCTGGAGAATCCCATGGACAGAGGAGCTTGGAGGGCTACAGTCCATGGGGTCACAGAGAGTTAGACCCGACTGAGCAGCTAAGGTACAGCATGAGGTACCCCCACAACACTTTCCTCTCTTTCTTTCCTTGTGATCTATTATGGGGAGGAAGGTGGCAAAATTCAAACAAGCAGATCAAACCAAATTTGCAATTTTCTTTAGGCCTGGAAGGCTGGGGAGAAGGGAACAATTAAACGGCATTCCAGGGAGGAGAGAAGTCCACCGCAGCTAACGACAACAACAGTGAGTCTTAGTTGCTCTGTCGTGTCCGAATATTCGCAACCCCATCAACTATAGCCCACCAGGCTTCTCTATTCATGGAATTCTCCAGGCAAGAATACTGGAGTGGGTAGTCATTCCCTTCTCCAGAGGATCTTCCCAACCCAGGGATCAAACCCAGGTTCCCCTGCATTGCAGGTAGTTGCTTTACCAGGAGGGAAGCCTCTGAAGTAGTGGTTAATTAAAAGACAACACATATAACAGGAATTGGGGTGGGCAAAGATCTTTGGAAATGATTATATTAATTAATGGAGATCATATTAATTAATTATGGGATTGTACTAAAACTCTAGGAATTTCACTGACATCTTAAGTGATTTGTATGCCAAAAAACAACAGAATGAATAATAAAAATGTACAATGTTCAAATATGAATAACTAGATGTCTAAATGACAGTACTATGCCAGATGCAGTCTGCCCTGTTCTTTAGATGTGTGTTAATTCAGAGTCACAGAGTACATAAATGGTTTTCTTGTTTTAAGGAAGGAACTTATTAAAGACATTACAAGCATGTACTTACTGTAAGACTTTACCTTCATTCCTTCAAGTTATGAGTACATATAACCATTTATCTAAACAACTCAAGACCAAGGACTATGAATACCCCCAAACACTAAGAGATTACTTCACATCAGTTCTGAGCTAATTCATACACCTGAGAACCTACAGAAGTTATAATATTATTTTCCACAAAAGAAAGATGTTTAAACTAAGTTTGTGATTTGACAGCTCAGTTGCATTTTATCATTGTTGGTATGATCTTGAAAGGTGTTTCAAAATAATATCGATCATGTTTATCCACAAGCTAACTTAAAGCATATCTCAAGGTACAAGATTTTCAGTTGAATGTCAGTTTATTTAAGTATTTACTTAAATATTTAATTAATATTTATTTATGTCATTTAAGCTAGCAGCAGCATAGAAAACATATAGTGAAAATTTCAAATTGAATATTTCTACATCTCTAGGGGAAACTGCAAGATACTGTGAGGCTGAAGGCAAAGGTATGACCAATAGCATCAAGAACCACAACATCAAGGGCCTCAGTAAGGTATGTTTGGTAAATTTATTCAGTGTATGTTTCTTGAAATCCTACTAAGTGCTAAGTGTGTTCTAGGTGCTTACAATATATAAGAGAACTTGACGAGAAGCAATAAAGGCCCCGTCTCCAGAAAGAGATCTTCTTCAGTGCAGAGATATGGACAACTAGTTATATATTATACTGCATTGGAAAGTAGTAAACGCTACGGATAAAAATTAATGAAAGGGGAAAACATGTACCGATGGTGGAAAATTTGCAGTGTTAAAACAGGGGATGACTCAGGATGTGTCATCAGAGCAAAGACTTGAAGAACTCGAAAGATCAAACTTGGCAAATATTTAGCAAAAAAACATTTCAGGTAGAGGGAATGGCACTGATTGTAAAATAGCGTTTGTACAAGTCTTTTCTTAATTAACCTAAGATGAATATTTAATAATATTTTACAAAAAAATGGGGCTATAGAAACCATAGCTAAATAAAGCTATATCTATATACCTATGTGTATATGCTTCTGCTGCTGCTGCTGCTGTTCAGTCGCTTCAGTTGTGCCCGACTCTCTGCGACCCCATAGACGGCAGCCACCAGCCTCCGCCGTCCCTGGGATTCTCCAGGCAAGAGTCTTGGAGTGGGGTGCCATCACCTTCTCCGATATATGCTTCTAACATCCTGTTATTATTCTATGTCAGAAGAAAGATAAATTTTTACTGTTTGCTTATTGAAAAAGTAGCCTGCAGGTATTTATCACTTCTTATCAGCATGTTGAATAGGAGAGATTAATATATTTATAGAAATAACACACTCACACCCTAGTCATTTTTCTGTCATAAGCTTATAACAAATTTGGTGTGAATGTCATTTTGTAGAAAATTAAGGTGCTTCAAAGAAGGCAGTCCAAATAACATCTCTAGGTGTTAGTTTGTACTTGTGGTACAGTGACATTGACCTAAAGCAATTCTCAACATGGGTAAAATTTTTTAAAACACAATAGGTATAAATAAATGGCTGTAAATCTCTTAAAAGGTTATAAATCTCCTACGTATAGCACGGTGAGCATGGTCAGAGGAGAGGCGCATGTCCTCTGCCCATCCATTCTGGGCACGTAAGAGACACGAAAAGATTTATCCTCCAGAATAAAATCTCAAACAAAGATTCCTGTTCCTCTTACTTTGCCTCCACGTTAGTCATCCCATCATGTCCTACTAAGAAACTATGCCAAGACAGCAAGAAAGCCTTATATCCAAGGTAAGTTTCAATAGCTGAGAGCCCATTAAGTTGTGGTAGCAATGCCTCCCATGAGCCTAAAGCTATCCAGGGCAAATCTGTGGAAGCTATGAATGCCTTAGTCATTAGGAAAAAGAATCTTTTACAGATGTGGCTTACCTGAGGATTCTGAAATGTGCTAATTTGGGATTATTCAGGGGAACCCGAAATCCAATGACAAGTGTCCTTACTGCAGAAAGATAGAAGGAGGATTGAGACAGAAAGAAAAGGAGAATACACAGAGGAGGAAGTGGCAATTTGGCCATGGGGACAGATAGGAGTGATTTAGCCATGGGCCACTGGTGTCTGGTACCACCAGAAGCTTGAAGAGCCAAACAGTGGGAAACACCCTGTTGTCACCAGAGAAGGGGCTGCCCTAGACACCCTAATGTCAGATTCCTGACCACACCCAAGAAAAGAAAAGCAAAATAGTGGTCTGAGGAGGCCTTACAAATAGCTGTGAAAAGAAGAGAAGCCAAAAGCAAAGGAGAAAAGGAAAGATGTACCCATTTGAATGCAGAGTTCCAAAGAATAGCAAGGAGAGATAAGAAAGCCTGCCTCAGTGATCAGTGCAAAGAAATAGAGGAAAACAATAGAATGGGAAAGACTAGAGATCTCTTCAAGAAAATTAGAGATGCCAAGGGAACATTTCATGCAAAGATGGGCTCAATAAAGGACAGAAATGGTAGGGACCTAAGAGAAGGAGAAGATACTAAAGAAGAGGTGGCAAGAATACACAGAAAAACTTTACAAAAAAGATCTTCCGACCCAGATAATCATGATGGTGTAATCACTCACCTAGAGCAAGACATCCTGGAACACAAAGTCAAGGGGGCCTTAAAAAGCATCACTATGAACAAAGGTAGTGGAGGTGAAGGAATTCCAGCTGAGCTATTTCAAATCCTAAAAGATGATGCTGTGAAAATGCTGCACTCAAAATGCCAGCAAATTTGGAAAACTCAGCAGTGATCACAGGACTGGTGAAAGTCAGTTTTCATTCCAATCCCAAAGGAAAGCAATGCCAAAGAATGCTCAAACTATCACACAACTGCACTCATGAACACACTAGTAAAGTAATGCTCAAAAATCTCCAAGCCAAGCTTCAATAGTAAGTGAACTGTGAATTTCCAGATGTTCAAGCTAGTTTTAGAAAAGGCAGAGGAACCAGAGATCAAATTGCCAGCATCCGCTGGATCATTGAAAAAGCAAAAGAATTCCAGAAAATCATACATTTGTGCTTTATTGACTATGCTAAAGCCTTTGACTGTGGGTATCACCACAGACTGTGGAAAATTCTTAAAGAGCTGGGAATACCAGACCACCTGACCAGCCTCTTGAGAAATCTGTATGCAGGTCAGGAATCAACAGTTAGAAACTGATATGGAACAACAGACTGGTTCCAAATAGGGAAAAGAGTATGTCAAGGCTGTATATTGTCACTCTACTTATTTAATTTATATGCAGAGCAGGTCATGAGAAATGCTGGGCTGATGAAGCACAAGCTGGTATCAAGCTTGCTGGAAGAAATATCAATAACCTCAGATATGCAGATGATACTACCCTTATGACAGAAAGTGAAGAGGAACTAAAGAGCCTCTTGATGAAAATGAAAGAGGAGAGTGAAAAAGTTGGCTTAAAACTCAAAATTCAGAAGACTAAGATCATCATGGCATACAGTCACATCACTTCATGGCATATAGATGGGGAAACAATGAAAACAGTGGCTGACTTTATTTTTGGGGGCTCCAAAATCTGCAGATGGTGACTGCAGCCATAAAATTAAAATACACTTACTCCTTGAAAGGAAAATTATGATCAACCTAGACAGAATATTAAAAAGCAGAGACATTACTTTGCCGACAAATGGCCATCTACTCAGGGCTATGATTTTTCCAGTAGTCATGTATGGATGTGAGAGTTGGACCATAGAGAAAGCTGAGCACAGAAGAATTGATGCTTTTGAGATGTGGTGTTGGAGAAGACTCATGAGAGTCCCTTGAACTGCAAGGAGATCCAACCAGTCCATCCTAAAGGAGATCATTCATGAAGATTCATTGGCGGGACTGATGCTGAAGCTGAAATTCCAATACTTTGGCCACCTCATGCGAAGAACTGACTTGTTTGAAAAGACCTTCATGCTGGGAGTGATTGAAGGCAAGAGGAGAAGGGGACAACAGAGCATAAACAGTTGGATGACACCACCAAGTTGATGGACATGAGTTTGAGTAAACTCCGGGAGTTGGTGATGGACAGGGAGGCCTGGCGTGCCGCAGTTCATGGGGTCACAAAGAGTCAGACACGACTGAGTACTGACTGAATACTGAGTACTGACTGACTGAATGACCTTCAAAACTGTGAGCCAACAAACTTTTGTTCTTTAATTCACCAAATTTGTGGTATTTTGTTATAGCATTCCAAGGAAAGTATTACAGGAATTACAGTCATTGCTTAGATTTTTTTTTCAAGTTTACCTGACATTTTCAAGAAAATATAATTAATATGGGATTTTAGGAATCATTTTTTTCATAATTTTAGAATTACTGAAGAGAGTTCGAAAAATGTTTACACCTGTAGCAAGCACCCACATATCTGTGTAGGTACAGTTTTCCTTTTTTTCACCTTAAAGATGTTTTGGCAGAAACATTTGAAAAGTAGGATATTGAAGTATTAAAATCCCATAATTTAAATCTGAAGGTAACTTTTTACCTTGTTGAATATCTTCAACCAATATTTTAAGTTAAAGTTAATGAAGGAGCATAAAGAATACTCCTCAGAATAAAAAGAAAAGTGGGGTGAAATTGAATAAAGTTTGATAAATAATCACTGAATCCTAGGAACTCTGCTAACTTCCCTCTTATATTACATGTAGTCATCTCATTTAATTGTTATCATAATCCTAAATGTATGCAAGTATTGGTATAAGAAAGTGAAAGAAAGTGAAGTCGCTCAGTCGTGTCCGACTCTTTGCAACCCCATGGACTGTAGCCCACCAGACTCCTCTGTTCATGGGATTTCCAGGCAAGAATACTAGAGTGGGTTGCCATTTCCTCCTCTAGGGGATCTTCCCAACCCAGGGATTGAACCTGGGTCTCCTGCATTGTAGGCAGACGTTTTACCATCTGAGCCACCAGGGAAGTATAAGACTAAAAACAAATATTTATTTTATCTGGGTTGGTAATTTTTGATTCAGCAGTAACAATCGAAAAAAGCTCACTATTACTACCCTATTTGAAGTTCCTCTATTAAAGTACTGTTCAAAATCATGATATACAGAAACATTTTAATCAAGTTTAGTGAGTAAAAAGATATCTAAAACATAGGATACATCTAGACAGATTCAGTAAGCTAAGGATACATAAGTGGATAAAAGCTGAGAAGTATGATAAAATAAAGAGCAAATTTTCCCATATTCAAGCATCTGCACTCATCATACTTGATACCATTTGGATAAACAGCCTTTGATAGCAGAACAGAAAAAAATCCTTGTTTAGCACCACTTCCTCCAGAGAAAGTCACAAGTACATATGTCTAATACATACTGTGAGATACACAAGTTATGGAAAGTTGATTACAAGATCAAAAAATGTTTGAAAATCAATGAATGATCTATGTCCTTCTGGAGAGTCACAGTGAATATCACCAATTTATAAGCCCTGAAAATCTGTTACTTTAAAAAAAATCTTGTTTAATGCTGTCAGCTTATCCTAAATGTATTTTGCCATGTATTCTTCTTTTCAACTAACATTTGTTTTCCAGAGGAACTCACATTGGATATAATTGGTAGCTCAGTCATTTTTGACAACATGCAGTAAGAATGAGTCAGAGGACAGTACTGACCAGAAGTTGTAAAAAGCCAAAAGTAAGCATAGTATCTCTAGATTTCTGGTATTTAGGATATATCTTAATAAACAAAGTCATAGCAAATTTATAGTACAGTGATTTTTAAGGCTTTTATGCCTATAACAAGCCTAAGGTACAAAAATCAAGAAGGGCAACACAGTTAATTATTTTATAAGAGATTAAAAGAAACAGATATAAAACAAAAATACCCCAGACGCTCCTGTATTCTGTCCTCTGGAAAGAGCATGAAAGCTGCGGCATAAAATTATAAAACAAAGACATCCGGCCACCCCAATATAATTAAAAGTTTTACCATCTCTTTCTCCTTCCTTCCCTTCTTCTTAAAAAAGAAAGATGAATTCAATTAGCACACTATAGGCTTAAAATCTGTCAAAACTATATAGTGACTTTTTAATTTTTCTAACATAAGAAAAAAATGATCAAAATATAGTTTCTAAATTAGATGCATTTACCAAAAGTAAGATGTTATTTTTCCCTTGTAGTTTAATCTGGCACGTCAGTAACAAATTTTTGTTATTAAAACACTGAACTTCACAGGCAACAACCTAATTAAAGACCCTTTGTCCCTTCCTGCCCCAAAGAGGCATTACCATCTAAATTTTCTCCAAGCTTGATAGTATACTCAAAACAGTGTAGTGGGTAGGAAAACAAAACAGAATCTAAGACAGAACCTAAGAGACAATTTCGCACATCTGCTCCTATGGGTGTTCTTTCATTCTTTCTCATTTATAATTAATGAAAAATAATGGTGCTGACACAAGTTAATTACTATGAAAAATTACAGTTTATGCTATTCATTATAATAATGGCAAATTACTTGAGATTTTCAAACACTGTTCCTAAGCAATTAGAAGTGTTCATAAGAAGTTCACCTGTGAAATTTTTTCATCTGCGTTTGCATTCTGTGAAGTGAAAGAACACCCAATGTTTTTCATTAGCAGCAGAGATAACACAGCAAGAGATATTAATCATCGAGCCCTGTACCTGGGAAAACATTTAAAACAAATTGGGATTGTGTAGCTGAAGCAGAGGTCAAAACAATACACAGAGATATTTATTACAACCAAATTTTCTTAACAGGTTCAAAGGGACTATTAAATCTGTTTCATTTAGTAACAATTTGGTATAACTAATTAGAATTACTATCTTGTCCTAGTTTACCAAAATATTACATTACTGATTTAAAAATTAGAATTAATATACTTCTAATTAGCACATGCAAATTAGGGGATTGTCCCTTCTCGAACTTGCTTTTCTTATAAATCTGTAAATTGTAACAGTAATGCAATAGTCCTCAGGTTATTAAGAATAACTTATGACTAAAAAATACTAATTAGGCCTAATATGCCTGTGTAAATGAGCTAAATGAAAAACATCCCTGTGAAATATTTGGTTTGCTGTAGTTTCAACAGTAACATGAACAGAATGCAGTTCACTTTGTCTAGCTTAGCTCAGCGAGGATGTTGCTATATATATACACCTATTTTTTTAAATTTTTTCATTCAGCATAATATCGAAAAAAAGGTAAAAAATTTCAAAACAGTAAGAAATGTTGTAAATTATTTTTAATATTATGAATTCTCTATATTAATATTATAAATTCATTTCAATGTAGTAGGTCCTTCTTCATGAAATGGCTTTCTCTTTTATGACTACAAGCTCATCAGTCCAACAATATGAAAAAATAATCATTTAATATGTACTTTCTCTAATGGCACTAGGGTCAAAGCATCTTTATTTGCATATAAACATTTTATGTCTTTCCTAAAAGTTTTGAATTGTGCAGTAGCTCCTGGATAAAGACTCCTTGTGTTTCAAAACTCCAATCCTTGATGTTCAAAATTAAATAATATATATAATATTACCTGTTATTGCTTCAAAAATAATGTATATTTCATCTATTCTTCTTAAACTCTATTCAAAATACAAACAAGATGCAAATTAATTATCAAAAATGTTTAAACTCACCTACCAGCTTTATAAAGCAAATCCTAAAAACTCAGATGTGCCAGAAATTTTGCAATACAGTATTTCCTCTAAATGAAATGAAATCTGAACCCCAGTTGATCAGTCCACCATGTTAACAGGACGTGGTTTAAGACATTGAGGAAGTTGTTGAAGGATCTTGGGGGAGGGGTGGCTTTATGATCGTCAAAAATCAGAAAAGGGCTGCAAGTCTCAATACATAATAGTCAGACTCAAAGGGTCATTCTTGAAGTATTTGTGACCTCAGAAAGTAGTGGTAGTAATTCCTTGAAAGATGGGGGCCCGGGAGTTTTGTAGAAATCCTCCCATGTAGCTCTACACTGGTGAGAGGCTTGGGCCCAGGAGGAGCGGAGGCTTCCGGGAGATTCACCAGCACAATAGCCCTAGTCCTTGACTGCATCCTAAAGGAAAAGACACCTTTTCTAACACTAGTGAAGGTATCCTGGGTGCTGGCAACAGTTCTGGCAAAGCTCCCCAAGTGTGTCACAAAGGAGCATCCCTTAAACTTCTGCCTCTGTCCAGTTGCCACTACAGATTGTGATACAGGGCTCTGCTTTTGACCCAGATAATCATGATGGTGTGACCACTCCCCTAGAGTCAGACATCGTGGAATGTGAAGTCAAGTGGGCCTTAGGAAGCATCACACGAACAAAACTAGTGGAGGTGATGGAATTCTAGTTCAGCTATTTCAAATCCTAAAAGATAATGCTGTGAAAGTGCTGCACTAAATATGTCACCAAATTTGGAAAACTCAGCAGTGGTAACAGATCTGGAAAAGGTCAGTTTTCATTCCTATCCCAAAGAAAGGCAATGCCAAAGAATGCTCAAACTACTGCACAACTGCACTCATCTCACACGCTAGTAAAGTGATGCTCAGAATTCTCCAAGCCAGGCTTCAGCAATACGTGAACCATGAACTTCCAGATGTTCAAGCTGGTTTTAGAAAAGGCAGAGGGACCAGAGATCAAATTGCCAACATTCACTGGATCATCAAAAAAGCAAGAGAGTTCCAGAAAAACATTAATTTCTGCTTTATCAACTATGCTAAAGCCTTTGACTGCGTGCATCACCACAGACTGTGGAAAATTCTTAAAGAGATGGGAATACCAGACCACCTGATCTGCCTTTTGAGAAACCTGTATGCAGGTCAGGAATCAACAGTTAGAATCTGATATTGAACAACAGTTTGGTTCCAAATAGGGAAAGGGGTACATCAAGGCTGTATATTGTCACTCTGCTTATTTAATTTATACACAGAGTATATCATGAGAAATGCTGGGCTGGATGAACCACAAGCTGTAATCAAGATTGCCGAGAGAAATATCAATGACTTCTGATATGCAGACGACAACACCCTTATGGCAGAAAGTGAAGAGGAACTAAAAAGCCTCTTGATGAAAGTGAAAGAGGAATATTCCATTGTGTATATGTACCACAGCTTCCTTATCCATTCGTCTGTTGATGGACATCTAGGGTGCTTCCATGTCCTGGCTATTGTAAACAGTGCCGTGATGAACATTGGGGTACATGTGTTTTTCAATTCTGGTTTCCTTGGTGTGTATGCCCAGCAGTGGGATTGCTGGCATTGAAACATGTAAATTATCGTATGTGAAATGAATTGCCAGCCCAGGTTTGATGCATGAAACAGGGTGCTCAGGGCTGGTGCACCAGGATGACCCAGAGGGATGGAATCGGGAGGGGGGTGGGAGGGGGGTTCTGGAAGGGGAACACCTGTATACCCACGGTGGATTCATGTCAATGTATGGCAAAACCAAGGCGATAATGTAAAGGAAAAAAATAATTAATTAATTATTTTAAAAAGTGAAAGAGGGGAGTGAAAAAGTTGGCTTAAAGCTCAACATTCAGAAAACTAAGATCATGGCATCTGTTCCCATCACTTCATGGGAAATAGATGGGGAAACAGTGTAAGACTATTTTGGGGGGCTCCAAAATCACTGCAGATGGTGATTGCAGCCATGAAATTAAAAGACACTTACTCCTTGAAAGGAAAGTTATGACAAACCTAGACAGCATATTAAAAAGCAGGGACATTACTTTGCCAACTAAGGTCCGTCTAGTCAAGGCTATGGTTTTTCCCGTAGTCATGTATGGATGTGAGAGTTGGATGGTAAAGAAAGTTTAGTGCCAAAGAATTGATGCTTTTGAGCTTTGGTGTTGGAGAAGACTCTGGAGAGTCCCTTGGACTGCAAGGAGATTGAACCAGTCCATCCTAAAGGAAATCAGTCCTGGGTGTTCATTGGAAGGCCTGATGTTGAAGCTGAAACTCCAATACTTTGGCCACCTCATTCAAAGAGCTGACTCATTGGAAAAGACCCTGATGCTGGGAAGGATTGGGGGCAGGAGAAGGGGATAACAGAGGATGAGATGGTGGGATGGCATCACTGACTTGATGGACATGGGTTTGAGTGGACTCTGGGAGTTGGTCATGGACAGCGAGGCCTGGTGTGCTGGGGTTCATGGGGTCTCAAAGAGTCGGACACTACTGAGCAACTGAACTGAAGTTGCTTGCTTTCATCCCAGTTGTGAGCCATCCATTCACTCTCCTCCAAAACCTTCCACAATGCCCTTCTTCAGAATGCATTCTCCTCAGAGAGGATATGTTTACATACACACACACACAAAGAGGTCTGGCTTTAAGCTTTTGCACATAAACCTCCCTAGAGACCATTTAAATACTCAATAAATATTTCTTTCTCTAAGTAAGTAAATGCTTTCCTCATGAAAACTGCATACTGCACACATTTATGAAAGGGGTTTAATAAGGTCGAAAGAGGACTGGAAAGAAGGGCACTCACAAGTTTAGAATGCTGTGTTTCAGGTGCTTGATATTATTCACCTCTTCTAATATCCTCACTAGCCTTTTAGCATTATAAGTCTTTCTCTTTTTGAAGACAAGGAAACTAAAATTCAGTAAAATGAATGAATGAATTAACCAAGTCAATTTATGCCTTGTTGCTAGGAACACCACTTCCACCTAAACTGTGTTTTTTCTCACTCAAACTCCACATTTTCACTTTACCAGCGTTCCCAAAATTTAGTTAGTTGTTATATACAAAATGCAACGATTTCACCACGACACCAGACTACCTGAATATCTCGTACGCTTCCCAGTTGCTAAATGGAGAATCACAGTTGCGTTTCCTGGAATGCACGCTCTTCCCATGGACAGGTGACTTATTCATAACTCAAAATCAACCAGCTGCATAGAAAAGACTCCCATCTGACTCTGGTGCTCCAGAACTCCTCTGCCGCCTATGGAATTTAAACACCCCTGAAAGAGAACATAATTACAAAGAAAACAAAGAAAAGTCAAGCCCTCCATTTTCTAGATCCTCTGTATTTTCTCTTTTCTTTTCTTTTTTTTCTGAGAGATATATCTTACACTACATTAGAGTTGGAAAGTTGTATCATAGTTTTCAAGATTAGGAGTCCAGGTAGTAAGATTTGGAAACTTAAGAAACAAATTCCTCGACCATTTTATAAACAAAGAAGAAGGGGAATCTAGAAAGAAGTGAAAAACAATACAATAAGGAATTTAAAATATTGGATTAAAAACAGCAGGCTCACTGGAAGGGCACAGAGCCTAGAAGAGGCACATGCTTTTACAGCTGGTGTTACAAAGGCTGGCACTAAGAAGCAGGAGGCAGAGTATGGGAGACACAGCGTGGGGCTAGTGAGAGGGCTAGATGCCTTGTGAGAGGCCGGGGTGGGGTTTTTAATGGAATAACCTGCTGAAAGCAGATGGAGGTCTGACAGAGTCAAAAACTTGAGCAGAGAGGTACACTGCATCCAAGGTGAAGGACCACGAACGGGAGGTTTGAAAAAACCTTAAAGAGCTGAAGAATGGGAAGCAAATCCAAAAGTTTGAAGACAGGAATGCCGAGGGAAGAGTTGCTGAGAACTGTGAAGCTATATGGGAATCCCCAGTGGCTCAGCGGGCAAAGAATCCACCTGCAATGCGGGAGATGCAGGAGATGCAGGTTTGTCCCCTGGGTTGGGAAGATCCCCCGGCAAAGGAAATGCAACCCACTTCAGCATACTTGCCTGAGAAGTCTCATGGACAGAGGACCCTGTGGGCTAGTGCCCAGGGAGTCACCAAGAGCGGAAAAGGACTGGGAGACTAAGCATGCACTCGTGAAGCTATTATGGTGGGCCCTTACATCACTCAGCAAGATGACAACCTACTTCCAGAAAAGATGGCGGCACCCGTCAGGTAGAAAGTTAGGCATGAGCAATGATGGGTGGCCTAGATGATCTCCAAACCCCACCCCAGACAGGCCCCAAGGCAGCCCAGCAGAGCTCACAGATACGCCGCAAAAGAGCCACAGAGATTTCCCCAGTGATGCGTGCAACCTAGGCACAAAGTAAAGGGAAACTAACCGCAGGGGCAGCTGCCGCCCTGGCACATGCGCCCCTGGTGCACAGCTAGGAGCCTACTAAGGGGTCATAAATGTTCTATGCACACATGCATATACATATATATATATATGTATATATGATTTTAACAGACTGAATTATGGGAAAGATATTCACAATAGAGCCTGTTGTTATGTAATACGAAACCGTCAGCCCATGCCCACCTGGGTGAATACGTACAAAGCCTGTTGTGAAAAATTCTGTAATTCGTCATTCTGGGGCCAGTGCTTCTCTTGGCTTGGCCTGCCTCTCACTTGAGGTATTCTTTCTGTTTTTACTTCAGCATATTTGTTTTTGCAATAATTGAGAAATGCCTGACATATTTGATTTTAATTTTTCATGATCTAATTAAATACGAGACTATTTTTTAAATGTAAAAATTAAACATGGGAGAAATGAAGGAAGGCAGAAAATGAAGAAAGGTGGAAGAAACAGGCAAACTGAGGAAGGAGGAAAAGAAAGGAGGGAGGGAGAAAGAAAGGAAGAGGTAGGAAAAGCAGTAAGTTTACCTACAGAATGTAAATATCAGGAGATACGGCTTTAATTATTTGTAAGGAAAAAACTAGACTCCTAATTACCTGAATTTCAATTTTAGACCAAATATTCAATTTTAAAAGATTGGCAAGTGATCTATTTTACTTTGTTGGCATTAGTTGCATGGAATAAAAAAAATGTATTGAATATATAAATAGTATATTATTTAATAATACATTACTGTTGAATATACTATTCATTTTGGTTTAAAAAAAAAAAGAATGCCTAGGCAAACACATCAGGTTGTAACTGCGGGCTGTTATAAATTCTGTATAAAGATGCCTTGATTAAAACCACTGAGCTCATACGTGGCCTCTAACCCATCTCTTGACTCTAACGGTTCTACTCCACTCTTCAAGGCTTTGCTAGGATGATGACCACTGAACGTTTGCTCTTGCCAAATGTGCACTATTTGGGGTGACCTGCCCACTTAATAGACGTAGTCACTAAACTGTACTTCTTACTATCTATTCTAAACTCTTCCTGTAATAAGAGCCCATGTATTACCTATTATCATGTTTTTTTAATCTACTGCCTAAGAAAATGTATGAACACAGAAAAACTGATCCTACCATTATTTTTGTGTACTCGGAAATGGGCATGTGAAGTTTATACATGGTTGTATTTACCTAAATCTCCCCTAGGGAATATCTGATAAGGGCTCCTAGATAATGTAACAACTGTCCCGGAAATTGTTCCAAAATCAATATTTTAAAACGTGACTTTAAGTCAGACACAAGAAGAGACCCAGGAGCTCATTATTATATTTAAAATTTTAGAAATCAGTAATGATTTAACTCTAAAACCTGCCCAGCTGGCTGCTCTGTTATAATGTTTTTATCTGTCTTGAGAGTCTCAAATATATCAGTTTAACTCTCTGGAGTTTATAATCAACAGTGGCTAGAAAACACGACTTAATTTTCCACTGAAGTTTAATGTCTTCCTTGGGCCTCCCTCACCTCATGCCTACTCAGACTGGTTTAGCCCTGAACGCTGAAGTGACATATGTAAATCTTTGGCAGGCTTGCTTCTCTTCTGATTCAAAATGGCATCAAGTTTAAAAGTTGCAAGCACTACTAGGTTTAGTTCTCACCTTCAAGAACTTGATTCCCACACAGTATATTTTATTTTGAAAGTCTTATTTCCAAATGCAGAATATAATATATTCAAGAGTTGATAAATTTCTTAGGGCAAGTTAGGAAATCTGAAAGAACAGAGGTAACCATTGACTAAAGGGAAGAAAATTAGTACAATTCATGTGGGCATGTAGACTCTGAAGAGATGGTTGCTGATATTCTGTGCTTTCAATCAGCTGCTATCATGTGAAAGACATCTTCTACTTTTTAGCGTTCCTGCCTGGGAAATCCCACTGAAGAAAGTTTGTGTTTCTAGTCAAAATCAGTTTCTTTTTTAGTCAAAGTCAGCCAGAAACGAATGAGTGACTAAGTACATGATGCACACACCTGATATATGTTTCAAACGTTCTTCCATGTTCTTGACAAACATATACATATTAAAAATTATAAAAATAAATTTAAATTAATTTTTTCTTTACATTATTGTGTTGGTTTTGCCATACATTGACATGAATCCACCATGGGTATACATGTGTTCCCCTTCCAGAACCCTGCTCCCACCTCCCTCTCGATTCCATCCCTCTGGGTCATTAAAGAGTCCCTAAAGTTATAAAAATAAATAGTTCCAAATCATTTAAAAACAAGGAAAAAGAAAATGATTCATTTAGGTTAAATTCAAGTGTTCCCACAGCTAATATCATACTCAATAATGAAAGACTAAAAGCTATTCCTCTACGATTGGATATAAAACTAAGGTGTCTCCTTTAACCACTTCTATTCAACATAGTACTGGAAATCCTAACTAGAGCAAATGGGCAAGAAAAAAATTTAAAAGGCATTTAAATTATAAAGGAAGAAGCAAAATTATCTGTTTTCATGTGTCATGATCATATATATAGAAACACCTAGAGATTTCACTTTAGAAACAAAACAAAAGTTCTTAGAACTAATAAGGTCACAAAGCTGAAGAATAAAAAATTAACACAAAAATCAACTATTTTTATACATTAATTTTGAAACTATTCACAAAGTATATCAGGAGAGGAATTTCATTTACAATAGCATCAAACATTTTTTGCTTTGAAAAATAAACGTAACAAAGTATATATATTTACAACTAAAACTACAAAATGTTGATAAAAATTAAAGAAGACTTCAAGAAATAGAAAAACATTCTGTGTTCATGGATTGAAAAATATAATACTTTTAGAATGTGACATACTCCAAAACAATTTACAAATTCAATTCAATGTCTATATCAGAGTCCCAATAGTATTTTGGGCAGAAGTAGAAAAATTCACTCTAAAGTTCAGATAGAATCTCAAGGGACCACAGATACCCAAAACAATCTTGAAAAATAACAAAGTAGAATTTCTCACACATCCTGATTTTAAAATTTACTATACAGTTAAAGTATTTAAAAGAGTATAGCAATTGCATGAAGACAAATATTTCTTCATTTGTCCATCCAGCTCTGTAATAAACCTCTATACTTTCAAATGTTTCAACAAGGTGGACAAGATCATTAAATGTAAAAATGATAGTGTTTTCAAACAATAGTATTGGGAAAACAACATACACTTGCAAAAGAATGAGCTGGTCCTTTAGGAGTGAGTGAAAGTCACTCAGTCACGCCTGACTCCTTGTGGTCCCATGGATACACAGTGCATGATATTCTCCAGGCCAGACTACTGGAGTGGGTAACTGTTCACCTCTCTAGCAGATCTTCCTGACCCAGGAATCCACCTGGTGTCTCCTGCATTGCAGACAGATTCTTTACCAGCTGAGCTGCAAGGGAAGCCCGTCCCCATCTTATATTATATATAAAATGAAGTCAAAATTGATCAAATGCTAAATGTGATAACTAAAATTGTAACATTCTTATAAGACGTCATTGGGGAAAATTTTCGTGACATTGGATCTGGGAATGATTTCCTGGATATGATATCAAAATCACCAGCAACCAATAAAATAGAAACATTGGACTAAATCAAAATTTAAAACTTCTGTGCATCCAAAGGACATAAACAACGGTGTAAAAATGCAACCTAATAAATTAAAGAACTACTTGAAAATTATATATCTGAAAAAAATTTAATATGTAAATAATGCCTATAAATCAACAACAATATTAATAAACAATCCAACTTAAAATATGCAAAGGACTTGAGCAGACATTTCTCCAAAGAAGATATACATGTGACCAAGAAGTGCATGAAAAGATTCTAAACATCTCTAATCATTAGGCAAATACATTAAGACTGCAGTGAGATTACCCAGCATACCTATTAGGATGGCTATTATCTACAAAAATATAGCAGTAAAAAATAACAAGCTTATTTAAGGATGTAGAGAAACTAGTGAGGTTGAAGGAATTCCAGCTGAGTTATTTAAAATGCTAAAAGATGCTGCTACTGAAGTGCTGCACACCGTATTTCATCAAATTTGGAAAACTTAGTGGTGGCCATAGGACTGGAAAATGTCAGGTTTTATTCCAATCCCAGAGAAGGGCAATGCAAAAGAATGTTCAAACTACTGTACAGCTGAGCTCATTTCGTATGTCAGCAAGGTTATGCTCAAAATCCTTCAAGAAAGGCTTTAGGAGCATGTGAACTGAGGAATTCCAGATGTATAAGCTTGGTTTAAAAGTGGCAGCAGATAAAGAGTTCAAACTGCCAACAATAGTTGGATCATGGAGAAATCAATTCCAGGAAAACATCTACTTCTGCTTCATTGACTATGCTAAAGACTGTGTGGATCACAACAAACTGCAGGAAATTCTTAATGAGATGGGGATACCACAACACCTTACTTGTCACCTGAGAAACCTGTATGTGGATCAAGAAGGAACAGTTAGAACTGGACATAGGATAACTGACTGGTTTGAAACTGGGAAAGAAGTATAGGAAGGCTGTATATCTTCCGCAGCTTATTTAATTTCTATGCAGAGGACATAATGTGAAATGCCAGGCTGGATGAGTCACAAGCTGGAGTCAAGACTGCTGGGAGAAATAACAACAACCTCATATATGTGGATGACACCACTTTGATGGCAGAAAGTGAAGAGGAACAAAAGAGCTTCTTGATGAGGGTGAAAGAAGAGCATGAAAAACACTGGTTGAAACTCACCATGAAAAATACTATGATCATGGCATACAATCCCATCAGTTCATGGCAAATAGAAAAGAAGAAAGCAGAAAGAGTGACTAACTTTCATTTCTTGGGTTCTAAAATCTTGGATGGTGACTGCAGTTACAAAATTAAGAGACAATTGCACCTTGGAAGGAGAGATGACAAACCTAGACAGCATACTGAACAGCAGGGACACTATGCCACAGAGGTCTGAATAGTCAAAACTATGGTTTTACCAGTTGTCATATACAGATGTGAGAGTTGGACCACAAAGAAGGCTGAGCACCTAGGAGATTATACTTTTGAAATGTAGTGCTGAAGAAGACTTTTCAGAGTTCCTCAGACATCAAGGAGATCAAACCTGTCAATCCTAAAGAAAATCAACTGAATATTCATTGGGAGAGCTGATGCTGAAGCTGAAGCTCCAATACTTAGGCCACCTGATGCAAAGGACCAACTCATTGGCAAAAAAACGGATGCTGGGAAAGACTGAGGGCAAAAGGAGAAGAGGGTGACAAAGAATGTGATGGTTAGATAGCATCACTGACTCAACAGACATGAATCTAAGTAAAGTCTGGGAGATAGTGAAGGACAGGAAGCTTGGAATGCTGCAGTACATGGAGTCTCAAAGAGTCAGACAAAACTTAGCAATTGAACCAGAGAAACTTGAATCCTTGGGCACTATCGATGGGAAGGTAAAATGATGCAATTGTTTTAAAACCATTAATTAAATTTAACTACAATGTATCCCATAATTCTACTTTTGGGTATATAATGAAAAGAATTTGACACCAGGAATTTAAATAGATAACTTTATACTAATGGTAATAACAGCATTGTTCATAATAGCTAAGGGGGGGAAAGCATCCCACATGCTGATGTAAGAGTTACTTAAATATATAGTAATCCGGAAAGCATGATATTGCAATAAGGAGAGATATAAAGTCATTCAGAAAGGATTATGATTCTAGAAATAGACTGAGACACACACATACACACACACATATATATAATCGACTAGTTTTGAAAAAATGCCAATGTAAATAATTCACTTTGGGAAAGAGCCTTTTCAAAAAATTACAGTGGAAAAATTAAGTATCTAAATACAAATATGCATATAAATGTATTTACATATATATTTGACATATATTGACAAAAAGTTGATTTTACCACACATCGTGTACAAAAACTAATTCAAAATATGATACCTTAAGCATAAGTATTATAGATAAAACCCTAAAACTTCTAGAAGAAAACAGAAGAGAAATATTCTATATTTTGGTTTAACAATAGATGAGAAATCTAGATGAGAAAAAGAAACATGAACTATAACAAATTTTAGATGACAAATGGCATTTTTCTATTTGAAAAAAAATTTACACTTTATAGCAAATTTAAGAAATTAACCATTCAAGCAACTTATTGGTAGAAAGAATTTGTAGACATAAATTTGAGAAAAGACATGGGTCCAGGATACAAAGAGCAGTAAAAATTTTTAGTGCAATAATAAGGTGAAAAACACTCTAATTAAAATATATATATATATATGGACAAAGAACTTGTATAGCCTTGAAAGAGCATTTACAAATGAAAAATAAGCACACATGTAGATACTTAAAATCCTCAGTTATTGTGAAAATGCATCTTAAAACATGACAAAATATTAGAACGTACAACAGTGGTAAAATTAGGAAGTCTGACAAGAGTAAATGCCTCATTAGTTGAGAGAGAGAATGAAAAATAGCACATATGTGAAAAATATTTCGGCATGCTCTTAAACATGTACCCCCCAAACTCAGCAGCCTCACTCACTCTGACCTACTCGAGGCCAAGGGAGATGTTTGTCCACAAAAGGACTTGTCTGCAGTCGTAGCAGCCACGGGCCCCCTAAACAGGAGCGACCCGAATGCTCACCTGAGAATGAGAGAGACAGCCCGGCGCGCCCGCGACACAGAAGGCCTCTGGGCGAAAGAGAGGCCAGACTACAGGAGCGCGCGGCAGCTTGAGCGAACCTCAGAGTCGTGAAGCTCCGCGCAAGAAACCCGATACAGCGCTGTGTATTTGTAGATGCCGCCTATATGAAGTCTCTGATAAGGCCAAGTTATAGAGCAAAGCAGTGTTCTGGGAGGAGGAGGGGGAGGAGGGCTGACTGTAAGGGGTACAGGGGGACGCTTGGCGTGACATATGTGCTCTGCGTCACCTCTAGCGTTAGTTGCGTCGCTTTACTCATTTGTCTAAACTCGCACGTTTTATTATACATGAATTGTTTAAAAGTATCCTGCAAACAAGGACTAGTTACAAAGTCGGACTAGAGATAAAAGCTTTTTCACAACATTGTTTTGAGTTGCATGGTTATTCTATTATATTATTGTGATTTTTTATTGCAAATACACGTTTTATGCTTTAAAAATGTTCATAAGTTACACTGCTTTACTAAGTAAAAATTTGAAAAATACTGATGAAACGAAAGTTTGAGAGAACCATTTTAAGTACAAATAGGCTGAAATTGAAATAGTCTGAGGGATTTGTTTTAGTCTGTTAAAAAAAAAAAGAAAGACAATTAGTCTTAACATTTTTAATGCCTGGTTATGGAAATTACAATTGAAAATAAAGATAAACATTATTATAATAGCACACAAAGCAATGGACAAACAATTAATCTCAAAAATATACAAGCAACTCCTGCAACTCAATTCCAAAAAAATAAACAAGCCAATCAAAAAGTGGGCCAAAGAACTAAACAGACATTTCTCCAAAGCAGACATACAAATGGCTAACAAACACATGAAAAGATGCTCAGCATCACTCACTATCAGAGAAATGCAAATCAAAACCACAATGAGGTACCATGTCACGACAGTCAGAATGGCTGCCATCCAAAAGTCTGTAAGCAATAAATGCTGGAGAGGATGTGGAGAAAAGGGAACCCTCTTACACTGTTGGTGGGAATGCAAACTAGTACAGCCACTATGGAGAACAGTGTGGAGATTCCTTAAAAAACTGCAAATAGACCTGCCACATGACCCGGCAATCCCACTGCTGGGCATACACACCGAGGAAACCAGAATTGAAAGAGCCACGTGTACCCCAAAGTTCATGGCAGCATTGTTTATAATAGCCAGGACATGGAAGCAACCTAGATGTCCATCAACAGACAAATGGATAAGAAAGCTATGGTACATATACATAATGGAATATTGCTCAGCCATTAAAAGGAATACATTTGAATTAGTTCTACTCAGGTGGACAAAACTGAGCCTATTATACAGAGTGAAGTAAGCCAGAAGGAAGAACAGTTTCGTACAGTATACTAACGCATATATATGGAATTTAGAAAGAAGGTAACCATAACCCTGTATGCAAGACAGCAAAAGAGACACAGATGTATAGAACAGTCTTTTGGACTCTATGGGAGAGGGCAAGGGTGGGATGAAATCGGAGGACAGTGGTGAAACATGTAAATTATCATACGTGAAACGAATCGCCAGCCCAGCCTCAATGCATGATACAGGGTGCTCAGGGATGGTGCACCAGGATGACCCAGAGGGATGGAATCGGGAGGGAGGTGGGAGAGGGTTTCTGGAGGGGGAACACATGTATACCCATGGTGGATTCATGTCAATGTATGGCAAAACCAACACGATAATGTACAGAAAAAAGTCTTTATTTAAAAAATAAATAAATAAAAAGAAAATAAAGATAAACAGAAACAATACAGAACCATAAGTTTGTGAGGCAGTGCCTATATTATCATAATTAAAAGACTGGAATTAAAGCATTGACTTTCGTACTGTGTATTGCCCCCAAACACTGATGTATTTCAATCATGTTATTAAAAATCCAATCAAAGATGAAAAAAAATATAGTGACTTCTCTATGACCTTCTAAGTTTTTTTTCCAACGGTCTCAGCATTGTATATCATTAGTTGTAAAACATGGAAACATGTAGTTGGATAACTGGGATCCATTTGGCTAAGTGGTATTTGATTTCAATGCTACAGTTTCTAAGGAAGTTGTAAAAGTTTTTGCAAAACCTGCCTTTCCTAAAGATTAAACATGTTGTGTTATTGTATCATAAGCATTTTAATATTCCCCACAGTAGATCTTTCACCATTGATCTGAGCAAAGGCAGAGCATGGTAATAACATCTTGTTTTCATAGCTTGAATAAACCTAGAGTCACCAAACCAGAGAATTCCCTTTGCTGGCCAAAATTCTTTGCTCACTGCTAATATTTACTGGGGCTACTTTTTGAGGGAAGGATCTATTAGCATTTATACTGCTGTGATTTTTATCAACATCTAAAGCGACTATCTAGACCGTTTACTAAGAGAACTCTGTAAGACAGACAGGCTGCGGGACACGCGTGCCACCCACGGGGGAAATGATAATAACACAGTCAAAGAGAACAGGGCTACAGCTAGACTTGCTACTACCTATGACAAAGGGTGCATTTAGTAGAAAATACACGTTTTCAACTTTGCTGATTTTTTCATTGCTTTTTCTTGAATATTATGAGTGAGAAAATGTGACCCCTCAAGTAAAGTAAGAATTATAAAAAATTTTGCCATGATACAGCTAACATTAAACAAACTGGAGACACGGGAAAAGGAAATAAAACCTGGGCAATAACTGGAAGAAACATTTTCTCCTTTGAAGTAATAAGACAAGCCAACAACAAAAATCCCAAGCCAGAAGAATTTGTTGGCAAACATAAGAGAAAATCAAGAGTGAAATAAGAGCACAGAAGAAGGGAAAATGTCTCTGAATAAGACAGGAAAAGGCTGGGCAGAAAGAAAAGCCTTAAAGAAAGTGCCACATACATGGAGTGATGGGAAATAGTATTTAACCAGAGCCCTGTGTATACCAGGAAAAGGACTCCTGTGTTGTAAACTCAATGGAATCAGAAACTTCCCTCCTTGCTCATTCTTTCCTTCCTTTAGAAGACCTATGCCTTCTAAATAAGACTCACTTTAATGTATTTATTAAAACTTTATTTATGACATTTAATCATTTGTAGTTACTGAAAAAGTGTTCAAATATTAAGGCAAATTTAAAATTTATATAAAAAAGAAAAGTACATATCACCCATGTTAACTACAATGACAGCTACTGTTCAATCTGATATATTTTCTTTCTAACTTTTTCTATGCATTTGTTTATACAGGTGGAATTTTTATGCTTCATTTTTTCTTTGATAGCATATCATATATATTTTCCCCTGAAGAAATCCAAATAACAGGAAATATTTAGTCAAAATGAAATGACAGCCCTTTCCACTTTCTTTCAGCTTCAGAATTCAAAAACAAAAGCTTATTTTCTGTGGATTCAAAAAAGGAAGAAACAAGAAGGCAGCTGAGGTCTTTGGACCTGAATTGACCAGTTCTGTGGTGTTAATGCACTGCTATATTCAACTTGTGTATAGAAAAAGCGATTTTGAAAAGCACATATGTTTCAAGAATTGTTCTAATACTTTATTAGCAATTATGTAATTTCAACGACAATCAGAGGTTTCTTTCAGGAGTCATGTAGGAGTAAAAGCAACTCTATTTCACCACAAACAGATCATCACATTAGCAGAGGCATCATCTTGATAATTATGATGTGTAATAACGGCACAGTTGTTTCTATGAAAGCGATAAAAAAATATAGTAAAGTATTAGAATCTCAAAAGTGTGAAACCTGCAGACTAATTCATAATGTCCTCCAGGAGTCATTGCGTTGGCACTGGGTTGTGATATTGTAGACCTAAATTAGGGCTTCCCTGGTGGCTCAGATGGTAAAACATCTGCCTGCAATTCACTCCTTGGGTTGGGAAGATGCCCTGGAGAGGGGAATGGCAATCCACTCCAGTATGCTTGCCTGGAGAATTCCATGGGCAGAAGAGCCTCGCAGTCTAGAGTCCATGGAGAAGTCCGTTGAAAGAAGAGCCTGGTGGGCTAGAGTCCATGGAGAGATCCATGGACAGAAGACCCTGGGAGGCTACAGTCCTTGAGGTTGCAGAGTCGGACAGGACTGAGCGACTAGCACTTTCACTTTTACCCTTGCAAATGGGAACTCAGTGATCATGAAATATTAAGCATAGATTATTTCAACAGGTGACAAAGCCAGAGATCTAGCAAGCAGAATTTGTCCTGAGAAGCTATTTTACTTCATCCCCCATCTAGCTAAATTTCCACTCCTTGGTGACAGTGAGTGGAGAGCGAGTGGAGACTCCGTCTCATTGAGTTCACTGTGGGATCAACTGTCTCACGGAGGAGAGTGGGAATACAGAGCAATCTGGGAACACAGTTACAAAGAGTAGCTCAGACTTACTAACCTTGAAGTGAAGTGAAGTGAAAGCCACTCAGTCCTGTCCAACTCTTTGAGACTCCGTGGACTATACAGTCCCTGGAATTCTCCAGGCCAGAATACTGGAGTGGGTAGCCTTTCCCTTCTCCAGGGATCTTCCCAACACAGGGATGGAATCTGGTCTCCCACATAGCAGGTGGATTCTTTACCAGCTGAGCCACAAAGATCTTAACCAAAATATATTAATTTCCCACTAATTTATTTATTATTACCATTATTATTAAACAATTTGTCCATTGTTTATGGCAGGAGTGTCAAATAGCTTTTATCTCATCAGAGGTTTTGAACAATTAATATTGATTAGCTGCTGAGAGCATTATGTTAAGCAGGACTCTGAAAAAATGCTTTGAATGTTCTGCTAAATTGGTACCAATCAGAGGAAAGAATGATTTAAATATTTCCTATATTTGACTTTGATGCAACTTTAGGAAGATTCAAATAATCGTGGGCACATGCAATGGATCAGTGTGTTATTCTCCTGATGACTAATGACTTCGTCATCAACAAAATAATAGTGGCATATATCCTGTGGTTAGTTAGGTCACACTACGTACAAAAAAAAGCCACTTCATTAGGAGAGCAATTAAATTGTGGGTTGTAAGTGCTCAGAAATATTAGTGAGATGAATTGATCTCTCTGAAGAAAACACTTCAGAGGAGGAGAAACAGATCTAACAGTGGACTACACACAGGAAATCGTCTTGAAAGGTGCGGGTGGTGGGGAGAGGCACATGGGTGTAGCATACCAGTTGGTCTTTAAGTGAGGCTTTTCTATGTGTTCGACTTAACTTATACTGAGTGCACAGGAGTAAAAACCACAGGAAGGAGAGGACAGTCAAATACAGCAAGTCAGCGTCTCCCGAGTCTCACAAGACAGACTCATTTTCATATTTCAACTACTAGTTATATGGCCATTTGAACATGTAAATATCACAAAAATAAGAAAAGTTTGGGGTAACTTTGTTGGGTTGGATATTGTAAATAATTCTTAGTTTGAAGAAGTTTAAAATAGATAGCTTGGGCATAGGGAATAGCTACATCATTTTTATATAAGATGAATGTGAAGTAATACTAGAGTCAGCTAGTGTGACTCTAGTTTTGTGTGAGTTTGTTTCTATTTCCGATAATGCATTTTTTCTAGGTTAGTTACATTAATTACTTTAATTCCCTTTACAACTTTCTCAATTTTTGCTTTTTTATATATAAAATAAAAACATTTTCTCTGAAATCATTAATAGTGAAAACATCATAAAATATCATTTTAAAAGAAACAAACAAAAGTCACTATGGTAACTAAACAGATTATTTCAATAAGCTTTCCTTAGTCTTAAGACCTATTTCTAATCATCATGTAACTCTGCCTCATGCCTTTTTGGATTTAAAATTTAAAGCATAATTGCTGAGCAGCAATACTTACAAATTGATTGCTTCCACAACAGCATTTATTTAATATATTCTACTTGATACAGATTTAAACAAAATACCTTCACTTTTTCTGAATATTATTTCATAATAGGTGTCAACCATTGGGGTATGCTGGTAATTTTAATTGTGTTCCTAACCTATCCCATATTTTTCAAAGATTCCTAAAATGCTTTCCATGTGAACATGAAGATTAATATAATATTAGCTTTTTTTTTGTTTGTTTTATTTCCTCAAGATGAAATGAAAGCTCTGTACCTTGCAGCTGGCTCAACCCTCTAGATAAATGACTCTTTCTTGCCTGCCAACCTGTACATACTCATTAGACTTAGAATGTGGAGCCAATTTAGTTCATAAAAAGAAAAAAGGTAAGTGAAGAAGAAAAAAGAGAAAAGTATGCCATGGATTGGGTACAAAAAATGCTGTCTTTGGCAGGCAAAGAAGCAAAATCTAGGAGCTCAGCTGCTAGAACAAAAGGTATCATTCAAAGTGAAATGACTGTATCTTAACCCCGGGTGCACTTTGATGAGGACCTCTGCTTCCTAACTTGAGAAGAGGGAAAGCAAGTATTGAGAAGCAGCTACTAATGCTTAGACTAACCAGTGACATACATGAGCTTTAGTTTACCACATGGAAATATTTCTGTAAAAATGAATAAACGAGAAAAAATGAGGAAGTGGAGTCAATTCCATAGAGTCTTTAGAATATTTTTGTTAGTGTTGTTAATTAAAACATGCCTCTGATAATCAGAGAAGAGGGAAAACACCCAAAAGTTGAAGCTAATGTTTATTTTACTACTTAATGGTATAGGTTTCTTTTTCCACAAGTGTAAGAGTTCAAAGATGATGTGAATAGTGGCCCCAGCACCCTTCGCCAATTTTAAAATCCTCGATGAGTAAGAAAACATCCAGAAATACATTTTTCTTAATAATACTGTTATCTCGGACAAACAATTAATCTCAAAAATATACAAGCAACTCCTGCAGCTCCATTCTAGAAAAATAAACGACCCAATCAAAAAGTGGGCCAAAGAACTTAACAGACATTTCTCCAAAGAAGACATAAAAATGGCTAACAAACACATGAAAAGATGTTCAACATCACTCATTATCAGAGAAATGCAAATCAAAAACCACAATGAGGTACCACTTTACACCAGTCAGAATGGCTGTAATCCAAAAATCTACAAGCAATAAATGCTGGAGAGGATGTGGAGAAAAGGGAACTCTCTTACACTGTTGGTGGGAATGCAAACTAGTACAGCCACTATGGAAAACAGTGTGGAGATTCCTTAAAAAGCTGCAAATAGACCTGCCATATGACCCAGCAATCCCACTGCTGGGCATATACACTGAGGAAACCAGAGTTGAAAGAGCCACGTGTACCCCAATGTTCATCGCTGCATTGTTTACAATAGCCAGGACATGGAAGCAACCTAGATGCCCATCAACTGACGAATGGATAAGAAAGCCGTGGTACATATACACAATGGAATATTACTCAGCATTAAAAAAAAATCATTTGAAGCAGTTCTACTCAGATGGACGAAACTGGAGCCCATTATCCAGAGTGAAGTAAGCCAGAAGCAAAAACAACAATACAGTATATTAACACATATATATGGAATTTAGAAAGACGGTAACGAGAACCCATCATGCGAGACAGCAAAAGGAACGAAGATGTATAGAACAGACTCGTGGACTCTGTGGATGAGGGTAAGGGTGGGATGATATGGGAGAATGGCATTGAAACATGTTACTTATCATATGTCTACTCAATCGCCAGCCCAGGATTGATGCTCGGGGCTGGTGCAGCGAGATTTCCCCGGGGGGAGGGAGGAGGGAGGGGGGTTCTGGAGGGGGAGCATATGTAAACCCATGGTGATATCATGGCATTGTATGGCAAAAACAATAAAAGGGAAAAAAAATAATACTGTTATCTTCCCCTCTGGTAGGTTAGAACATAAAGAGAGATACAGACAGAGACAAAAGGAGAGGCAGAGATATTGTCATTTAAGATAATTTTAAAAATATGTATGCAAAATAAATCATTCTTCCCTTGGGTACTTGTGGAGTCATTGATTACGAGCTATTAATCAAATGGCGACAATCTAATCTTATTTTATTTCTGAAGTTAACCAGGCGAAAGGGGGTGGCAAATGGCGCTGCATACCTCTTCACCCATGCTTAAGCTGCTTCACAGTGAACACTTGCCCTACAGGACCCTACATGCCTCAGACTTTCTGTTTGAGGCGAGATAAGCTATTGTCTGTATGGAGGGAGCTGGGTGGACACAGGCGAGACGGATGATCAGTTGGGTGATTAGCCCTCACTGCAGTTGCCACCCAGTGGCCCCAGAGATCCGAGAAACTGACTTATGTCCCCGCGTAAGGTGTTTTTAGGCAGCCACTGTTTGTTGGGAAGATTTCTTCTTGGCCTAAGAGAGGGCACCTCTCTGTGAGTCATTTCAAAACCTGCGATTTACCCTGGATGCCCCAAGCATACACACAAGAGGAGTCAAGAGAGTTCACAGAAAGACACTTTATCAGTGGTACCTGGGTAAACAGAAGGGGAATTGTGAGCTTTATGAGTATGCAACTTGTAATACTAGCAAGCAGAACGTACATGTCACAAAAATCAGGATGGAATAGAGGTCTGAGTGATTTATGTTTCAAAAGGACATATTGATTGTATTCATTTCCCACCTATCTTTTGGTCCTTACTGAAATTAAAATATGTTTAAGAGTCATCTTTATGTTCCCCTATTTACCAGTATATATCTATTTTAGTACTCTCCATAGCATGCGTTAACAATAGGCCCATTTCCTATGATGGACTTTCAGGCCATCTGTAGATACCTACCACTATGAAACAAACACACAGTGTAAATATTTTTACACATAAACTTGAAGTCTTTTTGGCAATTTCCTCTTGACTGACCTCCTTTCTCCATCATATCAGGAAACCCACCAGTACACAAAGTCAGTTCTCCACTCATATCCCCACAAGAGCAACCCGTGGGCTTCCTAATCCAGAGGGAGGCTTAACAGGAAACAAACCAATTTGAAAACAACTGGGGAAATCTACCCAAACCAACTAGAAAAATCTATAATGCTTTGTTCTCAACTATTTTGGCAAGATCCCACATTCTTAATGATCCAACAAGAATAACCACACATAAAGGAGGCAAATGCATGTGGGAAAGAGATTGAACAAACAAGAAGGAACACTTTAATGCTTGATGAAACAAGCATTCCCTTCCTCCACCCAAGTATTGTCATAAATATCAATTTATCAGAAAGGAATGTATGGTTTCTCAAAGAAGTCTTTAGCAACTACATTTGGTCATGAATATCTCCCATTAGTTTTAGGAATCCCAAAATACTGTTTTCTAACAACAAAAAATTATCAATTAGTATAGTCCCAACTTTTAAAGGAAAAACAATTGATCACTGTCACTTATTTCCTTTAAGAATATATGAAATAAAGGAAATTTGATATTGGTATGCTATAGATAGCTTTCTGTTTCTTCTGTTTCTATAGACATTTTCATTGATTTATCTATTTAACTGTGACAAATGCTGTAGCTAAACTTGGTCAACCCTAGACATCTCTATGGTCAGATAAAAGTGAGACAAGATAAGAAAGCTTCTGGAGATGTCACAGAATTGCTTTCGACCCTCAGTTAATTAAACCCATCTGGGGTAAAAATACATCATTGTGAATTTACACAGCTGACGAATTTCCTGTTTTATAAGTTATGCCAAAGCAAAGTTCAGCATCCTGGTCTTCTGTGTGAAGAGGAATCATTTTATCTGCCCACAGAAAATATAATCTCACAGGGCATCTTTTTAAGTAAATCAAACTAAGCAGATATGGAGCCTGGTGTTTCTTTTGGCTTCCAAGCTTCATTTTATTTGTTTGGAGCCCAAGGAATCTGAGGAAGTACTTGTTTTCATGAATGGCTAGAGATAATGTATTTATATCTATCTTTTTTATATGAACTATCTTTGAAACAATGTTGATTTAAACATATTTTTTCTTTTATTTTTCATCAACCATTTGCATATTATCAAGCCTATATGATTTTGCCTCTCACAGAGTTTGTTCATAAGTTTTTTTTTTTGAATTGCTCTTTATATCATAAGAAACAATAAACATGAATGAATTGTGTGCCATTTTTTGAAGATAAGAAATTACTTCTGCCTATAAATAGTTTGTGATTTAGTTGCAGAGAAGGGATAGACATTCAATGAAAAACATTATAGGGTAGCAAATTCTATAGAGAACATGAATGGTTGGGCCAGAAGTGGTCTATCAAGTCCGAGGAAATTATCCCCAAACTGAAGAATTCAGGGAGGCTTCCTCTCGAGGATTACACCAGGGCCGGAAGCAGGGCTTTAAAAAAGATTTCTTAAGAGGGAGATTTTTGTACTGTGCTGATTAGACCACCTAAATCAGAGGGTTCATAAAGAATAACAGGGTGATCAAGACTTCAGTGTTCAGTAAGGCTGACTTCTAAAAGGCTTTGGGGAATTTTGGAAGAAAAAAGGTCAAGAAATAAAGACATATACCATATATATTTCTGAATACTTCCTTTGCCCTACTTGATTAAGCATCAAATGATACATTTTGTTCAAGAAATAGGCAAATATTTTATGTCTTATACTTTATATTTTTATGCTGATAGAAAAATTTCTTAACTTCATAATAAAATTTTCTAAGAGTGATATTTTGATATTTAATTTTAATAAAATAATTTGATTCTACTGGTAACATTCACATTCATTATTATAAAATGTAAAGTCCTTCTAGTTTATTCTGAGATTAAAAGGAATATTCATATTCATTTTTGTACTTTAAATTGTTTCTTATTTTGCTTTACTCTCAGTTTAAAATTGAACATACTTACATATTTCAAATGCAATTTTATAAAATATTGGAAAGAAGCCTAAATTCTTTCTTAATTTTAAATACAATCATGGAAAACTATTTTTAGAGCATTAAATATTTCAAAACTGAAGCATAAAATATATCAAAAAGTTAGAAATGTATGACAGGCTCAAAGTTAAGGGTCACTAAGAAATACGTCTAGTTTTTTAGACATTTCTTTAAGTAATATTCTTTCTAGGCAATTTACCCTAAGATCTACTTTTTAAAGATACAAACTCTTTTAACAATTTAATAGTTGTCTTGGTGGAGACTTGGCATGCAGAAGTTTCATAAAAAGAACAGAACAATAATCATAAAAACAATCAAATAGAAATCCTGATAACAATAAAGAACGGTTACCAGAAAAATTGGGACTCAGAAGACTACAAAAGTTGTCTGGAAAACTAAACTATCTAAAAAGATAATTGCAAATTAATTTTGAATTTGTAATATTTTGTCAGTTATGGTGTCTTGAGATACGAGAAAATGGACATACAGCTCTGGGTTCTATATTGAAAGTTAATTTATTAATAATGATGAAAAATCTTATAGTAATAATAATGGCAAGCAATAAAGATTTGTCTCTGTGAAATATTTTCCATTCTTTTGGCATTTTTGGAAACAGTATCTTGCTGATTTGTAGAAGGAAAGATTTTAAAAGTCCTATCTAGATGAAAAGGAAAATCATAGGTGACAGAAGGAGAGTAACAATTATTGAGTACCAAGGATGTTTCATGCTCATTTTACTACTATTGCAGAGAAGGCACTGGCCACCCACTCCAGCACTCCTGCCTGGAAAATCCCATGGACGGAGGAGCCTGGTGGGCTGCAGTCCATGGGGTCGCTAAGAGTTGGACACAACTGAGGGACTTCCTTTGTTTCACTCTCATGCACTGGAGAAGGACATGGCACCCCACTCCAGTGTTCTTGCCTGGGGAATCCCAGGGACGGGGGAGCCTGGTGGGCTGCCGTCTATGGGGTCTCAGAGAGTCGGACACAACTGAAGCGACTTAGCAGCAGCAGCAGCATACTATTATTGAATGAATTAAAGTCTTTATTTATTAATTCATTCAATAATAATATGCAGTCATTGAGGCAACTTCAGGTCAGGGCATTGCCCCAGTTAGCATATCTGGGTAAGAGACAAAAGTGAAAGTTGCTCAGTCGTGTGTGACTTTTGGAATTCTTCAGGCCCAGAATACTGGAGTGGGTAGCCTTTCCCTTCTCCAGGGGATCTTTCCAACCCAGGATTGAACCCAGGTCTCCCGCATTACAGGAGGTTCTTTACCAGCTGAGCCACAAGGGAAACCCTAAGAGACAAAGAAAGGAATCAAATTCATCAGCTTGGCCTTAGTATCCACACTGTGCTGTGCCTTGCTTAGTCCCTCAGTCATGTCCAACTCTTTGCCACCCCATGGACTGAAGTCCACCAGGCTCCTGTGTCCATGGGATTCTCCAGGCAGGAATACTGGAGTGGGTTGCCATGCCCTCTTCTAGGGGATCTTCCTGACTCAGGAATTGAGCCTGCGGCTCCTGCATCTCCTTCATCGCAGATGGATTCTTCACAATGAGCCACCAGGGAAGCCCCATCCATGCCGATTCTACCCTAATAAAACACTTTCCTTCAGAAGCAAAAATCACTTAGAATATTACTCTGGCTTCCACACAGGGTGTGCCCTGAAAACGATTTTATATAGTAATATTAATGATAAATTTATTCTGTAAAACTGTAGCATAGACTTTGGCAAAGATTGCTAATTACCTTTTTGTTTTTCCTTTTCACCCACAAAAGTATTCTTTACTTCACCTTGCATGTCAGAAAGTCCATATAACACAGCTCATCAACAGGATACATATGAAAGTTGTCAGCCATTAAAAAGAATGAAATAATGCCATCGGCAGCAACATGAATGGACCTAGAGATTATCATATTGAGTCAAGTCAGACAGAGAAAGACTAATACCACATGATTCCATGTGATATCACTTATATGTGAAATATTTTAAAAAAAAGGATACAAATGAACTTATTTATAAAACAGAAATAGACTTAGAGAAGGAAATAAAATTACCAGGGGGAAGGTGGGGGTGGGAGTAGATTGGGAGTCTGGGAATGCATGCACATTGATATATTTAAAATAAATTGCTTTTCTATGGAAAAAGAAAAGTTGTTGACTACACTGTTGACAAGCTCTTTAAATCGCAGGAGTGAAGGGGTGGGGGATGGTTGACTCCAAAGCTGTGGGACATTTTCCCTTTGCCCTTCTTGCAGTCAGGAAAACTGATGCAATGCCCAGAGATGAGAAACCATCTTGGAACTACAAGTCAATTGTCACAAGTTAGTGAGAGGTGATTAAAACATCAAAAGAGCCTAGATCTCTGACAGGGCTGTGGAGTCGCCACAGTCTCAGAGTGCCTTTAGCCAAATTTCTTATAACAAGAACAAAAATAGACACTACATTAATTACTCAAGCCACATTTTTTTCAGAGTTGCAATTTATAGACTAAAATGAAACTCTTGATTATATGTCAATATACAAGGAGTGTCTCTTAATCATTGTGTATATGTGGCAGAAAACATTCACTTTTTTTTGTTAAAGGTTTGTCCAAACAATTCTGATTTTTCAATATCTGGAATTTAGCGATACAAAGATATACAGGTGAGATTTGTTCTTTATCATGTAATTAATCCTTGCCTCAGATTTCTACTGATCATCTTAAAGAAAAAAAGCCAATTTTAGGCAATATACCTAAGTTAGTAACAATGATGAAAACACTACAGTTACAAAAGTGTTTGGGTCCTGAATTACTTAATTTATTCCATCATCCTACAATGTCTATGAATTTGATCCAACAGGTCACAGGCACTGTGAAAGTAAAAGACCATGGTACCTCAACTTTCTGCAATTAATTTTTATGAGGAATAAGAGTAAACATTCCATAGAATTTCACGGAAACATTACTATATAGATAAGAATGTGAATATTTCACAGAAAAACTAGATTGAGTTACCATTATTTTAGCATAATGATTTTACAATATTGACAGCATTCCTCATTTATATCTTTGACCCTCAATTACTAATTTTACAGTATAGACATATTTTGGTCACTTCTTTTGATAAAGACATTAGCTGTATTTTACATTGCATGCAATACAACTTCACATCATTAAACTTCAAGCACACTTTTAAAATAAACTAAGGATCATTTGCCTAATAAATTGACATTTGAATCTGTAAACAAAAGTTACAAGGATTATGTCCATTCAACTTTTACTGAGATCCTCGACACTATGTAGGATGTGAGGTTATCATGGTAGGTTTTTAGTTTTTAAAGTGTATAAATTTATTTTCTTGGGCCTCCCTGATGGCTCTGTGGCAAAGAATCTGCCTGCCAATCCAGGAGACATGGGTTTGAACCCCAGTCCGGGCAGATCCATTTGCCATGGAGCAGCTAAGCCTTTGTACCGTGCCATTGAGCCTGCGCATCAGAGCCTGGGCGCTCCAACTCCCAAAGCCTATGCATCCTAGAACCAGTGCTCCACAGCAAGAGAAGCCACCACCATGAGAAAGATGGGCATCGCAACTAGAATAGAGACCACCCTCCACAACTACAGACAACTGCGTGCAGCAACGAGGACCTGGCATGGGAAAAGATACATAAATAAAAAAATAAAATTATTGAAGAAATGATAAGTAAAAAGTTTCTTAATGACTCAGTTGCTCAAAATAATTTTAATCTGTGTCCTTTGATATTTCAGCTCCGTAAAATTTCCAAAACCACAATCAGAAAACCATCATTTAGAATTAATACTCCCACTCAACAGATGCCAATTAACGGAAAGAATGTATTAATAATCTGTCATTCATTTTAAAAGGAAGACATTTTCTTTGTGTGTGTGTGTGTGTGTGTTTTTCAGAAAACTTAGTTTTTAACTGGATGTTAATCAGAAAAGATTGAAAGGACTAATTCATTGCCAAAGTCGCCTATCATCCTTTTTTAAGGCTTCTATCTGAACACGTAAGGAACACTTTTGGGAGAGAAAGGAAATGGTATACTATAAAGTAGAAGAAAGAATGGGAAAGGAGACCCACTCTCTAAATAAATAAAGAGAGTCAGGTCAGTCTATCTTTATATAAACATAGGTAAACAGAATCCTACCCAAGTACTCATCTCTGCAAAATATAGCTCGAGTAGCCTAACATATTTTCCTCTGATTTTAAACTCATTTCCTTGATGAGAAACCACATAGTTAGCTGGATGTCATTGACTATTTATTTTAAATGCTTTCACTTCTTCTCTTATTTATTACTGTTACTTTAAGTACACCCAGGTGGTCAAACTTAAAATTGTACGTACAGTAAAATATTTTCTGTAGAATTAAATATATTTTCATGTAACATATAACAAACACATAGAATTTACATGTCATTTTTTTAATTTTTAAAATTTTATTTATTTATTTATTTTCCTTACATTATCATGTTGGTTTTGCCATACATTGACATGAATCCACCATGGGTATACATGGGTTCCCCTTCCAGAACCCCCCTCCCACCTCCCTCCCACTTCTATCTCTCTGGGTCATCCCAGTACACCAGCCCTGAGTACCCTGTATCAAGCAACTTTATTTATAAAATATGTATCTAAATGAGACTCAACAGTTCTAGTGTGTGTGTCTGTGCATTTTGCATTTGCTCAAAATTTCAAAATCTCAAATTTATAAAAATCTAAGGACTAGACTATTTTAAACATGGACATAATATCTATTTCTATTTTTATCATTTTAAACTAACCCTTAATCCACATTGAACTCCAGTGATTATGTTAATGATTATAAAACATAGTAACATTGTACCCAGTTGGATACATTTGACTTCATGTTCTCAAAAAGAAATGTATTTTTACAATATTAATATTGAGTTAATTTGCTAAACCATGGAAGGTGTTTTAATAAAATATTTACTAAGATTCAACTTTCAGAAGATGATTGATAATGGCAAACAATAGCTATTTAAACTAGAAAAGTAAACAAAAGAAAAAAAAATCCTTCTAAGTGATGTTTTAGATACCATTTTTTAGGAGCAGGGAGTTGGAGGGGGAAACACTGTCGTGCTTCAACAAATTAAATTCTATTATTTGACATAAATATCTTAAATCCTTCTAGAAAAGTAAAGTATCTCCCTATGCATTTACATTAGCATTCTCTCTTCTATTACTTTTAGCCAGCCATCTGGTTAGGGTTGAGAATTGCAGTATTCCAGACAGAATACTAGTTTCTTTCAGCACTGATGTTTATTATGTTCTTTCTGGAAGACAATTCCATAAGTCTGATGTATTATATTAATTTGTTTTGTAGGAGTTGATCAATTAACTTGAGAACACTCTATGTAGTGTTAATTCAATCATATAACAAGTGTAATTTAATATAAATGGTGCATAAGACATTGATTTTGCCCAACTGCTCTGTAGAATTAGTGTCACTAAAGAAAGCAACCAAGCTGAACTAACAATATTAAGCATTTGTGCAATTTATCTCTTGCTATAATGAACAGTAAATGATATAATGACCAACAAGATTAATGATAATGCAAACATGGTAGCTAGATTCATGCTATAGAAGACCAAGTCACAGTATTACTGGGTAATCAATAATTCAAAGATTAATTTAACCAACAGGAGTGTAAACTCAGACAACAGGGCAAATCGAAAACTTTCCTGGAACATGTTCATTGCTATATCCTTTTAAAAATATATTTAAAGTTGAGTATGCTCTAATTTATCATATTTAAACTTCACGATAAATTTATTTCCCAGAGTTTTAACCTAAAATTATACAGAGTGTCAAATAATTAATCTCTCTAAATGTACCTAAACTGGTGAAACATCCTAAATGACTAAAGATGCCGCCTGATTCTAGTACAAATGGAGGATATCTATCAATAGAAGTCTTTCACAACTATTGTGCTTCCTTCCAGTGTCTTTGTTGAATGTACTTGAAAGAAAAGCCTGGCCAAGAACAAAAACATGGGAGCTATCAAAAAGAAACCTCTTAAAAAGTTTTTTTCTTTTTTTAAAGGTAACCAAATACAAAATCTGCTTTATTGTCCTTTCTTGTTCTTCTTTCCAATTCACTAACTCTCTCTCTCATAAATTCTAGACCTTTAAGATTAAATTATGAGCTATACAGCAACCATACATTCAACAGTAATTGAAAATTATAACTTTCAAGTTCTAAGTTTTCCTAGAAGGAAGTAATTCAGAGTAGTTCAAAATGTCACAATAAGTGGAAACGGTCCCTTTGATTCCATTTCTCCCAAAGGGTGAAATGCCTGAGACACGATGCTCGGCGTTTGTTTTTTTTTTTTAACTCAACCCATCTGTTCACGGTTTGAACTACAGCCAATAGTTACTTCCTCTACAAAGGAGAATTAAAAGTATTATTTCCATGGTCACCTCTACTAGAAAAAAAACAAAGAATCTGTACCTTGGCTCTATTTGCACGCAAAACTATACACATAATTTTTTGACTAAATTTTTATAGAATCAAACAAATATTATTAGTGTCTATGCTGCTATTATGAAAGAGCATCATCTTCTGACAGAAAGCAATTAGGACAGTGTTTGTGGTGAAATGTACAAATGACAAGTATTTTAAAGGACGTAATAACATACAATGACATAATAAATAAAAGCAGCATCCACTGGTATCTCAGTGTGCCTCAGAGACTCCTCTAAGCACTCTGGATATAATAACATTTATTCATCACATTAACCCTCGGAGACAAGTACAAGTTTTGCCTTTTTTATAGATGTCAAATTAAATGCAAAAGGAGTTAAGTAGCTTTCTAAAGATCTCACAGCTACAAAGTGAAGGATTTGTGGTTGGCACCAAAACTACCTGTGTTTACTTTTCTATTTCTGTGTAAATGGGCTTCCCTGATGGCTCTAGTTGGTGGGGAGTCCTGTCTGCAATGCAGAAGACCCCAGTTTGATTCCTGGGTTGGGAAGAGCCACTGAAGAAGGGATAGGCTACCCACTCCAACATTAGTGGGCTTCCCCTGTGGCTCAGCTGGTAAAGAATCTGCCTGCAATGGGGGAGATCTGGGTTTGATCTCTGGGGTGGGAAGATCCCCTGGAGAAGGGAAAGGCTGTCCACTCCAGTATTCTGGCCTGGAGAACTCCAAGTCCATGGGGTCCCAAAGAGTTGGACACGACTAAGCGAATTTCACTTTCTGTCTAGTTAGCTTGAAAGAGACTTTCCCCATTTCACTTCATTGTTCTAAAGATGAAGAGTTTTTTGTTTCTTTGCTTTGTCTATCCTGTACGTCAAAGATATCCATATCTTGTCACTGATGTAATTCAGTTCATGTGCCTGTAAAGAACACAATTCCAGACATATTATAAGAAGGAGCCAAGCATCCTAGCTTCAAGAGAGACACTAACAGGCTTGGAACAGAGCTGCATAGTCTATGAATAGCCTAATCTTCACCATCACCATTCACCATCACTGCCTACACACATACTTCCTTTTCTTGTGCCATTGCTTTCCTCCACCACACAAGCCATGTGTCGGATGCACAGTTTCTGTTCACTCGTTAATTCCGCCTTTTAATAATTGCACCTTACGTTTTCTCAAAAAATTGTGATGCTATGAATGCTTATATGACAGTTTTACCTTGAACTCCCATTCCTAACTGCTCAATTTCCATTTCAGAGAACGGACGTCTGCCTGGCTTAGCCTGTTCTGCAGACCAGAGCAAACGGGGCTGGCTGATACACTGACTGGCTCTTCCTGGGTCAGATGGCGACCCTGGTCCAGCTGCACTGTTACAATGAGGTGAGCATGAGTACTTTTTGATTAGGGGCAGTGAGTGAGTCGGGTGAGGGTGATTTAGAAGAGTCTTTCAGCTGCTGACTCTATGCCAGGTTCTCTAGCATCAGATCCACTGATCTTGCATATCACTATTTATGAAAATTCATAGTTTGCATGTGTAGCTTGCCAAAACCAAAGAATGACTCCAGAAAATGAGTCCAAGAGTTATTTCTAGTGTTTTATCTTAGTTATACATTGATTCAAAATATTAGATGAAAAGTACTAAGGCAGAACAAGAGAATTAAAAAAAATATTTTCTTGAGACATTTCATTTGATTCATAGTTATATAATTTAAAAATATCAAGCCCTACCCACTCATAATAATTTGTCTCACTGAAAGATATTAGAGTTTTGTGAAATCAACCTTTAATTAAAAGAGTGGCAATTGGAAAAGAATAGGAATGAAAAATTAGAGCACTGTGTATATTAAGTTCTTAAATCAGGGGTTGGTAAACTATGATTGAAAACCAAACTCAGCTCGTTGCCTGTTTTTGTAAATACAGTTTTTAAAGAATACAGCCGCACCCACTTGTTTATGGACGGCCTATAGCTGTGCTGGCGCTACAGTGGAAAGGCTGAGTAGTTAGGACAGAGTTGTGACAGAGGTGGGATGTCCTACAAAGCCAGAAACAGCTGCTATCTGGCCCTGTACCAAAAAAAAAAAAAAAAGTTTCTGACCTTTGTCTTATAGACCACAAAATTTTAGAAATAAAAGAAAAATAAGTGGTAATGAAATTGTACTCCTGACCCTGCACGTTTTAGACCTTTCCCTTATTCGAATGTTGGAATTTCTAGAGATGTTGAGAGAGTAATTATCTTATTATCTGTAGGTTAGGACATTACCTTGTGGGTAGGCTTAGTATTCCCTTCTAAGGGGTAATCATCTCTTCTTTCATTCAAATTGAGAAGAGGCTGATAATAAGATGGAAATGCATAAGGTAAGCTTCATATTTCAAGGTGAATAGCCATTCCTCTTTGGCCTTCACTCAGGTTTTGGGAGGGTAGACACCCAGCTTCTGAAGAGCAAGTGCTGAGGTGGGATCCTTCATTTGGAAGCTGACTAGCACAGGATGCCAACTGCTGTCTGCAACCCCTAGTAAAATGCAGTTGTGGGAGTTCAGGTTTCCAAGGTCTATCTCTCAAACTCCCCCCATTTTCTTCCTGCTATTCTCAGCACTTATAAATGCCTGTTTGCATAGTCTAAATTAATAAAATCTGTATAATCAGGTATTTGCTAGAGTGATGTTAGCAGGTTTAAAAAGTAAACCCCATGGTTTCAGTGGCTTAACACAATAAAAGTTTATTTCTAACTCTTAAAGCAATTCAATATAAATGTTAAAAGTTGGCAAGCATATTTCCTTTATGTGGTTATTTAGAGACTTTTTGTCATTTTATGATTTTTCTATCACAGCTCTGCACTTGGACATCTGGAAACCATAGGAGAAGGGATAATTGGGCGAATGCCTCACTTATGTTAAGGAAGAGGGTACTAGATTTTGTTATCCACTTTACTGTCTATACCAAAAAGAGTATCTATAGTTTAGTTTCCCATGACCTATATTTGGGACAAGCAACCCCTCAAGCCATCATGGTAAAATGAAGGAAATATGTCAAGAGGAAGTGAATCTTGGGGAATGAGAAATAAGAATATAAGGCAAGGTTAAACACTGTTCTTGGTGGGTCATTTTTCCCATTATCAACCTTCCTTTATTTGACTTTATTTTATTAATTAAGGCAACCGTTCCCTTGCATGAGCAAAAATAAAATAATGTGGAATAAATGTGCACATATACTGGTAGCGCAGGAAGCAGTACAGACTATAGCATTTGGTGAGTAGCATTAATACTGAGGGAAAGTGAAAATACACGAAAAAGGAAAAAAGGCAAGAAGTATCCAGAATAAGTTTTGTCTTATATTCTTATGTGCTAGAGAATTCCCCAATTATGAATAGATTTTTCAACAAAATAATTAGGTTTTATTAATGACTTAGGGTTTATATCCCTAGCAGAGTTTTATTATGATTGTTTCCATGTTTTCCTTAGAGAAAATTAAGGCTGTGAGAAGTTCAGAGATTTGCCCAAAGTCACAGTCAGTAAAGGAAGACATTGATTTTTAGCCTGATTTTCTGACTCTTCATTCTGTGTATTGTCAGCTGTACTGCCTAGTCTTCATAGAGTCAGGTCAGAGACTTTTATGGACTCATCAGTGTGGATCAAAGTGCAGAATTTACCGTGCCCTTCATTCGGGTGTGTGCATGTGTGTGCGATGTGTGTGTTAGAGACATTTGCTTTTGCTAGTTCAAAAATAGGTGGAAGACCTTCATCTACAACTCCCTGGAAGAAAGTGAGCCAAATCTGACAGATTGATGACTTTACTCTGTGTGACTGGGTCAGATGGAGTTAATTAAGCACAGTCAGCCCCCAGGCTAGAAAGTGCTTTTGGATGGAGTTCAGAGAAAAGTCCCTGAAGCTAGCGTGGAGCTGGCCCCAACTTCCTCATGTTGGACAATGCAAATATTATTATTGGTCCTATTAATCAGTTACAGTTTTTGACTCTGTAACCTTCTAAAGGCAATATATTTCCACAATGCTGTGTGAAGTATTTCCTTCTATTTGCTCAAATGCATTTGATATTAATTTCTTCTAAGTTGTTTATACATACTTTGTAAAAATAGTGAAGAAACAATATTAATCAATTTTTACTACATCTTTCTTAAACTTTCATGACTCATTCAATTTCCACTTCATTTCCTATATCTGGGAAACAGGGAAATACTGAATCTCTTTAATACATTTCTATACTTTCTTATAAATGGTACTCTGAGTACTGACATTTTCAGAATATTTTTTCCCTGGTGACATATTCCTTCACTGCAACCACCAAATTAAATGCAGTACATTGGCTTGGTTTGTTTTTACGTTAATATCAAGTTTTATACACACACACACACACACACACACACACACACTAAGAAACATCTATAATATCTATAACCCATTTTATTAAGACTTTCAATTTCTTTTTTCATTTAATAGATCTTCACATAGCAGAATCTAATTGTGGGAAGAAACCAATAAAGTATTTTAACAACATATCTGTATCTATACAGAATAGGATTTTTTTAATATCATTATGCAACCTATATTATTGACTTTATTTGGACTTCCTTGTAACATCTTATAAATAAGAAATTTTTAACTACTAGAAACCACTTTAGTAGTATGAGCCAATTTCACTTACTCACTGTCTACTTCCTCCTTTAAATCATTAATGTATATAAACATATGGATAAATCTTGGGTGGTTTCTCCTGTTGCTCATAGATAACATTTCTAGACATGGAGAGAAAAAAGAAACCCCAGGTTTCTACCACACAAGAAGCTAAGTCTATAGCAAATGCCTTTAGCTTGTCTTTAGATTGACATAATGCAAGTCAGTCTTTAGCTTGATTAAAAGATGGTAAAAGGCAAGTAAATTCATTAATTTCACATATTTACGCTTCACATGTTTCAAAGTGAATTCACACATGTAGCTTTGCTAATATTTTTATAAACATGGTGCATATTTTTGTACTTTGTAATTATACAGACTTCAACAAATCTTATGAATAGGAAGCGTGATATCAACAAAGCTCCAGATTGTTAGGACGCTTTATCTTTGTAAGACTTTTAGACAAAAAATAATAAAATCATGTATGCAATTTGCTATGTAGTTTTTCTTCTGATGCTGCTTGGCAACATGATTGTGGTCTAAAACCTCTTATGTAGATATTTTTGAGGTTAATTATGGTAGGTTTTTCTTCAGCATGTATATGATTCTTAAGAAGATAGTTACTATAACTCCAGTTTTGAATATTCCTGAGGATGCACCAAATACACACACATGCACATATGCTTCAGAGAAAGGTCTATGAATTTCAGCTTTGATGGTGAAGTAAGGCCTTATGGGCAAGTAAGTTATCAAGCAAATAACATTTGCTGGTATGTTGACCACGTGCATGAAAATGGTTCAATAAATGTTGTTTGTTTTGTAATATTTAGGGTAATATCCAATTATTTAAACTTCAACAAAGTTCAGGAAATATACAGGACACTTTCTAAAACCAGTTTTACAAAATGCATGGGATTCCTTGGAGGTTCAGACAGTAAAGAATCTGCTTGCAATGCACAATCCCTGGGTTGGGAAGATCCCCTGGGGAAGGGAATGGCTACCCATATCCTTCCGATATTCTTGTCTGGAGAATTCCATGGCCAGAGGAGCCTGGCAGGCGGCAGTCCATTGGGTCGCAAAGAGTCAGAAACAATTGAGTGACTAACTTTCTTTTTCGTACAAAATGTATAAACTTAGGACATTTTTATGATGTCACTATATGCTTTCAAGTTTTTCTAAAGGAAACATCTTTCTATAACATTAACATGAACCGAATTTTTAACACTTAGGAGCAAAAACAATCACATGAGCATAACAAAACAATTTTGTCTGCATTTGTATCCCTCATCCAAATGTATCTTCAGGTAGTCATACCCAGATAAGAAAGGGAGGGTTGGGGTACCAACCGTCTGCTCAGTCAAAAATGCACTTACAATTTACAGTCTGTATATATGGGCTTCCCTGGTGGCTCAGAGTACAGAATCTGCCTGCAATCAGGAGAGATCCGGGTTCAGTCCCGGAGTCAGGGAAGATCCCCTGGAGGAGGGAATGACGGCCCAATCCAGTTTCCTTGCGGAGAGAATTGCAGGGGCAGAGGAGCTTGATGGATTACGTACACATGGAGGCAAAGAGTCAGACACAGCTGAGCAAGGAACGCCTCCACTTTTCATCTGTATACGTGGTTCCTCCACGTCTGGTTTTCCTCTGTGAATTCAACCAACCATAGGTTGCACAGTACCAAAATATTTACTACTGAAAAAAATAAATCCATGTATAAGTGGACCCACAGAGCTCAAACCCATGCTTTTCAAGAATCACTTGTAATTTTAAGGTTTCTTCAGTAAGTTCAGACCTACATGAAACAGTAAAATTTTCATGTTAACTTTTTAGTGAAGTTTCCTTCAAAGTGATTTTTTAACTACTGTTTTTGTTATAAAATGCATCCTTTCTGGTGATTTCATTTTAAGTTTAAAACATTTAATATGCTGTGTGCGCACTCAATACTTTATTTATACCTATCTTCATGTCATGAAAATATAAACTTAATTCTTGGTTTAAATTAGCTTTTAAACATGGCAAAATTCACAATATAGGAAATCCAAATTAAGAAAACAAAACTAATCATATAAAGGTCTTCCCAGGTGGCACTAGTGGTAAAAAAAAAAAAAAAGAAAGAAAGAAAAGCTTGCCAATACAGGAGACAAGAAACACTGGTTCAATCCCTAGAGGAGGGCATGGCGAGCCACTCAGGTATTCTTGCCTGGAGAATCCCACGGACAGAGGAGTGGGAGGGCTAAGGTCCACAGAGCCACACAGAGTCAGACATGACTGAGACAACTTAGCTTGCATGCACATAATCATATAAACCATCCAAGTAATTGACAAAATAAATATTAAAAAATGAAATCACATTTCTTATAAATTGGCCTTACAAAGACAACACAAATATAGTGGTCATTTTTGAAGAAGAAATGAAGAAATTGATAAAGAATGATTTAGACAATACTACTTAATTTAGCCATTTTTCTAGAACTATATAGCTTAAGAGAATAATTTTATACAGTTGTATGTATATGAGAGAATGCATGCAGCAGTACTGTTTGTAATTTATAAGAATGTATATGAGATTTAGGGTCTTACAACTTTAATGGCTCAGCGGCAAAGAATCTGCCTGCAATACAGGAGACATGGGTTCAATCCCTGGGTCAGGAAGTTCCCCTGGTGGAGAAAATGGCAACCCACTCCAGTATTCTTATCTGAAAGTCCCATAGCAGGCTACAGCCCAAAGGGTGGCAAAGAGTCAGACAGGACTGAGCGACTGAGCACATATGAGGTTTAGAGAAAAATCTTAGAAATCTCTTACACTGTGGTATAGATTCTTAAAAATACCACTAAAGAAGAGGGAAAAAATAATGGCAATGGGATAAAACAATGAAACTATGAGAAAACAAATTAAATATGACCTGCTGTTTACCTACACGTGTGGCTATATATAAATATGCAGGCTTTCTCTTCAGGCACATGGTAGAATTCAGCTGTCTCACCCATTTGAAGTTAGGGTATATGACTTTATATGGCCAGTGGAACACACACAGAAATGATATATGTCCATTCCAGACAGAAGCTGAAAAAGCCAGTGCCTACTCAACCACCCTCTTTTGCTCTGAAAGAGCAAGAAATAATGGCCGCTCTGTCAGCTTGAATCCCAGACTAAAGAAAACAAATGTATGAATAACGGTTTTCTAACTTACGGGTGACGGGACATGTAGCTTAAGCAAAGAATTACCTTTTGGTCTTTTAAACAACTGAAAGGCTTTCTTACCACAACATGATCTAGTCAATCCTGATACTTGTTGAAGCACAATATCATATATCTTACACATCATTTTGACATAAACCTATTAATTTTATGGATTTTAATATAATTATAGAATTAGAAATATATCTGAAGAGGATGAAATTTGTCAAAATCATGATCTCTAACCTGGATCGATATGGATCTCTATTAATTAGCCACTATACTTACACTTCATTCTTGCTTTTAATTCCCATATTGCAGCTTTAAAATTATTTTCTTGTAGTATCAGTAGAAATTTTGCGTATAGTCACTTTGACAGTAATAAAGTAGAAAGATGTACATTTCTCTCTGGATTGTAAGACTTAGGAAAATTCACAATTTTATTCCAATGTATTGAGTGTGGGAGAATGTGGTCAACGTATATATAAGTCTATGAAATTCTGCAAGTCCAGAGACAAGAGAAAACCAGAAAAACTCTATCTCTGTTGTTGAAATAAGTGAAGAATTTGGAGGCATCTGATGAAAATTATCTGTCTACCTACCTGTCATATATTTATCTAATTATGGACTTTTAAAAAATTAGACAAGTCAAGGAGGGCATGAGCTGACAATCGCAGCAGGAGGATATAACAAATTGTCAATGTTATTTGAACTATTATTGCTGTTCAGTCTCCCAGTTGCCTCTGACTCATTTGAACCATATGGCCCCTCAAACTGGCATACCATAAATGTAAAACAATCGTCATTTATACTTTTTTTTTGGTTGAAATTTCAGATAATGCTTTTGTTTATATATGTACTATATTTTTTTAAAAAAATGCACATAAATGACTGAAAATAATGTTTTAAAATCATGGGTCTCATTTGTTGTTAATAAACAATGTATAAAGTGATTCATTATGGTTAAGATTAATTTATAGTTGAAGTTCTCTCCAACATCCTCTTCTCCTAAATTGAAAAAAAATTTTGAAAAACTGATAATATCTGAATGAAAGACAAGTTCAACTTTTATTTGTTTTTCATTGGATAAGTAAGTAAGTGAAAGTCACTCAGTTGTGTTCAACTCTTTGTGATCCCATGGACTAATGTAGTCCATGGTATTCTCTAGGCCAATTCTCTTTGTGACCCCACGGACTAAATAGTCCACGGAATTCTCTAGGCCAGAATACTGGAGTGAGTAGCCTTTCCCTTCTCCAGGAGATCTTCCCAACCCAGGATCGAACACAGGTCTCCAACATTGCAGGTGAATTCTTTACCAGCTGAGCTACAAGAGAAGCCCAAGAATACTGGAGTGGGTAGCCTATCCCTTCTCCAGCCAATTGAACTGGGATCTCATGCATTGCAGGCGGATTCTTTACCAACTGAGCAATCAGGGAAGGGTGGAATAATACAAATTATATTTTCAGTTGGAATTGCACTAAGGATTTTGGAAGTATGAAATCCAAAAGAGTCTTCAAATTTAGGAAATGAGAGAATATTGAAAGATTCAATGACTTAAACAGCGATTTGTTTGTTTGTTTGTTTGTTTGAGATGATATCTCAAAGTAACATCTCTGGGAAGTATGGGTAACTGTATCATCAAATATTCTGATAAAAAATAGCTCCAGGGAAATTACTGATGTCTCTTAATCACTGCAGTAGTTAAAGCTATCTTATCTTTTAATTGGGGAGTGATGAATCAGAAATAGCCTGTTGTTTTTTGTTCAGTGGCTCAGTCATCTCCAGCTCTTTGGGACCCCATGGGCTGCATTATGCCAAGCTTCCCTGTCCCTCACAGCTCCTGCAGCTGGCTCACACACATGTCCATTGAGTCGGTGATGCCATCCAACCAGCTCATCCTCTGTCATCCCCTTCTCCTCCTGCCTTCAATCTTTCCCAGCATCAGGGTCTTCTCAAATGAGTCAGTTTTTCACATCAGGTGGCCAGAGTATTAGAGTTTCAGCTTCAGCATCAGTCCTTCCAATGAATATTCAGGACTGATAGACTGTAGGATGGACTGGCTGGATCTCCTTGCAGTCCAAGGGTATCTCAAGAGTCTTCTCCAACACCACAGTTTCAAAACGTCAATTCTTTGGCACTCAGCTTTCTTTATAGTCCAACTCTCCAACTCTCACATCCATACATGACCACTGGAAAAACCATGGCTTTGGCTATACAGACATTTGTTAGCAGAGAAATACCTCTGCTTTTTAATATGCTGTCTAGGTTGGTCATAGCTTTTCTTCCAAGGACCAAGTGTCTTATAATTCCATGGCTGCAGTCACCATTTGCAGTGGTTTATAGCTCAAGGAAATAAAGTCTGACACTGTGTCCCTTGTTTCCCCATCTGTTTGCTATGAAGTGATGGGACTGGATGCCATGATCTTAGTCTTTTGAATGTTGAGTTTTAAGCCAACTTTTTCACTCTCTACTGTCACCTTCATCAAGAGGCTCTTTAGCTCCTCTTTGCTTTCTGCCGTAAGGGTGGTGTCATCTGCATATCTGAGGTTGTTGAAATAGCGTAAGCCAATGCATAATCATGAGGCAAAGTGGATAAAAGCAAGTTTCCTATTAGTGGGCAGCCACTGAGTTATCTGAAAGGATCAGCTTGTGGGGAATGGTTAACTCTAACCTTGGTTCTCAAACAGTCACTTTGTTCAAGGAACTAAACCTTGAATCTTGCTCCTTCATTTATAAAATTGAGGAGTAGAAAAAAAGAGTTCATTTACACTCTTTATTCTGTATCTCTCAAAGCCATAATTTGGAATATAACTTTAAGCTACATGGATTCGGAGGATAAAATTTATCTTAACACAGCAGATCTTTGCATGACTTTAAATTTAGCACTCAGAGATCATTAAGGGACTATAAAAACTATCCCACTAACTTTATGTCACTTTTTAGAAAGCATTTAAAAGAAGGGCCGAAGGCTAGATCTACAACTATGTTTGACCATTTTAATTTTAAGCAATTATCCATTTTGTTAGTTTACAAAGAAATCGTTCTTCAGTGCAAAAAAGTGGTAATCGACACCACCAACAGCAACATTTTTGGCTGCAGTTATAAAGGAAGTAACACTATCTGTAAAAGCAATTACCAAATTTTAAATAATACGCATTGATAAGTGTCACATGTTATTTTCTGCATTTCCAGTTTATATTTTTGGCTCTTATAAAAGGTGATGTTTATTTTCCCATTTTACAGATGAGAGAAAGAGAGATGAAGTATGACAATTTTCAAAAGAACTAATATCTGATGACAGTCCTGTCCTTTCTTAAGGGCGGATGTGATTAACATTTCATAAGGCCAGTGTTTCAGCACTTGCTAATATGTTTTCTTAATTTTTTAATTGGCAGATCATCTGATTTCTCTTTTGGTTGTTAGATTATTCACCAGTATACCTGACTGGCGTGTTTCTTATATTCAGTGAATATTAGTCTTTAGATCTGATGTTTTTTAATAACCCTCCATGCTGAGAACTATTTGGTTTGATTTAACGAGATGCATTTGTTCAAATAACTTTTGTAAAAGTCATTCATATCCTTTCCCACCCACTTACATTACAGTTTTGAGATATTGCTTTTAATTAAGTTCATGCTTTGATAGCCATAAGCAGTTACTAAGTATACAGTTACTTAGGGACAATTGTTTAGGTTGTAATATTGGAGGAAAAAGACTGATAATTAAATTATATAATTCTTTGATATAAAGAAAATTATATCAGCTAAACATCAGTAGAGTAATTAAACACTCAGAAGTTTAGTGTCATCCAAATAGAACATAACTTGAATATTACAATTTAGGTCAAAGGAGATTGGAATACATCAAGACTTTATAACTGGAATAAACTAAAACTTCCATACACAAAGAAAATGTTGATGTTCAAATTGAAATATTTTTCAAGATCACAGATAGGAACATTTAGCTATTGGCGGAGGGCAAGCTAATGAAGAAAATTATTCAATGCCTTCAGGAAAAATATTGCCTGATGTAAATTTTACTCAGCCTAAAATAAGATACGAACAATGAAGTAATAAACATTGTCAATTTTTTTTTCTCAAGTGTGGGTGTTTCAAAAGAAGCAAAACTAATTAACAAACAGAACAACTCACTTATTTAAAATGTGATCAAAGGTAGATCAGGACAAGTAGAAAATGTAAATACATAAGCAACAAAAGTTTAGAAAGGAGGTGTTCCACCCACTTTACTCCCACAAATATTGTCTCTTGTGATCTCAGTCTCCATCTAGTTCAAGCGAGGAGTATTTCAAAAGAACTGTATTAGTCACAACTGAATTATTTCATATTTATACTGTAAAGCAAAATTATCCTAATGTGACTTCATATAGAGAATCATTCATTTTCTTTCTCACTAGATTTAATTCCAAAATATAAATCACTACTATAAAATATATAATACATGTGTCTTTCCTTTCAAATATATCAGATATATGGCTTGCAAATATTTTCCTCCCATTTTGTAGGCTGACGTTTCATTTTGTTGATGGTTTTCTTGTCTGTGAAGAAGTCTTTCAGTCTGATGTAGTTTTATTTATTTACTTTTGATTTTTTGCCTGACTTTTGGTGACATAGCAAAAATAAGTTATTTCCAAGACCAATATCAGGGAGTTTTTCCCTGTGTTTTCCCCAAGGATTCTACAGTATCAGGATTTATGTTTAAGTCTTTTAATCCTTTACAAGCTAATTTTGCAAGTGGTGTAAGATAGTGGTCTAGTTTCATTCTTTTGAACATGGATCCAGTTTTTCCAACACAGCACCATTTATTGAAGTGATCGCAGTGCTAAACGAGGCATGGCAGGCTACACCTTCATAGTGAACGGATACAACAGTATGTATCTTCTTGGTGATTGTGGCATCTTTGGGTTGGAAGGGATGAAGGGAATAATACAGAGTTTAGGGAGGGAATTAATGTGTTATATTTATGCTTCTATATTCTTGTGGTGCTAGTGATAAAGAACCTGCCTGCTGATGCGGGAGATGTAAGAGACGTGGGTTTGATCCCTGGATTGGGAAGATCCCTGGAGGAGGGCATGGCAATCCACTGCAGTACTCTTGCCTGGAGAATCCCAGGGACAGAGGAGCCTGGCGGGCTATGGTCCATAGGCTTGCAAAGAACTGGATGTGGCTGAAATGACCTAGCATATTTCACTTGTGCTCTGAACTTTCTAGGCAAAACACATAGGGTTCCTTCTGATCCTCTATATCGGTCTTAGTGGTCCATTAAGTAAACGTTTCATACATTTTGACCACTAAATCTTCAGTATTCAAAAGTAAGCCAAATACTAACAACACAACACTATGATGATTTTCTATGAATCGGGTTTTTATATTCTCCACCTGGAAATTTAAGCTATTATAAGGCAATATTTAACACCAGAGTTCAGTAGAATAAAATAATTGGCAAGTGAATCAATGGGATTTGGCTCTAGTGTTGTTTATAAAAGGAATATTTCAACAGAATGGAATATTTCAATCTTTAATCCATTGGTATAGAGCTCTAATGTGAGTATGAAAACAAAGTGCTGATCTGGAGTTTCAATTTTTAAAGACTAAAAAATAATAATACCCCTTTGCATTACCTAAAACGTCACTTAACTCTAACATACTGTTAGCAGTAGGCATTTAGATAGGTGTAATGCCTTCTTTGACTGTCTACACAGGAAATGGGACATTTTTGTAACTTCTGAATTTGGAGATACCCATAGAGCCCCAGAGGGTCTTCCCAGGGGCCACGGTGGTAAAGAATCCACCTGCCAGGGTAGGAGATGCAAGAAGCACGAGTTTGATTCCTGGGTCAGAAAGATCCCCTGGAGTAGGAAATGGTAACCCACTACAGTTTTCTCCCCTGGAAAAGTCCATGCACAGAGGAGGCTGGCAAGATACAGTCCATGGGATCATAAAAAGTTGGACACAGCTGAGTGACTCAGCACACATACAGGGCCCCAGAAGGTTTGAGATATTATTAGTCAAACCAAGGAATATCTACCTAAGTACCTTTTTCTTCCTTGAATCAAAGCAAATAAGTACTAAATATCTTGTGTCTGGAAAAAAAAATATACAGATACCTAACCTATGTACATTGTCTTTCCTAATTGCTTTATACATTTCACTCCTGATGAAAATTTAATGCCATTATGTCAGATGGATCATGTGGAAGGAGATACAAAATCCTTCACTCTTGTTTTTCTGCTTATCACACATATGTTATTATCTCCAATGTGTCCATTTCTCTTCCTTTGCTTCTCTTACACCAAGAATGATGAGTGGAGCCCAAACTATAGTCGTCCTTCCAAGGTTACTTTTAAGTACTAAATTGTAACCTTACTTATTCTCCTCTAAAAAGGGGCTGATTTCCAGGAGTTAATAAATTGACTCTATTCTACACACACACACGTGCACACGTACCTCTTGATTTTTAACATTTAAATAACAAAAATATAAAGATATTAGATCCCTTGGAGTTTAACGTCAGCTATAGATAGAAGTTCTTAGTTTATCTTATTTATTTCTCCTAACCATCTCTGCCTACCTACCCATAAACCCTCTCATTCCAGAATAATGAATGCATTAACAAATTAAGTCACCCAATCTTATATTTTCATTTACTCTTTTCAACAAAACGTCAGGATTAACTGACTGCATGACGTTTTTATATAGTCCTGGTGTCAAGTAATTCTTGTTACTAAGTCTCCTTTATTGCAATTTATAGCCATTTCACCTCATCCAATATTCCTAAGGCAATCATTCAAATTCTGAGTTACTGGCATCTTTCTTTATGACTAACTGTTGCAGATAGGTATTCACATACTTTCCTGCTTTATAAATACATTATCGTGTGTTAGTCGCTCAGCTGTGTTCGACTCTTTGTGACCCCATGGACGGTAGCCCACCAGGCTTCTCTGCCCATGGGATTCTCCAGGCAAGAATACTGGAGTGGGTTGCCATTCCTTCTCCAGGGGATCTTCCTGACTCAGGGATCAAACCCGGGTCTCCCACACTGTGGGCAGACTCTTTACCATCTGAGCCACCAGGGAGTAAATGCTTCATAAATCAAGGCTTCCCTGGTGGCTCAGCTGGTAAAAAATCTACCTGCAATGCGAGAGACCTGGGTTGGATCCTTGGAAGACCCCCTGGAGAAGGGAAAGCCCACCTACTCCAGGATCCTGGCCTAGAGAATTCCTGAACTGTATAGTCCACAGGTTGCAAAGCGACTTTTAGTTTCAAATACATTATGCATCTTGGCAATATATAGAGAAGCCAAGCCAAAAAGATGTCATTGTGTGTTACATACATTAAATGATGTATGTAACATCATTACATACATCACCCACTCCTTTAACTTCACCCGCTTCTCTAAAAGTTACCTAGCAAAAGCCACTAAAACTGAATGAAACAAATTATTTATTTACTATTAGGATGATATCACAAAATGTGTGTTTCTGTATCTCTAGAAGCAAGAACACATACCCTCTATCTTATATCCAATAAATTGTAGTGTGGTATTGAATATCCAGACTTCCCGCGTGGCTCAGCAGTAAGAATCCATCTGCAATGCAGGAGACAAGGCAGGAGCCACAAGTTTGATCCCTGTGTTGGGAAGATCCCCTGGAGAAGGAAATGGCAATCCACTCCAGTATTCTTGCTTGGAAAGTCCTGTGGATGGAGCAGCCTGGTGGGCTACAGTCCATGGGGTCGCAAAGAGTTTTACACAACTTAGTGACCGAGCATATATACATACATTATTGGATATTTAGTATTTACTTTTATGATAAAAACGTCACATTCGTTTACTTATAAGCTTCAAATTGATTTTGGAGGGACATTTTATGTTATTTTCCACATTTCCATATGACATAGCCAACCTTTATGGTGATAACTAACTTGTTTGGATTCACCTAGGTAGTCAGACGTGTAGCCTGTCACAGTCATATATCCTCTTAACTGCTTTATGATCTTAAAGATACTGTATTTTCCTACTCATGTACCCCAAATGAGGATAAACTCAGCTCACAGTACTTTTTTTTTCAGCAATTAAGAACTGATGGTAATTTATTTTGCCTTGATTCCTTGCTATATTAATATTGCAAAGAAGACATCAGTTATATCTTTCTTTTTTAAACTACATATTTATCAAGTATAATAGAACAGATAACAGCAGTAAAAAGAAAATGACACTTTTAACACACTATCTTAACTTGACATCTTTGAACCTTAATATATGAGCTCTTATTTTTTACACAAATGTCTTCAATGTGATCAATCTCTGTAGCATTTTAACATGCTGTTTTATACAAACATTTCTTTTTATATACACAATCCACATATTTATCACTTACTAACAAAATATTTATTGCACCGTATGTCATAGATCATGTAACATTCCTCATTTGCTAGGAATATTTATTTTTACTCTAGATTTGGTATTCTAAAACATTCAGTCTTCAAGATTTTTAATAATACATGACATATTTTCACTTGATGTTTATATAGGCCTTTAGACTTACAGAATTAGAGATATAGAAAATAAAGTTTTATGGCTTTATTACCCAGCATTTTAATAGATAAAATAGCTGAGAATTTGGAAAGTTTATTGTCGTGTGTCATAAAATATAAGTGACACAAGGTCTGACTTTAGGGCTCATCCGATCCAGTGTTCTATCTGACATTATAAACTTTATATTGACATTATAAATATGAAGGTTAAAGGCCAGCTATAGAAACACCATGTTAATTTTAAAGAATACTTCAAATGCCTTTTCATCCATAATTTCATAGGTACTGTATAGAAATACTTGCTTTTTCTTCATTTTTAGTTTAAAAGCTAGGGCAATGAAATAAAATGTGCAATTACAGCATCTTTCATATTTATTTTTTGGTAATCTCATGGTTTATTTAAAGCTAAAGTAAAACTTTTCAAGTCAAGTAAAACTTCTTTTATTTTCTGAAGTAACTGTCGAGGTCCAGACAAACAACATTAATAGAATTTATAAGATATGCTAAACAGTAGCTACTAAAATCTGCTAATGCAGCATTTAAGCAGAAAAGGTAGGCCAGGGAATTCAAAGTGATGACTGTGTACTATTGTTCATGCAAAACTATATTCCAAGTGACCAGGTCACCATAGAAACTAGATATATAGGTATACATAATACATATTTTCTAGATTTTATGCATTGAAACTACCAAATTATATTAAAGTTTGTTTATATGCATTCTTATTTCTATTATAGGCTTAGGTCAAATTGTATTCAAAGAGTTTAGAACACATGAGGCATACTTAGATAACCAAATGGAAGAAAAACACAGCCTGTGTCTTTCTGGGGGTCACTGAGTTTTTTCAAAATCTTATTACTTTTATTTAAATTAAGATTTCTTGAATATTCCATTAGGTTAGCAATGTATCTGGCACAATATTTTTAGGCTTTAAAATATATAGGCCATTTTAAGTCCACATTTAAACATATGGATCTAAATTATGATTCATTCATAATAAACTATGTCTTCAGAAATTATCATAGAAATACACTTTAATTCCAATCTAGCTTTTAATTTACTCTTTTTAAGGGGAAATATGTTTTTAACTCAATGAATTTCTTACACACATCTTTCACTGACTGAAATACATCTTGACTTGTCTTACATTAAAGAAAGAACACGAGGTAAACAAAGCTGCGTGTGTAGGAAGAAAGCAGTGATCAGTGATTGCTGCTTCACAATAGCCTCTTCTCCACAGACCAGTCTAGGTAACAGGCAATGCTGGACTGAGGCTCTACTGTTCCCTTGCGTCATCTTCTCAAACGTCATTCCTTTATTAGTGCTCTCCAAATCGTCACCATAGCACACTAATCCTATCTCTTTACGTGTACCTTGTTCCCTTTCATTCACTCACTGAGCATTTTCACAACCTATTTTGTACGCAGAATTATACTCAGTGCTTAGGTGTTCTAGACACACTTGGACACATAATGACAGCACAGCATAAAAAGGCTAAAATAGAAGCATGTGTAAAGAGCTGTAGAGCCACACAGGAGGAGGAAAAACCTAGAAAACCTGGAAACCCTCATAATAGAGGGCTTACTTGGTGGCTCAGACGGTCAAGAATCCACCTGCAATGCAGGGAACCGGGTTCAATCTCTGGGTTGGTAAGATGCTTTGGAGAAGGGAATGGCTACCCACTCCAGCATTCTTGTCTGGAGAATTCCATGGACAGAGGAGCCTGGCGGGCTAAAGTCTATGAGGTTACTCATAATAGAGATGGCTTTTAATAAAATACTTGACAGAAAAAGCAGGAGAACTTCAGCTAAGAAAATAACTAGCGAAAGTGTCCCAAACTATGGAACATTAGAATGGGTCAACAAGCAATAATACTGGAATCATAAATTATTTGGTATGAACATAATAATCATGAAGACCTGAGGATGAATTTTTAGACATCATAGCAGCATTTTACCAACAGAAAAGGAGAGAGATAAGTTAAGAACAAGAAATGAAATAGGATTTCTAGATGGAAAGAATCAGGTTGTCTTCTTGACCTGAATACTTATATAGAGAAAATGTAGATATGACATATCATAGTAAAAAAAAAAAGATATTTTAAGTTCCTTAAGGAAATACTACCAAAGCACTCTTTCAAGATATTTTAAAGTTGCTATTTCATCTTGTAATTTTAAAAAATATATGATATGCATAGTGAAGGAGGACAGTCGTATTTTCCAAAGGGGAGAAAGAAAAACACACTTCATTGGCTGGGAACAGGAAATAATATTTCTGGCTGCACAGAACTGCTGCCCCTTGTCCTTTACCTTCTAGTTATTGTTTGGGAAACCTCTGGCAGCCTGCAACCCCCAGTGTCATCACTTTACGTTGGTGAGATAAAGGATGCAACACTAGTGATAAAAAATGTTCCCTTTTCATAAACCTGTATAGTCAGGCCCCATTTTTCAAACCCTCTTGTCCCAGCAAGAAAAATTTTCAACACACAAAATAATTGGATGAAAGTATACGAATACTTTTATTTGACACATTCCTAAGTATACTAGTATTATTGCATTTCATCATTTTATCTCTATTCTATCTGGTTCGAAAATAGGAAATGTGCTGTATCACCATATATGTCATGCAATGTTTCTCTTCTGTGTAGAAATTCTGGGAAAGTCCCTATAGAAAATGGTTCCTCATTGTGCGGTCTTCAAATTCAAGCATAGTTATGGAAATCTTCCAACTCAAAAAGGAAGAAGGTTAAGTCCTGTAACTTAAGTATATTTATTTTATTGTTAAAAGTTCAGCTCTTTCAGATTTTCATCCTTGATCATATCATGTATTTTAGTGCAAACAGAATGTTCATCAAAACATGGCACTTCCTTTAGTCAGTCATGAGTTCTGTTTTAACTAAAAAACTATTCCAGTGTACAGCCTACATACAAAAGCAAAATTTCAAACATCTGCAAAGTAATTAGTTATACCTATATTTTTACAGCTGCAGACACTAAAAATGTATCGGAACAGTTGATATATTATAGTATTTCTCTCTCTTTCTTTAACACACACAGAGGCGCTCGCACACACACACACACACACACACACACACACACACACACTTTTCCCCTAATGTGTCTAGTTCTATTTAATTCAGTCAGTTATATAAGAGAATAACTGGGACAGAATTTTTTCTAATTCAGCTTTGACAATGCTTGTGCTGAAAGTAAAACTTTTATTAAAACGAATGCACTAAGAGTCATGTTCTTTTTAACATAAATCTTCTCAAAATGACTGTCCGGAGATTATGCCTCTACTGTTTTAAAAGTGCCACTCTTAAGAACAGTAAGGACTTTAGCATAGGCCTGGCAGAAAAAAATCTCTTCTATCTCTCATTTTTTGTTCTAATTCACTTTATACTTTGTAATACTTAGCAAGTCTTTTTACAGAGTGCTACTTCCTTTTAACAACATTTGATACATAACTTCAGCTCTTCAGAGGAAAAGCAGTAGGGCAGAGTATATAATGGAGTCAACGTCTGTGCATTTAACTATTTGTACTTAGCAAAGACTATAACAAAGGGACTGTTGAAGCCTCTACACCTGTGTTTGTGTATATGAGTCCGTTAGTCACTCATTCGTGTTTGGCTCCTTGCGACCCCACTGGACTGTAGCCTGCTATGTTCCTCTTTCCAAAGAATTCTCCAGGCCAGGATACTGGAGTGGGTTGCCATTTCCTACTTCAGGGGATCTCCCTGACCGAGGGATTGAACCTGGGTCTCCTGCATTGCAGGAAGATTCTTTCCCATCTAAGCCACCAGGGCCTGCTTATGTATGTGCATAAACATATATATTACATAATATATAGATATATATATTCTAACTTATTGAGATATAGTTACTTTGCAACGTTTTCTTAGTTTCTGCTGTACAAGAAGTGAATCAGCTCTGCAGGTACATATACCCCTCCCTCCTACTCTCCCTCCAGCGCTCCACCCACCCCACCCATCTGGGCCCCCTCGGAGCACTGGGCTGAGCGCCTTGTGTTACCCAGTGGGCCCCACGAGCCACCTCTCCCACAGGATAGTGTATATACGTCACCTGAGACACCCGAGTCAGATACCGCTGAAGGGACTTAGCACCCGTGCACACACCCAGATTTACCTGTCTAGTCTCAGAGAACAAATCGAATTTTAACCTGCTAGCTCTTCAAACAGTGGAGAAATATCTGGCCATGTCAGAATTATTCAGAAACCATGTTATTAATGAAAAGTCATAGGTAATGAACTTTTTGAGCAGCGTGAGGGATTTTTTGAGGATAGTTTATGTACATTCTCTTTGTGTCTGCTGGTCTTATCTATATCCAGACCACCCAGTTAGATGTTAGGACGCTGGAGAAGAAAACGATGGGACTGGGACAACTTTATAACATCTCCTCTACTCTCTTATTATGGGTCAAATAGAGACAAAGCAGTTGCATTCTATGAATTCCAAAGTCTACGTGAGTTTAAAAATGCTATCTCACACAATAATAAAGCACTGTAAATTGTAAAGAACTGCAGATTGTCAAGAATGGAACATCACATACCACAAGGCCTAGTTAGTAGGCAAAGTGCTTTAATTACTTTAAGATTCCCAAATGATTATTTTAAAAAAATTAAAAAGCTTTTTTGTCTACTTACATGACCTCATATATGACTTACCTAATCTCCGGTATACATTCTCCCTCACAAATAAAACTTTTCATAAGAATGTAATAGAATATAAGTCTTCAAAGAATTAATAAATGGCCATAAATGAAGATCAGCATATGCTTTAATTTGTGTAGGAGAATTTACTAAGACATTTTGAATTTAAATCTTTGCAAATGCATTAGATACATCTGTTAATTTACTTAAGTGTGGCTTTTAGAAACCGCTGTTTAATCAGATATATACATGTACTTATACTTTTAAAAAGTACCTTTTATTAATGTTTTCTCTGACTCAATGAGAATGGTCTCCGTACAAATGTTTTCGAGTTATTTGCTTGCACTAGCACGTATCATCATGGTTCCCGACATTAGAATAAACCAGGGGTTAGTTCTGTTGATCTTCACCATTTAATAAATTATTGAATTAAAGAAAAAAAAAAACTGCTAGTGTGGGAAAGGTTGGCTGCTTTGCAAATGAGTCCACATTTGGCTTCTCCTTAAATGTAGCTTTCCCTCAGACTTCTGTCCTTCAGAAATCAAATTTTTAAACTGATATTTTCTTCACTTTCATGACGTCATGAATTCCTATATGTGACTATTTTAAAATATGTATCTCTAGCACAGACCTTGCCCTTGCAGTGTAAACATATATATTGAACTGCCTTCCAGGAATGAATAATGTCCCATGGGTATACCAAAACCACAGTGTCTACAACTAAAAGCATTAATTTTCCTCCAAAAATCAATGCTCTTTAATTATATCATCATCATTGGGGTTACACAATCATCAAACCTGGAATTTGTCTTCAAATATTTTTTTCCTCTCCATCTGTACATAATTGGTAACACAGCCACATTTCTCTACATTTAAAACAACTTTAATGTACTTCTGCCCTGTCTCTGCTGATGCTGCCTTATTTCAGGGAAACACCTCTTACACAGATTTTCACTCTAGTCTATGAACTAGGCTAGATAGGCTTTCTCAGAGAAGTCTATCCTTTCTCCAGCGGATCTTCCTGACCCAGGAATCAAGCCGGGGTCTCCTGCATTGCAGGTGGATTCTTCACCAACTGAGCCATCAGGGAAGCCCTCTAAAACTTATAACAACAACAAAAATGTGATGCCCATTGTCTGTGAGCTTCAGATCACTAGTTAAGTTGTTTCCTATTGCCTGCTAGGTAAAATGAAGAATTCTTAGCAAAGTATGAAGAGTTCATCATAATCTGGTCCCTGCCGAACACTCTAGAGATACTGTTTTCACATGCTGCTTCCATAAACCTGAGATATCAGTCAGATGGAACTATTTGTTCATCAAAAGCTACCCATGTTTTGCTACTATGCCTAAGAACTGAAGCCGTACGTCAAGGTATACCAACACTGTTCTACTCTTAAGCAGCTTTCCAGTCCAAATAAAACGGACCCCTGGTTTTTGCACCAACAGTAAAATCTGAAAATGTTTTATTTTTCATTAAAAAAATGTTTCCATTTATATAATAGAATATAACTTCTTTTTGGCTACAAAATTAGCTCACTGAGAGCTGGAATCATGCCTCATCTCCCATTGAGTTTCCTCAATTCCTGTGGTTAGAATAATAACTGACTGAAAGCCACTGTCTATTACCGTTTACGCTCTTGGGTTCCAAAATACACACTGCTTATCACTCTTGGTCCCAAAATCACTGTGAACAGTGACTGCAGCCACAAAATTAAAAGATGCTTGCTCCTTGACAGAAAAGCTGTGAGAAACCTAGACAGCGTATTAAAAAGCAGAGAGGTCGCTTTGCCAACAAAGTTCCATAGAGTCGAAACCGAGGCTTTTCCATTAGTCATGCACAGATGTGAGAGTTGGACAATTAAGAAGACTGAAAACTGAAGAACTGATGCTTCTGAACTGTGTCCCTTGGACGGCAAGATCAAACACAGTCCATCCTAAGGAAAATCAACCCTGAATATTCATTGGAAGATGCCAGGAGCCATCAGGATGCCCCCTTGCTCGGATGACAAGGTCACGAGACTAAGAAAGAAATTGCAAAGCTGACTTTCTTTATCGGGGCATCCCGGGCTAGGCCCCCCACCCCTGGTATTTTTCTTGGGAGTTCTGTCCATGCTTGGAACATTGGCTCATCTCAGTAGGTCAGTCCCAGTTGGAAAGATTTCGTCCTGAGATAATCCCCCCAGACCTTATTGACCAGAGGATCCAGGAAGGTGGATCACCTTCCCCGGGGGCTAAGGAGGAATGAAAGGGACATTTAAATAGATTACTACTCCTTACTGGGGAGTTTACCAAGAGTTCTCTGGGGGACATGGCAAGGCCACCACCAGAAAGGCTAGTACTTGGGTCACCTTTCCACCTCCCACTCCCCCGACCACTCCACAGAGGAGGCTCCCTTCCTTGAAGAAACCAGGCTGGATTGGGACTTAGGAATGCTCATAACTGTGGCCAGCATAGTTGGAGATATTGATTGCTCTAGGATATTGTAGACATAGGGATTCATTATAGTAGTTATAAGGTTAATAGGGTTTTATTGCTGAAGCAGTGCTGCTTGACTGTCTCTTAGTCCTCTTTCCTCTTCCTAAACTGTCTTAGTCCTCTTTCCTCTTTCCTCGTAAGAACTGAAGTAGGTTACTAGAATAAACAGTCTCAAGCTTTAGCCCTTCCCTCTAGCTTCTACATAGTTGTACCTGATAAGAGAAATGTAACCTTTCTACTTAGATTGATGTACTTATCATGACTGAATGAAGTATACTGAAGACATTCGAATGGTAAACATACTATTGTTAAATCTAATTACATAAAAATCTGACTTCTGTAAGGGGAATGTTTCATGATAGATTGGGGAATGAGCTCTATGATAAGGTTGCTATGGAAGGTAGAAAACAAAAAAATGTATAGAATGATAGGTGATGTAATGATGTAATGGGGATGTCTTTTGTCTATAAAACTGTAAACCAACAACAATAAACTGAGAGACTGCTCCATCACCACACATCGACTAAGCTCAGTTCTCCCGCCGACTCCACTCATCCCTCAAGACCCCTGGACCCCGCTGGAGCTGGACCCCAGCAGGAAGGACTGATGCTGAAGCTGAAACACCACTACTTTGGCCACCTGATGCGAAGAGCTGATTCACTGGAGAAACCCTGATGCTGGGAAAGAGTGAGGGCGGAGGAGAAGGGGACGACGGAGGATATAACAGTTGAATGGGATCACCAGCTCAAAGGACATGGGTTGAGCAAACTCCAGGAGACAGTGAAGGACAGGGAAGCCTGGCCTGCTGCAGTCTATGGCATCACAAAGAGTACGACATGACTGAGTGACTGAACAACAACATCGCTGTTTATAGAATAAATTAATTCCCAACCAATACTTATTGATGCATTTATCACACAAGTTGGGTGAATGTTCTTTAAGCCCAGTCCAGGGGAAAAATTAATTGAGAGTAGGAAATTCCAGGGATAAAAAGAGTTATTTTTATAATGATACCGGTGATGATTAAAAAAAGCCTCAAAGTACTCAGAAAGAAAGAAACTCTGCGGGCTGTTGGGATGATAGGGATAGGGGTGGACAGCTGGTGATAAAAGCAATGCAATGTGAAAATTATAACAACAGGCAAGTAATGACTTTTCAGGGATATGGCGTGGAACTTATAAATGATATTGTAAATATGTAACCCAATTGCTGGCAATAGTGAACTGGATTAGAGAGCTATTATGTCTTTCATTTTATTTTGTCTTTTGATCAAGAGACATAAAATTGGAATATTCTTAAATTGAGTCTATGCATTTATGGTTATACCTCATTTATCTCACATTATTGAGGAGGGACATTGTTATTCATATTAATGAAATAATCAGATAACGGAAAGGATCCTTTAAACAATGATGGCATCATAAAGAGCTCTGCAGTACTTCTTCCTAGAAGCAAATCTGGTGAAAATCCTTCATACGAATAAATTTTCTATAAAGTGACCTAGGAAAACACTAAGAGCACTGTATTAAAGGAAACAAGTATTAATTTAAGAAAGTCTCCTAAAATTTCTGCGAGAACAGTGGAAGTCTATGCATTTGAGTGAAAAGCCTCTTCCTGCCTCCTATCACCCAGATTAATTTGACGGAGGCTATACTTAGGTAATCCCTGGTGGCTAAATGGTAAAGAATCTGCCTGCAATGCAGGGTACCTGAGTTCAGTCCCTGGGTTGGGAAGATCCCCTGGAGAAGGGAATTGCAACCTACTCCAGTATTCTTGCCTGGAAAATTCTATGGACAGAGGATCCTGGCAAGCTACAGTCCATGGAGTCGTAGAGTTGGACACGACTGAGCAACTCGTATGCACAAATACTTGGGGAGGTATGGCCAAGAAGACAGAGATTTTTCTGTCCTAAACTCCCAAGTCGAGAGTTGCCATATCTGTGAAGGTCTACTCACCAACGTTTCTTATCTACTTCAACACTAAGTCGAAGGAGCCAAGGGCTTGGTGAGTGAGCTGGGAGCCCCTTTCCTCTATCAAAGCCCCATACAAAGGATGGAGCCTCTTCACCAGGCATGGCCAGCCAGAACACTAGGGCTGAGTGCCCTCACTGCAGCCTGCTTGTTGGGTAGGTGCTGCATGCTGGTGAGGCACGCTGCAGGGACCAGGGTTGACAGCACCGGGCAACACACACTAGGGGCTTAGGGAATCTTCCACAGAAACAGCTCCAAAGTGATCCCCAAGGTTAATGATTTCATTTGAAACAGAGTTTGGGGACGTCCCCTTGTAAAGACTCTGAAAACAACAGCTCAATTAAGAACAACAAATTAAAGCGTAGACCATCTAGTTCACCAGAGAGAAAAGGAAAATAAAACTGCGAATAGGCCTGTGGTGTCAGAACACTACCATCTCAGGGTGACTGTGTACATTCTCAAGGCTGTACCCTCCAAGGACACCAAAGCCGAACAGTATGGTAGAAATTAATTTTATCAAAATAGTCAAGTTTCAAAACAAACAAGAAATAACAAGAAATCAAGCCATGGGGAGGAAAGAAATCAGTTTCCAGGGTTGCTGAAATACATTTCTGAAAATGTCCTGTTTTCAACAAGAAATTATGAGAAAGGCAAGGAGCATAAACTATGAATTACACATGATAAAGCAAACAAATACGTAAAAAAACAAGACAACAGAAATGTGTGAGGTTTCATGGGTAGACTTCAGAGTAACCATAATAAGTATAGTCAAGGAATGAACGGAAGCTATGCCTAAGGAAGAACAGAAAGATATGGCAATGCCTCATCAAGTGTAAAACATGAATAAAGCATTAGAGATAATTTTTAAAAGCAAACGAGAATTCTAGAGCTGAAAAGTACAATGTTTAAAATTCAAAATTCTTTAGGGGAACAAAATAATAGAATTAAAATAGAAGCAAGCAGGAGCAAACTTGAAGGAAGACCTATGGAAGTTATTCAATCTGAAGAATAAAGAGGAAATATAATGAAGAAAAAGTAACAGAGCCACAGAGAAAATGTGAGACTCCTTTAATAGGACCAACATAGTATGATGAAAATACCACAATGAATGGAGAAAAGAACTGAAAAATTAAAAACAAACAAACAAACAAACTTGTTTAATATTCCTGAGTTTGCTGATAAATATTAAACTATATATCCCAGAATCTCAACTAATTCCAAATAGAACCAATGCAAAGAGATCTATATACAAATGCATGATAGTAAAAATACTGAAAGACAGAGGAAAAATTTGAGAGCAGAAGGAGAAAAATCACTCATCAATTACAATGATAGTAACATCTGACTTCTAATCAGAAACAATGGTGGTCTTATGGGAAGGTATATTCAAAGTGCTGTAGAATACAACTGCAAACCAAGAATCTTATGACCAATACAACTATCTTTCACATATGAAGATAAAATATATTGAGAGGGTAACAGGCAAGAAGGCCAGGGGTCTCCAAAGGGAGGAAATTAACTGCAAGTGTCAGACGTTTTTATCTCTCTTAAGCAGCAAGAGGAAACAAACTAGCGATAATTTCCCTTCTCTATACAAATTTAAAAAAGGGTTTCTCTTAAAACACTGTATTGCCATAAGGACACCTGATCTCACCTGAAATTAACTATTCTCAAACCGTGGGTTAACCAATGCATTCTTCTTATGGAAATGTTTGTCTTAAGCTATGTTAATATACTATGCATTTACCCTAAACTCTGTCTTTGATTCAGTTCTGCCAAATGGCTTAAAACCTACTTGACAAACCAGTATGTTATACTCAGACATTGTTCCCCTAATCTATGTAAATGAAACTCTCTGTAGGTAAACTGCCCTTCTACAAGATTCAAGTCAGTCGTTTCATGGCCAGGGATGACTCATCTGGTGCCAAGATTATCCCAAAGTACATCTTGTGTATGAGGGGCCTGGTGGCATTCTGAGTTTTGAGACATTCTTTTCTCTCATTAACAAACTGCTAGTGACTATGTAACATCCAACCAAAAACTAACATGGGGGTGCTCTTTCTGCCCCCTTCTTATGCCTATATCAGAAGCTTTCTCTATCTCCTTTATACTTTAATAAACTTTAGTACACAAAAGCTCTGAGCGATCAAGCCTCGTCTCTGGCCCCAGATTGAATTCTTCTCTTCCGGAGGCCAAGATTCCCAGCATCTTCATTGTGATTTCATCAACAACCTTTCAATATTCCAAGATAAATAAAACTGAGACAATTTTTGTAATTGTAAAGAAGTTGCAGGAAATAATTGAAGATATTTTTTGTGTTGGAAGCAAAATTTAGATGGAAATTTAAATCCACACGAGGAACTGAAGAGTACTGGTAAAGGTGATTATAAAATTATATGATGTAAATTCATATTTTGTCCCTTTTCTCTTAATTGATTAAACAAGTAATTGTATAATATTGTACAATACGTATATTTGTACTGTTCAGCTTATAATATAGAGAAATGTAATATGTTTGTCAAAGAAGCACCAAGGTGGTGGGTAAAAGCAAGATGATGACTCAGACCCACAGGAACACGTGAAGAGTACTGTAAATGGTAATTAAGAAGGTAAATAAAATTTATAAATATGTACTTGTTCTCATTTCTTTTCTCAGCTTCTATAATTGACACGAAATTATGCAAAGTAGTTTGTGAATGTATTGTTGATTTTGCAGCATATATAAATATAACATATAGAGAGATAATAGGATTAAAGTAGAAAGAAAAAATAAAGCTATATATGAGTAGCATTCCTACATCTCAGTGGAATTTAGTATAAAGCTTAGTAAAAATATGAAGATCCTGATAAACTAAAATGTATGTGGTAAGCCCTGGAGCAACCACAAAGAAAACAATTCCAAAGTATAAGTAAAAATATAAGTATTGTATTTGGTCCAAAGGATGAATAAGCTATACAAAATAAACATTTATAAATGGACTGTCTTCTTTCTTAACCAAAATTTTGTGAACATATAATAAATCTTCCTATGTAACTTGAGGCCATCATTATGAATATAATTGATGATATAAATAAGAACAAATGGTATAAAACAATGTGAAGTTGAAATATATAGAACCATTTACTGTTAATTTCCTTCTTGTTTTTCCTCTTGTTACCTGTCAAGTGTTGATATTTCCTTCTGTGTTCATATCACAATACATACTAACTGAGATTTATTGATTTATGAAAAGTGAAAGTCTTAGTTGTTCAGTCATGTCTCTTTGCGACCCCATGGACTGTAGCCCTTCAGGCTCCCCTGTTCATGGAATTGTCTGGGCAAGAATACCAGGGTGGGTAGCCATTCTCTTCTCCAGGGGATCTTCCCAACCTGGGGATTCGAACCTGGGTCTCCTGCACTGCAGGCAAATTCCTTACCATCTGAGTCACCAGGGAAGCCTTAATTGATTTGTATCTGTCTTATTTCTCGTTATCCACAGCAATCAGCTGAGGGTGCTATAAACATTAAACACTAAATACATGCTTGAATAAAGACGAAATAAATATCTGGAGATTAACCGCTTGAAGTGTTGAAAGTAAGGATTCTATTTTGAATATTTACTAACACCTTTGCTGTTTGGACTCCTCCAAAAAGTTTTCAAAGTTCTTCCTGATTCTGTTCCCTAATTTATCAAACAAAGATAAACATAATGGTTATTTTATAAGGTGGCCATGAGGATCAAGTGAGCGAGTGTCCACAGACAGCACTCTGACCTGGATATGACTTACAGTAAATGCTCCTTGTGCTTGTTCATATTATTCACATACCGATATGCCAACATTTGTTTTGGTTGCTAGGGCAAATCTTTTGATACTTTAGGTTCTTAGTCAATTTGAGATGGCTGAGCTTATCATAAATCACTTCTGGATAACACTTCACATTTACTTATTTCTTTGCTATTTGCGTTTCTATTCTCCTTGTAAGCTACTCTAATTATCAGTAGAAAAGAATAACCACAAAACATAAGATATTTGTCTTTGGAGAGATTTGAGAATATGGCGACGAAGACAGGGAGATCCTATTTTGTCATACTAATGTGATAGTGGAGACTCATTCAGACAGAGACTCTGAATAGCTAGGATCAGGATTTCTACACTGCTTTTATCCCCTTGGTATTCAACATGTTTTTGTAGTCTTGTCACAGCGACTTCTTCATGCTCACTTATCTGTTCTCTATTAAATGTTCTGATGGTTCGTGTCAGAAAGTTAGTGTTGAAACTCATACCGAATGACGAGGATCTGTACTGCGGAGCCTCACTGACTGACAGTTGACAGCAACTTACAGACATTCTGTGCTTCCTGGGGGCTTTTTAAGTTATTTTAAATTCACCTCAAAAAACTGTGATAATCCTAGAGTCTTATTGAGTATCAGGAACTTATAGTACTGAAGACAATGGACTCCAAACATATTTAATATTTAATTTATCATGTACAAGGGGTGTAAGTGGCCAGCGGCTCAAGCATGTCACCAACTCTAGTTTCTATTTATATACTTACTATTACAAATCTTTCTATTATGTAAGTCTTTAAGTTTCTAAAGAATGTTTTGCTTTGGAATTATAAGAGGTATGCCAATCTCTTCTTGGTGTGTTCCTGCCACCCACATACTTTGGAATCTGGGGCACACATTAGATTTTTCAAACTAGGATCTAGGAGTCTTTCTTGATGGGAAAGGGAATGAAATGCTAAGGGAGTACAGAAGCCAAATATTAAATTATTTCTACCGATTAAATGCTTCTACTGAAAACCATGCAAAAAGTATAAGAATATTTCTAGAAAGTAAACAACAAAGAAAAAAAATTCAAACATTTTATACATCCTGAGAAAAATGGTCTAAGTCTATATGATTCCTGATGCTTTCATATAAGTGGAAATTTCTTATTAATATAAAAATAAAACTTATTCTTTATATGTAAGAGGTGTCACATTCAGTTTGGAAGCCCTAAAAGTAATGGTCTCTGTTAGGCAGTATTTAATGATATCCTGGTATCCCCAAGAAAATATGTGCAACTAATTAAAAATCTCTTATTTCTTAAAAAAATTATTTATATCCTCAAGGTTCTAACTCAAATGCAGGCTTCTTCTCCTAGTTGGAGCTGATTCTAATAGCCTAATCCAGGGCTTCATAAGCCAGGCACTATTAATTTATAGGGCTGTATAATCCTGTGCTTTGCAGGGCCGCCTTGTGCACTGTAAGGTACTTAGCAGAATTCCAGGACCCTCCCTCAAATTTTGACGATCCAAAACCTATCTAAACATGGCCAAATGGTCTAGTCTGAAAAGAAATGTCTTAGTTTTCAATACTGTGCAACAGATCACCACAAGCTTATTGGCTTAAAACACGACGAATTTATATCACACTTTCCCCGGTCAGCAGTCTGCGTTAGCAGGGTTCTCTGCTCAAAATATCAGTAAGCTGAAATTAAGGCATTGGCAGGGGCTTCTATTGTCATGTAGGGCTCGGCGAGAAGGATGCCATCTGCAAGGCAAGGAGAGAGAGGCCTCAGGAGACATCAATCCTACTAGTACCCTGATCTTGGACTCCCAGGCTGTAGAACTACGGGAAAAATAAATTCTGTAGTTAAAGCCATTCAGCTTTATGGAAAGCCTAGCAAACTAATACAGAAGACTATTCAACAGCCTTAATCTGTGGCAGCAAAGCAGTAGGTTCTCAAGAAACCATCAGGAAGCCAAAATGAATTTCACATCAGGATGCAAATGCCTCTGAAAAAGCATAGCTTCTCCTCTTTTATTGATACTTTCCAAATTTCATGCACTTCTGGGTATTGCACAGGGAAGGGGATTCTGGAAAATAGTTTTCAACTTCTCTTCTATACCTAGAAGAAACCGCATGCGTGCTAAGGTGCTTCAGTCATGTCCAACTCTTTGCCATCTTATGGACTGTAGCCTACCAGGGTCCTCTGTGCATGGGCTTCTCTAGGCAAGAATACTGGAGTGGGTTGCCATTCCCACGTCCAGGGGATCTTCTGGACCCAGGGAATGAACCCCCGTCTCTTCTGTCTGCTGCATTGACAGGCAGGCTCTTTACCCCTAGCGCCACCTGGGAATCCCAGAAAAAACTTGAGATGTTACTGATGAACCCAAGTTGAAAAATAGACAGTGAAGCACAGTATTGATAAAGAACTTATCCCCAAATCTTAGCTTGCTATTATTTCTGTCCTTGTTTCTCAGTTCCAGCTGTGTTTGTGATACCCTTCAATCTTCTTTAGTCTTCTTACATTTTTCTTTTAAGTGGCTGTCTCTCCCCATTTGTTGTATGTCTTTAGAAGTTTCCTAATCCATACACTTTGGCTTTATTTTTCACACTGTATCTTCTTGGATTTGTTGTTAATGGTAATTTGCTAATTTATTTTTTGACCTGATCACTGCTTTATATCCTTAGGTAACTTGAAAGATAGTAATGATGCTTAATTTCTCTTTCCCATAGATTTGCTAGTCGATAGCTGTTAGTACCTGTAGCAGGTGGAAGACTCAGCTCTAATGGGTCTTCTAAGACTGGCAAAGATTGGATTTCCCAGTTTAGGAGTCAAGTTGAGCATGAAGAACTCACTGGGCCAAAAGTCAGTCCTCTGAGAGACTATGAGGAAAGGTTACTTTCAATATTTGCAGTAATTTTTTTTCACTTTCAAAATTCTAAAATAGTAAAGAACTCAAGCCCTCAAAGCCATCCGTGTCTGAAGAGGGAGGGCATTTCAAAGGTCATCCATGGCGGGCACTCTCAACAGTGAAAGAAGTGGAGATTTACAGACCCTTTTTAATGAAACAACACAAACATAAAACTCTTCCTTCAGCATCCAGTAGGATTTGACATTTTGAATTTATAGTATTTTTCATAACTTACAGATAAGAATATATGACACAATTGGCTAAATACTTCTTAGATTACCAACTATTAATCAGACTCCTTTCCTTGGCTAATTATCTGAATTTTTTCCCCACTATCTAAAAAAGTTTAAATTTATACAAATAAATTAATCAATGAAAGGACCAGAGCTCAAAAGGAGATGGATGACCATAGAATATAAAAGGATTCCTCATTTTTCATGTTGCTGAAATTCAAAAGGACCAGCCAGCAAAAGAAATCTTTCTGGATAGAAGTTTTGTATCATTTACACCAGTTGCATTAATAATGGTTAATTATAGTCTGTCTACAGACTTCCTAGAGCTTAAATTGGATATAATTTTACTCATTTCCTGCCTTAAGTCACTTTTGAAATTTGTTGAAACATTTTAAACATCTGCTTAATTTCCCCCACAGAGGTAGCTACATTTTATTATAAGTGAGGCAAGCTGTAGGTTTAGCTTGTTTCTTCCGTGTGTATATTCAGCACGGTGATTTGATATAAGTGGGCCTATACGTCTAAATCATACATTACTAGCCATTTGCAAATTTCAGAGAATTTTTGAAAATCCAGACATTTAAGATTACAATATTTTATACCTAAAGTAATCATCGGTGATGCCAGTGTGTCCTTGTCCATTTGATTGCTTGGCTCCAGTTTCTGTCTACAGAGTAAACATGGGTACCGCTTGTCCAGGGAGACACAGTTTTTTGAGCAGCACATCTTACTTGCTATCAAATCAAATTTAGTTTAATTCTTTTGGCAGCTGCTCAAGCTTATTACTACCTAACTGGCACCAACAGCTGCCTCTGCTGTGTGAACCATACGAACAGCACACAATCCAGATTTTCACCATCTCATTTAGTATTTGCTTACTTTTTGTGCAGTAAAGTGTGTATTCACAAAAAAGCAAAGCAAAATTTAAAAAAAAAAGGTATGGGGTATATTTTGATCTCAAATTCAGAAAAACTGTGGTCTAAAATTATTATTATTAGTATCTGAACATGATATATTATCAGTTTTCTTAAAGCCATGTATATATATATTTTTTTTTTCCTACATAGCGTGGGCTTGTAAACTAGAGGAAAAAATAAACTTTAAAAACAATTCAAATAAAGTAACGATATGAAAGATTCAACTTCTGAATTCATCACTTAAACACAAATTTTACATCTATGTTTACCTTGTGAAGCACAATTTTAAATAGTGGACAGGAAAGACAAGGCTAAGTAGAGCTTTTCAAGGTGTTACCTTGAGGCATATGGAGTTTTATCCAGTTGAAGATAAAACAGACTGAAATCTCTAATTCAGAAGCCTATCGCCTTCTGGCACCTTAAACCAAACATTTATCTATCTGCCTTTTCAGTGGGTTGAAGCCCTTTGGCCCATAACAGAATTCACCTTAAGTATGCTCTTTTAAAAGACAGACGTTCCTCTTAATCACACCCAGTAATACGTGCAGTAAGCTTAAGAGATACTTTCTGACTGACAAAGATATATGTAAAGTAAACAAGACCATTTAGTTCTTTGCAACAAGTAACCCTGCTTGATCACTGATCCATTTATTCAGTTGCTTCCATGTCACGCCACTGACCATCTTCTAGGGTCACTGTGCTGTACTAGGGAAAATACAGGATGCGTGGGTCTAGTAAATGAGATTCATAAATATTCTGATAGAAGATACTAGATAAGTAGGGCCTCCCTGGTGACTCAGACAGTAAAGAATCTTCCTGCAATGCAGGAGACCCCTGGGTTTGATCCCTGGGTCGGGAAGATCCCCTGGAGAAGGGAAGAGCTACCCACTCCAACATTCTTGCCTGGAGAATTCCACAGACAGAGGGGCCTGGTGAGGTATAGTCCATGACATCGCAAAGAGTAAGACATGACTAAGCTACTATCATGCACAGAGACAAGAAAATATGAATATAAACATAAATCTGCACTATAAGTATATACAGTGGCTTCCTGGGTGGCTCAGACAGTAAACAATCTGCCTGCAATGCAGGAGACTGAGGTTCAATCCCTGGGTCAGGAAGATCCCCTGAAGAAGGAAATGACAACCCAGTCCAGTACTCTTGCCCAGAGAATCCCATGGACAGAGGAGCCTGGTGAGCTACAGTCCATGGGGTCTCAAAGAGTCAGACACGACTGAGCAACTAACATTTTCTTTCACTCTTATAAGTTCATGTATAAATTAATATATATATATATATATATATATAAATACATGCATATACTATAATTTCAGTTACTATACCTAAATTTAGCTATCACTAAAAAAATTATTTTAAATGAGTGTTTTCTAATACATATTGAAAACACATATTAAGTTTAGCCTGATTTTTTTATCCCATGAAATTTTAAGAAACAAAGTTTCTGATATAATTTTCTTACCTATTCATCTTTATGAAATCTGCTACTAAAAAGACCCAGATTGTCATGTTTGGAATAAAATGTTTCACTGTCTTAGCCCCTTCACCAGTGCATTTTAAATCACCCAACCACATTAAAATACATCAGCTTTCTGAAATAAATTTTAGATATCATGATTTTGTTTGAAAAAGGAGAGAAATATCTTTTTACTTAACAACTTGGCTCCTCAAGAAAAATAATTTTTAGCCTCAAAACTTTCTTTGCAAATAAATACCTATTTTCATAAATCCACACTCACACAACACAAACACATTTTATATCCTCTTATTTTGAGCCTACACTCCTAGATGATGTTCTTTAGATTTGCTAAAGTGATTAAACATATTTAAATAAGTCAGACTTTATGTGTGATTTATTACAAATTGTGCATTTTATGTATTATAATTTACTTATACATGTGTGTGTGTGTGTGTGTGTGTATATATATATATATATATATGTATGTATGT